>LR990879.1:6305451-7505451 GCA_905163395.2 Endotricha flammealis | reverse complement strand
CCACCTGAATACCACCACCTTGTCTTGACAACTGTCATCCATCGAATACAGCCGGGACCGACGACGGCTTAGTCCGAACCTAGTATTCGGTATTCGATCTCAATCCTGTTCTTCCTATATCAAATTGAAAAAAGTCCCATTACGCATCTCTTTAACCAATGCATTGTACTTTTAAGTATTTATGGTGTAACAAAATCAACTGTAAAGATTTTAGGGGGTGATTTTACTCTTCAATACAAACAATATTTACTATGGGACCAACTTCGAAATCACGAAAAAAAAACTCAGCTGTTCCATAGAAAATATTCATACTACTCGATACAAATGTATGGAACAGCTGTTATAAGAAGTCAACTACGAATCAATACTTCCATCAATCACGGACAATCATAGATAGAGGATCGAGATCGCATATTGGATTCGGCCGTTGAAGTAGTACACGTACGTACGTTTCGGTCCGCGTAAAAACCCCCCAAAAATTTTAATTTCCCGCGCCTTTATATTTCGCGCCGCGATTATATTTATAAATACTATTTTATATATCCTTATTTATTTAGAAATTAAAATAATAAAGTGCCCTCCGAAGCGCGGAGGCTTAACTCACTGTATTATCAATATTTCAGCAAACCCAGTGGCCGCCCCTTTCCTAGCATTCCGTCCAGGCGAGAAACAAGAGATGCAACTCTCCCTGACAGAGACAAAGCATATTGACATCTCACCACGTCAAAGATTATCACCGCTCAGTCCGAATTCAAGCAGAATTGCTCGGGTAGGAACACGACGTGTCAGGCCTCATATTATGGCATAATTTTTGATGTTTACTTCTAAATAAAGACTTCTTAGGACATAATCATGTTTCCTTTATAAAAACTATACTTAAAGCTGTGTAAGGCATTGTCCTAATAGGACGCGAATGCGCGATCATCGTTGGTTCGCGCGAATTTTACTCGTACGAACTCACGATCAAACATATTGAACTCGAATAGGTGTTCTTACTGACAATCGCGCGACGCTTAGGCACACGCTTATGAATACGCGATGGTCGCATCGCTAACTCGCGCGATGGTCGCGGATTCGCGTCCTATTAGGACAATACCTAAGACTGCTGTATCGTACGTAACATGAAAGGAGCATTTTCATAGATTTATTATATATGCGTTAGATTGGCAATGCAAAAGAGATAGATCATAGCATACGCGTTTGTTAGAGAGAGAGATAGATAGGCGAGACCATTCTTCCTGTACACGCTATCGGCCTGTATCGGCCTGACGTCAGTCGTGTTAAAAACAAATCCCACTTATTTTTACAAAATTTATGGTTTTTAAGTGTAGTTTTGGTGTTAATTAGACGTGATTAAATATGGTTACCTATGCAGTGCCTGGATGTAACTCAAACAAAAAGGAAAATCTACAAAATTAACACTATCTTGCTTGCACACATGTACATTACACGCACACTAGTGTATTTTGTTTTTGGTCTCGCCTTAATCAAACCATTGCCGATCTATACGCTAGTTTATACTAAATCTATGAGCATTTCATACTGTGTGGGCGCAGCGCTGTTTTATTCCTCGGTCGATGGCGGCGAGGGGTGCATCCCGTAGTAACCCATACCTGTAGTTCAATAACTGTTGAGGCCTCATATTAGTGTTTAGTGAATAGCATGGTGAATATCCTAACAGTTCTATAGAACTACACGTATAGGGTATTACTGGCATGCACCCGCGACGAGAAAGAGATGCTCGATTCGTGCGCGAATGACATCCACACTATCGGGATTCCCGTATTGGTCGTGGTGCACCTGTCTGTACGTTACAGCAGTATGTATGTATGCACCATATGAACAGTTTTAGACATTGCTGTCCAAAATAGGGTTACAAATCCGCTCCCTACACGTGGTTCCGTGGGGTCGACCCATTACAGAGTCCATGGGTAATTTTAATTACCCGTGGTCCCGTGGCATTAGGGATTACTCCCTGGATCTTTAGTTTTTCTGCTTTCCATATTTCTATTTTTGACTGTCATGTTAAGCACACTGCACTTAGGTTAGGTACCTATAAAATAAAATAAAAATAAAACAATTTCATTTTCTATTCATAATCAATTTATATTTTTACAACTGGTAATTATAAATTAACATATTTTGTTATACAATAAAGACTGCTTAATAATATAAATGAGCTGTGTCAAGCCGCGATCTTTCATTTATATTTAACGAAGGCAACACAATTCTTTATCTGTGGCAACAATACACTCGGACAGATAATTGCGCGCCAAATTTTTTAATCTGTTTCATACACTTTCCAGAGAATGCTGGTCTTCAATCACTTCAATAGACTTTTGAAATTTGAAACAGAATCTTGACTTCTTAGGACCGGTCTAACATGTCTAGGATAAGTTTCAGTTATCCTGCCAGATAAATTGACGGGTTTAGTATGATTTTTCAATTTATCTGTCAGTTAACTAGAACTTATAATAAACTTTGGCCCTTAGTTTGACCAGAGGCCCTTCACACTACGATCGTGTTAATGGACACTTAGCTCCAGATAGCCTATCAGCTAGTTGCAGAAACAATTTAAATTTCACATCAAGTCTGAAGCTATCTCTTTTTTTCTTATTTACTTTGACAATGACAGTCAAAAATTAATGTGTAACTTAAAAATTAGTGCAACTCGCCACAAGTCAAATATTTCGACAGTTTTTCAAAACTTTCGACATTTATATAGGCTTCGAAACTTTATTGTGCAAATATAATGAAAAATCGCGCAACCAAACCACTAAAATGTAATAATAAGAAATATCTCATAGACTACGAAGACGAAAATTCCGTGTCCCAACTAAAATTTACGAAAAAAAAAAGTAAACACAAATATTCTATTACTTTTCACATGAAATATATCTCATTTAGAATATTATAACAAATCGGCATAGCGACTAACGGCGTAAAACATACGGAAAATGCGTACGATAAAGGCGCGGGCCGGACAGGCGACCATGCGGCATACATGCTTCGCTTCAGTATACATTTACATTGCTTTCATAAATTTTGTATGAAAGCGTTTTGTTGCAACATCGTGCCTGCGCCGCGCCTTCGTCGTACTCCGTTTCTGTATGATTCAGGCCTCAAAATTTTTTTTTTTGACGCATAGCTACTTCGTTTTGTACATAACATGCCACGACAACGTCCATCCAAAACAGACGCCAGTCTTAAAATGTCACCTTACTTATTCGTTTCTTTTCTTATTCATAATAATTTACATCCGCGCGCCAGTCATGACATGTGCTCGCGTATTTTTTTTAAAAATCTAACACATTTATTATCTGTTTTGAAAAAACGCGCCATCTGTGCGCGCCAATATAAAGTTACTAAACGTCATTTCTAAGAGCACAACGCGCGATTTTTAATAGCGAAACAACACGGCCGTATATTTATATTTTCATGTGAAAAGTAATAAAATCAAACGTAAAAACTATAAAAAAACGAATACCCATATGCAAACACTTATGTAATACAACTTAGGTGCATATTTTTTTTTTTCATAATATACATTATTTTTAATTTATTAATGTAAAATGTACAAGTGTTTTTTTTTATTATTTTTCTACGTAAGATTATAATGGACTTTCCTAATAGGCTAATAGTACCCTAGTGTTAAGTAATATTAAAAAAAAACTTTAAATCATTTTACCTGACACTGGCTTATTGCAACGAACAAGAATGTAGAAGTCATAACTTGAAGAAAAAGAAAATAGTTTTGCTTCAAAAATAAAAATCTTGTAAGAACATCAAGATACTACAGATCCCGGCAAACTTCTTGAGCAAAATACCGACACTGCGCAGAACCGTTTTTAAGTCCCATTTGGTGGGGTGCGGGGCGCGACGGCGGGGAATCTCCTTCTGCACGCGCGATTGGTTAGTTCAGGTAGTCACGTGTCACATGCGCGTCACGCATTGGTCAGTTAAGTGTACGATGCGCGAAGTTTCCCCCACTACTACAACTTTTGCTCGAGAAGTTTGCCGGGATCTGTACTTGAGATTGTTTTTACAGACCCAGTTTGTCAATTGAAAAACGCGTGACGTGTAGTAACAGCTGGTTACTAAAAACGTTATTCTACTGAAAAAGGCTTGGTGTGTATCAATTTACATCTATATTGACGACCTCCGTGGCGTAATGGTTACCACGCTAGACCGCCATCCAGGAGGTCCCGGGTTCGATCCCCGGTCGGGTCATGATGAAAAACTAACTTTTTCTGATTGACCTCGGGTCTTGGATGTTTATCTAATATATGTATTTGTTATAAAATATAATAGTTAGTATCCCATAACACAAGTTTCGAACTTACTTTGGGGCTAGCTCAATCTGTATGAATTGTCCATATATATTTATTTATTTATATATTTATAGAAGTCGTGTTAGTTACACTATTTATAACTCAAGAATGGCTGAAGCGATTTGGCTGAAAATTGGTGGAGAGGTAGCTTGGAACCAGGAGCCGGACATTGGGTAGGGTAGTGCGGAACAAAGTTCGCCAGGTCAGCTAGTTATTAATATTACTTAACAATAATATAGGGTTCCCTGCGTTTTTCCGACTGGGATTTTATTATAAATTTCTCTTTTTAAACTACAATTTTTATTTAATCACAATTTATAAGTGGAAAGTTACTGAAATTACAGGACAATACAAAAAGTTTGTTGCTGAAAGATTAAACACATACAATATTGTTACCTTTCCGATGCAACTGGTCGCTTTCGCGTCAATTGTACAAGTATAAAGTGGTTGTTAGCGTTTGTGTTAATCAAACTGTAAAAATCGATGCATGCATGTCAAAAATCGTCCGATGATTTAACTTTTTGTAAGAAAAAGAGTTCTTTATATAATAAAAACTTATATAGTTTACATTCGTGTTGAGCGAAGTGTAAACAGAGTGAAAACATAAATAGTATTGGTATTAAAAACATAGAAAACAGAAGTGACAGGTCCGCCATTTTTGTAGTGACAAGTCTGCCATTTTCCAGTGACAGGTCTGCCATTTTGTAAATAATGTCGCCATAACTACAGTTACCTTTATCTGTGCTCAAAACAGTGCCCAGTCGAAAATCACATGAATTCTTATATTCACATTATAACTAAATTCTATTATTATTAAATTTTTATACATTTTTTGTTTTTTTTTTCTCATTATAATACGCTTGCTTTCAAATAAAAATGCGAACTTAATTTGAAAATATCACAATATCTACTCAAATATTATTTATAATTACAATTATAATATACAAAAAGTTACTTTGTTTGCATCTCTAGCCGCGAATTCTACTGATGTTTATAAACGCTTAAGTTTGTAAGCATGTATGAATGTTGCTCTTACACGCTCAAACGGCATGAAAAATTAGATTGAAAGAAGGTAGAGGGGTAGATTACCAGGAATAACACATAGGATAGTTATTATCCCGGATAGGGTCTGAATATCGACAATTATTCAGAGTCTAAATTTCGAAACCCAGTAGTTAAAAACTCATTGCTTCGACAGAACATATTCTGAATATATAATAAAATATTATTAATCGCCAAACGCGCTTTTAGATGCAAACAAAGGCCTAATTTTGACTGTCGAAAAGATTCACTTAAAACTACAATTTTATATCATATACCATTTCAAATGAGAACGGGAAAGTTTGTCAAAGTAACTAGCAATCAAAAACGTTACAGCTTTATATTTTAACCTGAAAGAAAGAAAAGATTATTTGGAAAACTATTTTCATACAGTTTTACACATTTTAACACATTTTGTTAATCCATACATACTTTCGGTTTCGCTAGTTACTAACCCTCTTATTATTAAACAAAAATCTGCCAATAACTGAATCTTGCTCTATCACTTTCGCACTTGATTGAATTACCTCAAGACAGACAGTGACAAGACATGTGTTAGTAAATATTTGGCACATCTCTTTTCTATACTAATATTATAAAGAGGTAAAGTTTGTGTATTTGTTAAATTGTAAGGGGTAATCTCGGGATCTACTAAACCGATTTTAAAAATTCTTTCACCAATAGAAAGCCACGTTATTGCTGAGTGTCATAGGTTATATAAAAAAAACAAAAAATAAAAAGGCTTTTAACATTATGCCCAACGAAGTGGGCACGGGTCAGCTAGTTAATAATAAAGTGGTAAGTGAATAAATTATAAATATTTTTCACACAGCGTCTGGGTCCGATTCTACTAACACAAACGCACCAATGGACTCTCAGTGGTGTCTCAATCGTGTCACAATAGAATGTCGATAGTGTATCTGTGGAAAGTTTTTGACATTTGTCGAAGAATCGAATCGGGCCCCTGGGGCCGTACCATGACCGCTTAAAACAAAACAAGAACGGCTGCGTAAGAGAGACAGCGCATTACATGATGTAAGGCGACGTCTCGTTTACACAATCGTTTAAGGATAGTTATTAAAGGTCGTGGTACGGCCCCTGGTCTCAAGTAAGCTAGACTTCCCTAGCTTCTATTATAGGTATTAAACAACGGATATATTATTGAAATTTACTTATCTATATCTATATATATAAAAGAAAGTCGTGTTTGTTACAACACTTATAACTCGAGAACGGCTGGACCGATTGCCATGGTTTTTGATTTGTTGGATTTGTTTCCGTACCGAATAGCAGAATACATCTTAAAAACAATGAAAACTCGATTAGGGGTAGGGTAGGGTAGGGGTTGGGTAGGGTAGGGTAGGGGTAGGGTAGGGTAGGGTAGGGTAGGGAAGGGTAGGGGTAGGGGTAGGGGAAGGGTAGAGTAGGGGTAGGGTAGGGGTAGGGTAGGGTAGGGGTAGGGTAGGGTAGGGTAGGGAAGGGTAGGGGTAGGGGTAGGGTAGGGGTAGGGTAGGGGTAGCGGTAGGGTAGGGGTAGGGTAGCGGTAGGGTAGGGGTAGGGTAGGGGTAGGGTAGTGCCTCTAAGGCGGAACAAAGTTTGCCGGGTCAGCTAGTATAATATAAAATTCAAAGTCTTGACTGACTAAACTATATACCAACGCACAGCCCATACCGCTGGGTCTGGAGATTCCAAATTTGGAATGTAGGTTCCTTACGACGTCTAGGGGTGTACTAAAGGATTTTTTTTTAAATTCCCACGGGAAAGCGAGATATACTCAAACGAATGCTGGTTTTACTAAAAAATAATAACTAACGCTATACTAATCTATACGCATGCGCGAACTTTAATAGAACCATATTACTATGCGTTATGCATAAATCTATTCAAAATTCTACGATTTTTTTTCGCACATCTTTCAATAATCTTACGTTTTAGCGTTAAGAGTGATATATAAAAACATCATTTATATAATATACTAGCGGACCGAATTTATATATTTTGCTAAGGATGCAATGGACCTGACAAACCTTTTGTTACTTTACATGCCAAATAAATCTACAAAAAATTACGAGAAAAACTGTTTTTACTTTTTTTAAATCTTAAAAAATGGCTGGGATATTTACGATCAAAGTGCGTATTTCTGGCCGAAAGTTTTTAAAAACGCGGGCGAGCTATGACGTCACACCCCGGATGCTCGACAATCGCGCTCTCGTTCGCACGCGCGTTTGTGGAGACCTCGCTCTCGTTCACACGCGGGATGTACGTCACACCCCGCTCAATTTATGAGCGCGCGTAATCTCAGAAATTCAAAAGATGACTTAAACTACTCGTCGTTATAACTTCGGAAATACTGCATGTATTGAAGTAAAATAAAAACTAATGTAATGTACATGTTCTACGCTCCGATTTTAGGTGTATTTGATACTAACATTTTGACCCTTTTGTGTTCTCCATTAAAAACAATATATAATATAGCTGTTACCCGGGGGTAATGTACGGTGGCCTCGAAGATAGAACCATTTTAGAAAAAAATCGCTTGCACATCTTGTAAGCGGATCTTTTGCCAGCTCCGTCCTTTTCTTTGTTACCAAACAGGGTTTTGTTAATTAGAGCCACATGTCTCCACTAGGATGTTGGATGTTGCAACCAAAAATCATCCTAAAGATGGTCCTGCTATCCTCGAGGCGACTGTACCATCCAACGGTGAAAGAATTTTTGCATTCGGTCCAGCAGTTGTTGAGATTATTATACAAACACACACACAACGATACAAATCTTTCCTCTTTATATTAGTATAGATAAATGATCACCTTACTCTTGAAGATAATTCCGCTCGATCGCCATTGTATTGTTACTTTTAGGTACTCTTTACAGCTGAACTAGGGCTAACTAAATACTAAACCAAATGAAATCGGATTGTATGCTAACCAAATAGTTAGTAAAGTATAAAATTTCAAGGGTACGAATAAGGATTTGCTGTTAATTTTGCATTTGAAATTATACAGAATTTAAATTAAAATTGCGATTGCTATGCAGAGTAACCTAGCTGATCGGTGGTGCGTTGGTGATACCTTCGGCACCAGAAGTAGTCTGTTCGATCTACGGGGCAAACATTTGTGTGCATGAACATGTCTGTTTGCCTTGGTCTGGGTGTTTTCTATGTATAATTAGCATTTATTTACAAAAAAAAAAGAATTTAAGCATATTTATCAGCAATCTAGTACCCATAGTACAAGCCTAGTTGCTTAGTTTGAGACTAGATGGCGTTGTGTGATTCGTCCAAGAACATTTATTTATCTGAGGTGGAATCTTCTTTCACCCTCATTATTATTAATTCTGCTTTTGAACAGTCCTATAGCGGGATCGACAGGATCTCGGTCTAGTAGACGCTCCATACGCGCATTTGGATCGCTCTGGATCTTCTGGTGTAGATCCGACTAATAAGAATACGGACACTTATCAGTTTTGCTGCTACCAGTACGCCTGTGACCATGGCCGGTTGGCGATGGACAAAAACGCGCGGTATCTACGAGCACACGTTTGGCGTTCTTTAAAACGCCCAGCGTTAAAGCATTGGTTCGTTTAAGGCCGATTTAGACCATGCCAGTTTATTGTGGCATACAATAATGTCAAAGCAATAATTGACATGCGTCGTCTAAAGTGTTTTTCAGATAGCATGGGTACGGTGACGTTTGAGTTATTCCATTTCACGCATGTTTTATTCGAAACAAAAAACCGCGAAGTACAAAAAGAAACAGAAAAAGAGTGAAGAATAAGCGACTATAAAAAAGTAGTAAATTCAAATTTGCATTATTAATGATATTAATGATACATTTATTTTTAATTCCCTGTAAATTCCCTTCAAATCTCAAATGTCACCGTACCCATGCTATCTAAAAAACATTGTAAACGACAATTGCTTACAATTTTTGAAGGACAAATTATTGCTCCTAGATTGCATGCAATTATTTCTCTTAAATGTACGGTGGCCTCGAAGATAGGAGGACCATTTTAAAACAAAATCGCTTGCACATCTTGTAAGCGGATATTTTGTCAGCTCCATCCTTTTCTTTGTTACCAAACAGGGTTTTTGTTTATTAGAGCCACATGTGTCCACTAGGATGTTGGATGTTGCAACCAAAAATCATCCTAACGATGGTCCTGCTATCCTCGAGGCGACTGTACGGTGGCCTCGAAGATAGGAGGACCATTTTAGAAAAAAATCGCTTGCACATCTTGTAAGTGGAATTTTTGTCAGCTCCGCCCTTTTCTTTGTTGCCAAACAGGGTTTTTGTTGCAACCAAAAGTCATCCTAACGATGGGATGATGGATGGCGATGATGGCGTCGCCTAAATGAGGCCTTACGCGCGGCAATGTTTCCACAATCGAAACGTGTTAACACCGAACCGATATCTAGCGACCATTTTAATAACTACACTATAATCGACAGTCAAAATTAGGTTTCAATGTCAATTTACGATAGAATCGTTTACAATTTCTCGAATTCTAAATATACATATTATAGATAAATTATTTTATTATGGTGACGACGGTTAAAAAAAACGCTGAGTAACACATTGAGCGTTTCCCATTGTCGCTTCTGTTTTAGGGTGCCTACATAAAGAAACAGGTCACCGTTACGGTCAAATCTGTGCGTGTCGGTATAATAAATGATTTTTATTGAGATTTCATAGATACATTTGTCAGTAATACAGCACATTAACCTATGTTAGTAGTTATAAAAGATAGTTACATGTGTGAGACATGGAGTTTGATCCAATGTCCTAATATTGGGCAATCCAACCTGCCCAATCACATTTTTAGAATGCTGTTATTACTCGTACGGACACGCCATCAATATGGTACAACGAGGGTTCTTTGGCGCTACTTCGGCGAAGTCTTTTTTGACAGCGCTGTCAAAACACAATTACTGTGTTTTGACACATAGATAGTAACGCCAACTGGTAGCGAAAATTTTACCAAAAACCCCTCATTGTAGTACAAAACGCAACCTATGTTAATAAGTGATCGCATTACAATACAGAGATGTACTTGCACCGATCGTTGCCGACCCGCACAGATTTGTCTGAACCGTAAACCTGTTTCTTTAAGTAAGCATCCTTACGCTGTCACCATGACTGATATACATTGATATATTACCTTTGTTTTGATAAAGACCGACCGAAATACGAGTATTTTCGACTAACACTGTAAAAAACCATTAGGCCCATAGGAAAGATGAATATTTTCAACTCACACTGTAGAAAACCATTTATTTTGCAGTATAGATATACAAGAAATACATCTGCACGTAAAAAATGTAATCCTACTAGAAGTGAACCTTGAGAACTGCAAGAAACTCAATAGGTAACCTTTAAAAAGCCATCATTATGCTACAGTGGTGCTAATTCTGTTGTACATAATTAGACTAATTTTGACAGGACTACAAGTGTTGCTGTCCTTGTCACTAATTGTAAACCAAGGAAGGACAACAACACCTTTGGTCCTGTCAGAATTAGTTTAGTCTAGTTAAATGTACAACAGGGTTAGCACCACTGACTCTCCAACAGGCGATCTTTATTTATTATATCAATGTATATCAATCATTCAAAGAATTTTGTCAATCGAAAATATTACTATACTGATTTATTAATTTCCAGAATGATAAATAGTGTTTATGGAGTGATTAATTCATATTTTCTTAATAAGGCATATTTGGGTTATAAGGCGTCGCTTTAACGCGTTTTGAGCTTACTTATGAGACTAAAAAGATTTACGACCAACCGGTCATATAGTGTCAGTGACATGGATTCTCTCTTAATTTTTTATACCACTAAGGTGGAAAATATTATACGGCCCGCCTGATGGTAAGCGGTCACCACCGTAGCCTATGGACGCTTGCAAGGCCGGGGGTATCACTCGCCCCAAGTGGCCGGGCTCCCCCTCTTAGAGCCCGACATACCCCCGCCACTCCCCAAGCGGCGGGGCATGCAGTAATGCATTTTTTCTGACTTAAAACAAAAAGGGGGGGGGGGGGGGTATCACTCGCACGTTCGTACGAATTGCGCATGTGAGACAAAAGGCGTTTCTAAAAACGAGCTTATAAAATGCTAGTCTGCAACCTGTCTATAACAAGACCATCGCGGTGATACTTACACTTGGCGTGAATTAAAACGGCATGATGTGCGTTTATTTAACATCAAGCCCCCACGACGCTACCCAAATGAAATAACAAAATAAATACTCGGTAGTCTCATAAGTAGACTTACGTGTTCAAACATAGTGCGTTATATCCGCTCGCGGCGTCCGCTCCGGTGACTACGTAATTAAAATTCAGACGTGACACGCGTTTACGCAGAGACGCCCCCGAAGTACAATCCACGCCACGAGATCTGACGTATCACGTGACTTGTGCAGTAACCGATTTCTATACCATTTCACTAGAGGTCGTATACTGCGCAATCAGTTCTCAAATTTAGTAGCGCGGATTGTACTGTGTTCACGAGTAGAAATTAGCGTTTTCCGCCTACCCCTCATTCCGCCCCCCGCGCCGCCCCCACTATGTTCGAACACTCACAATATTACCGATTGACAAAATCTAAAACTAATATTAACTATAATGCATTTTTTACTATAAATCGTAATAGAGTTTATATTACACGCTCACAGATAATTTCTGAAACGCATTACAATTCTCAAGCCATCTCTTTTCTTCTTGTTTAGTATGACAGGGACAGCTTGAATTTAATGTGTCGTCTTTAAGCATACGTTTCAGAAACTTGCTGTCGATATAATTATTTTCGTAACGTAACTGCGTTTGGTTTTATTGTTTTACTAGACCGCGCTTCCTTAAAGTGAATCCCGCATTCCCGTGGGAGTTAAATCACTCTATTGATGAAAACAGCAGTAAAATCCGTGTAGTTTCTGAGCGAACAAACAGCTGTGGGTTATTTTATGCTATTTAAAGAAAAACTAAAAACAATTTTTTATTTTATTTCCAACATAATTGCCAATCTTTATTTTATCACACGGTCGTTCACATACATTTATTATATTATTTTAAATAATATTTGAGAGAATAGATCTTAAAGATCATCAGATCTTTAACATCAAACGATTATTGGACAATACACAGCGAAATTTAAAAATCAAAATTTCATAACTTCAAGAAGAATTTAAAACTATTTTTATACAGAGTTTTATTAAGCAAACAAATTGTACAGATTGTGTGCGTTTAAAAAACCGCCCAGTGTGTGGGATACTCGTACTTTTTTTAACATCATTCAACAGTCATTTACCTAGCCTTGTTTTTGGGGGAATATTAAGAAATTTATTTATTATGAACAACATAAAATTATTACACAAAAAAAATATAATTTAATAATCACTATATGAGAGCCATTAATACGACGATATTTATTTACTTTCCGTGAAATCCTTACTAATATTATAAATAAAAAAGTAAGTTTGTTTGTTATTCCTTCACGGCTTGACTAAGCCAGCCGATCATTATAAAAATTTGCATACATATTGTTAGGTGTACAGAGCCCAGCATAGGCCACTTTATCCCGTGAAAGCTTGTGAAAGTATGTAGTTTCAATGGGAAAATAATTTTTCTACTAGAGGGCGCAGTATCGGTCAACAGATGGCGCCACAAGTCGCGCTATGGGTCGTTTTGTTATCAAACGAGATCTATACAGTCATAAAATTAACGCGAGCGAAGCCGCGGAGAAAAGCTAGTACCTAATATATAAAATAATAATAATAATCTGTCGCGTGAAATACCTAGTATTATAAACAAAACACAAAAACCGTCAATTCCTTTAGACAACGTAATTTATCTAACAAAAGAAAATCTACACCAAATTATGCCAAAACAATTTAATAACACAAAAAAGAAGCTCGCTGGAGCGTTGGCGTCCAGTATTGTATTGAATAAATGATGTTTGAGAGGTGCTACACTGGACGCCAACGCTCCTGGCACATATCTACTGGTTACCTAAGAACTAATCACATAATTTTAAGTTTAATTTCTCGTTAAGCGTTCCGTATAATAATTTCTTTTAATCTACAGATGTATTACTGGTTCTGCTATTCATGTAACGGATGTTATTATATATAATTAATAATTGAGAGCCCACTAGAATAGAAAATAAACCTATGGAGCCAAAAACAAACCATTTTTGTGCTGCGATCAAAGACATATCAACATCATTAGTAAACATCACACGTAAACAACTTAAAACGCGTCTAACAAATCTGAATCTTTTGAAAGACATCGCGTGAAGAATACTACTAATATCTAAAAAGAACCTCTTTGCAAATTATACAATCCTGGTATTTTTACTAAAATAAAAGCGAAAGCTTGTATGTTTGTCACTTCACGGTCAAATAGCTGTGCCAAATTTTATATTAAACTAAAATCTAACAATAATAAGAAAGGTCAACCTCTTTGCAAATCCAACAATCCTGGTATTTTTTATTTACTAAAATAAAATTTGTTACTTCACGGTTTAAATGGCTGTGCCAATTTTAATATCTAATAATAATAAGAACTCAAGGTCAACCTCTGAAAATCCTGCAATCCTTGTAATTTTAATATGAAGAACTTTGCGAGTAACATACACGTTCAAATAGCAAAAATTTTATGATATTCTGTACCTATGTAGATAGTAATAATAACTCAAGGTCTTTGTCCTGCTATCCTGGTAATTATAATATAAGGCGAAAGTTATGTTTATTGCTTCACGGTCAAATAGCTGGGCCAATTTTTATGATATTTTTTATGCAGGTAGCCGATACCTTAGATAAACACATAGGGTACTTTTTATCCCGAAAATTTCGCGATTTTTGTGCGATTTTAAAGTTTATATAGCTTATTTAGTAGATGGCGCTGCTGTGCACAAAATTAAAAACATGGTATAGGCATAATAAAATTCGTGATTCCCGTACGATTTGGTCAAAAGTCTATTTCGCTTCATAACGCAGATGGCGCTGTTATGAAAAAACTATAATAAACACAGTAGCCAGTAAAACAATAAGACCGACGCTTACAAATATATGTTATACAATAATTTTTATTTACCTTTTTAATTTTGTTATTTCGCCGAGTTTTTCCTTTGTACGGGTTTCTCAATTTTTTTCTCCTTTTTCTCCGTTTTCAGTGATGGTGGGGTTATTTTTTCTATGGCTGGTGGTGTTGTGGGTTTTTTGGGTTTGTTCGCCTTCGCTGCGGCCGCGTAGTTTATGGGTTTGAGGCCTGGCGGTGACGTGTCCTCGACCGGTGTCGGTTGTGACTGGAATACGAATGAAAAATTTAAAAATAAATGGTGTGACCTTCAGAATTACTTTTTAAGTATTTATAACTTTATATGGGATAATTATTGGTACACTATTGTATTACAGATATGGAAGAGCGTGCCCTTCTGGGGCCCGATTCTACTAACACAAATGCACCAATGGACTCTCAATGGTTGTCATGGTGGTGGTAGTTTTTGACATTTGTTATGGACTTAAACAATAACATAACTTATTGTTCAAGTCCATAACTATTGTCAAAAAGAATGCCGATAGTGTATCAGTGGAATAGTTTTTGACATTTGTTAAGGACTTAAACAATAACATAACTTATTTACTATAACATAACTTATTGTTTAAGTCCATAACAAATGTCAAAAACTATTCCACATATAAACTATCGGCATTCTTTTGAGACACGATTGAGACACCATTGAGAGTCCATTGGTGCATTTGTGTTAATAGAATCGGGCCCCAGGGACAGGAATAACAGGATTTCGAGTAAAACTACGGACATTGACTAATATAGCAATATAACATGTTTAAATAAGGAACGAAAAATTTCACCACCATTACTAACCTTCCCGGTAGCTCAGTGGTTAGAGCACTCGGCCGGATATCGAGGGGTCGTGGGCTCGAGTCCCACCTGGGGGGGTGAAATTTTTCTTTCAAAATATGTATAGCTTGCCTAATAACAATTAAAAAACTAAGCTTGTTTGCAACCAAGTAATATTAAAGATATATATTTTTATCCCAGATATAGGATTGGGAACGAGGACAGGATTTCGGGTCAAACCACGGACATTGGTGCTAATTCTGTTTTACATTTAACTCAACTAAACTAATTTTGACATGACCAAAGGTGTTATCCTTCCTTGGTTTACAATTAGTGACAAGGATAGCAACACTTCTCATCATATCAACCCATTATCATCACACTGCTGGGATACGGGTCTCCCTTCAATCGAAGGTGATTAGAGCGTACTCTGCCACGCTGCTCCAATGAGGATTGGCAGAGGCCGGTGTTTTCAAACCGCCCTAAGGCCACCGACTTGGCTTAACGACTGTCATCGATCGACAACAGCTGGGACAGACGGCTTAACGTGTCCTCCGAAGCACGGAGAAGCTCGAGATAACGAAACCCATCCAAACGCTGGCTAGGGTCGACGTCGCTTGACTTGCGTGTTCATATTAGAGTGCGACACACTGCGACGCCATCGAGCTCCTTAACACTATGTCAAAATTAGTTTAGTAATGTATAAATAAATATATAGGGACAAACCACACAGATTGAGCTAGCCCCAAAGTAAGTTCGAAACTTGTGTTATGGGATACTAACTCAACGCTATTACATTTTATAACAAATACATATATAGATAAACATCCAGGACCCGAGGCCAATCAGAAAAAGTTAGTTTTTCATCATGACCCGACCGGGGATCGAACCCGGGACCTCCTGTAACCATTACGCCACGGAGGTTACGTCGTTTAGTCGTTAAATGTACACCAGAATGAGCACCAGTGGCGAGTTTAAAAAGACTCACACTTTCAATGACACCAATCTCTTCGCTCTTCTCGTCCGACTTGACTTCGCTCTTCACCACTTTGATCTCCTTCTTCTTGGGCGTTAACTTCGGCTCCGACTTGGCCGGTTGCACCTTCTTACTTTTCTCTTGTTTAGGTGGGTTTTTCGTTTCTGTTACCTGATTAGTTTAAATTAAATTAGTTTGTTAAAGGTCGCTGTTTACGTAACGTGTTTTTTCCCGGACGGTACGGGAAGTTAAATATAGTTCCATACAAAATGTATGTGAATATGCATATGTCGCGGATACACGGACGGGACGGGAACGTCGCCGTGTCGAACAAAAGTCACCTCCCCGTCCCGCCCGAGGTGGCCGTGATGGTCACCCAAAGGTCCCGGGTTCGCATCCCGTAAGGGTCATGATGAGAAATGAACTTTCTGATTGACCTCGGGTCTTGGATGTTATGTTATTATCTATATATGGCGTTGTGCGATTCGTCCAAAGCGTACCTTCGGTTTGGCTTCCTTCTTCTCCTTGCTCCTCTTGTCTGCAGTCTGCACTTCCGCTGCGCTCACTTCCGGCGGGTCGGACGGGGGCGGCGAAGGCTCTGGAACGTGCACGGCTTTTTTGTTATATTTAACAATTATTTCGAGCATTAGTTTGATTGCGATGTCAGATCAAGGTCGCCAACAATTGTGGCCATATGAATTGTTCGTTTCTCTCATTATGTAACAGGTTTTCTTTCGCCATTTCTTTTACAAATAAAAACAAAAAAATAAAATTTTTTACTACAATACAGGGTGGCAAACAAGCATACGGCCGGCCTGATGGTAAGCCGTCACCGTAACGGTGTAGCCCATAGACGCTTGCAACACCGGGGGTATTCGCTGGGTGCAAAGCGGGGAGTGGGGACAGACGAATCGATCGCAGCGCCCGCCGTGGCTAAAAAAGGAACTCGCGGCGGATGTCATCCTTGCGTATACATAGTGGAGTGTTGTTGTTTATTGTATTTCGTTAAAAATAAAGAAATATGGGTCACGATACCTGCTGTGTTGATAACTGTAAAAACACTGGCGTAAACAGTGCTTGTAAATTCTACAAATTTCCACAAGCACGTTGGAAACAAGAAAAACGAATGAAATGGATAACAGCCGTCAAGAAGAAAAAGTAAGTTAACCTATAAAATAACACTTTTATTGTTTAATTATCCATGTAGTATGAGAATGTTAAGTTAAGTTTACAATAAACGATTTTAAATACGACGTTTCATTGAAAATATTTCTTTGTTTATTTTACTATTCGTAATGACAACTCGCCATTTGACACTTCAGAGTCCGCCTAAAGTTCATCCGCTAGTTGGCGCTGCCGTCGCGCACCCAGCGAATAACCCCCCCAAGTGAGCTCTGGAGACCTTACTCACCGTAGGAACACAACATGGCCGAGATCAATGCTGTATGGCTACGATTCGATGTAAGGCGGAGGTCCTTCGCCAGACGGGCTGCTCCGATTTGAGCGGATTATCCGCTGTGCCCTACCGCTCTTTCGCTTTTATACTTTTATTGAAGAAGAAGAAGAAGAAAATACATTTATTCTGTACAGCACATGAGACACAAGACAACAACAGCATTTTACACATACAAAGTGAAAGAAACATTCACACAAAACAGTTACACATTAAAACAAAATACACAAACAGCCAATGAAAAGTCTTATTGTTCACTATCCATTTTTGACAAATATTTTCACCTTACAAATAAACGCAGTATAACTAATAGTTATTCACTATTGTGTCACTGTCTATCTTGATGAGAATTAAATGAAGCGTAAAAGTGACAAAACATTGCATATCCATACACGTATTACAACGTTTTAATGTGTAACTGTTTTGTGTGAATGTTTCTGTCTGTTTGTATGTGTAAAATGCTGTTGTTGTCTTGTGCCTCATGTGCTGTACAGAATAAATGTATTTTCTTTCTTTCTTTCTATTAGTCAAGGAATCAATGTTTACACACATACAACATACCGGGGTCTACTGATTATTATATAGATGACGAGAGTGGCTGTGAGTGGCCTTTTGATCTTTACCTTTCTTTTCGTTCTATATACAACCTTAGACCACGCGACTCGCTTAAGGAATTATTTAAGGAGATTAACATCCTAACCGTGGCGTCCCAATTCATTTTTGATTGTATTATGTATGTACGCAAAATCTATGGTGCTTTTCTTAAAAATTCAGACTGTCATAGCTTAAACACCAGAAATAAGCATAAGCTTGCCGTACCAAGCCTCAGACTACAAAGACTGGTAATTGTTTCATAGGTATAAGCATAAAAATGTTCAATAGACTGCCACAAAGTCTTATAGATTTGCCTCTACATAAATTTAAGTCCACGATTAATGGTTGCTTGATGAAAAAGGGTTATTATAAAGTGGAAGACTATTTTAAAGATAAAAATTTGTGGTCACTATAATTTTGCTCCTCTGCTTTTTCTTATTAAATATTTTTTTAATGTATAATTAAAAAACAAAACAAATGTAATAATGGCTTTTAAAAAAAGGCTATATTGAGTTTCTTGCGGCACTTCTCAACAGGCCATTCACGTCTGAAGTGCTAGTAGCAAAAAAAAATATTTTGACGTGTAAAAGTATTTCTTGTAAATCTACTTGCAAAATAAATGATTTTATTTTTATTTTATTTTAAACTAGCTTTTCCCCGCGGCATCGCTCGCGTTAAATTTTATGATGACAACAAAACCCATAGAGCGACTGCATGCTTGCAGCGCCATCTCTATAGATGGCGCTGCAAGTTTTTTTTTACTATTATTAGTAAAAACATTTTCTCATTGGAATGACATACTTTCGCGGGATAAAAAGTAGCCTATGTTGGGCTCTGTACCCCTGACAATATGTATGCAAATTTTCATAATGATCGGCTGCTTAGTCAAGCCGTGAAGGAATAACAAACAAACAAACAGACTCACTTTCTCATTTACAATATTAGTAAGGAAGTAAGGATATTAGTAAGGATGTACCTCTTTTGTCAACTTCTGTGTCGGCCTGCGGCGCTTCGCTCTGCGCCTCTTGCGCCTTCATTTGTGACTCGTCTGTGCTCTGTGTTTCTTGCGTGCTGGGTTCTAATTGTTGTTTGTCTTCTGAAATAATTTGTTATAAATTAGTATTTTAGTCAATAACGATAAATAAATTCTTCACAACCCATCCGCTACCTTACTATTGAATCAAAGCGTTGATGCGAATGGGGGTCTTCACAAAAAATTATGCGACTAGTTGTCGCCACTTTGGCAAAGGGTCCCATCTGCCCCCTTACTCTTGAAGATAATTCCGCTCGATCGCCATTGGATTGTTACTTTTAGGTACTCTTTACAGCTGAACTAGGGCTAACTAAATACTAAACCAAATGAAATCGGATTGTATATTAACCAAATAGTAAAGTATAAAATTTCAAGGATACGAATTAGGATTTGCTGTTAATTTTGCATTTGAAATTATACAGAATTGAAATTAAAATCGCAATTGCTATGCAGAGTAACCTAGCAGGTCCCATCAATCCCAATAATCCGCTCTATCAAAAGGGTCAACGTCAAAAAAATCTGACACGAATTTATAAGCGCTATGACACTTTTGACAAGACCTGACGTGTCAGTGCTGCCGCCTAGTGGGTGTCATTTCAGAAAACCCTCATTGAATTAAAAGGTACATTTTTTAAAATCATAAAATTCTCCAGCCAATGGTTTCTGTATAAAACTTCTACATAGTAAAGTTCAACTTGTAAACTGGAAACTGCATGTCAAGCCCTCTGAATAAATTATTTAAATTTAAACCATAGACTTAGTACATACGTACTAGCGTATAGATCGGTAATGGTTTGATTAAAGCGAGACCAGAAACAAAATACACTAGTGTGCGTGTAATGTACAAGTGTGCAAGCAAGATATATAATTTTGTGGATTTTCCATTTAGTTTGAGTTACATCCAGGCACTGCACAGGTATATTTAATCACGTCTAATTAACACCAAAATACACTTAAAAACCATAAATTTTGTAAAAATAAGTGAGACTGACGTCAGGCCGATACAGGCCGATAGCGTGTATAGGAAGAATGGTCTCGCCTATTTATCTCGCTCTAACAAACGCGTATGCTATGATCTATCTCTTTTGCATTGCCAATCTCTAGTTATAATAAATCTATTATTTAAACTATGAAAGGTACAAGAGACCTGACTGTCTCACTTACCAGGTGGTGTGGGGTTCGGTCTCGCTCTCGTTGGTACAAATTCAGCAGCCAAAGGGTTCAATCTCGACCGCGATACTGTTTCTTCCATAGATAGTGACGAGCTACCATTACTAGTGCTGTAAAAAAAATGGTAAGAATTTATAATATTTAAGAATTTGTAGTTTTTAATCTTGAATTAGTTTTTTCTTTTATTAAAATAATAAATAATATTTTTGGACAAATCACACAACGCCATCTAGTTCTAAACTAAGCAAAGCTTGTACAATCAACAAAGGAATTAACTGACCCCCCAAACCCTCCCCCCCCTGTATATATGATTAAAGATTTCCAAATATTGCGTGAAGGGATTTACTTGAAAATTTCTAATTACGTAGTACATCATGAACAATTCCTTTGTTGACTGTACTATGGATACTAGATTACGGATAAATATACATAAATACATTTTTTTTGTAAATAAATACTTATTATACATAGAAAACACCCAAACCAAGGCAAACTGACATGTACATGCACACAGCTGTTTGCCTTGCGCAGGATTCGAACCCGCGGCCCTTGGGACAAAGTGGCCATTGTTAGCCACTTGAGCACCGTTGGGAATTTTGAAAAATCCCTTCTTAGTACACTCCTAGACGTCGTCAGGAACCTACATTCCAAATTTGGAATCTCCAGACCCAGCGGCTTCGGCTGTGCGTTGATATATAGTTAAGTCAGTCAGTCAGGACTTTGAATTTTATATAATACTAGCTTCCGCACGCGGCTTCGCCCGCGTGGCCTAGTAACAATTAGCATATCTTTCTTCAGAAACAAATTCCGGTCCGGCACGGCCCGGTACGGTACGGTTTCATCCGGTCCGATCAGGTCCGGTCGATCCGGTCCGATCAGGTCCGGTCGATCCGGTCCGGTCCGATCGGTCCGGTCCTTATAAGGACCCTACATGTCAAATTTGGCATCTCTAGACCCAGCGGTTTGGGCTGTGCGTCCCCTCGCAATTTCGTATGCGTATATCTCGCTTTCCCGTAAGAATTTTGAAAAATCCTTTCTTAGTACATCCCTAGACGTCGTAAGGAACCTACGTGCCAAATTTGGAATCTCTAGACGCAGCGGTTTTGGCTGTGCGTTGATACACCCTCACAACTTCGTTTGCGTATATCTCGGTTTCCCGTAGGAATTTTGAAAAATCCTTTCTTAGTACACTCCTAGACGTCGTAAGGACCCTACAGTCCAAATTTGGAATCTCCAGACCCAGCGGCTTCGGCTGTGCGTTGATATATAGTTAAGTCAGTCAGTCAGGACTTTGAATTTTATATATATATATTATATAAAATTCTAAGTCCTGACTGACTGACTTATATATATAGATGTATGTGTATAACTGTGGCCTGTCTTTAACAGACATACAACAATTAATCCATGTATCTAAATTAAGAACAACACATACGTGGGATAATGTTGTGTGTTGTGCCCGTTGACCGGCCTGTGCCTCTCTCGCTGTTCATCTTCTAACATGGCTTCGATGCACTGTTCCATTAGTGCTTCTTCCTCAAGTTGTTGCATTACCTACAACAATATTAATACATATAATAAAATCGTAACTGATCGCTGTCTGTACAGAGAAATTCTATAAAAAAATGTCCGGTCAAAAAAAAGTAAATAGTATTAGTATGGATACTACGTTTATTTGTAACTCATTTAGTGTTTGTTTCTTTGGATTTTATTTATTTCTTTATTTATTTAAACTTTATTGACCACAATATTTGGGTACAAAAGGCGGACTTAACGCTAAATGCATTATCTACCAGTCAACCTTTGGGAAGTGCAGATATTCGCGAATGCGGTTTTAAATTATATGACATACTTACAATAAATCTTAGATGTAATAAAGAAAAAAAAAACAATGTCTTTCCATAATACAAATAATTACATAAACTAAACACAATTTTAAAAGAACTAGGATTAGATTTTGTAATATATTTTGCAAACAAGCTTACGGCCTGATGGAAAGCGGTCACTGTAAGCCTATGGACGCTTGCAACATAGGCTCGCGTATTGTAACCCTGTAAAAATCGTTTAATGCCCCTTTTGAAGAACCCCATATGGTGTAAAGAAAGGAAAACATTACAAAAACGCTAGTTCTTAGATAATGGAAACACTTACCACAAACAACCTCCAATCTCTAGTTCACAATATACACTAAATAAATCATTTACTTACAAATTCATTGATAAATGATTGGTTCACATAAGTTTATCAAATTTTTATAATTATTTAACGATAAATAAATAATATCATTAACTAATCTGATAATAATGACGTTGTTATAGTGAAGACTTTATATTCCCTTTTACGACCTCCGTGGCGTAATGGTTACCACGCCGGACCGCCACCCAGGAGGTCCCGAGTTCGAATCTCGGTCGGGTCATGATGAAAAACGAACTTTTTCTGATTGGCCTCGGGTCTTGGATGTTTATCTATATATGTATTTGTTATAAAATATATCGTTGAGTTAGTATCCCATAACACAAGTCTCGAACTTACTTTGGGGCTAGCTCAAACTGTGTGATTTCTCTCTCTACATATATTTTACAAGACTTTCTCCTGTCTACCTTAGAAATAGGTCTTGGATGTTTATCTATATATGTATTTGTTATAAAATATATCGTTGAGTTAGTATCCCATAACACAAGTCAAGACTTTCTCCTGTCTACCTTAGAAATATTGTAAGACCTAACAAAACATGGATTGTGTGATAAAATGTGGAGATTGTTATAGTTGAGATGACGAATGATCATCGAGTACGCCCTTTTGAAAAGAGGCGCCTTCAAGTCCATTGTGTTGGTCCAAATGTGTTGGAATTTTGTACATAATCGCTCACTATTTTGTTTGCGCGCGCATTAATTGACCACAGAGATTCGAGGACAATTATTTTTGAAGAAAATTACACACATTACGTTATGTCGTGACGTTATGTCACATTACATCTCAATATATACTCGCTGCAAATGATAGAGCGAATTAGAAAAGACTTAGACTGAGTTGCACCATCTTATTTTATCGATAACAAACAACGAAACTTCAGTTAAAGCACCGGTTAGGCTAAAAATGAGTTGCACCAGTTGGCAAATAGTTAAATGACGCCATAACTTTAAACTTAACCGTAACCGCTCACTCTTCGCTGGTTAGTGCTATTGTTTGTGTTAAATTATCCGTCAAGCTGTCAGACGGGTTGAAAATAAAACAAACACACCGAACTGTCAAAAATTTGACACTATTGGACGAAGCTAGATGGTGATGCCATATTTCAAAATGTTATCCCCAACGAATTTGGGATAAATCACACTTTATTTGACTTGCAACATTTTTAACTTGAACAAAGCTAATGAATTCGCCGGTGCAACACATTTTGCTGTAACCGTTAAAGTCAGTGTTACTGTTAGTGTCAAATTTAACACAAACCATTACTATGACTTCTAATATGGTGCAACTGAGCCTTAGTGTAACGTGAATCATCGTACACAATACCCATCAACATTTCGACGCCGTGTCCCGGCCAGGAGTGCTACTACGAAACGTAAATCCTTCGGCCGAAGTATCGGAAGAATTTTAACTATGAATTACAAGGTTTTTTCATGGTTATTTTATTAATTTCTTGAATTGTATGCATGAAATACCTTGTACTTTATGATTATTTTTGTAGTTCGTTGAATTATAACCATGAAATAACTTGTATTCGACGTTTAAAATTTTTCCGAGCCCTCCAGGCTCCGGCGGCACACAGCCGGGACACGGTCAAGCATTGTTCATATAATAATATAATTCATACAAAAAGTATACTAAAGATATTGGTCCGTGCCCCGGACGGAGCCCGGCCCGTGCACGGCACATTGTAACGTGAATCAGCTTTTAACATGCACTGATCATATGTAAATATACAAATATTCATACACTTTCCCTCGTCAAAGATTACATTGCAGTAATAAATAATTTGTGTAATTAGTCTCTATAAATAAATTACCACCATTTCGGAAATGAAAAGCAATATGGCCACTGGTTAATGTTACGTTTGTTTGTTGTATTTAAAATGCTAAATAGGGCTATGATCAAATACTAAATATGTAGAATAGGTGGATGATAAAACAAGCAGACCAGTCCCCCAAGATGACAACCACAACTGAGAGCCCAGCCTCCATCACTGAGCTTACCATCAACAATATTATGAACAACTAATAAAACCATCGCAACTTCGTTTGCGTATATCTCGCTTTCCCGTGGGAATATTGAAAAATCCTTTCTTAGTCCACCCCTAGACGTCGTAAGGAACCTACATTCCAAATTTGGAATCTCCAGACCCAGCGGTTTGAGCTGTGCGTTGATATATAGTTCAATCGGTCAGGACTTTGAATTTTATATGTAAATAAATAAATATATAGGGACAATTCATACAGATTGAGCTAGCCCCAAAGTAAGTTCGAAACTTGTGTTATAGGATACTAACTCAACGATACTATATTTTATAACAAATACATATATAGATAAACATCCAAGACCCGAGGCCAATCAGAAAAGTTCGTTTTTCATCATGACCCGACCGGGGATCGAACCCGGGACCTCCTGGGTGGCGGTCTGGCGTGGTAACCATTACGCCACGGAGGTCGTCATATATATTATTATAGATATTGGATAACACAGCGACCGGACTCCCGACGTAACCGTCATATCCCGGACAATCCCAGCCAGCATGACGCTTTCACAAAGCCCATTGTAAAGATTCCTACCTGTTTGTCGAACTCCTCCTCATTCTCCATCCACATGTAGTCGGCGAAGTCGTCCTGGGGCGCGGGCGGCACGGGCGCGTACGGCGCCGGCGGGTAGTATGCGCCGGCCATTACGTATCCAGCTGTTGGTAGAAAAAATAATTAGAAACTAGACCTTACAGATGATTGTAGCCAAATAGCATTGAAATGAAATGAAATGAAATCGTTTATTTCAGAAATTAGACCTTCACAGGCACTTTTTCTTGTCATTTACAACTTGTTTAAATAAAGAAAATAAACTACGTTATATACTACCACCATTTCGGACACAAGCAAAATGGCAACCGGTAAAAAGAAATGGCGAAAGAAAACCGGTTACGGCCTTTTTTGTCATTTTGTCCTTTTTTTTCTCCTTTTTTTTCCACTCATTAGTTACAATGTAGGTTGGTAACAAACATTGGTCTCTGTCATGTTGTGTTCCTGCAGTGAGAAAGGTGTCCAGAGCTCTTTTTAAAACTTTTACAGGGTCGGCAACGCGCGAATACCCCCGGTGTTGCAAGCGTCCATACGCTACGGTGACTGCTCACCATCACGCTGGCCGTATGCTTGTATACCACCTTGGTGGTATAAAAAAATCTATTTAGAAACTAGACTTTCATAAGTACTTTCTATGTTATTTTATTTTTTATTTTTTTATAAATATATAGGGACAATTCATACAGATTGAGCTAACCCCAAAGTAAGTTCGAAACTTGTGTTATGGGATACTAACTCAACGATACTATATTTTATAACAAATACATATATAGATAAATATCCAAGACCCGAGGCCAATCAGAAAAAGTTCGTTTTTCATCATGACCCGACCGGGGATCGAACCCGGGACCTCGTGGGTGGCGGTCTGGCGTGGTAACCATTACGCCACGGAGGTCGTCAAATTTACATTAATTAGTAAATTAAAAAATGTGCTGATAATTAGCACAATAACTTTTTTTTTTTTTAAGAAAACACTGTACATTATACTAAAAATTATGTTGCCAAACTATTGCCGGTTTAACGTCAGCAGCTCTAACGCTAACGCGGCTCAACAATCTCATTAACAATAGCAAAACTTATAAACTAAATTTTAACTAATCTATCAAGCGCTGCGTCTCAAGTGGAAATTGGCGGGACGTGACTTGAGGACAAACGCTGGTCAATACTAGTAACGAAGTTATCGGGGCCAATAGGCAAGAGGAACAGAGGACGACCAATGAAACGGTGGGCCGACGACATTAAACAAATTGCTGGGAGTAGCTGGATGGAAGTCGCAAAGAACAGACAGAAATGGCTAGATTTGGAGGAGGCTTTTACCCTTAAGGTAGCCTTTCGAACTAAGCGTCACATATGCAGCGTCTATAGCGTCACCAAAGCCGCTTCACTAACGCCGCGACAGTGACGCTTTGGTGACTTTGGACAAATACTATAGACGAGTAATACGCACAGCTTCGGAAGAATTCAGGCAAGTCGCGACACTAGCGCCCCTACTGCATGAGGGCGGCATGAAGTGAACGATTTCAAAACTTTTGTATGCAAAATGTTATAGCGCCCCTAGCGGCATGAGGTGAACTGTGCGTTTTGTATGCAAAATGTTACAGCGCCCCTAGCGGCATGAGGTGAACGGAGGTTGCCAAGTCATTGTATGAGAAACGTCAAGAGCTGTGGGTATTAGTCTTCTATAGTATTTGCTTTGGATACCCACGACAGACGCACAGTCGCATCGTGGTCGCCTCATACTTTTGCCGCGCGCCGCCGCCGCCCCGATCGGATTGATCTTTATAGCAGTCTTAAAGCAATGGGTGCTGAGACACCAATGTAATTAAAACTTCATCTCCACGCAGAAGAAGATGAAATTTTTACGGTTTCAAAATATTTATTTCTCAAAAGATTATGACTAATCACTTACAGAGAAACATAACAAATTATTTAAATACATTTTTATAGGTGAGCGTACAATCATCAAAATTATTTATTATAATGTGGGTACTTTTATATTATATTCGGTTTGACGATCACGAATACAGCACCACAATTCGTGTCATCAGTGAAGCGCGTCACAGTTGCATCGGCCGGTGACACCATTTTAACTAATGGATTAAATCACTGATGCATGTTTAACAATTTATTATTATCGCAATTAACAATACTATTTTATATTTTTGTAAAAACTAACTCAAAATACAGCGACACTGCAAGCGCGGCCGAGCGACTGCGCACGTCACAGCGGCACTGTGACGTCACTGACGTCGCGTTAGTGTCGCTACGTTCGAATGACGTTCCCTAAAATTTCATACATTTGCATAGAACATGACTGACGCTATAGACGCTCGCTTCGAAAGGCTACCTTTATGGGGTCCATGTCACAGGAACTAACTAACTATAACAACTGACAGCACTAACACTACATTTGAAGTGTATTTTTTTGTGATTTGGAATAAAAAAGCTTTTTTATTATTATTTGACTAATGTGTATAATTTTGTTGAAGTTTTGATATTCGATAATATAAATAAATACTCTGTATTGTAATAGAATAAGTAATAACCCGAGGTAGAATGGCCACCCTCCGCCCCGCACAGAATCGCGTTACCTTACACCAGGCGGGTAATGAACGAATGTGTATACGTGTGCGCGTGTACAGACATTGGCGTATGTAGTAAAAATAGGCAATTATTTCACGCGCGTTGTATTTAGTGTTCGGGGTGTGTTTGTCAAGATTGTAGTGAAATATTCACCTGGTATGTGCGACCTGGGCAAGTGTACTGGGTATAGCGGCGGTCTGTGTATACCGGCGTCACCGCTGCCGACGACACCGCCACCAACGCCGTTATCGATGATCACGCCGTTTGGCTGAAAGAACGAAAACAAAATTCCTATTCATTACAATCCAAAATCATCCGACGTCAAATCAAAGACAGACCTTGACAGGCCCGGTGGTCGAGTGGCTAGCAATGGTCACTTCCAAGGGGCGCGGGTTCGAATCCTGCGCAAGGCAAACATTTGTGTGCATGAACATGTCTATTCGCCCTGGTCTGGGTGTTTTCTATGTATAATAAGTATTTATTTACAAAAAAAAGTATTTAAGTATATTTATCAGCAATCAAGTACAAGCTTAGTTGCTTAGTTTGGGACTAGATGGCGTTGTGTGATTGGCATCAGATTTTTTTTATTAAGTTTTTTTATGTCTTTCTGTCAATATTTTTCTCTTCTAATTACATTTTTGCAAAACTAACATGGTTGCCTTTCATTTCAAAAATTAATATGGAAATGACCTTAACATCCAACTAACATATAAAGGCGAAAGTTATGTATGTATGTTACTTCTTCACACTCAAATGGCGGGGTCAATATTTATATTTGGTATGTAGGTAGCTGATACCTTGGATTAACACATAGGGTACTTTTCATACCGAAAAGTCCGCGATTCCCGTAGGATTTCATCGAAAGTCTGATATAGATGGCGCTACTGTGCTAAAATAAATATACGCAAACGAAGATGCGCGGGTTCCGCTAGTTAAGAACACTAGCTGCAGCCCGCGGTGTTACCGGCGTCATTTTATGCACAGTAGCGCCACCTATTTTAAAGCGCCATATTCTGACCAAATCCTACGGGAATCGCGTACTTTTCGGGATAATAAGTACCCTATGTGTTAATCCAAGGTATCAGCAACCTACATACCAAATATCATAAAAATTGCCCCAGCCATTTGAGAGTGAAGGAGTAACAAACATAAATAAATATATAGGGACAATTCATACAGATTGAGCTAGCCCCAAAGTAAGTTCGAAACTTGTATTATATACTAACTCAACAATATTTTATAACAAATACATATATAGATAAACATCCAAGACCCGAGGCCAATCAGAAAAAGTTCGTTTTTCATCATGACCCGACCGGGGATCGAACCCGGGACCTCCTGGGTGGCGGTCTGGCGTGGTAACCATTACGCCACGGAGGTCGTCATACACAGAAACTTTCACCTTTATAATATTAGTGAAGGATACACCTACCTGCCACTGCCCATTTTCTTCGTTGCCGTAATAAGCACCAATGTTTGCTGTAGTCTCCGGAATTTTCATTATTCACAAAAAGTTGTACATTAACTTTTCTTGTAATACGGTCGATATGCAATCTATACTGTCTTAGGCACTGTTGTCACAAGATTACCGTTTCTTGTGCGGGTTTCTATGTTCATTTCGCGATATCACTGCAACTGTAAAAGAGAAAACCACAAATGAGGCTGGGTGGTGAGAACATTAACGAAGTTCTGAGTAACCCTCTTTTGTATTTCATATCATTCATCATTTTGGATGATGCAAAGAAAGTATACATCTTTGCGTCACTTGCAATGAGGGGGATACTTTGTAATTGTGATAGTTGAATAGTTTGTCGAGCCGACTTCCCTATGAAGCTGACATTGTCAAACATGGCCAAAAGCATGTGAATTTTTTTTTAAAAAGAATATAATGTTTGGCGACCTTTATGGCGTAATGGTTACCACGCCAGACCGCCACCCAGGAGGTCCCGGGTCCGTGATGAAAAACGAACTTTTTCCGATTAGCCTCTGGTCTTGGATGTTTATCTATACATGTATTTGTTATAAAATATAATATCGTTGTGTTAGTATCCCATAACACAAGTTTCGAACTTACTTTGGGGCTAGCTCAATCTGTAAGAATTGTCCCTATATATTTATTTCTTTTATTAATGTGTCAGTGGTGCAAATTCTGTTGTACATTTAACTAGACTAATTTTGACAGGACTAGAAGTGTTGCTATCCTTGTCACAAAGTAAACCAAAAAGTACAACAACACCTTTGGTCCAAAATTAGTTTAGTCTAGTTAAATGTACAACAGAATTAGCACCAGTAGCGCGCTGCTAAACGAACTTGCTATGGGACATCAGAATGGCAAACACCTATATATTTAAAACTAGCATTTTTGCCCGCGACTTCGTCCGCGTGAAGTTCCGGACCCGTTCCCATGGAAACCACATTGAATTTCAGGGAAAAGCTATAGCCTATGTCACTCCCTGATAATGTAGCTTTCTACTGGTGAAGGACTTTTTGAAATCGGTCCAGTAGTTTCGGAGACCATTCAATGCAAACAAACAATCAAATCTTTCCTCTTTATAATATAATATAGATAAATATCTGTTGTCTGGTACCCATAACACAAGTAGGGTAAGGCTAGCTTACTTCGGGACCAGGAAGCCTGTGTTAATTGGAAGTATTTATTTTATAGGTCAAGAGTAATATTATTGGCAACTTTGTTGGGCCAGTCTTCGAGACTATAGTGCCGTTTCTGTGGAAGTAAATATATTATTAATATTATATTGGCAGGAGCCAATTGAGGATAAACAGATCATTTATTATTTTTAACAAATTAAATTTATTAGTAATTAAAGAAAAAAAATTTTTTTTTCAAAGTGGTCATGAATAACAAATATTGCTCCAAGTCCATGACCTAAGGTAGACTATCTGAGTATCTGTCCAAATTACAGTGATTACAGAGGCTACACTCAAAGCGAAATATTCAATTTAGTCCGAAAAGATTTGTAGTAAAAAAAAATCCCGCCATAATATGTAAACCCGCGGAAGGACAACGAAACACGTCATTATTGTTGTGAAACAAACAAACGGCCTACATTTTAATTATAACACACCACTTTCTATCTTTATTTTGTAAACACCTACTTTTACATTCGACAAGCTATTTTAAGTATTAGCTAATGCATAACATGAAAATATGAATAATCTGACCTACTTGTAACGTAATCCGATTGCTAATCTATAATAGCAGTAAACAAGTAACAATAAACAACAGTTGCCAACGAAAATTACATCGATAACACAGCAAAAAGTATTTATTTCAATCGCTCTAGACTTTAACACGTGTATACTCAACTTTCAAGATTTTAATTATACTCACAAATTTAACACACTTCCATCGATTTTTACAGCTCACAAATATATTTCACGGGTTTTAAAGCCTAATGAGGCTATTTTTAAACACGATTAATAACTAAATTAGCACAATAACCTAATTTTTCACTTAAAAATTCAACCTTTGCCAACGATGGCTCTCGTGGCGGAGGCGTAATGGCGACCAATGTGAAGTTTCCCGCGGGAACGAAACGCACAATATATTGCAAACTTCGTGTTGGTGTAGATGCCGGTATATTTTTTGTGTTTATTTCATTTGTTACGCGAAAAAATTGTTAAATTTAACTTAATTTTAACGACTATCACACTCTTGTAAATTTAGCTAGGCCAAAATGATTGTCAAAAATGACGTATTCTTTATTCAATCTAAATTAATGGCATTTTGTTTAGCCAGTTGTTTTTTTTAAATCGAATAAGATTTTACAACTTTCAATCGAAAATTTCGTAATAAATATATTTCTTGTAAACAACACGATGAATTCATGCAACAATGCAACGCACTCTTATTTTGATTAAACACGTACGCGTACCACCATGCATTAAAAAACACGTGGTAATTAGCATACCAATAGGAATTTTTCATAAAGGAAACTGTGAATTCTGCACCATTAAGATAAAAAATAAATATAGGTATAATCTTACTGCAACAAACTTTAGTTTTTAGAAATATTCGATACATGCTTGTTTGCCAACATCTAACATAAAACATATTTTCAAAAAATCGATTACTCGATTGTAATGTAAAATCAAAAGTTGTGATTAATCAAAGGAACTTCGTTCGTCTGAAATAACGAAACGCGTTCATGTCATTATCAAAGAGTATATAATCACTACGTTTTAGTCATTATGTCAAAATAAATTACAGAATACAGATCAAAAATAGACAAAAATATCGCGGACGAAAGTTGAAAATGTGTGATTTTCAAATTTTATTATAAGTTTTTTATTAAAAATGAGTGCTCCGTATACAGAATTAGAAAAGCCTATTAATGAATACACGCTGTTATGTCGGGGATGTCTCGCTTCTTCGGGCGAAATGAAAAATATGATTGAATGGGGCTTGACTGAAGATTTTAAAAAATTTGCTGATGTTCAAGTACGTGAGCCTGGTCCAGGATAATAATAACCCTGGAAATAGCCTGGATTCCTTGCTTTTTAAGCTTTTTTCATAATAAAAACACTCTTGAACCAAAATGGTCGCGTATTGCGCGGTTTCAGAAGAGTTTTCCTCCCCGAACGCTGTAGTTGTGGAATGAGATCCCTGCCGAGGTCTTTTCGTTAGACTATAGGGTTCTTCAAAAGGGGCAACCCATAGTGTGACTTGTGACGCCATCTGTTGGCCGAGTCAGCGCCCGCTATAGTAGAAAAAATATTTTCCCATTGGAATGACATACTTTCACGAGATAAAAAGTAGCCTATGTTGGGCTCTGTACCCCTGACAATATATATACAAGTTTTCATAATGATCGGCTGATTAGTCGAGCTGTGAAGGAATAACAAACAAACAAACTCACTTTCTCATTTATAATATTAGTATTAGGTATTATTAATTTTTTATATGTATTATTAAACATGGCTGACAATAAGAGTCATTGTTTGCCTCCTTTCCGGGCACTTCTCTCAAAGTATGGTATCCACATAACACCAGGGTCGTGGCACATGTGTTGTGACATTATGTTAGTGAAGACCTATTTCGACACATTTTATTAGTTAAATAAATAAATATATAGGGACAATTCATAGAGATTGAGCTAACCCCAAAGTAAGTTCGAAACTTGTGTTATGGGATACTAACTCAACGATATTATATTTTATAACAAATATAAATAGCTAATCTATTTCAATTAACACAATATACAAAACTATCTATCAGAGAACACATAAATTAAAAATAAATGTTCTAATGATCGTCTGATTGCTTTTGTGTTATGACCGCCTGTTGTACTTTACGTACCTGTTTGTACTTTTAATTTATCTTTATTTTTGGTGCAATTAACAATATTGTATCGTGTATAGTATTGTACAGTCAGTCAGGTGCACATCGAGCTTTACAATTGCAGTACAATTTTGGGATTTAGGACTTTTTTAGGATTCCGTATAAACTAACAAGGAAGGAACCATTAAAAATTCGCCATGTCCGTCTGCCCACGGACTAGTCCAGACATTTTCAATTCAATTCAATTCTTTATTGCTCCTCAAATTACATGCAGATTACATAATACACTATACAGTAATATAATATAATACAATAATTCTACACTCACATAAGGGCGGGCCCTGTTGGGCGCTGCAAAAGCAGAGGAGGAATTTCGCCATAATATTAATAATTATAATACTCAGTTATATGGTTACAATTTTATTTATTTGATTATATTAATGTAATGTCAATTAGGTACTTGGTTATTATTATATCAAATTAATTATTCAATTGATTAAATAAATTTATTGTTAAGGTATTCTGTTGTAGAATAATTGAATACTAGAAAACTGTAATTTTGCATGTCTAGTCATAAAAAAGTAGTACAATCAGGTGCACATCGAGCTTTACACTTGCAGTACGATTTTGGATCTTATGACATAGAACTAAGAATGGTACAAAGTCCAATATGTAAAGGTCGACCCGCTCTTGACAGTTGACTGTACCATAAACATTGTATGATGTAAAAAAGGCATTATTTACAGGTGGACACTAAGGATGGTCTCTCAAACCTGTTATGTGTGACATGCGAAGAAACTCTGACAGCCTGCAAGAGGTTTCGAGAGCAATGCTGGAACTCTAATGTCATATTGAAGAACACTGCTGTGGTATGGAATAAACATTAAATCACATACTTAGCTCAAAAATACGATAGCTGAAAGTTGGTTTTGCCTATAATAATTAAGCCTCTTTAAAATAAAATAAAAATTATGACGTTTTTTTTATGTCATACAGTAGACAAAAAAGCAAGCGGGCCAACTGATGGAAAGCGGTCACCGCCGCCTATGGACATCAGTAACACCAGGGGCGATACCAATGCCTTGTCCACCAAGGAGGTCGGAGGAAAGGGAGGGAAAGAAGGAGGGGGAAGAGGTAAGGAATTGGGCTTAAACGAAACGCATTGCTGCTTCACGTCGATATTCTGTGAGAGGGTGGTACTTCCCCGGTCGAGCTAGCCCATTTCATAACAATTGCTCTACCACTCCAAAAATGTGTTTATTATATGTCTCTTGATGTCCAGAAAGGCTTTCTCCAACGTCTTCCACCATTGCCAGTCCTGGGCTACCCTTCTCCAGTTCAATCTTGCTGTCAGTTTAATTTCATCTTTCCACCTTGTGCGCTGTAGTCCACGTTTTCTTGAGTCATTTCTTGGGTACCACTTCATGACTCTTCTACTCAATTTGCCTGCTTTGTGCTACAGTATTTTAATAAAAATTAAAATAAAGAACAATTATTTTGAGTTGTTATTTTAGGTTTATCACAAAGAACTTTAATTTTATTACATTAAAAAAAAATTGAATTGTCTCAGTTGTTAAAATAACAAACTCAAAAAAGTAGTTCTTTTTGAAATTTTTGTTGAGTGGTTTTCTAAATGATTTTTTTGCAAACTATTGGATTTCTGATCTGTGTCAAAAAATTTATTATAAAAGCTATCTGTAATTTTATATTGTTCCATTACAGAAAAGAGATACTCAACCATACAATTACACACCAGAAGATACAAACACAGTAAGCTGTATACAATACGATAAAAAAATTACTTTACTGGTTACCGCACCGGACGTCGATTCAAAAATATATTTAAAATGTCCAAATTGTAATGAAATGTATATAAAGAAGAATGAACTGTATTGTCATGTGAAAAAAGAGCATAATATGTTAAATGTCGTTATAGATTTACAATATTATTGTCACATAAAAGAATGTCAGTATTCTATGAGCTCGGAGAAGAACAAATGGTTCTCAGGCAGGAAATTTCTTAATCAGCATTACCGTAAGGTACATAGTAATAAAATCAACTGTGACACATGCTCGCAGAAGTTTACGAACAAAATGAGCTATTACAATCATTTGAATACTTGTAATGTACAATTTAGTTGTGATTTATGTGATAAGAGTTATAAAAAGCATGAAAATCTACTTGTACACTTAATGAGAAGGCACCCAGAACTACATAAGCAGTATAAAGAGGATAGAAGTAATAAAAGAAAGTCAAAAAACGAGTTGGCAGTGAAAAAAATTAAAGTTGAATATGAAACTGACTTTTGCGACAGCCCTAAAAGGTCATTTGCGACTCAAACACACCAAGCTAATATTATAAATGATGTCACATTGTGGAATAAAGATAAAGATGATATTTCAACTCAAACTCAAACCTTTGATGATATACTGTCATTGAAATCTCAAACTAGTGAAGACGACTCTATTTTCTTTTCTGAGACTGTGTCTTTATCTAATATACATACTCAAACTAATATAGATTTTGGGTTAAGTAGATCTAATAAGGAAACGATTACATCTGGGACGCAATCTCCTGATTTAAGTATAAAAGAAACTCAAACTTGTTATTGTTTATACGATTCACCTCGTAGTTTCAAATTCGACTCAATAGCATCAAGCCCTTCGAACTTTATTTCAGCTCAAACTCAAACTACAGTGAAATCTGACGTATTGTTTAATTTTAATTCAACTCAAACTCAAACTTGTTTTGATGAGTTGTGATATTATGTTTTTGATGATGATGATTAAATATGTGTACAATCCGCACCACAATACATGAGACCTGATTGATTGCGGATTTGACTTGAGCAGTAGACGATTTATGGTAAAATGGTATAGAAATCGTCTACTGCGCACGCAAGTAGATCACGTTGTACCCCACACACACCCCGGATACTCCATACAACGCGCGTGAAATAATTACCTATATGTACTGTATGACAGGCCCGGTGGTCGAGTGGCTGGCAATGGTCGCGGGTTCGAATCCTGCGCAAGGCAAACATTTGTATGCATAAACTCGTCTGTTTGCCTTGGTCTGGGTGTTTTCTATGTATAATAAGTATTTATTTACAAAAAAAAAAGTATTTAAGTATATTTATCAGGAATCTAGTACCCATAGTACAAGCTTAGTTGCTTAGTTTGGGACTAGATGGCGTAGTGTGATTCGTCTAAGAATATTTAGTATATATTTAGTATTTACTACATAGGCCAATGTCGTCTATACACGCGTTCACGTATGCGCACACGTATACACATTCGTTCACTAAACGCACACCTTGCGGTGCGACTGCACCCGCCTCGATACCCGCCTGGGGTAAGGTAACGCGATTGGGTACGGGGCGTGAGTGGCCATTCTACCTCAGGTTATTACTTATGTCTCATCTCCCGTGGCGCGTATAGTACACTATATTAATAATCTATGGCAGCTTTTAGTCATACTAACGTCCGTGCACAATTATTTTACCTCTGACAGAGTAAAAACAGGTTTAAAACACTCAAAATAAGTGTCACAGGAATAATGTGTGAGCCGACAGAGACGGACTGCTCGAGCAGTTGCCAGTTAAGCCATTGATCAACACGGACCGCTTTTGCAGTCATAGTCAACAAAACAACTAGAGGGGACTGTACAGAAACCATCAAGAACTACTCTATCCATTAGTGTAAATCGCATGAAAAATAGAAGTATTTTTTTTTTTGTTTCTCACGAACAGACACAGTTTTTATTCAGAGAACTTTGTTTGCGTGTATGTTTACGAATATTTAGGAAACTAATTGTACAGTTATTACTACTATTAACCGTTTACTTCTGTGTTTCTTGTATCTATCGTAATTAAAACAAATCCCATCGAGGAGTACTAACGACTTATATCTCGAAGCAAATAGAGGATTATGGTAAAGAATGTATATTTAGGTAGGTACTATAAGTAGGTAATATAAGAAATAAAACAGATATAAATAAAAGTACCTATAATAGGTAAATTTTATTTTGTACATTGTATTGTGGTTGTCCGCTTTTCCTGTGGTTCCCTATATTTGGCACAAGGTTCTAATAAAATTTAAAAAAAGTTTAAATTCTATGCCATGCACCAAAGAGCTAAACAAGTATATACCTATGTAACAGTGCTGCCAACTCATGTAAGCCAAAGAGTATATAATCACTTCGTTTTAAGAGTCGGGACTTCATACAAGCTTTTTGACTTGTTTTTGACAGTCAATTCACGCTAAGATCTCGTGCCAACGTACCAACAACAGAGACACAAAAAAAAAGTAATGCCAACATTCTACAAAAGCATACTAGAGATGTAGTACGTTACAGTACAGAATGTATCGATATCGATAAAAAAAGCGTGGCGTGGGTACCTTGCAGACAGGTTTTCTTTAACATACAAAAGGAAAATAAAAATCTCTTTACTTAGTTTGGAAATATTGAGTTTTATTCAAAATTCAAATACCTACCTAATAATTATAATTATTATTAAACAATTTATATCATAACAAAAACGAATAAAGTTACGTTTACAATGTTAGAATTATTTTTTTTGTTATTTTCTAATCTGGTATTCTAGGCGGAGTCTTCAGATGTTGTTAGCTGATCGATCGACACACGTTTTTGCACTGTTCTGTGAGCGAAGGCATTCATAATCTGAAATAATAAATAAATAGAGATTACTGTCTACTGTAGTATGAATTCAGACTCGGTCGCCCAGTTACTGTTATGATTAAAATAATAAAACTTCATCTAACATGAACAATCTAATAATGAATTAAACAAATGCAGCCGCAAATATCTCATTTACATTTTATACCCAAATTTACGAAAAAAGTTTTTTTATCGATAATTTGGTACGTAGTAAGAACATCCCTATGGCGCACATGATTTTTGGTTATGAATTCTAAGGCAAAGTATTAAAGAGACCAGAACTTCTTCCTAATTACTTAACATCAATATAATAACATGAAAAACTACTTACCGCTTCTCATCTAGTGGGAATTGAGCCAGGAATACACGCTTTTGATTAGATTTCCTACCCGATTTTATCCCACATATTTCACAGGTTTTGTAATGCATTTTGCTGTTATGCACGTAAATTATAATAAACCGGTATGCACTTAGTTATATGGGTAGACTCCGAAAACACTAAATACGCACGTGACGTGCAGTAAAATTAGCTAAAACTCACACTAAAACTACGCGTTTTTTACAAATATTCAAGACTGCCCGTCACCATTTTGACTAACAGCAGGGCGAGACAAAGAAGGTTAGACAGGAAGTAAGAGACAAAACATGTCGCCATTAAAATTAGCGTAAAGTCCAAATATATTTTTTGCAGTACTGAGTTTCGCCAGCCTGATGTAAGCGTAAGAAAACGGGCTGACAGCGCTCAAAAAAAGCGCTAGAAAGCGCTAAGTAGTAGATGGGGAAAAAGCGCTAAATCCAGCGCCAAATTCAAACTACCTGTCGTTTAATGTTAGTTGTTTTAGCCGGAAATTCACGTTTACGATATATACATTGAGCTTTTGTTGTATCACCAGCCACAGCCTTTAACCAATGTTTATTGTCTTTAAATGGTCTTTATCATATTCCCACTCACTCTTAGAATGTTGTTTATAATTAACACGCTTTGTAAAGACACATCCATTCTTATCTTTCACTGTAAATAACTTAAAAAAAAGACTTTACTGACACAAAGAAAATGAGACGAGACACGAAGTACATACACATGAAATATACAGTTTACCTCAGAGTTTATCATTTAATCAATGAGATTTTATATATTTGCATTTAATTTTGGCGCGAAATACGCGAGTCCATCAATTCAGTGTTGCTAATGCTAAAAAATACTAAAGTGAAATATGTAATTTGTTTCATTTACGTGATTTTAAAAAGCGCTAGAACATCGAAATAATATTACTACGTATAGAACGGACACCGCGAACAAAATATTTGTCCCCATACGTTGAGGCCAATAGACATCAACTCGTTTAGAAACTTGCCGACGCTCATCGTGATTGGTCCTCGGATTTATGTCAAAAAAAAAATTGGAAAATGCCGTCATGTTCAATAAAAACTTGTAAAAACCGTTCAACAGTAAGGAAGAAAGATAGCGGCGTAACTTATCATCGCTAAGTATACAAAAAATTAAGTAAAACCAACCAAAACAATTTTTTTTCATTATTTTCTAATGCATCATGATTGCATCCGCCATTTCTATGTGAAAATCATAGATTATCAAAAATTAATCGTACAGATGGGATACGTAGGTACTAAGCGTCAGTCAATTTTATAATATAATTTAGGTATTTCTGAATTTTTTGTAGCTTTTTTTTTTAACCGACTTCAAAAAAGGAGGAGGTTCTATGTTTTTTTTTGGAGGTCCGCCGATTACTCCTTCAATTTTGGACCGATTTTAATCATTCTTTTTTAAAAATAATATGTAATTTAAATATTGATTTTTTAAACTATATTTCCAAAATATTTTTATATACTAGGTAAAATACGTAAATGTGGATAAAGTTACTGATTAAGTAAAAAAAATAAGTTTCGAAGTAGTTTAGAAAACAAAAAGATGGAAAACGAAACAGCATTTTAAATATCGAACAACCATTTTCGAACAAATGAAATTCGGGCAAACAAGTTTCGGAGTAAAGGTACGTTACCATTCTTGAAATTCAACACAACTCCTCTTGTCTGGCATGCGACCGTCTCCTGGTTATTGCATATATTACAAAATACTACAATATTATAAATAGGTTCACTATAAAGTTAGTTTTGATTTAATCTCTGTTTATTTTTGACTAATATTAAGTTAAGAACAAAAATGTAATGTAGCTTCCTACCTATAAAGCTAATATTATACCTATTTTCTATTAAATTTATCTATTAAGTAAAATAAAATATTGTAATAAAATAAAATAATCAGTGGGATGTCCAATAGGCAGAATATAAACAAAGTGTCGCCCCTGCGTAGTAATGTCATATTCTATGACTCGGTTGGGGGCGGGGCCAGGGAGGGGCGCGCCCCTCACGGCCGAACACGGCGCCAAAATTTGAAGGCGCTGTCATTTCTATACGTAGTAATATTATTTCGATGCGCTAGAAGCTAAAGAGCGCTGTGAAAAAAAAAAGCGCTAGATCTGGCGCCGAAAGCGCTAAGTTGGCACCACTGCTATGTAAGTACTTAACATTTTAGGCGTAGTCTAGGACAGAAATAAGTAAGGCAGAATAGGATTTTTATGATATAAATCTGTACCTATTAAAGTTTGTTAGCTCTTTGGTGTATTTACACTGGAAATAAGAGTGGTGGTAGTGTTTAGTAGTATTTAAGCTTCTTGGTGGTAGTAATTTCGAAAAATCCTTTGACGACTCCTACCGTAGACAGAGAAAACTATAGACAGCTACTAAGCGTGCCGCTGAAAGGGACAGAAAAAAAAGTACATACTAGATTTAGAGTTGCCAGGTAAGGATAAATTTACCCCAAACTCTCGATTTCCTTTTTGTATGTATAAAATTGACATGCTGATACTTAGTACTTTTTAAAGTTTTTAATCCATTAATAGAACTAACGAATACTTACCTATTAGTTTCAAAACATCGGGGACGAATCATAAAAATGAATGCGTGCGGATGCCAATAATTAAATCTTTAGATAAGTATTGGTAGGTAGGTATTATATTATATGTATGTACACTTCATAATAACAGGCATTTTTCAAATTCTCACTCATGAATTATATGTAAAAAAATAATGCGAAGACTGTGTCTTGAAAACTGCCCGTTTATTAAAGTAGTTTGTAGGAAATAAAATGAAAACAATCTAAAACATAATAGGATAATTAATTTTTATTATATTCACTAATTCGTCTTGATACCTAAACATTGAGTACATAAAAATATAAAAACTTCTGTGATTTAAAACATATAAAGTATTGGAGTAGGTATCAAATAAAACATAATACACGGTGCATACACTTTACACTAAATCATGGAGTTTGTTTTTCCCTTTTGAGTGGTAATTTCATGCAGTCGGTTTTTTTTTTTTTAAACTAGTTTTTAATAACAACTAAAGTTCTCATCTAATGGCCTTGGAAAAGTACTAATTTCGTGTGAACATTACGGATTATTTCTTTCGGTGTAATTTTTTTTTACATATTTTTGAGCTAAGTTTTGGGATCCAAATATCTATATGATAGGGGGCAGCATTTTTTTTCTAGAAATCTCCCCTTCTTTTGGTCTCATCTTATCTAGGGGGGGGGGGGGGGCACTTACGAACACTTTTGGTCCTTTGTACCAACCCCGTGCCCCTGAGAAATTTGCAGTTTTGAAAATCCGCTTTTTTCCAATTGCGTATATCTCGAGAACGGTAGCGCACGGGCTTGGTGCAAAGGGCTAAAAGTGTTTGCAAGTTCACCACTCTCAATGGAACCCAAAAAAGAAGGAAATAAAAATAAATAAAAAAATTTGTTAAAAAAAAATCACAAAAACTTTTTTTTCATGTTTTCTTGGCGTCTCATAGTGCCCCTAAGCCTATACTCCAACTCTACTTCCTTGCCCCTAACGCGACTCTGACAGAAAATTTCCTATTTTAGGGAAAATTTCCACCAAAAAAAAATAGCAACACTGACTTGAAAGGTTATGATAACAAAAATGTTAAAAATCTCACGCATTTTTCAAAATCATGATGAGACTTGATATCATTCGTCGAAAATAAACCAAAATTAGTATATTTAACTATGATAAATAGTAAAATAGTCGGGAATAATGTCTACTTACGAATGAAACGACAACCCACAAATTTTTCTCTCACTATCACTTTTACATCCCATTATACTGCACCGCACCATTTTCTACAGATGCAATCACCTCCAGGAACTTAATTAACACAAAATAGTTATTCGTAATTGAATAAACAAAACAAAAACTTTAAAATTAGTTATCACCTGCAGCAAACGTCAAAGTTTGTTTAGCAATTAAAGTTGCTGGCCTTGAAAAAACCGGCCACGCAGTGAGGGACAAAAAAATATTCTCTTTGTCTCTTTTTTTTATCAGCCATGCGTATATGACCATCCTTTTCTATTGTAAGTGAAATAAAAAACATCCAGCAGTCTATAGTTTTCTCTGTCTACGACTCCTACACTGTATGTCAAACAAAGTTTAACCTGTGCGTAGGTAGGCTTTCGCTTCGCATACATATTATGTAATAACGAAACGCAACTTTTACATCTGGCAACATTGCATTTGATATGTCATTAAAAAAGAAAAAAAATATTGATTGTTTGTTTTCTGTGTACGAGAAATTAATCGCTTTAATTTAACTTTACAACACTTAAATATTACAATGAAGTAATAAAATAAAGTAAATGAATACATTTCTTTGCAAATATATTGATAAGACAAGATTATTTCTAAGTTTGTGAACCTTGTAAGGTTTCAATATAAAGTTACGAGGCGTGGCGGAGTCTCTTCACAATGGAATAACAATTTTAACATAACCAGTGTCCAAAATCTTACAAATTTTGTGTATGTGAGTGATTTTATTAGAGAAATAATAAAAGTAAACAAGTTTGTTTACGAACTAAAAGCAAACATGTACTTCTGAAACATATTTAGTGTTAAATGCGACACACAAAATATGAAATAGAAGATTAAAATAACACTATTAAGTCTGAAAAAGATCTAGAAATCACTAAAAATTATAGTACAGATAAAAAAAATACTTACAATGGATACTGGTACAGATAAAACTAATTATAATATTATAACTGAAATTAAGATAGAAATTGATGAAGAATTCGAAAATATAGATGATTCCGAAAGATATTCCCCTGATACTGAAGTCTTAGATAGACATAAATTCAATACTGAAGTGAATGATGAAAGAAACATTGAAGAAGTAGATAATAAAACAATAAATATAGAGCTAGAGAAAATTGACAATGATTCTAGAAGCATAGTTTCAGTTGATACTCAATTAAAGAAACCTAAGTTTGTTAAATCTGATCAAAAAAATCTAGATCATATAGAAAGTAAAAGAAATGATAATATAGAACAATTGAAAAGACCTAATCCAGGAAGGCATTCTATCAATAAACATATAAAAAGTCCTAAAAATCTAGTTAATAATTTAGATATGTCTAAAAGAAATTCAAATACTAGTGGTATGTCTAAAACTGTTGATGATAATGATCAACTTTCTGATGATAATCAACACAATAAGAAGAGAAAAAGTGTTCCTAGGAACAAAAGGACAATTCATACTGGAAGTCTAAAACCTAAAAGTGACCTTTCTGATGAAGATTATAAACAAATTAAAAAGCCAAAACAAAGTAAAATCAAGAAAACAAGCAGTCATAATGAAAGTATAGGAAGAGCTAATAGTAAACCTATTGATAATGATGATCAAGTAGTCATAAAGAAAATTAAATGTAATAAAAATAGTGAAAATGTCAAAAATTTGGATTGGAGAAGTGATGATGATGATGATCAAGTCATAAAGATAGTTAAACCTAATAAAAGTAGTCAAAATGATGATGATGATGACGGAGACATTTATAATGATATATTTGAATATAATGAAAGCGGTGAAAATGCCAAAAATGTTGATTCTAATAAAGAAACTTTATCCATAGAGGGATTTCATAATTTTGATGGTTTTGGAGAGAATTCGGGCATTTTTAATAATAGTTTAGTGGTTACTAAACATAAAAAGCCGAAGTGTACTATGGATAATATAAAATGTAAGAATTTTTTACTATACTTACACTCTACTTTTTTTTATGCCACTAAGGTGGCAAACAAGCATAGAGCCTGCCTGATGGTAAGCATTAATCATAGCCTATAGACGCTAGCAATACCGGGGGTATCACTCACTCGTTGCCGACCCTGTAGAAAGTGGAGGTCTGGTCTTGGGAGACCTTACTCACCGTAGGAACACAACAGCCGAACCCAATGCCATTTGGCTACGATCTTCTTTAAGGCGGAGGTCCTGCGCCAGACTCTTTATCTATATTACTCAAAACAAAAAGGGTCACTTGTAAGGGTTGTCGGGGAGCTTAGGGTATACCCACTAAAAACCTAACTGACTGCCACCTCACCCTCCTAGATGGGCCCTGGCTGCCCCGCCGGCGGTCGTCCGAAGATGTTGTTGGGCTACGGCACGGGACGGCGGCGGCGCGCTCACGACTAGGCGCGTTTGAATAACTGCAAAAATCTCCTCTTGAGCTCGCCTACTGCAACACATGCAAAAGGTTGATAGCTTATATATCAACTATATTTTAATTTTTTTTTGTTTCAGATACCCCAGAAATCAAAAAAGCTATAATACGACAGATGAAACAAAAAAATGCACAAATTGTTCCGGATACGTCAGAAATCAAAGAAGCCATAATGCAACAAATGAATCAATCCAAAAACGCATTAAAAATAACAAAAATACAAAAACCTAAAAATAATTTCTATTGCGAAGAATGCGATCGACATTTTACGAAAATACATAACTTTAACAGTCATATGAGGGCTCATAAAAAAATAAAACCAGGCTTTCGTTGTATGATATGCAATATAATATTTATTAGAAAGTTTAATTTGGATAGACATATTAATTCTCATCATATCGGAAATAGGGATTATGAATGTAATGTATGTAAGAATAAATTTGCAGAAAAAGGTGATTTGCAACGTCACGTACTAGCTCATAGTGAAGAAAGAAAGTTTGCATGTAGTCTATGTGATTTAAAGTTTAGTCGAAAGGACGCTTTACAAAGACATGCGAGGACCCACACTGGTGAGAAGAGATTTGAGTGTTCAACTTGTAATAAAAAGTTTACAGAAAGAGACAACTTGACAAAGCACTTGAAGAGATTTCCAACACATGTTTATGAACCGACGGCGGATGGAATGGATGTAGAGCAGAAGGTGTGATAGGTCACTTGGACGAAGAATTGTCCATACTAAATATGGAGTGAACGTCATGACGACGCATTTCGCTTCATTGAGGAATAATTTACATATGACACGATCTATTAACAGCATCAATATCGTCTTGCAGCAATTCATGGTCCGAAGACATGTTGATGTCAAGAATTATCTGGTTAGGAGATGGAGTGCCCCAAGGCAGCGTATTAGGTCCACTATTGTTTATTCAGTTCATTAATGATTTGCCTGATGTTACAAATCTGCAAACAAAATACCATTTTGCTTTGCTAGCAGATTATTTTTTGACTCATTATTCTAGAGTCCGTGCCACGAAAGAAGTCCCGCGGCGACAAAATTAACTACGTATAACATTTACATACATTTGTGACAGCCGATTACAGCTTTAGGAACTACCGAGACTACTTAGTTCCTTTATTATGTTAGGGATTGTCAGGTTTAGAGTTAGAAATGGTTTAAGAATGAAATTAGAATAGTTTAGAATATTTATTTATGAAATTTTGTTTATTGATAGAATTCAACATTAAACTGTGCATGGTTGTTTTTTTTAATAAGTAGCTATATTTGGTGTTAGTCAAAGTCAAAGATACTTTTTTCTTTAGGTCCTCGCAGTGAGACGTCATTTGTGACATATTCTGTATTAAAAATAAGCTAGGTTCTTTAGAACCTACCATCATTTCGGAAATTAAACAAAAAATTACCACTGAGAAAAGAAACATTTCACACACATAAATTCCCATAGATTTAGTATATACTAGCGTATAGATCAGCAATGGTTTGATTGAGGCGAGATCAAAAACAAAATACACTAGTGTGCGTGTAATGTACATGTGTGCAAGCGTGATAGTGCTGATTTTGTAGATTTCCATTTTTGTTTGAGTTACATCCAGGCACTGCATTGGTAGGTAACCATATTTAATCACGCCTAATTAACACCAAAACTACACTTAAAAACCATAAATTTTGTATGCTATGATCTATCTCTTTTGCATTGCCAATCTAACGCTAGTATATCATAAATCTATGTAAATTCCAATATTGACTATTCTAAAATTGGAATAGTCAAGAACATTAAAGTTTATACATTTGTTTTTAGTGTTATTAGAGTAATAAATAAATTGGATGGTGTAAAAATTTTGTATAGTGAATGAACTAAACCCTGTTTCTTTTAACTTGACCAATGTAGTAAACAATCTTAACACGTCTTTTTAACGAAAATAGTCAATTAAAATTATCATTCACACCCAAATAATACTAATATAGTTAGAAATGGCATTTAACACAACACTCTTATTATTATCGATTTTACACATGTATATTTGAACAAAAAGACACGCTAAGATTGTTTACTACATTGGTCAAGTCATCGAAATAATATTACTACGTATAGAACGGACACCGCGAACAAAATATTTGTCCCCATACGTTGAGGCCAATAGACATCAACTCGTTTAGAAACTTGCCGACGCTCATCGTGATTGGTCCTCGGATTTATGTCAAAAAAAAAATTGGAAAATGCCGTCATGTTCAATAAAAACTTGTAAAAACCGTTCAACAGTAAGGAAGAAAGATAGCGGCATGACTTATCATCGGTAAGTATACTAAAAATTAAGTAAAACCAACCAAAACAATTTTTTTTCATTATTTTCTATTGCATCATAATTGCATCCGCCATTTCTATGTGAAAATCATAGATTATCAAAAAGTAATCGTACAGATGGGATACGTAGGTACTAAGCGTAGGTCAATTTTATAATATAATTTAGGTACTTATTTCTGAAAAATTTTTTGCTTTTTTTTTAACCGACTTCAAAAAAGGAGGAGGTTCTATGTTTCATTGTTTTTTTTTTGGAGGTCCGCCGATTACTCCTTCAATTTTGGACCGATTTTCATAATTCTTTTTTTAAAATAATATGTAATTTATATATTGATTTTTTAAACTATATTTCCAAAATATTTTTATATAGTAGGTAAAAAATACGTAAATGTGGATAAAGTTACTAAGTAAAAAAAATAGTTTCTAGAAAACAAAAAGATGGAAAACGAAACAGCATTTTAAATTTCGACCAACCATTTTCGAACAAATGAAATTCGGGCAAACAAGTTTCGGAGTAAAGATACGTTACCATTCAACAAGAGGAGTTGTCTTGTCTGGCAGGCGACCGTCTCCTAGTATTTGCATATATTACAAAATACTTCAATATATAAATAGCTTCATTATAAAGTTTTGATTTAATCTCAGTTTATTTTTGACTAATATTAAGTTAAGAACAAAAATGTAATGTAGCTTCCTACCTATAAAGCTAATATTATACCTATTTTCTATTAAGTTTATTCTATTAAGTAAAATAAAATATTGTAATAAAATAAAATAATCAGTTAGATGTCCAATAGGCAGAATATAAACAAAGTGTCGCCCCTGCGTAGTAATGTCATATTCTATGACTCGGTTGGGGGCGGGGCCAGGGAGGGGCGCGCCCCGCACGGCCGAACGCGGCGCAAAAATTTGAAGGCGCTGTCATTTCTATACGTAGTAATATTATTTCGATGGGTCAAGTTAAGAAAAACAGGGTTTAACATGTTTAAGACCGACTCTGCATTTTATATTTTAGTCTTATAAAGTGAAAAGGCATAAAAAGCAAAATGAGTGAGCGAGACAGAGCTATCGCAGTGGGCGAGAAAATCGTGCTGAGATTAAAATGAGCTCTATAACTATGTATTTATAAGATATAAGTTTAAGAAAATAAAAAACATGGAATTATATTTATTTTGTTTTATTTAATTATATTAATATTTATCTATTTACGTTTAAATCATATAAAAGAAATGTTATAAATCAAGTTCATAAGTTGTTTAATACAATATAAATTATTATACAATATTTTGATCAAAAAGGACAGAATTCATGATAAATGCAATAAGACTCAAGACGCACATCTTCGGCCAATGCAAGAGGTGTGCAGCGATGTCAAACATGATACAAGTTATCAAAATATTGCGAGTCCATTACTCGATTTTTTATTTATCAATATTATTCGTTGTACAGTCAAGAGCGGGTCGACCTTTACATATTCGACTTTGTACCGTTCTTAAGTTTTATGTCATAAGAGCCAAAATTGCACTGCAAGTGTAAAGCTCGACGTGCACCTGACTGTACTATGTAATTACAATACAAAGTTTCATGATGCTTACAATATTAGCATGCAAAATCTTTGTTATTCTCTCTTCTCTGCTCACATTTTACATTGGCTAACTGTATTGGGTCTTCAATAGTCTTCATGTCGATATTTCAGTGTGTCAATATAGGTTCTATATTCCTAACAAAATGGTTAGTGTCCCAACCATGAAGCAATTACTAGAGGTCGCGTCACGTAAAAAGAACGGTGAAGAAAGTGAAGGGGGTGTGTGTGTTTGCGAATGAAAACACTCACGCACGAATCACACGAATGAAAGTAACGTAGACAAAGCGCGGGAAGCAAAGGTCGACTGAAAACAATAGCGGGGGCCCGATTCTACTAAACAAATGCACCAATGGACTCTCAATCGTGTCTCAATAGAATGCCGATAGTGTATCAGTGAAATAGTTTTTGACATTTGTTATGGATTTAAACAATACTTAATGTATACATAGACTTATTGTTCAAGTCCATAACAAATGTCAAAAACTGTTCCACAGATACACTATCGGCATTCTATTGCGACACAATTATGCGGCAAGTATGGGGCTCGTGACACGCCCGCCCCTCGCCGCACCTCATACCACCAAAGAGACAGAAAAATCGCTTCTGCGCAGCTTGACCGCCAGCGTTCTTTTTTCGTGATGAGACCTGTAGGTGTTGCCCTAAGCCGTGTAATCCAGCACGTTTAATTGGGCACTGACGTCACGCATGGTCGGGTTGAGCGGGGGTGTGGCACAGGTGCGGGAAGGTGTATACCGCCCGCACCTCCCGTCAGCGACAAGGTCGTTCATACGAACGGCCCAATAAAGCAACTCTTAGTATTGGCTTCATGGTCCCAACAGTTGGAACAAAATCATTGAGAACTATTTGGGTTGCACTCTCTCTGACCACGCCGTCAAAAACATACATCGTTTTAAAATTCATCATTTTTGCAAAATACAGGTTCAATTTTTTATCACCATCCAAATTTTAATATATTTTTTAAAGCGCGCGCGCAACCCGGTAAAATATAATTATTTTGAAAATTTTACTTTTTTTTCTCATAAATATGGTCTTTTAACGATACCTTGTATGTACAGTCACCTCCATAAATATGTAATCACTTTAGTAACTTGTCGCTATAACATTATTGACTCTTCTTCATGTGTCGTAATCCTTATTGCTGAGGGTCGTGACCTCCACGAAAAATTCTTCGGACGAACTCTCTCCACCCCTTGCGGTCCTCTGCAGAACGCATTGCGTCGGGAAAGTTGGTATTAGTACCTTCGCGTATCTGGTAACATTGTGGACATGTTCACTCAAACTCAAATGTCATAAATAACTAATTGAATTGATATACGAAAGTGACAAAGTACTAAAGTGATTACATATTTATGGAGGTGACTGTACATAGGAAAAATTTGGATGGTGACAAAATAAATCAGCAGTATAACACAAATAAATTTCGCGACAACAATAAACGTTTAAAAATAATATTTACATTTAATATTATATATTTACAATAGACCTTACATTTATTTAAGCAAAGCATGTGTTCGAAATAAAAATTATACAGATTCCATTTCACGAAGAGCGTTCTATGAATGTTGTAACCATAGATTTAGTATATACATACTAGCGTATAGATCGGCAATGGTTTGATTGAGGGGAGACCAAAAACAAAATACACTAGTGTGCGTGTAATGTACATGTGTGCAAGCAAGATAGTGCTAATTTTGTAGATTTTTCTTTTTGTTTGAGTTACATCCAGGCACTGCACAGGTAACCATATTTAATCACGTCTAATGAACACCAAAACTACACTTAAAACCATAAATTTTGTAAAAATAAGTGAGATTTGTTTTTAACACGACTGACGTCAGGCCGATACAACTCGATAGCGTGTGTATGAAGAATGGTCTCGCCTATCTATCACGCTCTAACAAACGCGTATGCTATGATCTATCTCTTTTGCATTGCCAATCTAACGCTAGTATATAATAAATCTATGGTTGTAACGTTCACATGCACATTGTTAATAATTATTGTTATAAAAAATAATATCGTTGAGTTAGTATCCCATAACACAAGTTTCGAACTTACTTTGGGGCTAGCTCAATCTGTATGAATTGTCCCTTTATATTTATATTGTTAATGTTGCGTGAGATTTTACGAGCGTTTCCGAGTTACGCACACTACAATAACGTACATGTAAGCCTTACAACATTTATAGCCTCTTCGTGAAATATCTGTACCGGCCCCAGTCTCTCGAAGTTGAGCGAAAATGAGTGAACGAATGTGGATTTTTTTATTGCCCTCTATTATATACGACGACCTCCGTGGCGTAATGGTTACCATGCCGGTCTGCCACTCAGTAGGTCACGGGTTCGAATCTCCGTCGGGTATTAAAAACGTACTTTTTCTGCCTGGGTCTTGGATGTTTATTTATACGTACATATTTGTTATAAAATATGTATCGTTGAGTTAGAATTTCATAACAAGTCTCGAATTTACTTTGGGGCTAGCTCAATCTGTGTGATTTGTCCCTATCCATACTAATTATAAATTGGAAAGTGTGTGTGTCTGTTTGTTTGTCCGTATTTCACGGCAAAACGAGCTACGAATTGACGTGATTTTTTAAGTGGAGATAGTCGAAGGAATGGAGAGTGACATAGGATACTTTTTGTCTCTTTCTAACCCCCCACTTCCCTAAATTGGGAGGTGGAAGTTTGTATGGAGCATTCCGCAATTTTCAAGTTAGAAAGCTAAAAAATGGTATTTGGTACTAACAAAAAAATTGTACATCATTTTTTTGGAAATCTGCCCCCAACCCCTTAAAGGGGGGGGGGGGGGGAAATATTATATGGGACTTTTCGCAGTTTTCATGGTAGGAAGCAAAGGGAACGGTGTTGCCCCGAAATTAATGCGAGCGAAGCCGCGGGCAAAAGCTAGTATATTTATATTTTATTTACAAGACCCTTTGTACACTTGCAATGCAATAAAACATTCGATCGGGTTTGGTTTACTTCAGTCCTCTGTCTTCTAACTTCGCATCACTTTCATCAACTTCTCAAGATTGTAGAGCTAATAGTCAATTTTTTTAAACAAACGAGTAATTATGTACTGTATTTTTTTACTGCGATGTAATTGGTCCACGTAATCATTGTTATTGGTTGAATTTCGAGCGTTGCTATTGGGCGACACAACCCATCTCACTCTGACAATATCGGAATTCTGCGAGGGACATAGTACTCGTGTGTTACAGAAAACAGACTATATTTACAAAATTAACCTATTTTATACATTAAAACATGTATTTCTAAACTATGCATACGACAATTATGTCGGATTTAAAATTATTTTTTTTTAAAAGGTATTGACAAACAACCAAGTCATAGAGTCAGGAGAGCCACTGAAATACATTATACGCTCGACACCATTCAAATGCAACGTTAATATTACTTGCTGCAAAAATAACCTACGCTCAAGAACCTCATCCTTTTCGTAGTAAGCTGACAAAGAACCCTTATTCGTCATGTCCGTCTGTCCGCGGTCTAGCGCCTAGAAGCTTAAGCTTACATGTAAAGTGAGAATGAAGTTGCTGACCTGGATCAACCCTCATACCCCTGACAAAATCTACTCCAAGACTCGATTTTTGAGTGGTATAAGAAAAAGTGCTTTTTAACACTCACATTAAAAATTTTCACGCAGTACATAACGTACATATATAGCTATTAGGGGACTGATTATACCTAATATCAAACCTTTGTCTACATACAGAACATTCGACAAAATTCTCAATATTATGCGTACCTAAGTTAATTTCTGTATGGGATTTCAAATGACAATCTAAGGTACTCTCATCTGGGAAATGCTGCTGACACATCGTGCATTCGTAACGATTATAATCACTATGTTTATAGTCTTGGTGTGTTTTATAATCAGTGTGTAAGTCTTGGTGTGTTTTATAATCATTGGTGTGTAAGTCTGAATGTGTTTTATAATCATTAGTGTGTAAGTCTTGGTGTGTTTTATAATCATTGGTGTGTAAGTCTTGGTGTGGTTTGTAGTCGGTGTGTGTTTTCAAGTGTGCTTCATATTCCCTCTCCATATTCTCCACAGTGAATTTCTGTCCGCATATAGTGCATTCATAAATTCTATTCTTATCAACATGTGTTTGTATATGTTCATCATAATCGGATTTCATTAGAAATTTCTGCTTACAAGTCATACAAACGTAAGGTTTATTTATATGTGTTAATAAGTGCTTTTGTAGATTATAATTCGTAACAAAACGATGTTTACACACGATACATTCGAAAGCTTTCTCTCCAGTATGAATTTTAATGTGGTTTTTCAACGTAGACTGTTGTTTGAAGGAATGGTTGCAGACGGGGCATGCAAAGGGACGTTCCCCAGTATGAGTCCTCAGATGTCTATCCAGACCGATCTTCTGAGCGAAGCCATGATTACAAATACTACATAGAAAAGGTTTCTCGCCCGTATGAGTCCGTAGATGTCTAGTTAGGTTAGTCTTCTCGTTAAATCTATTCTTACATACAAAGCATTCGTATTGTTTCTCCCCGGTGTGTGTTCCTAAGTGTTTCTTCAAATGTATCTTCCTTTTAAAGCGATTTTTACAGATCATGCATTCAAATGGTCGCTCGCCTTCATGTGTTTTCACTATTAGTGACATATCGAAACTGCTAGTTGGTTTTGGTTCTTTTTCTTCCTCGTCTCTGTCATCTGTGATTTTGTTTTTGTTTTTACATTTTCTATTGCGAATTCTCCGTTTTGGTTGTGGTTTAGGGCCTGTAATATAATAACATGATCAATATAATCCTAACTGATGACTAAGGTGAGGATATGGACTGTATTGAATGATATATGGTATGGAGACGATGAAGGCATAACCAAAGTGATCGAACGACAACTATATCGAAGCAAATCAAAAACAAACCACCTTTAGTATTTAAAAAATGACAAATAAAGTTCGAGCAAGGCAATGCGTGAGTGATATCCCCGGTATTGCAAGCGTCTATAGGCTATGATGATGCTTACCATCAGGGGCCCCGATACTACTAACACAAATGCACCAATGGACTCTCAATGGTGTCTCAAACTTTAACAATAACACTTATTGTTAACACAAATGTCAAAAACTATTCCACTGATACACTATCGGCATTCTTTTGAGACACGATTGAGACACCATTGAGAGTCCATTAGTGCATTTGTGTTAGTAGAATCGGGCCCCAGGCCGTATGCTTGTTTGCCAACTTTGTGGCATAAAAATATACAAATAAAGGCTTGCCTTTAGCGGGCTTAGCGATCTGGGTGCCCTTCTTTTTCTTCTTCTTGCTAGGTTCGCGTCGCACGAGGGGTTGGTCGTCATCTTCAGAGTCGGGATTCTCTACTGGCTCTTGTCTATGTTCTAGGGGGTCCATTTCTGTAAGGAATCATTTCGTTTATGTTAATGCTAGCTGACCCGGCAGACCTTGTTTCGCCTTAGAGGCACTACCCTAGCCTACTCTGTGGATTCGTCCATATATTTATTTATTACGAGCTGTTATCCGCGACTTCGTCCGCGTGAAATGTTCAAATAAGAATAACTCCCTTTTCCTGACATGCGATTTAAATGAAACAAAACCTATATTCTACTCCAAGCCGAGCTCTCTCTTCCTGTGAAAACAGCATTAAAATCCGTTCAGTAACTTAGGAGATGTGCGCGTTCAAACAGACAGAAAGACAGACAAAAAATTAAAAAAATATATTTTTCGCTTTTATTACCTTTCTCTAACTGTTCCCTCTCCATTTTTGCCTAATATGTTCAAAGTACAGACATATCGGATTCTACTGTTTTATTATATGTATAAAAGAAGATGATAAGAAGTGTTTTTACCTGATCCATCACCATTTTCATTAGTTTCTTCATTAATGTCCACTGGTTCATTTTTTATTTCTATTTCTATGGTGCAGTACTGGTTTAAAACGGTGCTCTCTCCATTCTTCTGCTTCATCCAATTGTCTTCTTCGCTGTCCATCTTCTAGAAGTTCAAGGAATAATAGGGTTGCAATATTCTGAAAAATGACAAATACTTTCTTATCAATTTGAACTAAAAAATTTATACCTACTTGATGCCTATTCTCACTTCTTTGGACGAATTGGTCGCTGTTCGTGCGTTTACAGTTTTTGGGAAACAACACGTTTGATAGAATTCGTCGCTGTATGTAGTCAACGCACAAACAGCGACCAATTCCTTAAATTATTTTAAGACTGTGGCAGCGGTGGGCCACGAAACAATTAAATCAGTTAGACACATGGGTCGAACCAAACCTGCAGTTCAGTAGAGAACATTTTCCAAAAATTTACAAAACTCTACATACATTTTCATGAAATTATGATGAAGATAATTATGTGATTTTGAGCTGCATACTTGCTGGATATTTCAGTCGGTTGAACAGACAGCAAAAGAATTCATAAATAGCTCAATTTTATTTTTGGCAAATTCTTTATTTTTTATGTCATACAGTAGACAAACAAGCAAGCGGGCCACCTGATGGAAAGCGCCTATGGACATCAGTAACACCAATGCGCTACCAATGCGTTGTCCACCACTCTTTAAGACTGGCGGGCAAATCCAAATGCCTTGGCGGCCACTTTGTCGCCCGCGTGCGTGGGCTTGGCCAGCCATGAGCTAGCCACTCAACCACTGGGTCTGTCATGCAGCATGAAATCTTTTAAGAGATAGTAAGTACATTCAGTCAATATAAAAGCTGAGCAGGACTGTTAGTATCATTCAAGTTTTGTAAATATTAAGTTATTTAGTTATACACTGTTTTGTCATTGTCTTTCTTGAGGAGAATCAAATGAAGTGTGAAAGTGACAAAACATTGTTTAACTATACACGCATTACACAACGTTTATTAGTAAGGGGGTAAGTGTAAAGCCCACCATTCACTACACGAACCCGGACCCGACTCGCAACTCGGACCCGACAGCGGACCAATCCAGCGTTGCCCATACACTGCACGAACCCTCCACTCGAAGTATGGCATGTGGGTTTTGACAGGCGCTCGCGGCTCGCAACCGCAGACCTGCGAGCCCGACGCTAACCCATTTGACAGTCTGGCGTACCGTTTCGTTGCTTCCATACACAGGCGGATTAGTCCGATGGCCGACCAATCCGCCGGACCAATCTGTGTGTGAATGGTGGGCTTAAAGGATTTACTTGAATTTTTACTTCATCAATAGTATTCATATTGCAATAATAACTACAAATTGTTATTCATACAAATATTACTGCGCAATTATTTAGTTTTGTTGGTTATTTTTTGTTATCAGAAACAGTTAAAATGTGTTTGTGTCATGTCAACATTCTTTAAGTGCGAACAAAAGTTGTCATTATGTGTGTAAAGCATAATGTGATTACATGCAAGTATATCCGTAAGTGAATTTAGAATTCTTTAACCATAATTTGTACTATGTAATTACTGTTTCATAACGATGCTTGGTTAGGGTGTCTGGGATTTTGAAATTTTCGTGAAGGTATTGATGTTATTATGATCCCCTATTTTGACAGTGGGGATGGATGGAGGTGGTCTTGAGGAACAATGTTTGTATGGAACACTTTTTTCTTAACTCATCCCTTTTCATATAATGACAATAATAAACTGAGATTAGTTACAATCTGATAATGCTGGGTTAGGTTAGGTTTGACTTGTGACCACCAAAAACTTGTGTGCATTTTCTAAAGTCCCATATAAATGGGCCCCCTTTACGACACACTGACCCGATGCCTATAATTTTTTGGAATGGAAATCTTTGTTATTTTTTCTCCAACCTGCTCATCCTTTTCATTGGTGATTGTACTCGACTTACTTTTAGTTATTTTGTGTGTCAATAAGCTATAATAGTTTTAAAAATCATATTAACATTAAATACTTACACTTATGCAGTGCCCTTTTGTCACAATAAAGACAGAATCACGTAAAAGAATTTAATTATATTTAATATTTACACATTTAATCCTAATTTACAAAGAGAAGACATCATCGTGTCTTGAATAAAACACACAACTTTCTTACTTTGACGTTAAAAAAACATTAACGTATATATTAAATATTTTTAATTATATAGTTTTTTTATTAACTGTAAATAACGATTTTTTTATTTACTTTCTAAATTATAGCACAAATATTTCCTAAAATTTATATATATTTGGGCAGGTATCAAAAGCTGACAAAATGCAGCGTCGCTGTCAGTCAATGAACCTGAGATTTCTTCTGCTTATTTTTGTTATTGGCTACAGTGGCAAATATAAACCAGTTTTGTATACCTACTCTAAATTACTAGCAGACCGCCCCAACTTCGCACGGGTTTTAAAAATCATCCCCAATTTTTTGAATAGAAGCTTGTCAGGCTACAATTTTTTTTGTGATTTTGAAAATAAATGACATGCTCGACTTTTTTTTTTCTTTTGTTTGGCAATCAGACTTCAGACGCTTTTTATGGAAGATAGGATGTTTAAAAAAATGAGAGCAGTCAGCAAACTCAACGTGTTGATACGGTTTACCATCAAATTGTATGTGGACTGTATGCTTGTTTGTCAACAGTCAACATAGTGTTATAAAAAAAGCATCGTTCAAAGTTAAACCTATTAATATTTATGTGTATGCTTGTTTTTGTTGTTCTTCACGTTCAAATGGCTGGGCCAATTTTTATGATATTTGGTATGTAGGTAGCCGATACCTTGGATTAACACAGGGTACTTTATATCCCGAAAAGAACGCGATTCTCGTAGGATTTGGTCAAGTCTGATATAGATGGCGCTGCTGTGCATAAATAAATACACGCAGTTGCGCGGGTTTCGCTATTATATATATATTAAATAAAACAAATCATACTATTATTATAAAGAGGAAAGATTTGATTGTTTGTTGGTTTGTTTGTTTGTTTGCATTGAATAGGCTCCGAAACTACTGGTCCGATTTCAAAAATTCTTTCACCAGCTACATTATCAGAGAGTGACATAGGCTATAGCTTTTCCCGAAATTCCATATGGTTCCCACGGGAACGGGTCAGGAACTTCACGCGGACGAAGTCGCGGGCAAAAAAGCTAATAATCAATAAAACAAATCTATATTATATACACATTTTATTTTATAGCATTGGCAATGGGTAGCCAAACATGAATACAGTTATATGGATACAAATTCTTAAAAATACTTTAATATATTACATTTTATGTCCTAGTCTCTTCAAAATAAAACCTGTACACTCAGATTCAGTGGCTTATTCTCACTATTCTACTAACACAAATGCACCAATGGACTCTCAATGGTGTCTCAATCGTGTCTCAAAAGAATGCCGATAGTGTATAAGTAGAATAGTTTTTGACATTTGTTATGGACTTAAACAATAACATGTTTAACTTATTGTTTAAGTCCATAACAAATGTCATAAACTATTCCACTTATACACTATCGGCATTGAGACACGATTGAGAGTCCATCGGTGCATTTGTGTTAGTAGAATCGGGCCCCTGTTCAATTGTCGAACTAGTAAGATTTGTTTTTCTCTTTAATTTAATGTAGCATTACTTTAAAACTGCTTGTCAGAGACTGGCTGTAAGTCTATTATAATTATATATCCTACAAATATTATATGTATGTTTATTACTACTTCACGCTCAAACCGCTGGGCCAATATTTATGATATTTTGTATGTAGGTAAAATACCTTGGATTAACACATACGGTACTTTTTATCCCGAAAAGGACGCAATTCTCGTAGGATTTCATCAAGTCTGATATAGATGGCGCCACTACTGTGCATAAATAAATACACGCTAACGAAGTTACATTATTTAGATTGTACTCTGCGAACTTCAGGCTGGCGACTGGCGAAGCATTGGCTCAAGAACGGAAGAAATGACGCTTGCCTGTGTCCGAGGCCAAGACTCACTTTTGGGTCGTTGAGCCATCAGAGTAAGTAAGTACTACATACGTCGAACGTATAACAATTTAATTGCAAACAGTTAAAATCAAGTATCTCATCAATTATCATATCCAAATACATTAAAAAAAATTGATTATTTACATTAATAATATGAGACCTCTTAGTATGTAAATACATGTGGTATTTTTATACAATAATTACATAATCTAATCTAACCTTACATATAAATGAGTCAGCTATTGACAGGGCTGTAAACATATTTCAAGTTTTCTATACCGACTAAAACCTGACTGACACCGTTTCCATCTTAGTCTTCTGCTGCCCTGTCGGAACATCTCGGAGTCCTAAACGTCTCGGAATCGTAGGTTAATGTTTACTCGAGAGTTTTTAAAGGTAAAGTGTATGCTGCTCCAATGCAGATTGGCAGAATTTCACGCTGGCTGAAAGCCACAGACTAGAGCCCACCATTCACACGCAGATTGGTTCGGCCATCGGACTAATCCGCCTGTGTATGGAAGCGACGAACCGGTACGCCAGACTGTCAAATGGGTTGGCGTCGGGCTCGCTGCGAGCCGCGAGAACCTGTCGAACCCCACATGCCATACTTCGAGTGGAGGGTTCGTGCAGTGTATGGGCAACGCCGAATTGGTCCGCGGTCGGGTCCGGGTTGCGAGTCGGGTCCGGGTTCGTGTAGTGAATGGTGGGCTTAAAAGCCCATTTAGACGACTCCAGTTTCTTGTACGTACATTCAAGAGCAATAATTGGGTGCAATAATTTGTCCTTCAAAAATTGTAAGCGACTGTCGTTTAGACGATGCATATCTATTATTGCTATAACATTATTGTATGCTACAGGCAATGAATAAAGGGGCTCCCCCCACACCGGTGTTATATAACATTAATGAACAAATTGCAACATTCAGTGTGGGAGCAATGTTATGTTTTAAAATGTTTGCTAATGGTGCTAATTCTGTTGTACATTTAACTAGACCAAACTAATTTTGACAGGACCAAAGGTGTTGTTGTCCTTCCTTGGCTTACAATTAGTGACAAGGATAGCAACACTTCTAGTCCTGTCAAAATTAGTTTAGTCAAGTTAAATGTACACAGAATTAGCATCAATGTTTCTTTTAATTATTTCGATAACTTAATTAACTTTTAACCTTTTCACCCCCAACCACTGGTTTACAAGTTCGGGATTTTCGTGCTCCACGCCACTACTTCTACTCTACACAAGTAACATTAGTAAATTTTAAAACTTACGTACATTGGCGTATGGCGAGACATCGCGTTCAGGATGGATGGGCGGTAAAAAAGTTAAAGTGTTAGCTAATGGTTCTAATTCTGTTGTACATTTATCCGAGTCTAGACTAAACTAATTTTGACAGGACCAAAGGTGTTGTCCTTCATTGGTTTACAATTAGTGACAAGGATAGCAACACTTCTAGTCCTGTCAAAATTAGTTTAGTCAAGTTAAATGTACAACAGAATTAGCACCATTGTATCTTTCTTTTAATTAATTCAACAACTCTATGTAACACCTGTGTGCGCACCTTTGACGAATGTTATCCACAAGTCGGGAACGGCTTAACGCGAAGAAAGAAGGTAAGCACTAATCTTATAATATTTTATAGTCTTTATGAGTACCAATCAGTATCCAAAGCCCAAATCACTTTTTTCATTGTCTCTTTTAAGAGTACCACACAATAAGCACTTCAATTATCACCACGACACTTAGGAACATGAACATATTCTTGAAGGTACACTAGCTATTCTGCACAACACGCACTGACCAGCTCTCATTACCAGTATCACTTAATATATAACTCTCGCCATCTTCTATAACCTGTAAATAAAGAAATAATTGTTTAGAACAGTTGTAAAACCTAATCCCAGGTCTAATCAGGGGGAAAGAGAGAAAATAGAGGTAGGGCTGGGCGGATAATCCGCTCCGCATCTTTCTTGCCCGTCTGGGGAAGGACCTCCACCTTCTATCGTATCGTAGCCAAATAGCATTGGCCTCGGCCATGTTGTGTTCCTACGGCGAGTAAGGTCTCCAGAGCTCCACTGGGGGGGGGGGGGGGGGGGGGGGGGGGTGGTGTTACCCCCCGGTGGTTGCAAGTGTCTTTAGGCTACGGTGATGCTTTAGCATCAGGCGTGCCGTATGCATGTTTGCCACATAAAAACTGTTTTATTTTGACAAATCACACAGATTGAGCTAGCCCCAAAGTATGCTTCGAGACTTGCGTTATGGGATACTAACTCAAAGATACTATATTTTAGAACAAATACGTATATAGATAAAAATCCAAGACCCGGGCCAATCTGAAAAAGTTCGTTTTTCATCATGACCCGCCCGGGATTCGATCCCAGGACCTGGGTGGCGGTCCGGCGCGGTAACCATTACTCGAATTTGCTTTAGGGCTAGCTCAATCTGTGTGATTTGTCCCTATATATTTATTTAAATTTAAATTATATTTAAAAGTACCTGTATACTTTGCTCAGCTTCCAACTGCTCTGTGTCCAGTTCAACCATATTCTGAGGGTCGATTTCTATCTCATAATCCTTCTCCCTACTCATCATTCCGATTAGCTCTGCATATTTCAACTTCTGTTCTTCTGTCATGGTCGACGGATTGTGATTCTTCAAATGGTAGTTTAGGTGGCTTGATTGCTTGAACCTGTAATAAAATAAATTAAAACATAATGTTATTATGTCTGTGAGTTATTAAATGAGGTGAATAAAAGAGAAAGTATAATTGTGTTAATAAGACAGATGAAACTCTAAACCCTGTTTCTTTTGACTTGACCAATGTAGTAAACAATCTAAGCATGTCTTTTTAACGAAAATAGGCAATTAAAATTATCCTTCACACCCAAATAATAATTATAGTTAGAAATGGCATTTAACACAACACTCTTATTATTCTGGCGATTTATCGATTTTACACATGGATATTTAAATAAAAAGACAGGTTAAGATTGTTTACTACATTGGTCAAGTCAAAAGAAACAGGGTTTAGAATGTTCGAAGGGAGTGTAACATTAAGATAGGAAAGCGAGGTGAAAGAACGAGACGTAAGATTTGATTAAGTTCGTCGGTTTGATTATGTTATATTTAATCAAACCGACTTTGTTTTGTTCTATTCAAAAAACTGTTAAGCTCTTGTTAAGATGGCGAGACCAACTAGTAATACTCGCAACTTCGTTTGCGTATATCTCGCTTTCCCGTGGGAATTTTGAGAAATCCTTTCTTAGTACACACCTAGACGTCGTAAGGAACCTGCATTCCAAATTTGGAATATCTAGAGCCAGCGGTTTGGGCTGTGCGTTGATATATAGCTAAGTCAGTCAGGACTTTGAATTTTATATAATATAGATAGAAGTAACGTAAAAAGCGAAGTGAAATTAAAGGTCGCTGTATACGTGACGTGTTTTTTCCCGGACGGGGACGGGACGGGACGGGAAGTTAAATATAGTTTCATACAAAATGTATGTGAATATGCATATGTCGCGGATACACGGACGGGACGGCGACGTGGCCGTGTTGAACAAAAAGTCACCTCCCCGTCCCGTCCGAGGTATTATCCCGTATACAGAGACCTTAAATAATAAATTAGAAAATTTAAGATTTTTGTTATATGTATAGTATAACTTTATTTGCACAAACATACAAATAGATATACATTTACATTAACATCTACATGTACAGTCAAGAGCACGTCAACCTTAATGCCTTGATCACACGCGCCGAGTAGAGTGGCGAGACAGTAAAAATGACACTCGACCGAGACATGGGAATACATACACATGTGTGTATTTTTAGTCCGTGTTTCTAGTTCGTTCCTTGTTAGTTTATACGGAATCCTAAAAAAGTCCTAAATCCCAAAATTGTACTGTGTAAAGCTCGATGTGCACCTGACTGTACAAGACATTAATATCTACTAGTCGTGCCCGCGTCTCCGTCCGCGTAGTTTTTGGGTATATCCAAAATTAGTACTACTTCGTCACCCACCTTTCTATAACATTGTTTTTTGAAGTGAAAACTTCTTTAGCGGCCTTGGCACTTTTTTGGCTGGGTGAAAAAATTTAAACTCGCGTCAGATCCGTAGCCTGATCGAAAAAGCGTAAGATTCCCTAACCATTCCAAAATATTCAAAAATGCACAACGTTGATGTTTAAGTTTTCACTTCGGCCGGCACTCCCGGGGTGCAACCAGTTCTTTTTTTTCTCAGTATATATACTGAACAAGTGTCGACGAAGGTAAGATTGGCAAGAATAACAGACTCACCTCTTCGAGCATATCCCACACATGAACGGAGACACATTAGTATGAGTCCTCATATGCTGTTTCAGATGTATAGATTGACAGAACGCCTTTCCACATATAACACAGCGGTACGGTTTGACCTTTGTATGAATCCTTATATGTTGATCGAGACCTGTGAAAAAATTTGAAATAATCTATAAAGTATTTATGTTCCAGGAGCGAGAGAGATCAATTAAACATACTTACTACTACTAAATATATATAAATAATAATAAATACGTTTATTTCTCCCACAAAGGTAACAATTACATAGTCTTAAGCCTAGAAAAATAAAACAACAGTACCATCTGTTACACACAAAATAAAAATACAATGAATGGCAACATTATACAAGTGAAATGTGGTAGTTGGTTGCACACTGATTATTGCGTCATTCTCCGGCCAACGGTTGCGCACACGCACACATACACATGTCCGTAGGACACGACACGCACACAAGAAGGACGTTTGCATATCTAACAATAATATAAAAGAAAATGTTAGTTACACCATTTATAAGTCAAAAACATATTTAAATAAACATCCAAGACCCGAGGCCAATCAGTAAAAGTTCGTTTTTAATCTTCACCCGATCGGGATCCGAACCCGGGACCTCTTGGGCGGTCCGGCAATGTTAACCATTACGCCACGGAGGTCGTCAAAGAGGAAAAAAAAAAGGTATAATTTTACCTGATTTCTGTGTGAACGCCTTCGGACAGAACGTGCAATTGAAGGGACGATCTCCGGTGTGCATGCGCATGTGTTGTTGCACACCACCCTGGAATGTGAAAAAGCTAATTGTATCTCCTCACTACTTCATCTATATCAAATACTATAGACGAGTAATACGCACAGCTCTTGACGTTTCTCATACAATGACTTGGCAACCTCCGTTCACCTCATGCCGCTAGGGGCGCTATAACATTTTGCATACAAAACGCACAGTTCACCTCATGCCGCTAGGGGCGCTATAACATTTTGCATACAAAACGCACAGTTCACCTCATGCCGCTAGGGGCGCTATAACATTTTGCATACAAAACGCACAGTTCACCTCATGCCGCTAGGGGCGCTATAACATTTTGCATACAAAACGCACAGTTCACCTCATGCCGCTAGGGGCGCTATAACATTTTGCATACAAAACGCACAGTTCACCTCATGCCGCTAGGGGCGCTATAACATTTTGCATACAAAACGCACAGTTCACCTCATGCCGCTAGGGGCGCTATAACATTTTGCATACAAAACGCACAGTTCACCTCATGCCGCTAGGGGCGCTATAACATTTTGCATACAAAAGTTTTGAAATCGTTCACCTCATGCCGCCCTCATGCCGTAGGGGCGCTAGTGTCGCGTTTTGCCCGAATTCTTCCGAAGCTGTGCGTATTACTCGTCTATAGTATTTGCTTATATGGTACAGTATAAGCAAAGTCGCTTTCTGCTGTCTTTCTTATAACCACGCAGCGGATTAGATTTTTTTAACAGATAGAGTAATTTTTATTTGTATGTATTTTTATTATTTAATTAAAAGAAAATGTAATGTTTAAATATTTTAGTTTGCACGGCGTCAGTCAGGCGCCTCTGTCCACACACATTGCAAGGTATCCACAGAATAATGGGTGCATCCCAGTAGTAGGTACCCCATAGCTGTGATTCTATAGAACTGTTGGGATATTCAGCATGCTATCCTGAGACATTACGTTAATATACATTATAAACGCACGCACACACGCACACTCGCGCGCACACACACTAAAATACGCTGTCAAGTCAAGTCGTGTTTCCTGTGCCCTTAAACCACTGTCCATTGGAACGGAAGTCCCCGAATGTTGCCATGCGTCTAAACCGTGCCGTAGCCCAACAAGGGGGTCTTTGGACGACCGCGGGGCAGCCATCTCCATCTAGGTGGATGAGGTGGCAGTCACTCAGATTTCTAGTCGGTACACCCCAAGTGGTTAGAGGGGGAGCCCGACATACCCCCGCCGCTACCCAAGTGGCGGGGCATGCAGCAATGCGTTTTCCTGACATTAAACAAAAAAAAAGGGTTTCTTGTGCCTTGGGGCACGTGCGGGCCTCGAACTAATGTTCCTTGCCCGGGTAACTTCACTCAGGGGAAGCTTACCCCCGGTTTTTGTTCCCTCTTAAGAGGGCTGGGTCTTCTTCTGTGCTTCTGGGTCTCCGGGATTTCACTTTGGGTTAGAGACTTAAAATTAGTTCGGGTGTGGGGTGCCCAATGTTTGATTATCCGCTGTGCCCTACCTCTCTTAAAACCCCACGGGAATCGCGTATTTTTCGAGATAAAAAGTATCTTACGCATACCTGTGCTAATCCAAGGTATCAGCTACCTACATACCCAAATACCATAAATATTAACCCAGCCATTTGAGCGTGAAGAAGTAACAAAACACATAACTTTCGCCTTTATAATATTAATCCTTACTAATATTATAAATGAGTAAGTGAGTGTTTGTTTAATTGTTTGTTTGTTATTCCTTCACGGCTTGCCTAAGCAGCCGATCATTATGAAAATTTGCATACATATTGTTAGGGGTACAGAGCCCAACATAGACTATTTTTTATTCCGTGAAAGTATGTCGTTCCAATAGGAAAATATTTTTTCTACTATAGAGGGCGCTGTATCGGCCAACAGATGGCGCCACAAGTTGCGCTATGAGTTGTTTTGTTGTCAAACGAGATCTATTTCATAAAATTTACGTGAGCGAAGCCGCGGTGAAAAGCTAGTAGGTTTTAACGCTGAATAAACTGAATTATTGTTATTAAAAATTACCTGCTGTGTGAATCTCTTGTTGCATATGGAGCAAGCGAACGGCTTCAACTTGACATGGGCCGTAGAAGTGTGATCTGCCAGGTCGCGGGCCACGGCGAACCCTATGCCGCATACCTGTGCAAATCAATATTAGGTACGACGTCGACCCTAGCCAGCGTTTGGATGGGTTCCGTTATCTCGAGCTTCTCCGTGCTTCGGAGGGCACGTCAAGCCGTCGGTCCCGGCTGTTATCGGTAGACAGCCGGTGGTCTTCAGGCGGCTTTAAACCACCGGCCTCTGCCAATCCGCAGAGTACACTCTAATCAGCTTCGATTGAAGGGAGACCCGTATCCCAGCAGTGGGATGATTATGGGTTGATATGATTGTTTTTTTATGCAACAAAGCTAGCAAACAAGCATATGATTGATTGATGTACGGTGACACCACATATTATATGAATTAGTGTATCAATCATTGTAGTACAGTGAACTAAGGAAATTTAAATTGACCTCTCCGCCAATGTTCAGCCAAATCGCTTCAGCTCTGGTGTTATAAATGGTGTAAAACACGACTTTCTTTGATATATATAGATGTACATAATATTTTTTTCACCTCACAAGCTCGGAAAGAATCTGTTTGTTATTCGAAATTTGAGCGCAATAGTGCATTTTGTGCCCTAGCGTGGAAAGATTTTTTTAAATTCGAACCTTTCTATTCTATAATTTTTTATACCGCCAGTCCTCTGAAAATGCATTAATACTTATTTCATGCCAGTGCGCCAACCTTATTTTTAGAATAATCGAACTGGCCAGCACGACACCGCATGAAAAAAAAAACACTTATTTAATATATTATTTGCGTTTTTCTTGCACCAAGCATTTTCCTCGCTGTAGTGAGGTGAAAAGTTGTGTGTTTCGCTCGGCAGCAAAGTTATTCCGCGTCTCGTACCTTTGAAACCCTCGCTACGCTCAGGATTCTATATTTCAATCCTAGAATCCTTCGCTATCACAGGTATCAATATAAGTACTCGCGCCAAAAAACAACTTTGCAGCCTTGCATAAGAAATAACTATTGTTTGTTTCTATTCTATGTCCGCTTGCCTGCTGGCAATAATACTAATACTTACATCACAACAATACGGGAATGCCTCATCTCCTGGATTCAGTAATGGTTTCTCACAAACTTGACAACGGTGGCCTTTGCGACGTCGAGTGTGCTCGTCCCTGAAGTGAGCTGAATATTCACAGCACGAGAAGAAGATTTGGTGGCACGTCTTGTCTGCCACCAGGTTGGAGGGTTGAAGGCATTCGAAGGGACCGCTGTTAATAGATTTTTTTATTTGAATATATATTGTAAAGCGTTTATAAATACAAATATACATTCTTGGACAAACACACAACGCCATCTAGTTCCAAACTAAGCAACGCTTGTATTATGGATACTAGATTGCTGATAAATATACATAAATATTGTTTTTTTGTAAATAAATACTTATTATACATAGAAAACACCCAGACCAAGGCAGACAGACATGTTCATGACTCTCAATGGTGTCTCAATCGTGTCTCAAAAGAATGCCGATAGTGTATCTGTGGAATAATTTTTGACATTTGTTATGGACTTAAACAATAACATAATGTTTAACATTGGTGCATTTGTGTTAGTAGAATCGGGCCCCTGTTTTCTTGTTTGCCTTGCGCAGGATTCGAACCCGCGCCCCGTGGGGCAAAGTGGCCATTGTTAGCCACTCGACCACCGTATGTATGTGCGATTTTAAATTTAACTCAAATGCATGCCAAACTCTAGAACCAATTTCTCTTTTAAAACATTTCTAATTACAATCCGGCCGTCGGGATAGAGTGACCATTGAGTAGCCATTGCATGTGGTGTGCCTAGTCTCTACATCCATACTAATATTATAAATGTGAAAAAAAAAATATATATAGAGACAATTCATACAGATTGAGCTAGCCCCAAAGTAAGTTCGAAACTTGTGTTATGGGATACTAACTCAACGATATTTATATTTTATAACAAATACATATATAGATAAACATCCAAGACCCGAGGCCAATCAGAAAAAGTTCATTTTTCATCATGACCCGACCGGGGATCGAACCCGGGACCTCCTGGGTGGCGGTCTGGCGTGGTAACCATTACGCCACGGAGGTCGTTGAAAGTGTGTTTGTTTGTTTGTTTGTTTGTTCTCCCTTCACGTCAATAGTATTGAACGGATTGATATGATTTTTTATTGGGGATAGTTTAAGGTCTGGAGAGTGACATAGGCTCCTTTTTTGCTCACGGTATAAAGAGATTCCCATGGGAAAAATTATTGCCATTGTCTAAAATGTTACATTTATTTTGCAATTTAATTTATCCATACGAATATAGTTTCATGGTTCGTCACTAGATGGCGTTGTAGCTTTTGTGAATCACGCTATGGTTGCGTTTTGTGTAAGACCATATATGTACGATGATGTTTTTAATAAATTCTTTTTCTAACACATTAACTAGTGTTGTCAACTGCGTCTGCGTCCCTCATTTGAAGCGACATCTGGTGTCGTCCCTCAATTGAAGCGACAGTCATGTCATTTTCCCTTAACCACGCGGGCGGAGCCGCGGGTAACAGCTAGTAATAAAATAAACTTTTACATATTACTTACGTTATAGGTTGTATTTCTTTCTCCTCTCTCCTCTTGGGCTTCTCCACCTTCACCGTCTCAACTTTTTTCCCTTTCTTAAATTTGGGCAAATCATCTGCTTTTATAATAATGTAACTGACGTCCTCCGAAGCCAAACTCATTAGGTTTCCTGGACGCATTGATGATATCAGCTTCTCTGTCTTCAATTTTACACCTTCTATTAACTCGGGGGCCACTTTGTTTTTGAACTAGGAAATAAAAACATTTTTTTACACAACGCCATCTAGTCTCAAAATAAGCAACTAAGCTTGTACAGTCAACAAAGGAGTTGACTGACCCCCCTCTGTATATATAATTAAAGATTTCTAATTATTGCGTGAAGGGATTTACTTGAAATTTTATTTATCAATAGTATTCATAGTGTACTATGTAATTACAAATTTTCAAGTAAATCCCTTCACGCAATATTTAGAAATCTTTATTTATATATACAGAGGGGGGTCAGTCAACTCCTTTGTTGACTACTATAATCATTTATTCCTTAACAATTCACATCGTATTGGAAATTTTCATTAAAAATAACAATATTTTTATACAATAGGCTAATCACGAATAATAGTATTAATAATTGATTGAATTTTTACATTTAAAAAATAAATCAGTGATAAATAAAAATAATAAAAAATTGGTACTTAAATCTAAAAAATATGGGTACTAGATTGCTGATAAATATACTTAAATACTTTTTTTTTGTAAATAAATACTTATTATATATAGAAAACACCCAGACCGAGGCAAACAGACATGTTCATGCACACAAATGTTTGCCTTGCGCAGGATTCGAACCTGCGGCCCTTGGGATAAAGTGACAATTGCTAGCCACTCGATCACCGGGCCTGTCGAAAATTAGTTCTAAAGTATGTACAGTCGCCTCGAGGATAGCAGGACCATCTTTAGGATGATTTTTGTTTGCAACATCCAACATCCTAGTGGACACATGTGGCTCTAATAAACAAAAACCCTGTTTGGTAACAAAGAAAAGGACGGAGCTGACAAAATATCCGCTTACAAGACGTGCAAGCGATTTTTATCTAAAATGGTTCTCGTATCTTCGAGGCCACCGTACATAATGTTAATAACCACTATATAATATTTTCTGAAATAAATAATGCCAGGTTTACATTATTCCAGTCATTCCAGTCTAGTAACCCAGTAGCGTTGGACTGGAATGGACCGGGCTGGCTATAATGTCTACATGATTCCAGTACAATTTGTTCTGTCAGCACTGAAATGGCACTGGATTGGCCGTCTACATGATTCCAGTAGCGCTGGAATGGCTGTGCTGGATTCAAAGTAGACCACAAATCCAGTTTCTGCACCAGTGCATTCCAGTGCCGTTTTACATTATTCCAGTAGTAATCCAGCGCTGGAATCTGGAATCGATCGCTGGACGGGAATAATGTAAACCCAGCATAAATATTATTATTATAAACTAGCTGTTATTCGCGGCTTCGCCCGCGTAAAAATTAGCCTATGTTGGGCTCTGTACCCCTAACAATATGTATGCAAATTTTCATAATGAACGGCTGCTTAGTCAAGCCGTGAAGGAATAACAAACAAACAAACTCACTTTCTCATTTATATTATTAGTATAATGTGAAAGTGTGCTTATTTGAATATTTATATCTATTAACTTACCGGTTTCAGTATTTGCATCCAGGCACTTTGATCACCTTTGGCATAGACATCTATGTGTTCCATACGTACATGGTTCTTCAAGGCCATCTAGACGACAAAATAATAAATTAATTAAATTCAAATTCAATTCAAATTCAAAATATTTTTGTTCAAATAGGCCTAATATAAGCTCTTTCGAATCGTCACAATTTTTTCCTACCACCAGTCCAGACGGCATTATTGTTGGAATAGACAAAATATCCAAGTCTCTGAATGGAACCTTCTTCCAACTTGATGTAAAAGTCTATGTCAGTTGTCTTATGTTATCCATCAATTAAAAAACCTTCTAACGTGAAAATTTATTTCCTTGTCCTTTTTCTATAATTCAATAAATAATTAATCCAATTTAACGTGCAAGTTATATTTTTTTGTCCTATTCCTTTAATCCAACAATTATCTTCACAATTTTTTTTATTGACTAATTAAATCCTACCTAGAGTTTGCAATATGTTTTTTCAATTTTTCGTTCTCATGTAAATAACAATGTTGTTATGAGAAAAATATAAATAAAACCACAATAAAGTATATCTTCTATTTATCTAAAACTAGCTTTCCCCCGCGGCTTCGCTCGCGTTAATTTTATGACATAGATCTCGTTTGACAACAAAACAATTCATAGCGCGACTTGTGGCGCCATCTGTTGGCCGATACAGCGCCCTCTATAGTAGAAAAATTATTTTCCCATTGGAACGACATACTTTCACGGGATAAAAAGTAGAATATGTTGGGCTCTGTACCCCTAACAATATGTATGCAAATTTTCATAATGATCGGCTGCTTAGTCAAGCAGCGAAGGAATAACAAACAAACAACCTCACTTTCTCATTTATAATATTAGTAGGAACAGTAGGATTACCTCATTTGCAAATCCCTTGCTGCACACCAGGCAAGAGACTTGGTCCTCATCGTCAGATAGATCCAACTCTTTCTGAATAAGAAAAATAAAAGTATTCAAATTTAAGGCAAGGAAAAAGTACTGAATTTGACACTAAGAGTAATGTAACACCACTTCAAGCAATGGGACATGCATAATTTATGAATGGTTATTAAATTGTATGCACAAAAATAAAATTGTATACGGGAAAAATTTGCACCACGCCCCTGCAAGGGTAGAATAAGTTGGAATCATCATATCAACGGATAATCATCCCACTGCTGGGATACGGGTCTCCCTTCAATCGAAAGGGACTAGAGCGTACTCTGCCACGCTGCTCCAGAGGCAGAGGCCGGTGTTTTTAAGCCGCCCGAAGGCCACCGACTTTGCTTAACAACTGTTATTCACCGATAACAGCCGGGACCGACGGCTTAACGTGCCCTCCAAAGCACGGAGAAGCTCGAGATAACGAAACCCATCCAAACACTGGCTAAGGTCGACGTCGCTTGACTTGCGTGTTCATATTAGAGTGCGACACACAGCGACGCAATCGAGCTCCTCGAAATTGGAATACTAGTTTTGTTATGACTTTTGTACCTTATTTTCGCTGATAAATCTATCTATTCTACTCTAGCGGCCTGTCCCGGCTTCTCTAACGTTTTATTAAGTAATAATAATAATAATAGCTTTATTTATTTCTTCTCACACACTTTTACAAACATATGTAACAATTAAAGTGGTTATTAGTACAATGTTTCAAGAAACTATTTCAAGTAAACCAAACATATATTATTTAATAGTTATAGATTTTTTTTTTTTTTTTTTTTAAATCCGCCATCGGTCGTTTGACCATAATCGGATGAGGTGAGTGAAGTTATGGCGGGTGAAGGAGAAGGAGCCAGTGCCCCTAATTCCTCTTCAGCAGATGTGGTCTCTCTTCAGTCTTTTGACCACATTAGAGTTGTCCACGATGTAATAGTTATAGATACAGTAAGATTATGTCAAAAATTTGATAGATTTTGATAAGTATCTAAATATAGTCTATGCCATCCATGCTATCTGCATAGCCTCGACATATGTCCCTAATAGACAACAGCATAGACCCCGCTTGTCCTGAATGCGGAGAATCAGAGACCAGCCAGCACTTCCTGGCTGAGTGCATTCACTACAGCAGGCTCAGGTGGGAGCCTTTCGAAGCCAATAGGATCGAAGAAGGAGAACTATGTGACCTAGACACTGGTCGCATAGCGGAGTTCTGCAAAAGGAGTTTAAGGTTTTCTGGTGGGAGGTCATCGGGGCCACAGTAACAACCGTATCCACACGGGAATAGGGTGTAATGAGTCCAAATAGTGACTTGAACACCCGCCTGTGTCCCGCAGGCGTCCCACCCTATAATAATAATAATCTGCATAGCCTCTAATCGGTCTACTAGTTTCAGAGCAGTATTCAATGCAAACAATCAAATCTTTCCGCTTTATAATGTTACTAGCTGCTACCCGCGGCTTAGCCCGCATAAAAATATAGCCTATATTGGGCTCTGTACCCCTGACAACATGTATACAAATTTTCATAATGATCGCCTGCTTAGTCAAGCTGTGAAGGTACAATTTCCACTTTCTTATTTATATGCTATGATTAACTTAATTTAAGTCTACTTAGTCAGAGCACATACTCAAAAACACAAGTATATTACGTACTTAAATGGAGGCAAAAGCAAGAAATAATAATAAAAGGAGGCTCCTGCCATGTTGTTACCTTTTGTTAAGTGATTGAATTATTTTTGAGAATAAAAAAAATTGGTTTATGTGTTTATATTCTGGTATCTTACACCACTTACTTTGATTCGAACATGCGGAACGGTGTTCACCATTCTGACAGGCTGAGCCATTGTGGAATCTGAAAGCATACAGTTATAACAGATACTAATCTATATATATAAAATTCAAAGTACTGACTGACTTAACAATATATCAACGCACAGCCCAAACCGCTGGGTCTAGAGATTCCAAATTTTGAATGTATGTTCATTACGACGTCCAGGGGTGTACTAAGAAAGGATTTTTCAAAATTTCTATGGGAAAGCGAGATATACGCAAACGAAGTTGCGAGTATTTGACTAGTTTATTACTTTATTTAAAAACTAGCAAAACTCACGCAACTTCTTTTGAGTCCATCCCACTTTCCCGTTGGAATTTCATAAAATGCTTCTATGTATTATACACATATTAACCATCCTCTTGGATCACTATTAATTTAAAAAAACCGCATCATAATCCGTTGCGTAGTTTTAAAGATCTAAACATACATAGGGGACAGACAGACAGACAGACAGACAGTGGGAAGTAACTTCATTTTATACTTTGTAAAGATTCTATATTATTCAAACAGCACCAAACAGAAGAATATTTTCAAACAGCACCATCTGGTCAAAAAGTAAGCTAGCAAGCTTTTTGTATCTGTGTAATGTCCAAATATTATATAGGTATCTCACGAAAAACGACATGAATGAGGTTAGAATCATAAATAGTTGATTTTTTACAAATGCTAAGCTAAATAAATCGTATAATGAAAAAAATACCAAATATTGCGAAAAAAGATGATAGGAATTTAGAAAAGAGAAGTTCATCATGAAGATACAAACCTAAATCTTTCATTATTGAAACAGAAAAACTATATAGACATGCAATACTAGCTTAGTTCGTCTATGTGAGGTCTATGTAACAAGAAATTTACTAATACTATGCTATAAAATAGTGATTTAGAATAAATTTATTTGTAATCTTTAAATAATAAACACAAAAAGCGGGAATTTAATGTCAAAAATAAACTTTTTATAAATTTTAGGCCGTGGGGTATCAACACGAAGTAAAATTATAACCAAGTATTGATTTCTATAGCGTCGCATTCTCACAGATCAATCCAGAAGGCTTACTTATATAATTTAATTGATAAAACACAAATAAAACATTGAAATAAACACTATTTACCTTTGAAATAACTCAAACTTTATCCAAGAATAGATAGATGGGCGATTGTTTTTTTTTAATTAAAAAAAAGAAACCGAAAAAAGAAAAAAATTAAAAAATATAGCAATTTCAAAAAAATGTCAAATGTAATGACACTTGAGCACTTGTCGACTAAATTTAGACAATATTTTAATCGAAATTAATTGAATCTCAACAATAGAGCAAGGAAATGTTAATTTTACAAGAAATATGCAAGGCGTGGCGTCTAAATGCTAGCCGCCATTTCGTGATATCGTATCGTTTCTGCTGCGTAGTTGGTTCACGAGCATTCACGAGAACGAGATGCAGGGTTGCCAGATTCAATTTTATAATTTTCCCCAAACTGACTTTTATTTTTCCCCAAAATGATACGTTTTCAACAAAAAACCCCCAAAAGTTTTGTTACAAATAAAAGGAGTTAAAAACTGCATTTTCCTCACTTCAGATGTCGCTTTTGTCTATTGTTCTACACATTTGACAGCTATCAGTCATTTTCCATACTATTTTTGTAAATCACACACCTACCTTTTCTCGAAACGTTTTGTCGATTTTTTGAACTCTCATAACTTTGGTTTAGATGATGCTAAATAGTTAAAAAATTTCAAGATACAATGACACCAGTACAATCATTGAACATTTAAAATTTGAATGTCGTAGCTATTATTCTTTAGATTTTATTAATGTCTAAAAACCCCCCATTTCGTCACTGATTCACTGACTGACTCACTGATCATCAAAATTCTTAAGGTACTTCCTGAAGTCCTAGAACGCCAAAATTTGGTATGTAAGCTAATATTACTGCAAAGACAACAAAAAAATCAGAAAACTTGGAACTTTCATCCCCCAACCCTTTAATTTAGGGGATGGAAGTTTGTATGAGATTTCCGCTTCCTAATATCCTAAAAGCTGAAATTTGGTTTGTATGTATGCTGGTATTAGTACACAGACAACAAAAATATCATAAAACTTGGAACTTCACCACAAAAGAAAAAAAATATATAAGCAACTTACAAAAAGAAATGAAATCCCACCAAAAACATTTTCATGTAAAATGTTGCCAAGACGAGACCATATGACTCGCACTGTCAAAAAGTTATCAGATCTCATGTAGAGCCAAGCTTCTAACTCTACACGCCCTACCTCTACAAGGCCTAACTTCACAAACTCTACACCTTAATCAAAATATGTGGCTTGGCCATTTCGCTATATCCACATAGGCATAAATAAGGTGAAAAATTTATAAACTATTCATCATCATACTTTTCTGTTATACATTAGTTCTTGTAGTATGTAACGAAACGGCAAAGACACATATTTTGATTAAGGTGTAGAGTTTGTGAAGTTAGGCCTTGTAGTGGTAGGGCGTGTAGAGTTAGAAGCCTGGCTCTACATGAGATCTGATAACTTTTTGACAGTGCGAGTCATATGGTCTCGTCTTGGCAACATTTTACATGAAAATGTTTTTGGTGGGATATAATTTTCCTTAAAGGAACCTCGGACAGTTTTTAAGATTCTACTTTCATACAGTAATATTAGTCTCCCTTTGAGCGGTTCTTGAAACCTGAACCAACATGTAGTATGTCATTAAATGTCATATTCTATTTAAAACATTATTATATAACAAGAGAAAATGAGGAAATCATGAATGTGTGGTTTGTTACCTTTTTGGCAAACTCTTAAATGTGTAGTTTAGATAGTGGTGGAAGATTAGCGCTGGAATTAGTATCTCTGAACTTATCCATGGTAGGAATTTCAGGAATATCATCCTCAAGTTCGTCTTCAACTCCGATAAGGTTTTTTCCTCTTTGGTTCGGGACAAGCCCACCACACATTCCCACCACTGTGTCTCCTGTGTAGCCAGGATCAACAACGGCGACCTCATGATATACAATAAGCAATGAAGCTTATTGACGTCCCGGGGGAGAAAACTACAGCTGTCTTGGAACTCACAACGAATTTAATCAGAAAGAAGATAGTCGGAGTAGGAAGTATTGAAAGGACTTCCCTCCTTAACAATTACGTGAGAAACAGCAATTTGAAGCAAAAGGCAGTATACCCTAGAGAGATGGCAAATCAAGTGAGTTCCTCTTTGGTTCAAAACGTTCAAAACAAAAGAGTCATAAAACTAGATAATTTTATAGAATAGTAGAGAGAGAGACAGCAGCTGCTTTTTAAATGGCTCTGAATTGATTGTTGCACTTTAGCCAGGATGTTGGTCCAAAAAAAAGGGAAGTGCGTTTGATTCTATTTTAAGTCTTGGTTTCTAAAAGTGCAAAAAAAATCCCCAAAATTCCCCATCACGTATTTTATTTCCCCAAAAGTTTCCCCAAAGATTCTATTTCCCCAGTTTTTCGCCGAGAGTCAAATTTTTCCCCAAAATCGCGAAAAAAACCCCCAATCTGGCAACCCTGACGAGATGACATTCGCCGGGTTTAAGCTACGTTTCCACCGTACTTCTTACCGTACTCTACTTCTACTCGATTACGAAAATATCAACAAATTTCACTGAGTAACATTGGTGTCATGTAATTCGAATAGAATTCTTTTGGATTGTTCTTAAAAAAACGATTAAAAATGTATTTTAACACATTTTTATATTATAAAATGTTAACTTAAAATTATTGTAAAAATATGAATATTCGTTCTACTAGATGTCGCTACTAGAATGTTACAACAAGACAAGTACGGCACGTCACAAACGGCGAAAATACTAAAATTTTTATGTTCAGGACCATCCAGTAGTTCGAAAGCAATGATACCACCTAATCCGCACGCGGAATATATGAACCACAAAATTTTATCGATAAATTGGTTGTCATGGTAAAATAAAACAATATTTATTTCGTAATCAAATAAGTAATATTCTTGTTGATCTACTCTACTTCCTTCTATAAATTTAAATTTTTCTTTATAAACAAATAACATACGAAGTTTATTAATTAAAAAAAATGGCCACTAAAGCCACTACTATAAAAGAAGCTATAAAAAAATGGGAGGATAAAACTGGATTGAATGCTGCGACAGCTACAGAAGTGAGTTTAATATTTCAATGGCCGCCAATAGAGAAAATGGACAATACGTTGGCGAGCCTTGTTAATTGCGAGTAAGTATAATTTCAGGACAAGCCAACACTCATCCGTTTCAACACTAATCTCAAGACATCCATAAATTAATGTGCTAGTGGTGCGGCGGGCCTTACGTGACGCAGTTTCAGCCTTAGTCAACAGACCTAAATAATAGGTATGGGACTAACATACCAGTTTATTTTGCTATTAATTAATATCATCTGTGTAACATGCTTTATGTCTGAGCACGCGTACCGAAATAGCAGAAAAAGGCAAAAGGTTGGACCGCTATGCGTGTTGCAAAATTTTCACCACTAGCAGCCACTTCTCCAAATGTTGGGATTTTTCATTTTTGAAAATATTACTTCAGTCATTGTTTATTTTCAGGAAATTAAGTTTGTCAACAAACCTGTTAGAAAAGGTTTCATGTATAAATAGTTTAAAAAAACTAAGAGTCTTATCTCTTGGACGGAATTATATCAAGTCTTTTGCTGGGATGGTAAGATATATTTTTTTACTCTTAATCCATAAAAAAACTATTTATACAATTTATCTGACAGATAAACAGTATGAAACTTATTGCGACATTACGAAACCGAACATTAATAAGTAAATTTATAATACTGTGGTTAGTTTAAATAAGTAAACTTAGCATGTTTACTTATTTAAACTGTGATCAAACGTTTAATCATTATTAAAAAGTTCCAATCTAAAAATAAAATATTTTTCATTTAGTTTTTATTTTTATTCACTGATATAAAAATCAAATTTATATTACAAAATTACAACCCTCAGGAGTCCCTGGGTGACACGTTAGAAGAATTATGGATTTCTTACAACCTTATAGAAAAGTTGAAGGGTATTAATGTTTTAAGAAATCTCAAAGTTCTTTACATGAGCAATAACTTGGTCAAAGAGTGGAGTGAGTTTAATAAATTGCAGGTATTTATTTATCAGTGGGAATTTTAGAGAATTTTTGTAGAGTAAATTTTAGCGTCATGTCATGTCATTTAATTTTTTTAAATATCCTTAAAAAGCCTCCCCTTTCTCCTCCCACACGTCCCTGTCTATCACGGACCAGTCATTTCTAATACGACTGTATTTTTTTATTTTATTATTATTTCCTAAACACTTCCTATAGGTATGCATGCACCTGTCTCCTGGAAACCCGATTCACAACTTCCGTGACAAAACATACAGAAACTGAAAATGTATGTACATTTTCAGTCTGTATGTTCTGTCGCGTACATTAATTTCTTTCGTACGCTTGTCTCATTTGGTATGATTTGATATCAACTACGGTTCAGCTGGTGGTTTCAAGCCACTCATTTGGCGCAACGATTGTCATCCCCAACCACAACCATGTCGTTCCATCATAAATTTATTTTATCACAAAAAAACAGGAGCTGCCACATCTGGAAGATCTTTTATTCGTTGGTAATCCATTGTATGATGGGTGTGAGCTAGAAGCGTGGCGGTCAGAAGCAGCACGACGATTGCCGGGATTAAAGAAACTAGACGGCGAAACAGTCATTCGAGAAGATGATCCACCTATCACTGTTGCTGATATGCAGGTAAATTTTAAGATGAATATTTATTGGCCTTTTAAATCCCACTGCGGGACAAAAGGGATTCCCATTCCCAACTATTTTTACTTTTTTCTTAAAATTATTAAATCTGAATATCTAAGAGAGGTAGGGCACAGCGGATAATCCGCTCAAATCGGAGCAGCCCGTCTAGGGAAGGACCTCCACCTTACAGAAGATCGTAGATCGTAGCCAAATAGCATTGGTCTCGGCCATGTTGTGTTCCTACGGTGAGTACGGTCTCCAGAGCTCCACTTGGGGGGGTTGGGAGGGTTGGCGATGTGCGAGTGATACCCCCGGTATTGCAAGCGTCCAAAGGCTACGGTGATGCTTACCATTAGGCAAGCCGTATGCTTGTTTACCACCTTAGTGGTATAAAAAATTTTTGGAAAAAATTAAAAAGGTACCTAGCTACTTTATTCGATGAACTCTCGCGGGCGTGTAGAAATTCTTACTATGCCTAATATTTTGAGCTATATTCATTATTTTTGTAAAATTAACAGCTACTAGAACTATTATTATTAAAAAATGTTGAACAAAGTATTTATATACGTGTCTATCTAACGTTTTAAATTGAAACCCTGTAATATTTAAAATTCAACAAAACAAATTCTGGTTAGCATGTAAAAGTTGTCGAATAGAATTGTTATGAGAGTCATAAATTGAATCACTATGAATATGTCAAGATATTCTTGCCGCGCCGCCACGCCGCTCCGTGCAGTGTCCCGCCGCGCCGCACTAGTGCGTTTCCAGCTTTTAAAGTTACACAGAGCTACTCAAATCTTACCAGCGGAACTACACCTTTAATTATTTGCAACCTCTTCGTAGTTTTCTTCTTCTTCTTTTTTTAAAAATCATTCATTTGAGACTATTTTTGCCATTATCTGATATTTGAAAGAAATATTTCACTAATCACTTTTCATTGCAGCCTGATGGCGGAGATGGTGTGGAAACTCTCGTCAGCGCAGAAACTAATGATTAATATTCGAAAATGTGTAAATCATGGTATAAGTGTACCATTTAAAAGATTATTCTTGTGGGAAGTTTTCTCAACACAATAATAAAACTAGTTTAAGGCGAGATTCTATCTAATATTAGAATTTACTTATGGCATTTAAAGGCTTACCTAATATTATTTGCACAAATCTATTGAGCTGTAGATTCGTGGTTAATCTATTTAGTTTCCCAAAGCAGCCACTACTATAGTTCACGTACTCTTTGGCAGCCACGGCTTGACCTGCGGTGCGGCACCTTTTATATTTATCTATCACATAAGAGTAAAAAGATCACTTAACCCGTCCACGCACTATTATGGGAAATGAAAAAGGTTTTGGCTTGCTTGCTATGTGCAGAGAGGTTGATTATTTAATCAGTAGCCGGGATTTTCCATTTTAAGTAAAAATATAAGAAAATATGAAAATGAGAAAAGTTAATAAAACGAAACATTCATAGAAAAAAATACTTATGTTTATTTACAATTAATTCAATTATTGTACAACTTCACAGAAGGCATCTTATACGAATAAATTATATTTTAAACGAAAAAATCACTTATTTTTATCAATAAAATTGTTCTGGTTATACAGAATATAATTTAATTAACCACATAGGTATCTACGTGATATATTATGTTCTATGTGATTCTCAATTTCAATAGCGTTGTTTCCAGGGTCAAAATAATGACATTATATTTAGTCCGTATTTTAGATTATAAAAAAATATTGAACACGTATTTTTTCTTTTTTCGATTAAACAAAAAATAACAAAGATACAAGGCATAAAAATTTAGGAGTGGGGGGGCCTTTGATGTCACCCCGTGCGAAAAACTGCGACACGGCGTGACGTCACACGTTACTTAAATGGGATATATCTTTGTCATTTTTGGTCTAATTTACAAATAATCTAAAAGACGGACTAATTACATTTTATACGGCAACTAGCCTATTACAATTGTCATTTCTACGTGTCTGTCAAATTATTATTGCAATTGGACATTGTCAATCGTAGAAATCTCCGAGCCAGCGGCTTGCCGTTAGAGCCTATGCAGTGCGATGATTGTCAAATGTATTATTTTCGCGACACGGGCCCTCCGCGTCGCACTGAACGACCTTCGCGGATTTTAAATATTTAAGGACAATTCACACAGATTGAGCTAGCCCCAAAGTAAGTTCGAAACTTGTGTTATGGGATACTAAGCCCCTTCGCACACAAGGCGACGCAAGTCTTCGATACTCGACGATTTTACTATTCAAGCGACTACCGCCATACAAGTCCATTGAGGTTCGTACGTACACTCGCGTCGTTGGGTGCTAAAATCGCCGAGTATCGGAGACTTGCGTCGCCTTGTGTGTGAAGGGGCTAACTCAACGATACTATATTTTATAACAAATACATATAGATAAACATCCAAGACCCGAGGCCAATCTGAAAAAGTTCGTTTTCCATCATGACGCGACCGGGATTTGAACCCCGGGACCCGGGGGTCCTGGTTGGCAGTCTGGCATGGTAACCATTACGCCACGAAGATTTAATACAATTGACAATCCGTCGCGGATCGGCATCGCATGCATGGGCCCTGTTTCAAAGTTGAAACTTATAAGTAGACCAAAGAGAAAAATAAGACGTAGACCATAAGAAAGATAAAATTATGACTTATTCCCATCTTCCATTCTAAACTTCCACCCTGGGTTGGAAGTTGGGAATTGTTTGTCCCATCTTCCAACCCACCGCAGGGTGGAACTTTAAGGATGGAAGATGGGTATAAGTCTTCACAAAATTGTATGTGTCATTATGACTTAAGGAACATAAGTTTTTATTTATTTCATAAACAAATATCTTAACTACAAGAAACCCTTACAACTACAGTCTTAAATCGTAAGATACTGAATTTCAAACGCTGTCGTTAGTAAACTTATTACAAAGTTGAATCGTGTACAGATGTTCCATTTCACGACGTGCGTACGGCTATAAATTTAACAACGTGCACATGCACATTGTTTTTGTGAGTATTTACGTGCGTTTTCCGAGGTTACGCACAATAACATGTGCATGTATACGTTACATTTGTTATATGGCAAGGTAGTTGTGGCAACATAATGTCGGTACCTAAACCCTGTTTCTCTTAACTTGACCAATGTAGTGAACAATCTTAGCGTGTCTTTTTATTCAAATATCCATGTGTAAAATCGACAAGTCGCCAGAGTAATAAGAGTGTTGTGTTAAATGTTATTTCTAACTATATTATTATTAATTGGGTGTGAATGATAATTTTAATTGCATATTTTCGTTAAAAGGACGTGGCTCGCGCGAGTGTAAATGAGGCATCAAGGTTGACATTCTGATGAAAAAGACGTGCTAAGATTGTATTACATTGGTCAAGTTATGAGAAACAGGGTTTACATGTATTACGGCGAGCGTCGCCTTTTTGACAGTTGAATAAACCAGTTCGAAACTACAGATCTACCAAAATCTCTATGAACGTGGCCGAAATTGGAACTACAACTCCCGTTCATATTGTATGTCACTTTTTGACAGTTCGCCTTTGACAAAATGTATGAAAACATGCCACAGTAACGCCCTCACGTCATTCACGTTCATAAAGATGTAAGCACTATAGCAGACTTATTCATTTAATGTAGTATTATAATATTTATTATCTATGAATATTATTATATTGCATCTATTAAATTTATTTACTAATATACTTTTTTTTTTAAACAAGCCGCTTTAGTTCATTTCTGCACTCAGTTGACTGGCAGAGAATGCATATTAAGTTCGCCTGTTGTATCAGTACTGTGTGTATTGTGGTCATTAAAGATAATTAAATTAACTGAATCCTTTGATTGTCTTAATATTTAACAATACATAGCCGAACGCTCTTCGTGAAATAGACTGTAACATAAAATGTTTTAACAACGGTACTATGCGCGCCACGAGAGATACCTGCTTATCATGAAACCAAATACTATAGACGAGTAATACGCACAGCTCTTGACGTTTCTCATACAATGACTTGGCAACCTCCGTTCACCTCATGCCGCTAGGGGCGCTATTACATTTTGCATACAAAACGCACAGTTCACCTCATGCCGCTAGGGGGCGCTGTAACATTTTGCATACAAAAGTTTTGAAATCGTTCACCTCATGCCGCCCTCATGCCGTAGGGGCGCTAGTGTCGCGTCTTGCCCGAAATCTTCCGAAGCTGTGCGTATTACTCGTCTATAGTATTTGATGAAAGGAAATTCCGAAAATACAGACTGGCTTCGTTGGATTCTAACCAGTTTTAAACCTTATTCTAACTCCTATTTGACGATCATATTGACTCAATAATTAGTAGTGCTTCGAAATCACTTGGATTTATCATGCGCGTATCCAAGGGTTTTAAACATGCAAAAACTTTAAAAATACTTTATTGCACCTATGTCAGAAGTCATTTGGAGTATTCATCGCAAGTTTGGAACCCTTCATATATCACGTACATTGATAGATTGGAACGTATTCAGAAGAAGTTTGTAAAATATTTGTGCTTTCATCAAAAAATACCATATTGCTCGGATGACTACCTAAAGAATTGTAAACGGTTCCACATATTGCCCCTCAGGGATCGTCGTGATATCGCCGATAGTTTATTCTTAATTAAAATATTATCAGGAAGTATTGACTGCCCTGATCTTTTGACCAAGTTTTCTCTTAATGTACCATTCACATTCACCAGATCTATCAAGCCGCTTTATGTCCCTTATATATCTACAAACTATAGGCGGAACTCTTATGTTGTGCGGGTGAGCAGATATATCAATGCGATTTGCAGGAAGACTGATTTAGATGTTTTAACAATTGGTGTCACAGCGCTCAGGCGGTGCTTAAGCCGTGATTTTTTTGTCGATAGTAGTTAAATTAATATTTAAGTAGGTGGTCGGGTAGTTTATTTATTATTATATAGAGGTGTTACTAAGTATATTTAATTCTTTTTGTGCTCAGTGTTCACACTTTGGTTATACTCTGCTTCATACTCGTGAAAACCTTTAATTGGCTTTCTGTTTTTATACTGTTTTTCTAAACTGTTTTAGATTGTAAGCTGTTGGTTTTCCAATAAATAAATAAATAAATAAATAAATAGTAAAGTCTTTTTTGACAGCACTACGTGTTTTGTGACGGATGGACACTTTCATGGTTGACATTTTGATTGACAACTTTGACTTGCGCAGTAATATAGTATAATAATAATTTATTCAGACAATTTGAGTCCATAATGGTGTTAGTATTATATACCTAGTATAGAAATTCTCCGTTTACCTTCTTCTACCTCTGAGGCATTGTCCTAATAGGACGCGAATGCGCGATCATCGTTGGTTCGCGCGAATTTCACTCGTACGTACTCGCGATCAAACATATTGAACTCGAATAGGTGTCCTAACTGACAATCGCGCAACGCTTGGTCGCACGCTTATGAACACGCGATGGTCGCATCGCCTACTCGCGCGATGATCGCGGAATCGCGTCCTAATAGGACAATGCCTGACAGGATGTAAAAACAGGTTTAAAAAACTCAAAATAAGGGAACCCTCGATGCGCGAGTCCGACTCGCACTTGGTCGGTTTTTTTCACATCTGTCAGATGTAAAATAACTATGAACGGAGTGTACTGCGCAGGTCGATCACGTGATACGCCAGGAGGGCTACTACGGAAAGTAAATTCGGAAGAATTTTAACCATTAAATACAAGATATTCATGTTATTTTAGTAATTCTTTGAATTCTATCCATGAAATACCTTGTACTTTATGGTTATTTTAGCAGTTCATTCAATAATAACATGTATTGTATTTCATGGTTAAAATTCTTCTGATACTTCGTAGGATTTAAGTTTCATAATAGCCCAGTCTCATCTCTCGTGACGAGGAAAGTTGATAAATTACATATATATTCTTCTGAGGTGTTGTGACGTGGTAATGGCGTTGCACTGTGGGCAAATCTTCTTCGCTCGTAATGACTGAAGCCAGCATACCTTGAAAAATTAAATTATATAATAAACAACAAGATAAAAAAATGATTTTTAAACAGGAACAATAGTGGTAGTAGAACTTTACTAGCTTTTCCCCGCCGCTTCGCTCGCGGTTAATTTTTTGACAGATCTCGTTTGACAACAAAACAACCCATAGCGCGACTTGTGCCGCCATCTGTTGGCCAACGTCGCAATTGCAGCGCCACCTATAGCAGAAAAAATAATATTTTTTCTGCGATAGGTGATTATTTAGACTATGTTAGGCTCTGTACCCCTGACAATATATGTACAAATTTTCATAATGTTCGGCTGATTAGTCAAGCCGTGAAGGAATAACAAACAAACTCACTTTCTCATTTATAATATTAGTTAGGATTTGCATAACTGAGACACAAACATACAAAGACATATAAATTACATTAACAACAGCACATTATTGTTACCATAGTGACACAAAAAGGCAATAACTCGACGATTTGACGACCTCCGTGGCGTAATGGTTACCACGCCGGACCGCCACCCAGGAGGTGCCGGGTTCGAATCCCGTAAGGGTGGGTCATAATGAAAAACGGTCTTATTCTGATTGGCCCCAGGTCTTGGATGTTTATATATTTATGTATTTGTTATAAAATATATCGTTGAGTTAGTATCCCATAACACAAGTCTCGAACTAACTTTGGGGCTAGCTCAATCTGTGTGATTTGTTCCTATACATATATTTTATTTATTAAGCAAGACGCAGATTTTCAGTCACTATCGTCAAATTAATATTGTCGCGAATGATCTAGAATGTTCTCGACAAGTGATTCTAGCGGCGACGCGAGACGTCGCCGCTAGAATCACTTGTTTAATTGCCAATCAATCAATTATTCATAGATCGAGAAAAACAAGTGATCATTCAAAACAAGCGTGACAAACAAGTCCGAAGTACAAACGACATTGAGCTTTAATGCTTGTACTTTATGGTACAGCCAGGAGCACGTCGAGCTTTACACTTGTAGTACAATTTTGGCTCTTATGACATAGAACTTAAGTATGGTACAAAGTCCGATATGTAAAGGTCGACCTGCTCTTGACTGTACAAAATGGTTTACACCTTGGAAGTTGTGTTGACCTTGAAATTGTTTTGATCAAAGTTATTTGTAAACAAGTCACAAAAAAAGGCCATAAAAAATGGGAACATTCAAGGCATATAAATAACGCAAAGCGAATTTTTTAAATCGGTCCAGTAGTTTCGGAGCCTATCTAATTCAAACAAACAAACAATCAAATCTTTCCTCTTTATAATATTAGTATAGAATTACAAATAATTTTGTTTTGTTTGAGACCTCGTGCGACCACCCTCTTATTTCGCAAGTGACGCGTAGCAATTATGTTGTTCATATTCTATCAGGTGGGCTTGCTTGTTTGTCGTGTGACATTTAAAAAAAAGCTTACCTCACAATACACGTGCCAACACTGTATGGAAACTGTCGGCGAGATGTACTGTCCGAGGCATATCAGACATTTTCCCTGCAACAAGTGTACAAAACAAATAAAAAATTGAAATTTTTAATTTTTTTTAATTAATTGAAAATGTCACAGATGGAAACGAAATAAAATGTATTTATTCAAATAGTATTACTAAATCTATGGCTGTATACATGTATTTGCAATGAATAAATATATAAATCTTACCTCAGAAGCTCCTTTGTGCTTATTTTCCAAGTCTTTTATTTTCGCTTTTAGTGCTTGAATTCTTGTCTGGAAAAAAAAATTTGTTTAATTAATCTACAATTAAAATCAGCCAGTCAGAAAACCGGTTACGGCCTTTTTTGTCTATCAGATATTTTTACCTTTTTTTTTCAATTTTTACGTTAGGTATACATTTTTTTTTACGGTTTGAAAAATTTCACCAGCGGGCCTACATGCTTACACTCGAGATAGTTTCTCGCACGCGACAAAGCTTCTTCGCCAATAGCAATGCTTGTTTACTGTAGACATAACCAAGATACGCTATTGGCAGGAGCGAGAAAATTTTGTCGCGTTTGTCATGTTAGCCCGGCTGGAAGCGAGTGGAAGTCGAAATGAATCTTCAATCGAAAGGAAATAGCGATTACTCGGCCACACTGCTCCAAAGCGGGTTGGCGCAGGCCAGTTTTTCGAGCCGCGAAGCACGGAGAAGCTAGAGATAACGAAACCCATCCAAACGCTGGCTAGGGTCGACATCGCTTGACTTGCGTGTTCATATTAGAGTGCGACACACAGCGACGCTATCGAGCTGCTAAATTATTTCGAGCCATTAAAAAAAAATATTACCTCAGCGCTAGCTTCGACAAGTCCATTGCTCTTAGGACGTGGTGGTTGTTCTACTAAATTCATTTCTTCGTCGGCGTTCGCTGAACTACCTTCATTCTCCTCGGACGGTCTGTCATCTAATGTGGGGATATCTGCCTGAAAAAAAATTTAAAACAGTTCTAAATAAATAGATAAATATAAATATATGTATAGGGACAAATCACACAGATTGAGCTAGCCCCTAAAGTAAGTTCGAAACTTGTGTTATGAGATACTAACTCAACGATACTATATTTTATAACAAATACATCTATATATATATAAAAATGAAACCCGTTTTCCGTTGTCACGACATAACATGAAAACGGCTTGACCGATTTGGCTGATTTTTTTTTTGTAGTTTTCTAATACTCTGTACAAGGTTCTTACGGAAAAAATATTAAGAAAATCTCTCAGAAAGATTGAAAAAAAAAAAAAGAAACAGTACCCGGGCGAAGCCGGGCCGGGCAGCTAGTATATAGATAAACATCCAAGACCCGAGACCAATCGGAAAAAGTTCGTTTTTCATCATGACCCGACCGGGACTTTATAAGCTTATTCTGTTTACATTCGTATTTGTAAAGAGAAAATAAATGTTAATTATATTATACTTACATCTGGTGCTATCCTGGACGGCGAGTACTGTGGCGGACCGTACAGTTCCGTGTCTTCGTCACCGTCCACCACCTATAAATGAAACAGAATTGTCTATTAAAGACTGCATTTACTGAAAGAACTGCATGATGCATCTTTCAGTAAATTAATGTGTATTTATGTATTTGTTACAAAAATATCGTATCGTTGAGTTAGCCCGTTCGCACACAAGCGACTACCGCCATACAAGTCCATTGAGGTTCGTACGTACACTCGCGTCGTTGGATGCTAAAATCGCCGAGTATCGGAGACTTGCGTCGCCTTGTGTGCGAAGGGGCTTAGTATCCCATAACACAAGTATCGACCTTAAGCCGGCTTTTCACTATGGGATGTAATATATATTATAGCGCAGTGTGAACGGTCTCGTACAAAATGTATGACGAGCGATAAAACATTATATCTCAAGATGTAATATATATTATACTAGCTGCCCGGCCCGGCTTCGCCCGGGTACTGTTTCGTTTTTTTTTCAATCTTTCTGAGAGATTTTCTTAATATTTTTTTCCGTAAGAACCTTGTACAGAGTATTAGAAAACTACAAAAAAAAAAATCAGCCAAATCGGTCAAGCCGTTTTCATGTTATGTCGTGACAACGGAAAACGGGTTTCATTTTTATATATATAGATTATATCCCGTAGCGAAAAGCCGACTTTACTTTGGGGCTAGCTCGATCCGTGTGATTTTTCCCTACTTATGTATTTATAGGAGCAATCTGTGTGTTGAACGATGGCTGACTGCTCGAGCAGTCTACATAGGCTGTTATTTGTGGCTCGGCCATGTTGTGTTCTTACGGTGAGTAAGGTCTCCAGAGCTCCACTTGGGGGGGTTGGGAGGGTTGGCAACGCGTGAGTGATGCCCCCGGTGTTGTGGGGGGCGGTGACGGCTTACCATCGGGTTGTTTGCCGCCTTTGTGGTATAAAAGAAAAGAATACAAATGAAACTCACCAGCGCCTGGTCGTTTGAGGCGCGTCGCACAGCATGCGCGGCTCTGGCTCCGGGCTCAGCCAGCGCCTGTGCTCGGACTCGCCACTCACCGCACCACTGGTACTCGGCGCCGAAACCGCTGGCTTGTGGTTCGTCATTCTGAAAATAATATTATAGTTTACCAGTAAAAATCATTGACGTGGCGAGAGAAGACAGCGTATTGACGCTATTTCGCTAAGATCCTAATATCATCATATCATCCGAAATTGTAGTAGTTTATAGAGTAGATTAATTTATACAAATCATTTATTACTGTATACTCTGACAAGAAGAGAACGTGTTTGTGAAAACCTATTCTCTGAATAAAAGTTTTGAATTTTGAATTTTTTTGAATTTCGATTATTATAAATGAGGTTTGTTTGTTATTCCTTCACGGCTTGACTAAGCAGCTGATCATTATGAAAATTTGAATATATATTGTCAGGGGTACAGAGCCCAACATAGGCTACTTTTTATCCCGTGAAAGTATGTCATTCCAATGGGAAAATATTTTTTCTACTATAGAGGGCGCTGTATGGGATGCTATCGGCTATGCTAATGCTATGTCATAAAATTAAAGCGAGCGAAGTCGCAAGGAAAAGCTAGTATTTAAATAAACCAAAACTAAGACTAATCACCAGTGCCATGATGTGTCATGGCACTTTAATAATCATCTTTTCACCATTGCTGTCACAGACAGCTCTCTGTCAAGGGCAGGGGTGGTCAAATTGATTAGACCCAAGATAAATAAATATTTAAGTACAATTCACACAGATTGAGCTAGCCCCAAAGTAAGTTCGAAACTTGTGTTATGGGATACTAACCGATATTATATTTTATAACAAATACATATATAGATAAACATCCAAGACCCGAGGCCAATCAGAAAAAGTGCGTTTTTCATCATGACCCGACAGGGGATCGAACCCGGGACCTCCTGGGTGGCGGTCTGGCAAGATCTCCTGTTTACTAACGAAACCCTGTGCGATCTACCAATTACATACTTCTTGAAATCTTAAATAAAACATAGTTTAGTACACAATCATGTAGTATTATTTATTGACAAGTCTTAGGAGTTTGAAATGCTGCAAGAGAAAATGATGATTTCTTTTAATGTTTTATTCTTGCCTTGTAGATTCAGATTTAATGTACGCAGTTTTCCAGTAAAATCGGCCAAGAAAGCTAAATCACATTGCCAGTCTAAATCGCGCAATTGCCGAAAATCATCACCCCTTTGCCGGAACAGCGATTGAAAAATTATACAAGACGATGCGTGCAGCAGTAGATGATTACGTTGCGTCAACCCTATGTATTTATATTTTTTGCCTTGTTACGATCGACAGGACTAACAGTCGACGTGTTGACCACCCATGGTCCAGTCTAGAGTATGCATGTCGACAGAAAAAACAGCGGCACACGTCCTGATGGAATGATTGGGAAACCTATCCTTAAACCTGTCTATCCATATCATTTAGTCTCCGGGAAACACTCGGCAACATCAAGTCTCTGGGTGATTTTTTGATTTTTATACTGACATGCTCAGAATTTTCTAACTAATCAAGTGATCACAGAATGGAACCAACTTCCGGAGAGTGTTGTTAGTCATCAGTAAACAAACAGCTTCAAAAATCCTCGATAAAATCTCCAAGCATCAAGATGCATATCACACGCATTAGCTTTGCAAGCTGCTAGTGTGTTGAAGAACAATAATAACAATAAAAAGTAACATGAGTAAGGTCTCCAGAGCTTAAGAGCTCCATTTGGGGGGGTTGGGAGGATTGGCAACGCGTGAGTGATACCCCCGGTATTGCCGTCTATAGGCTACGGTGATGCTTACCATCAGGCGGGCCGTATGCTTGTTTGCCACCTTTGTGGTATAAAAAAAATGCTGCTATACATCTCCCCACCTACCTCCACATCAATACTCTCGTCCTCCGAACTGGTATCCGGTACATCTTCATCAACCAACGCACCGGTTCTCTTCAGGCAACGCAACGCGTGTCTCTGTAGTCTTGACGTTGGCAACGTTGTGTTGCATACGGGACATTCTCCTTGCTGCGGTGGTGGCGTGCCACGGCGACGTGTACGCAGACGTCGGAGACGATTTGAATGTACTCGCTAAAGAAATTAATAATAAATAAACATTCAAATAAGAGGATTATAAAAAAAAAAATAAAAAAAATAAATAAAAAAAAATATATAGGGACAATTCATACAGATTGAGCTAGCCCCAAAGTAAGTTTGAAACTTGTGTTATGGGATACTAACTCAACGATATTATATTTTATAACAAATACATTTATAGATAAACATCCAAGACCCGAGGCCAATCAGAAAAAGTTCGTTTTTCATCATGACCCGACCGGGAATCGAACCCGGGACCTCCTGGGTGGCGGACTGGCGTGGTAACCATTACGCCACGGAGGTCGTCAAAGCTCCAATGGATACCATCACATATAGGCATAATGGGCAATGACAGAGCGGATACCATAGCAGGAGAAGCAGTGTCTAGTGGAATAGAGTATAGATGTAAGCCTTATGCAACAGAACATCTAAGAACTATTAAACATCAATGTAGTATAACGTGGAAGAAGCCAGGACACATTCCGCTAAACAAATTTTATAAACTAATGGGCATGAAAACATCAGAAAAATGTGACGAATGTCAAGTTGTTGAGGATGTAACACATTTGTTAGCGGAGTGTGGCCGACATGACGCGCTAAGGAACAGATTGTTTCCACAAATGAGGCTGGGTGGTGGGAACATTAACGAAATATTAAGTAACCCTCTTTTGGGTGATGCAAAGAAGTTGTACATGTTTGCACATGGAGTAGTTTGTCCAACGAACTTCCCTGTGAGGCTGACATCATCAAGCATGGCAAAAAGCCTCAAAGAAAATAGAGAAAAAAAAAATCTGAGGAGCTTGATGGCGTCGCTGTGTGTCGCACTCTAATATGAACACGCAAGTCAAGCGACGTTGACCCTAGCCAGTGTTTGGATGGGTTTAATTATCTCGAGCTTCTCCGGCTGTTGTCAATAGATGACAGTCGTTAAGCCAAATCGGTGGCCGGCTTAAAAACACTGATCTCTGCCAATCCGCATTGGAGCAGCATGGCAAAGTACGCTCTAATCCACTTCGATTGAAGGGAGACCCATATCCATGCAGTGGGATGATTATGGGTTGATATGATGATATACAGCAATATAATGTGGAATATAAAAGCATTTGCAGTGCAGTGATGAAAATGATAGTAATTAAATAAATAAATATATAGGGACAATTCATACAGATTGAGCTAGCCCCAAAGTAAGTTCGAAACTTGTGTTATGAAATACTAACTCAATGATTTTATATTTTATAACAAATACATATATAGATAAACATCCAAGACCCGAGGCCAATCAGAAAACGTTCGTTTTTCATCATGACCCGACCGGGGATCGAACCCAGGACCTCCTGGGTGACGGTCTGGCGTGGTAACCATTACTACACGGAGGTCGTCATAATTACAATTTTTGTTTCCTTTAAAGAATAACTTTTTGATTATGTAACTCCTGTACCTTGTACATTTTTTTAGATCTAGATTCAAAACAAAATGAGGGCCACTCAATTTCCTACATAAAATAAACACCAACATTGGGTAATGGTCATAATTGAAGTGGTCATAATGCGAATGGCTATATTAGGAAGTGGTCATGCGTGGAAGTAGCCCTAACAGTCAAAGGAACGTAACATTGTAATGTTATTGTTACAGAATGATGTGTCTATAATGTTAGCTCCTTCGCATACAAGGCGACCCAAGTCTCCGATACTCGGCGATTTTAGTATCCAAGCGACTACCACCATACAAATCCATTGAAGTTCATATGTACGGTGGCTTCGAAGATAGGTGGACCATTTTGAGAAAAAAATCGCTTGCACATCTTGTAAGCGGATTTTTTGTCAGCTCCGTCCTTTTCTTTGTTACCAAACAGGGTTTTTGTTTATTAGAGCCACATGTGTCCACCAGGATGTTGGATGTTGCAACCAAAAATCATCCTAAAGATGGTCCTGCTATCCTCGAGGCGACTGTACACTCGCGTCTTTGTATGCTAAAATCGCCGAGTATCGGAGACTTGCGTCGCCTTGTGTGCGAAGGGGTTTAGTGTGAAATTGATTCAACAGGATCTACCAAATTTTTCCTTATTGTTTTTTTACTCTTTAAATTTGTGGTCCCTATTTTGTTTTAGGCTATTTACCTGGTAAACATCACTTCCAGGGCATCCCGACACGTCTATCTCAGACTCTTCTGGCACTTCTGCACTAGTACTGGACCCAGGAACAGCTAAACTTGTATTTGGGGACGTCGCACTTAATTTTCTTTTAGAACCAGCACTAGATAGTTTCTGTAACCTTTCTAACTCTAAAGATAGGTGACTTTCCAACTCTCCCTGGCGAATTGTGCACGAACATACCGGGCAGTTTGCTAATTCGCAAACTTTTTTCCTACTTCTAACAGAATTTAGTATTTTATCATCGTAAAAACTATTATAGCTACCACTAGAACTGTTCCCATCCATATTATTATACATTAGTATGGGTAACATTTCAAATAAAATAGGTAATCAAAAGCTGTTGTTAGTTCACACTTTATAAATCGAAAAACATCATAATAATAACAACATTTAATTAAGTTTTTTATGTCTTAATACGTTAATGAAACTTCGATTGTTACATTACAACTCATTTTGTTAACATTTTACACGTATTTATAGTAATCAATGGGTATTTAAAATAAACAATAACAAACAATACGAATTTAGGTAGGTAGGTACTCGGTTTACTTTTTTTTGAACATTTGACATTTCGCTTCCGAGTTCGGTCTGACGTTTGTCATTTGTGCGTTTCGTTATCAAACGAAAGCGTCGTCTCGGTGGACAGATCGTCAGTTATGCCAACTGCATAAAAACGCAGACGCTTTATGCAGATTGGCAACATTGAACGCTTTCATGTAGATAGATTGGCAACATTGATAACCGGACTACAGCGGGAAAATTAAATTATCTTTTTTCAGTACAGACCTACTATCAACTAGCTTACCTATATATTATGTTTCTATTTGTAGTTGTCTTGAGCGGTGTGTCAAAATTTTATTTCATTGCAGGATCTGTAGTGAATTTGCCGATTTGAATGCCACGTAAGGGAGTGGAGGAGTTACGAATTTGCAAAAACAACAACACCTAGGCATTCGCAAGCGCGGTCAAATTTTTATTTTATATTCACGTAAATAGCTCAAAGATAACGGGAAATATCTGCAAATTTCGACAAGGAGAAGTAGTTTTTTTGTCACTGATTTTTTTATTGTTTGAAAGCCTGTCGACGCTCCCCCCACCGATGAACGGGTAAACATCATATAACATTTTTAGCTCTCCTTCACCTACTTAATCTTCGAAATTATATAGGTTTCCAGTTTCCAGAGCGTTCGTGTGACTACAAATTTAGCATCGTGGGCTCCTCTACTATAAATAAACAAAAGCGTGAGTAAATCTGCATAAAAAGGCAGGTTCTCTGTCAGACAAGATACCATAAATCAATCAATATTAAAATTAAAGGATGGTATAAATAAACCTAGAAAAAAAGGCGGACGGAATCTTGCTAAGAAAGAATTGAAGCACCCTAATGGCGACGGCGTAACTATTAGCGAGTGTGAAATGGCTGATGGCACTGCACACATTCACACCATAGTAAGCCGGCCGGTTTGTACGTATACGCGAGGTGGCTTACTATGGGTGCTTCACTTTTTAGTTTCAGTGATGGTGTCCGCCTTTTTTTCTAGGTCCATGGTATAAACAAAAACTTTTCTAATGAGAAAAATATTTATTATATTTACATCATTGTCTTCATCATAATTCTAATAAGTCTGTTTACGTAATACTTGAACACCCATTTCCAGTTTGCTTCGACTTCCTATTCTAGTGCCTATTCACACTGGTTTAACTCGATCTTCGTTTCGTTTGTGAATTAGTGAGAATTTTTTTCTCATTTCTTCGTCCGTTCAATTTATTTTATTACTAGCTTTTCTACGTAGCGTCGCTCGCGCTTAATTTTATGACATAGATCTTGTATGACAACAAAACAACCCATACCGCGACTTGTGGCGCCATCTGTTGGCCGATAGCCCATCCCATACAGCGCCCTCTATAGTAGAAAATATATTTTCTCATTGGAATGACATACTTTCACGGGATAAAAAGTAGCCTATGTTGGGCTCTGTACCCCTGACAATATATTTACAAATTTTCATAATGATCGGCTGATTAGTCAAGCCGTGAAGGAATAACAAACAAACTCGCTTTCTCATTTATAATATTAGTATGAAGACGAAATGCATCAAGACGGAATGTCAGTAGTGTAAAGTATTATTATTATTTTCTTCAACACACTAGCCGCCTTCAAAGCTGATGCGTGTGCATCTTATTGCTTGGAGATTTTGTCGAGACGATTTTTAAAGCTGTTTACTGATGGTGCACCAACAACACTCTTCGGAAGTTGGGTTCCATTCTGTAATCACTTGATTGGTTAGAAATTGCTGAAGAAGATTTCTCCTTGCTGGTATGCGACATTACTTTAATGAGTGACCTCTCAAGTGATTGTTGTCATTAGGTCGGAAGATACTCTGTAGATCTGGGACATCATAGTAACCTTTTTTGCCCGCGGTCCCTGTGATAGTCCCTGGAAGGTACCACGGGAATTATTTTACCCGTGGTCCCTGAATTTAGTTTATGCCAACTAATTTAAAGATATAGTCCCTGGAAGGTACCACGGGAGTTTTTTACCCGTGGTCCCTTAATTTAGATATTCTCTCCCCATATTGGTCGTGGTCGACCTGCGTGGACCACGGGCATTTTTTCTTGCCCGTGGTCCAAAGTATGTTCGACTTCCGAATGTACATCGCCCAGTCGCTTCGCATTTATTATCTGTGGCACACTCTCGAATATACATGGCGACGCAAATGTGTAACTCGACAGTCATAATAATTAAACTTAATTTCATCAAAACTAAACCATGTTTTATTCTCGTTACAAGTAGATTCGTCTACCTTGTGACCCCACATCCAGATATAGTTAGTCTAGTGTATTTTTTTTTAAATATATTCTGTTACTTGCCGATCTGTTTGATAAACAATGAGCCAATGTGCTGGCTGATAGGTACTTTCTATCTTAGTCTGTTATTAGTGTAATAATAAAATTGATTTGTTTCTCGATAAAAATTAACGCGACAGTCGAAAAAATGACAAGAGCAAATCCCGCTAGATCGACGAGTGAATAAATTAGGCGAATTACGAGACATGTCACGCTTCCCAATACAAAAAAGTGTTCTTGTAATTTCACCTGTCTGTTATCCACGATTCAGTCCTGTAACACATCTTGAATTTTGTTACGTTTGGTTAGTGGTAATTTTAAATGTACCGTTTTAACGTGTAATTTGAGCGAATTCGACTGACTGAACGTTTTCGTGCAGAACTGACATGTGTAGGGTTTCGCCCCGGTGTGTACCTAGAACAAATTTCATTCAATTAATTTTTTGCTTGCGACATGGTTAAAATAAGATCTCTTACAACTTCAAAGAGAGGTAGGGCTGGGCGGATAATCCGCTCAAATCGGAGCAGCCCCGGGAAGGACTTCCACCGTACATCGTATCGAAGCCAAGTAGCATTGGTCTCGGCCATGTGTTCCTACGGTGAGTAACGTCTCCAGAGCTCCCCTGGGGGGGGGGGGGGGGGTTGGCAACACGGGACTGATACCCACGGTATTGCGGTATTGCAAGAGTCAACTGGTTGAACCCCCCCCCCCCCCTGTACTAGCTTTTCCCCGCGGCTTCGCTCGCGTTAATTTTATGACATGAATCTCGTTTGACAACAAAACAACCCATAGCGCGACTTGTGGCGCCATCTGTTGGCCGATACAGCGCCCTCTATAGTAGAATTTTTTATTTTTATACAACACAGGTGGCAAACAAGCATACGGCAAAAAATATTTTCCCATTGGAACGACATACTTTCACGGGATAAAAAGTAGCCTATGTTAGGCTCCGTTTGCATACATAAAATTTGCATACATATTGTTAGGGGAACAATATGTATGCAAATTTTCATAATGATCGGCTGATGACTCACTCAAACAAACTCACTTTCTCATTTATAATATTAGTTATTTATATTATTATTTCTTACCCGCGAATGTCGATTCAGAGCAGGCTTCTGACTGAACCTCCTCCCGCAAGAAGCGCAACAATATGGCCGTTCTCCCGTATGCACTCTCGTGTGTATGCGAAGTTGATTTCTATCTGCGAATCGTTTTGGACACGACGCGCAAGTGTAAGGCTTCTCGCCGCTGTGTGTTCGTTGGTGGTAGCGTAACGCAGCGTAGGACTGTAATATTAAAAAAAATATGGTTACTATAACATGTTTTTTTATACAATAAAGGTGGCAAATAAGCATACGCGTATACGGTCGGTCTGATGGTAAGCCGTCACCGTAGATAGACGCTTGCAACACCAATACGATCTTCTGTAAGGTGGAGGTCGTTCCCCAGACGGCTGCTCCGATTGGAGCGGATTATCCGCTGTGCCCTACCTCTATTGAAAATCTCTGTTAATTAACAAGTTAAACATAAAGAGAGAAAATGTACACACTTATTTTTGGATTACAAACTAGATTTTATAATTTTTAACTTTACCTGTATACAATGTAAGGTTTTCTAAATTTTTATTCTGTTATGTGTGATTAAATAACTATATAAATAGACCCACTTATAATGTACCACTTATTCAGTTTATATTTTAACATGTATTAAGTATACATGACACTGGTTATCTCATTCATAGGTTATTTAAATACCTATACTCACGGTGCAATGTTTTCCGCAAATTTCGCAAACTACGTCCTTGTTGTATTTGAGGCCAAGATGCGTTCTTTTTACGTGTGCTTGTAACTTGGAACGACTCACAAAATTCATACCACACTGAAATAAATGGATATATACAAAATATTTAATTTCATTTAATTGACGACCTCCGTGGCGTAATGGTTACCACGCCAGACCGCCACCCAGGAGGTCCCGGGTTCGATCCCCGGTCGGGTCATGATGAAAAACGGACTTTTTCTGATTGGCCTCGGGTCTTTGATGTTTATCTATATATGTATTTGTCATAAAATATAATATCGTTGAGTTAGTATCCCATAACACAAGTTTTGAACTTACTTTGGGACTAGCTCAATCTGTATGAATTGTCCCTATATATTTATTTATTTATTTAATTACAAGCTTTTCCCCGCTTCGATCGCGGTAAATTAGATCTCGTGTGAAAGGAAACATCCCATAGCGCGACTTGTGGCGCCATCTGTTGGCTGAAATTAATAGTTAGGAATTCGCAATTGCAGCGCCATCTATAGTAGAAAATTATTTTCCCATTGGAATGACATACTTTCACGGGATAAAAAGTAGCCTATGTTGGGCTCTGTATCCTATCTTGTTTGTAAAAAAAAACATATCGCGACTTGTGGCGCCATCTGCTGGCTGACATTTTTTAATAAAAATAATCGCAGCGCCTGTATATCTATATAAGAAAAATTATTTTCCCATTGGAATGACATACTTTCACGGGATAAAAGGATGTTGAGCTCTGTACCCCTGTCAATATGTTTAAAAAAATATATAATGATCGGCTGCTTAGTCAAGCCGTGAATAACGAACAAACTAACTCACTTTCCCATTTGTAATATTAGTATGATTACATGACTGATTTTAAGAGCGTTTCCGTGGTTACTCACACTTACACAATGGGTATGTGAACGTTAAACATTCATAGGCGAACGCTCTGTTATATTGTGTAAGTACTTATTTAAAAGAGAAGCTCGATGGAGCTCTGTGTCGCACTCTAATATGCTGTCGACATTGATGGACTGCAGCCGGCAATTTGCTTCGTCGACAGCGCAGTTTACTTCGTCGACAGCGTAGTTTGCTGAGTCGACAGCATGTAGTTGATGGTCGATAGCAAAATGCTGCTCGTGTTTGGTGCCAGCTGTCGACATTGATGGACTGCAGCCGTCGACACTGTCGACAGCGGCATTTTGCTTCGTCGACAGCGCAGTTTACTGCGTCGACAGCATGCAGTTGAGTGGTCGATAGCAAAATGCTGCTCGTGTGTTTGGTGCCAGCTGTCGACATTGATGGACTGCAGCCGTCGACACTCTCGACAGCGGCATTTTGCTTCGTCGACAGCGCAGTTTACTTCGTCGACAGCGTAGTTTGCTGAGTCGACAGCATGTAGTTGATGGTCGATAGCAAAATGCTGCTCGTGTTTGGTGCCAGCTGTCGACATTGATGGACTGCAGCCGTCGACACTGTCGACAGCGGCATTTTGCTTCGTCGACAGCGCAGTTTACTGCGTCGACAGCATGCAGTTGAGTGGTCGATAGCAAAATGCTGCTCGTGTGTTTGGTGCCAGCTGTCGACATTGATGGACTGCAGCCGTCGACACTCTCGACAGCGGCATTTTGCTTCGTCGACAGCGCAGTTTACTTCGTCGACAGCGTAGTTTGCTGAGTCGACAGCATGTAGTTGATGGTCGATAGCAAAATGCTGCTCGTGTTTGGTGCCAGCTGTCGACATTGATGGACTGCAGCCGTCGACACTGTCGACAGCGGCATTTTGCTTCGTCGACAGCGCAGTTTACTGCGTCGACAGCATGCAGTTGAGTGGTCGATAGCAAAATGCTGCTCGTGTGTTTGGTGCCAGCTGTCGACATTGATGGACTGCAGCCGTCGACACTCTCGACAGCGGCATTTTGCTTCGTCGACAGCGCAGTTTACTGCGTCGACAGCATGCAGTTGAGTGGTCGATAGCAAAATGCTGCTCGTGTGTTTGGTGCCAGCTGTCGACATTGATGGACTGCAGCCGTCGACACTCTCGACAGCGGCATTTTGCTTCGTCGACAGCGCAGTTTACTTCGTCGACAGCGTAGTTTGCTGAGTCGACAGCATGTAGTTGATGGTCGATAGCAAAATGCTGCTCGTGTTTGGTGCCAGCTGTCGACATTGATGGACTGCAGCCGTCGACACTGTCGACAGCGGCATTTTGCTTCGTCGACAGCGCAGTTTACTGCGTCGACAGCATGCAGTTGAGTGGTCGATAGCAAAATGCTGCTCGTGTGTTTGGTGCCAGCTGTCGACATTGATGGACTGCAGCCGTCGACACTCTCGACAGCGGCATTTTGCTTCGTCGACAGCGCAGTTTACTTCGTCGACAGCGTAGTTTGCTGAGTCGACAGCATGTAGTTGATGGTCGATAGCAAAATGCTGCTCGTGTTTGGTGCCAGCTGTCGACATTGATGGACTGCAGCCGTCGACACTGTCGACAGCGGCATTTTGCTTCGTCGACAGCGCAGTTTACTGCGTCGACAGCATGCAGTTGAGTGGTCGATAGCAAAATGCTGCTCGTGTTTGGTGCCAGCTGTCGACATTGATGGACTGCAGCCGTCGACACTGTCGACAGCGGCATTTTGCTTCGTCGACAGCGCAGTTTACTGCGTCGACAGCATGCAGTTGAGTGGTCGATAGCAAAATGCTGCTCGTGTGTTTGGTGCCAGCTGTCGACATTGATGGACTGCAACCGTCGACACTGTCGACAGCGGCATTTTGACACTGTCGACAGCGGCATTTTGCTTCGTCGACAGCGGCATTTTGCGTCGACAGCATGCAGTTGAGTGGTCGATAGCAAAATGCTGCTCGTGTGTTTGGTGCCTAAGACACGTCATTTACAATGAGAGTAGATTTTCACATACACATTCTCTCTTGACGAGTAGTACATATATAGTTCTGCATTAAATATAAATTACTAATATAAAATTATTAAATATTGAAATAAGTGCATTACCTGTTCGCACGCCATTGCGACAATGTTCGCGTGTTGTGGTTGCGGTCGTGATTCGCGCAGCTCGCGTTCGTGTTGGCGAGCATGCTCGCTTGCCGCACTCCCGTGAACATGCTCGCCGCAAATCCGACACTGGCTACAAAAATATGTAAATATGTAGTTTAATTTTTCGTTACAAACTTTACTAATAATATAAATGCAACAGTAACTCTGTCTGTTACATCTTCACGTTAAAACGACTGAACCGATTCAGATGAAATTTGGTATGGGGATAGTTGGATACCCGAGAAAGGACATAGGATGGGTTTTATCCCGGAAATCCCCCCATTAAGGGGTGAAAAGTGGAGTGTTCGCCGTTCGCCATTTTAACACGAAAAAGTAACAGATACTCTATCATTTATAATATTTAAGTAAGGAAGTATAAAGAAAATACTAGACAGCAAAATAAACAAATTTTAAGTGACATAAAATGGTTTCAACTCGCTGGCTAGTTGGCTACTGAGCGAGTGGACGAAGCCTCGTGTCATCGACATTCGCTTACTCGTTGGCTTATAATTAAACTCATAGATTTAGTATATACTAGCGTACCTATAGACCGGCTTTGGTTTGATTGAGGCGTGACCAAGAACAAAATACACTAGTGTCCGTGGAATGTACATGTGTGCAAGCAAGATATATCATTTTGTGGATTTTCCTTTTTGTTTGAGTTACATCCAGGCACTGCACAGGTAACCATATTTAATCACGTCTAATTAACATCAAAACTACATTAAAAATCATAAATTTTGTAAAAATAAGTGGGATTTGTTTTTAACACGACTGACGTCAGGCCGATACAGGAGTGTGTATTGGAAAATGGTCTCGCCTATCTATCTCGCTCTAACCAACGTGTATGCTATGATCTATCTCTTTTGCATTGCCAATCTTACGCTAATATATAATCAATCTATGATTAAACTAGCCGACTAGCTTTTACACTAGCCATGTCATCGACCCTTAAATCAAAGTTGTGTTTGTTAGATTCGAAATTACGAAATTAATATCATTAATAATGCAAATTTGAATTTACTACTTTTTTGTAGTCGCTTATTCTTCACTCTTTTTCTGTATCTTTTTGTACTTCGCGGTTTTTTTTTTCGGGGCCGATTCGAATAAAACATGCGTGAAATGGAATAACTCAAACGTCACCGTACCCATGCTATCTGAAAAACACTTTAGGGACTAGTCACTAGTCCCTAAAGTGTTTTACAACCGACCGGCAATTACCGGACCGATAAAAATCGGATGCCGGAGTAGTGGAAAAACGCCCTTACGGGATTCGAACCCGGGACTTCCTGGGTAGCGGTCTGGCGTGGTAATAGCATGGGTACGGTGACGTACTAGTGGGAAGGTATATGATTGTTTTTTGTACCTGCCACCACTGTCTATAGTATGTTTAGGTGAAGTAAGTATATGACGTTTCCACGCCTCCAAAGTTTTAAATTGTATATTGCAATCTTCACAAAACCTCTGTGTAGATGGGACGTTATGTTCTTCCACCTGAAACATAAAAAAAATACCATATACTGTCCCAGTTATTTTACCTCTGAGTAAAAACATGTTTAAGGGCTATATTTCAGCGGGACGCCATGGCTGCGCAAACCAGTCGCACAACCGTGGTGTCCGTAAGCTGTCAAACTAGACACCATACAGATGCCAGAGTCGCGACACCACACTGACACCGTATGGAATTAATGGAATTTATAGGGACAATTCATACAGATTGAGCTAGCCCCAAAGTAAGTTCGAAACTTGTGTTATGGGATACTAACTCAACGATATTATATTTTATAACAACTACATACATAGATAAACATCCAAGACCCGAGGCCAATCAGAAAAAGTTCGTTTTTCATAATGACCCGACCGGGGATCGAACTCGGGACCTCCTGGGTGGCGGTCTGGCGTGGTAACCATTACGCCACGGAGGTCATCAAATAATAATTAATAATTAAATAATAATAATTAAGTAGGTAGTTTTAGTTATTTTTTATGAAAAGGTAACTGCGTATTACAAGTAATAAAACAATAACGCTACAACGGCGCTATAGTAATCAGTGGTTGTGCGACCAGGGGCCCGATTCTACTAACACAAATGCACTAATGAACTCTCAATGGTGTCTCAATCGTGTCTCAAAAGAATGCCGATAGTGTATCAGTGGAATAGTTTTTGACATTTGTTATGGACTTAAACAATAAGTTATGTTATTGTTTAAGTCCATAACAAATGTCAATAAGTTGTTATTGTTTAAGTCCATAACAAATGTCAATAAGTTGTTATTGTTTAAGTCCATAACAAATGTCAAAAACTATTCCACTGATACACTATCGGCATTCTTTTGAGACACGATTGAGACACCATTGAGAGTCCATTAGTGCATTTGTGTTAGTAGAATCGGCCCCCAGTAACATTCTGTGCCAGCTGGCCGCCCGGCCACGCCGGTCGGGCAACCAAACGGACACCAGGTGAGTAGCCCTCTATAGAGCTGTGTATATTTTGTTGGTAGCTACGACTGGTTGCGCAGCCATGGCGCCCCGGTGAAATATAGCCATAAAACACTCAAAATGTGTCAAAGAAATATTCTTAATGTCGACGTAGACGGACTGCTCGGGCAGTTAGCCATTCATCAACATAAACGTATGGTTTTTAGTGTTTTGAACACATATTTATTATATACTAGCGTTAGATTGGCAATGCTAAAGAGATAGATCATAGCATACGCGTTCGTTAGAGCGAGATAGATAGGCGAGACCATTTTCCTATACACGCTATCGGCCTGTATCGGCCTGACGTCAGTCGTGTTAAAAACAAATATCACGAATTTTTTTAAAATTTATGGTTTTTGAGTGTAGTTTCGGGTTACTTAGACGTAATTTTATATGGTTACCTGCGCAGTGCCTGGATGTAACTCAATCAAAAAGGAAAATCACTATCTTGCTTGCATACATGTACATTACACGCACACTAGTGTATTTTGTTTTTGGTCTCGCTTCAATCAAACCATTGCCGATCTATACGCTATAATAGTATATACTAAATCTATGGTTTTAAACATGTTTTTACATCTGTCAGAGTTAATTTAACTGTGAACGGTTTATTGTAGCTGTTACTCGCAGCAAACTATCTCTTTTTTTTTACTTTGACAGTACCTCGGTCCCTCTGTGTGTTTTACTTTTATGCATCAACAATCCATGTTTGCCCACAAAACTCTCTCCACATATATTACATACATTCTCTGTAGGATGTCGTTTGCGCATATGCGATAAGTATGTAGTGGGCTTCCTAAAAATAAATGAACATATTAATATGATATTAAACAAAACCAATTTCTTCTTCTCGACTATCCAACCACATTTTTTTTATGTCATACAGTAGACAAACAAGCAAGCGGGCCACCTGATGGAAAGCGGTCACCGCCGCATATGGACATCAGTACCACCATGGGCGCTACCAATGCGTTGTCCATCAAGGAGGTTGCAGGAAAGGAAGGAGGGGGAAAGAAGGGATAGGCAAGGAGTTGGGCTTCCGGATCTCTCACTCACGGAACGAAACGCATTGCTGCTTCACGTCGATATTCTGTGAGAGGTACTTCCCCGGTCGAGCTAGCCTATTTCATAATAATTGCTCTACCACTCCAGTCCACATGACCAGGAAAGTGCTAAATATAGAAACCACACACCGAGGACAAGGAAGACCCCGAATCACATGGATATCCGAAGTGAAGTGGTGTAGCGGGCTCCGGATGTCTCCCGCTCGCGTTAGGTTCCCCCGTTGGCATCAGTATGTATATTAAGGTGATCCGTTTCGGTCCGCGCGGAAAATTCAAATTTTTTGGTGTTTTTCACAAATTGTATCTCAATCATTGATAGAATTTTCGTAAAAATTGATTTGACGACAGCAAATACAATATATCTACTGAATAATTATCAAATAAAATATAAATATTAGCTATTCTTATTATGAATGTCCACGATGCATCTTTTTCCCAATAAAAATGTATTATGCACATTCATAATGAGAAGAGCCAATATTTATAATTTATATGATAATTATTTAGTAGATATATTGTATTTGTTGTCGTCAAATCAATTTTCATGAAAATTCTATCAATGATTGAGATGCAATTTGTAAAAAACACCAAAAAATTTGAATTTCCCGCGCGGACCGAAACGGATCACCTTAAAGGTACGCATCGATTGGCCCGCGCCGGACGCACCGCACGCACGGCACGCAACGGATTGAACGGATTTGCCGATGGCATGCGTCCACTGTATCCGGATCTCGAATATAGTTTCGAGTGTTTCTTTGACGTGAGTTGACGTATTCATTCATGGTGATTGATGAAATTATTATTATTAGTTTATTGTTGGAAGATGAAGAAGAACGTAAAACTAAACGTAGAATGTGGGTTCATGAAATAAATTTGAAGCGACCAATATTTGGAGAATATCATGCATTATTTGTTCCCGATTTACTTCATGATGAAGAAAGTTTTTTTAATTACATTCACATGTCAAGAGCTAAATTCATGAATATATATGGTTTACTCAAACCGTTCTGTACGGGCAGTGCGGAAAGTGGACGCGGTTCTACATGCCACCTGATGGAAAGCGGTCACCGCCGCATATGGACATCAGTACCACCATGGGCGCTACCAATGCGTTGTCCATCAAGGAGGTTGCAGGAAAGGAAGGAGGGGGAAAGAAGGGATAGGCAAGGAGTTGGGCTTCCGGATCTCTCACTCACGGAACGAAACGCATTGCTGCTTCACGTCGATATTCTGTGAGAGGTACTTCCCCGGTCGAGCTAGCCTATTTCATAATAATTGCTCTACCACTCCAGTCCACATGACCAGGAAAGTGCTAAATATAGAAACCACACACCGAGGACAAGGAAGACCCCGAATCACATGGATATCCGAAGTGAAGTGGTGTAGCGGGCTCCGGATGTCTCCCGCTCGCGTTAGGTTCCCCCGTTGGCATCAGTATGTATATTAAGGTGATCCGTTTCGGTCCGCGCGGAAAATTCAAATTTTTTGGTGTTTTTCACAAATTGTATCTCAATCATTGATAGAATTTTCGTAAAAATTGATTTGACGACAGCAAATACAATATATCTACTGAATAATTATCAAATAAAATATAAATATTAGCTATTCTTATTATGAATGTCCACGATGCATCTTTTTCCCAATAAAAATGTATTATGCACATTCATAATGAGAAGAGCCAATATTTATAATTTATATGATAATTATTTAGTAGATATATTGTATTTGTTGTCGTCAAATCAATTTTCATGAAAATTCTATCAATGATTGAGATGCAATTTGTAAAAAACACCAAAAAATTTGAATTTCCCGCGCGGACCGAAACGGATCACCTTAAAGGTACGCATCGATTGGCCCGCGCCGGACGCACCGCACGCACGGCACGCAACGGATTGAACGGATTTGCCGATGGCATGCGTCCACTGTATCCGGATCTCGAATATAGTTTCGAGTGTTTCTTTGACGTGAGTTGACGTATTCATTCATGGTGATTGATGAAATTATTATTATTAGTTTATTGTTGGAAGATGAAGAAGAACGTAAAACTAAACGTAGAATGTGGGTTCATGAAATAAATTTGAAGCGACCAATATTTGGAGAATATCATGCATTATTTGTTCCCGATTTACTTCATGATGAAGAAAGTTTTTTTAATTACATTCACATGTCAAGAGCTAAATTCATGAATATATATGGTTTACTCAAACCGTTCTGTACGGGCAGTGCGGAAAGTGGACGCGGTTCTACATGAAATCATACAAAGCAAACTAAAATCCGTTGCGTGCCGTGCGTGCGGTGCGTCCGGCGCGGGCCAATCGATGCGTACCTTAAGTAAATAGCGTTTATGTAATTTGACTTTAAAAGGTTAGGAATAAACAGTGGACTTAATACAACCTTTCATTTACCTACCCTTCTGCCCAGTACACATTATAGCACCCATTATAACTTAACCTTACAAAGGACCTCAAAAAATCAAAGATAACAAAGAGACGACCCATGACTAGAGATGGAAATGATTGCTGTACTGATACATGATCAAATGATTTTTTTATCACCATGAAATCACGTGATTTTTTATTGGCAATGATTTTTTGTGTAATCATGGCCAATGAAAAATACTATGGTAAACTATGGGTAAAATGATTAATGAAAAATAAGATTGATGTGATTTTTCATCATCAAAAGTGATTTTAACATGCTTCCCAAGGAAGCAGAATTGCATGAAATGAAATGAAATCGGTTATTTCAGAAATTAGACCTTCACAGGCACTTTTTCTTGTCATTTACAACTTGTTTAAATAAAAAAAATAAACTACGTTATATACTACCACCATTTCGGACACAAGCAAAATGGCAACCGGTAAAAAGAAATGGCGAAAGAAAACCGGTTACGGCCTTTTTTGTCATTTTGTACTTTTTTTTTTCCTTTTTTTTCCACTCATTAGTTACAATGTAGGTATAAGTACATTAAAATTTATAAGAAGAACATGGTTGAAGGACTTCAACAGGGCGGAGGATGTTCGCGCACGCATGACGAACGGCATGACGGCGCTTCATTAAATATAAGAGTGGATAGCCAAAACGAGAAGAAGAAGGTGAAGAGTGAATTTTCATGATGAAATTGAATGAAATAATAAATCATTGTTGTATGAATGAAATGATAAATCATTTGATTTAGGCAGTGTTGAACGTTGATCTGCGTGTGGCTGTAAGTGATCGCAAAGTAAAATAGCACTCGTGAATGATTTTTCACAGTGATCATGATTTTTTCCATCTTTACCCATGACCGAGCTGCCTGGAGACGCATGACCAAATTAATTGGGAAAACACAACAACAACTTACATCGTATCGCAGCCAAATAGCATTGGTCTCGGCCATGTTGTGTTCCTACGGTGAGTAAGGTCTCCAGAGCTCCACTTGTTATACCCCCGGTATTGCAAGCGTCTATAGGCTACGGTGATGCTTACCATCAGGCGGGCCGTATGCATGTTTGCCACCTTAGTAGTATAAAAAAAGGACCAGGCAAAGAAGAAGTAGTTTCTCCTTTTCGAGTCAATGGACATCACTGCTTAAATCTAGCTTGCCCAGTTGCAGCTGTTAGATGTGCTATACCTTGGGCTGGGGCTCTCATAGATTTAGTATATACTAGCGTACCTATAGATCGGCTTTGGTTTGATTGAGGCGTGACCAAAACCAAAATACACTAGTGTGCGCGGAATGTACATGTGTGCAAGCAAGATATATAATCTTGTGGATTTTCCTTTTAGTTTGAGTTACATCCGGGCACTGCACAGGTAACCATATTTAATCACGTCTAATGAATTTTTTTATTTTTTAATACTACCAAGGTGGCAAACAAGCATACGGTCCACCTGTTGGTAAGCATCACCGTAGCCTATAGACGCTTGCAATACCGGGGGTATCACTCACGCGTTGCCAACCCTCCCAACCCCCCCAAGTGGAGCTCTGGAGACTTTACTTACCGTAGGAACACAACATGGCCGAGACCAATGCTATTTGGCTACGATTTTCTGTAAGGTGGAGGTCCTTCCCCAGACAGGCTGCTCCGATTTGAGCGGATTATCCGCTGTGCCCTACCTCTCTTGCCAATACTACACTAAAATCCATAAATTTTGTAAAAATAAGTGGGATTTGTTTCTAAACATGACTGACGTCAGGCCGATACAGGCCGATAGCGTGTATAGGAAAATGAAAATAACCAACGTGTATGCTATGATCTATCTCTTTTGCATTGCCAATCTTACGCTAGTATATAATAAATCTAATCTAAATTTAATCCCCCAATAGAGTCCGCAATACCCATTTATTGTTTGAAAACGACATCGCCACAAGTGCGGGGTGCGGGGAGAACGAACTGTGTTCTGATTGGGCAGGTCAAGGACACGTCATGTCGCAAATCAAATTGGCGCAATTTGATTGGTGGGCGTGTCATCAATATTAGTAGTTGCACTGCACAAGCTTGGCAGAAGCGAGGGCCCTGATATGTGGTCTCTATTGGGGGTGCTCTGTGTCTGGATTGGATCAATGAAGCCCCATTTGGCCAGTCTGTCCCGACAACTTATATTTATAAGCCACTAGCTTTTCCCCGCGTCTTCGCTCGCGGTTAATTTTATGACATAGATCTCGTTTGACAACAAAACAACCCATAGCGCGACTTGTGGCGCCATCTGTTGGCCGATAGCCCATCCCATACAGCGCCCTCTATGGTAGAAAAAGTATTATCCCATTGGAATGACATACTTTCACGGGATAAAAAGTAGCCTACGTTGGGCTCTGTACCTCTGACAATATGAATAAAAATTTTCATAATGATCGGCTGATTAGTCAAGCCGTGAAGGAACAACAAACAAACTCACTTTCTCATTTAATAATATCAGTATGATGGATTCACCTGAATTTCTGACTGCAAAGTTGACATTCGTAGACGTGACCATTATGCCATCTTTCGTGTTCGCGCGCTTGATTACTGAAAAAAAACACACAAGAGATAACAAGAATGACACGGTAACATGACACGTTACACATTACACAGATTGAGCTAGCCCCAAAGTAAGTTCGAAACTTGTGTTATGGGATACTAAGTTAACACTATACAGGGTTACTTTTGGACCCCCCAAAAATAGACATGATTTAAGGAAAGTTATAAAAAAATATTTGGTAAAAAAAATATTTTTTAAAGTTATAAAATCCAAATTTTTTCTAAGTTTTAAGTCTTACATTTCTGGGAATGTTCGGTAACCCTCGCGCCAGCCAACGACGGCGCATTGTCATTGGTTGAAAGGATGATATCAGCTACGCATGCGCATAGTGCTATGCGAGACGGCCGCACGCGCGGTAAACAAAAGAGTGCCCATATTTTAATTTTTGTTTGTAAAATTTTGAAAAAAATAAGTCAATTATTTATAAATAACTAGCTTTTCCCCGCGGCTTCGCTCGCGTTAATTTTTTGACATAGATCTCGTTTGACAACAAAAAAAACCATAGCGCGACTTGTGGCGCCATCTGTTGTCCGATACAGCGCCCTATATAGTAGAAAAATTATTTTCCCATTGGAATGACATACTTTCACGGGATAAAAAGTAGCCTATGTTGGGCTCTGTACCCCTAACAACATGTATGCAAATTTTCATAATGATCGGCTGATTAGTCAAGCCGTGAAGGAATAACAAACAAACTCACTTTCTCATTTGTAATATTAGTACGATAGTAGGATTCATACATACGCAGTATGGGCCCTATGCTGACACGTCGGACACTCATATCGGCGTCCGTGCGAAGTCGCGGCGTGCGTGCGCAGCTGACGGAGCGAACTATACCGCATACGACATATGTCGCATTCGTATGGGCCGATGTTCTGTAAATAGTTAATTATTTGCTAGAATACACATAACACAAATGACACAACGCCATCTAGTTCCAAATTAAGCAAAGCATGTACTATGGATACTGGATTGCTGATAAATATACATAAATATACGTAGTAAACAATCTTAGCGTGTCTTTTTGTTCAATTATCCATTTGTAAAATCGACAAATCGCCAGAATTGTTGTGTTAAATGCCATTTCATTTCTAACTATATTATTGTTATTTGGGTGTAAATGATAATTTTAATTGCCTATTTACGTTAAAAAGACGTGCTAAGATTGTTTACTACATTGGTCAAGTTAAGAAAAATATGGTTTACATATATTTTTTTTTATAAAAACTTATGCACACATATCTGTATGTTTATAGCGGTCTATAAACATACACAAATAAAATAATTATAATGGGCTGGCAATTAGTGACAAACAAGCATACGGCATACGGTAAGCCGTCACCGTAGCTTATAGCGACGCTTGCAATACCGGGGGTATCACTCACGCGTTGCCAACCCTCCCAACCCCCCCAAGTGGAGCTCTGGAGACTTTACTTACCGTAGGAACACAACATGGCCGAGACCAATGCTATTTGGCTACGATACGATGTAAGGTGGAGGTCCTTCCCCAGACGGGCTGCTCCGATTTGAGCGGATTATCCGCTGTGCCCTACCTCTCTTAATATTCTATGCATAGTTAAATATTCTAGTAATTTATTGAAATGAAATGAAATCGTTTATTTCAGAAATTAGACCTTCACAGGCACTTTTTCTTCTCATTTACAACTTGTTCAAATAAAAAAAATAAACTACGTTATATACTACCACCATTTCGGACACAAGCAAAATGGCAACCGGTAAAAAGAAATGGCGAAAGAAAACCGGTTACGGCCTTTTTTGTCATTTTGTACTTTTTTTTTTTCCTTTTTATAAGTTTATGTTTCTTTACATACCTCATCATGCTTTCCACGATGATTCTCATATGCTCTCACATCGACAAAACCTTTGTAGCACAGTTCACATTTAAACGGGGAATTTATGAAGTTAATACTGGTCGCCCTCGCTCGTAGTTCACTGATCTGTTCCTCTTTACTTAATAATATTTCTTTGGCGTTCATTTTAAATGCTGTAATAAAATGTTAAATCAAACAATACACATAATAGTTAATTTTTATTTTTATTTTATTTTTTAAAACAGTTACAATGGCATATTATAAATTGAAATTATTATATTTTTTACTAACATAGCTATTAAGTATCACTGTAACTAACACCATTATGGACTCAAATTGTCTGAATAAATAATAATTATTATTAAAAGTAAAGTCGTAACTGGCCGCTGCACTGTCAGTGCACGCTATTGTCGAAAACGGCTTAACCAATTTGGTTTAATAAGGGTTCCGTAGTAAACTACAAGGAACCCTTATTTTCGCCATATCCGTCTGTCCATCCGGCCGTCACGGTCGGTAGAACAAAATCATGAAAAAATATTGTTTTTGGATGCTCTCTTTCACTACATTAGATAGGTTGCATAAAAACATTGAGACCGTGAGAATAATTTTAGGCTTGTTGCCGTAAAAAATGTAATTAGTCCGACTTTTAGATTTTAAAAAAATAAGGGCAACTCATTTTTTCATTTGTAAATTAGACCAAAAATGACAAAGATATAGCCCATTAAAGTTACGTGTGTCGTCACGCCGTGTGGCATTTTTTCGCACGGGGTGACGTCAGAGGCTCCTACTCCTAAATTGTTATACCTTGTATCTAAAAAAAAATTTTTTTTTAAATTTATTGTCTGTCTGTTTGTCTGTTTGAACGCGCACATCTTCTAAGTTACTGAACGGATTTTAATCCTGTTTTCACAGGGAGATAGAGCTTGGCTTAGAGCAGAATATAGGCTTTGTTTCATTTAAATCGCATGACAGGAAAAGGAGTTATCCTTATTTGAACATTTCACGCGGACGAAGTCGCGGGTAAAATTGGGCACTGACGTCACGCGACTTACGAGCCGTGCGGGGGTGCGGCGCAGGTGCGGGAGGGTGTTTAGACAGGTTAAACCATAGATTTATTATATACTCTAGCGTTAGATTGGCAATACAAAAGAGATAGATCATAGCATACGCGTTTGTTAGAGCGAGATAGATAGGCGAGACCATTTTTCCTACACACGCTATCGGCCTGTATCGGCCTGACGTCAGTCGTGTTAAAAACAAATCTCACTTATTTTTACAAAATTTATGGTTTTTAAGTATAGTTTTGGTGTTAATTAGACGTGATTAAATATGGTTACCTGTGCAGTGCCTGGATGTAACTCAAACAAAAAGAAAAATCCACAAAATTAGCACTATCTTGCTTGCACACATGTACATTACACCAGGGGGGTCCCACTCCGCAGTTTAGGTATGATTGACCTTGGGACCGGCCCGGCCGGTTAATCTCAAGGCTCGCTCGTGCCGCTAGCTAGACGCATCGCGCGGACTCGGCCGCAGCGCGTGTCGAGTAAATAAAAAATGACAAACTATACGAAAACTAGGTACTACTGTTGTGTGCAAGGTTGTTTAAATAAATCAAAGGCGGAATCGGATATAATTTTTTTAAAACTCCGTACGGATAATAAAAGGTAAGTTATTTTGTTGAGTATTAAGAGCCCCTTCACCTTTCGATGCGCTAATTTAGATATTTATCAGAGTAGTGTGCGTGCGAGCGTCCGAAACATCGTAGTGGTACGGTGTATCGGAAACAAACAGTTTTGATCCTAATAATAATACATTGCACCATTTCTATGGGTTATTATTTATTTATTACCACCGCACCGAATTATAAGCATTTTTTTAGAATATTTATTACAAAAAAAAGGTGTAGTAAAATAAATTTTAAAAATTTGTATTGGTTAGATAAACACCTCAAGTTTCATAACGTTTAAAAGTTGTTGACAAAATAATTGTATTTTGACGAGTAAAATGACGTTTTCGCGCACGATTTTCTTGGAGTTATTCAGCGAGTAATTTAATTTTTTTTGAGTATTGATTCAAAAATTTTAAAAATAATTTTTTGTCTACCTACTAATAAACTATACGACCAGTACGTATAATTTTTTTGAGATTGATATTCACTACCAGTTAGCTAAAAAAGGACTTGGAAAACCTCGTGTTTCGTTAAAATGTTAAAACGTATGTTTGATTTTTTTGGTTTTCTAATTAATATTGAATGATAATCAAAACGAAAAATTGTCAGCTTACTAGATAAATAGGTGATGTATGACTGTGTGTTAAGTAAATTACCAGTAATCTTATAGTTATTGAGAAATTAGCCTTGAAAAAAGTAGTATTTTCGGTTTTCTGGCCTTCTGGCTTCTAGGGACTCTTAATCATCACGTAAATAAACTGTAACTAAAGTAGGTGAATGAAATAGGCACATACCTAACTGGTAATTTAATATTCAGATTAAATTCTTCTCTAAAAGAAGACAACCCTAACGTCGTCAGAAGAGGTAAGAAATACGCGATAGAAAGAGAGGCAACTTCTAGGTGATTATAACTGTAGGTTGTGTGCGCTGTGCGAGCTGAATTGCACCTTATTGTATCGTAGCGAGAGTCCCTATTTCTTTAATTGATTTTGCGAAGTGAATCTTCTGTACGGAGTACTATTATCTATTCTGTGATTACACGCACACTAGTGTATTTTGTTTTTGGTCTCACCTTAATCAAACCATTGCCGATCTATACACTACATACTAAATCTATGGGTTAAACACCCTTACGTACCCCCGTCCGTCAGCAACAAGGTCGTTCATACGAACGGCCGATTATAGAAACTCCTCTTAGTAATTTCATGGTTTCTTTATTCTCTCCTTGACAGGTTACACGACCTTGACCGATTCGTTTTAATATAATAAGCTATATTATATTCTCTATGGTTTTGCCAAAGGTTTACCTGTTCTCACTGGCTTGACGACTAAATCCTTATTCTTAACTTTCAAATGAGGCCTCCTTTTAATGTTTTTCTTCATTTTTACTGTGGTGAGTGGTAGATCATCTTCGGAGTCGGACACTATAGGTTTTGTTTCGTCCTGGTCTGATTCTAGTGTTTCTTGGTCTTGGAGAGGGGAGTCTGAAACGGCTGAAACATTCATAAAAATAGCAATATTAATTCAAGTCTTTTTTGTTTTTTTAGCCCCAAAGTATGTTCGAGACTTGTGTTATGGGATACTACCTCAACAACACTATATCAGATAACAGAAAAAGACACGTTTTTCATCATGACCAGACCGGGATTCGAACCCGGAATCTCTAGGGTGGCGGGGCGGCGGCGTGGTAACTATTACGCCACAGAGGTCGTACATCATCATCGCTCCCGCTACATGCTCATCAAACGCCTATGCTACGCCATGTGTAAAGAAGCTCTAAATGGAGATCTCAATTACAATGAGATCAATAAATTGTTTATTTATTTGTAATATTATTTATACTATTAAATTCAGCGAGGAGGTAACCAATAGACACGTAATGGTTGTCATTTTCTTCAAAAAGAATGAGCAGTTTTCTTTTAGGTATTGTATAGCTTTCCTAAACACTCGATAGATGGCGCAGCCGGCACTCTTGGTAATAGAAGTGACCTTTTTGCTATAAAGTCGTCATTTATTTTAATACATAAAAAAAAATGTTTTTGCCATAAATAAAACATACAAAAAATATCATTTTTTATGTCCCCAAAAAACTGTCTTCGAAAACTGGTGCACACTGTTGTCTTTTTTGGATTGCGTGTGAGAAAGGACTCATAGTTGTTAATATTGTGTTTAGAAAGCATACTTTTTTGGCGGCCGACCAGTCTTGTTTACTTATTCAAACTTAAAGTCCTAATCCATTGATTTCGCCGTGTAGATATTATTCAGTGGAATCAAATGTTTTCCTTAGGTATGAACAGCACACCATTTTTTTTTTTTTTTTTTATATTATCGTCAGAAAAATGCTTTGCAGCAGCCCCACCGCCCGGGGAATATGCGGTGGGGACTGTGGGACTTACCACTAAAAAACTGACGGGATGCCACTCGCCCCCTAAGTGACGGGGCCACGGGTACTGTGATACATCCGCGACCCCGCCAGGGCCGTCCTCCAAAGTTAAACTGGCCGGACCCGCTCTCCCCGGAACGCCCCGTCAGCAGCACACCGCATCCAGGTGCACTGCCGACACCGAGGACCATTGCCCCCTCAAGACGACGGGCCTTCCCCGGCTCGCCGTCTCGGCTGGGCAAGGGTCCCCTCCATCTCTGCGGTCGCACAACGTGCGACCGCTGGCCGGGCTCAGCGAGCCGCCGGCCCCTCTTCTTCAATTTTTTAACGAGGTTTTCTTCCTCCACCGCGCCTCCTGCGCCACTCCAAGTGCCACAGCGTCCACTACGTACTTAGTGGACTCTGTGACACTTTGCGCCACCGCGCACTCCCTCTTCCAGGGTGGTCTCATTCGCCCATGTGACCCAACCCTTAACGCCCCCCGCAGTGTCTGGGTTGGCGAGACCCAGTGTCTGCAGGGCCTCCGCGTTCCACCATACGGAGGTCGCCCCCGGTATCAACGGGTGGAGTAGGCCCGGACACCAGTCGGGGCGAAGACGCTTTTGGGGAGGATCAGCGAGCGAACGAGTCCACCACCGCTCATCATACAGCCGGCCGAGCCAAGCGCGGCCGGCTCCACCTCTTGTTTTTTAACGAGGTTGTCTCCTCAGTCGCTCCACCCCCAGCACCAGTACGGATGCAAGGGGGAGCGGATTTGTCCGCATCCCACGTACTCCATCCAAGGAGCACGGGGAGCAGACCCACCGCGTCGGGAATTTGGCCGTCGGCAAGTAATTCCAGAGTTGGGTCCAGAAACTAAGGAATTACTCGCCGACGTTACCAGGGTGGACCGCGTGGAGGTATCCCAACTCCCCACCCCATGAACAGCACACCATGATCGCATATTGATTATTAGTTACGTATTACTGAATACAAAGATAATTTTATTTACTACATTGTATTATTAATTAAATTATGTAAGTGACAACTTTTCGAGGTTACAATGTTCTTACAATACGAACAAACTTCAATCAATGCTTCAGAAATGAGTAATGACCGAACCAGAAATTAATCTAATTGACATTCAGTCAGTTCTTTCTTGCCACAGACTAAATATTTGGTCTCAACAATACCAAAAGTGATACTAACGCCATCTTTTAATGATTTTAAAAACCAACTGATTATATATACCTACTGGAAAACTGCTCATTGTCCTCAAATCTCAGTTGTCATTACTGCGCGCGCAACCAAAATAAAGGTTGAAATTTTAAAATACAATAGAATTATATGTACAGTCAAGAGCAGGTCGACCTTTACATATTGGACTTTGTACCATTCTTAAGTTCTATGTCATAAGAGCCAAAATTGTTACTGCAAGTGTAAAGCTCGACATGCCCGTGACTGTACAAAATACCAACACATTTGGACAAACTTCCATTCCAAAAAGGAAGGCCTGCATACTCGAAGACTAAATTAAACAGGAATAATGTTACCTTGTTCTGCGTCTAACTCTTTCTTTTCAATCTCCAAATATTTCGGTTCTTCTTTCACCTCGATTTTCACAAGACTCGAACCCACAGCATTATGCTCTATTTGCGAATAAGTCAATGGGCTGTTTAGTTTATATGACGCCCTGTCAATAATTGTTATTGATTTTTCTGTAAGCTAAAAAAAAAAACAAATTACTAGAATATAGTATGTTATAGGATTCCTTACTAAAAGTGCTAACAGAAAGGTGTAGCTTAAAATAAAAAAAACTAGCTTCTGCCCGCAGCTTCGCCTGCGTGACCTACTAATAATTAGCATATTTTTCTTCAGAAACAAATTCCGGTCCAGTTCGGTCCGGTCCGGCACAGTCCGGTACGGTACGGTTCCATTTGGTCCGATTTGTTCCGGTCCCGTCGGTCCAGTCCTTATAAGGAACCTGCATGCCAAATTTGGTATCTCTAGACACAGCGGTTTGGGCTGTGCGTTGATATATAGTTAAGTCAGTCAGTCAGCACTTTGAATTTCATGTATATATTTTATTTTATTTCATTTATTTCATAAAATAATTCACATTGTATAGATAGGATAAAATAAATATTTAAGGAAAAGTCTAATAGAACATGATTTTTGTTCTGTTATTTTGTTTTGTATTGAAAAGTATCTTCTTGTTATATTTACAAAATATTTTGTTGGATATTAACTTTTTTTTTAAATAAACTGTGTGTACTTACTGACACAGTATGCCTGCACACACTACACTTCTAATATACCTACACACGAGTGAGATGGGCCAATGTAACAACTAATTGCAATGTTTATGTAGATAATGATGTCTAATAGCAATTATTTTATACCACTAAGGTGGTAAAAAGGCTTACGGCCCGCCTGATCGAAGCGGTCACCGTAGCCTATGGACGCTTGCAACACCGGGGGTATAACTTGCGCATTGACGACCCTGTAAAAATCTGTAAGTAAGGTGGCCTTGAAAAGATTGCTGTCAGCAATAAGGCCGCCTTGTTGCAAAAACTAGTCCGTAAGTTTTCTGTATATACCTACTGTATTGTTTTTTTCTTCTATTTTTTGCAAATAAAGCATATTCATTCAAGAACCCCAAGTTATAGTCTAAAGAAAAGATAAAACCTTAATTGCAATAAATATAAATAAATAAATAAATATATAGGGACAATTCATACAGATTGAGCTAGCCCCAAAGTAAGTTCGAAACTTGTGTTATGGGATACTAACTCAACGATATTATATTTTATAACAAATACATATATAGATAAACATCCAAGACCCGAGGCCAATCAGTTTCGAACAGTTTCGAAGTTCATTTTTCATCATGACCCGACCGGGGATCGAACCCGGGATCTCCTGGGTGATTATGAGGTTCAATAGATATACAGTAGAAGTTTTCGAAGCTTTTTTCACAAAGAAAATTGACTAAAGCTTCAGTATGAGGCTCACATACACACAGTCTCTAAACACATATTAATTTTAATTCTACATTACATATCGCTATCTCTTTTCCTCTCCTTTAGTTTGACAGTGACAGCTATATTTTAATATGTTAATTTTTTAAATGTGTTAGAAAAACTGGTGGCAAGGCTAGCATGACTTTTCATCCTCTGAAAAAGATTTAGAGGAAAAAAAAAGTTTCTCACCAATGTTTCTGTATTCAGGATCTCTGTGAACGCTGCATCAGCTTTCAAAGCCCTCAACATCAGAGCACGAGCACTCTGGAGGTGCGCTAAGCATATGTAACACGCCACTACCGGTTTCTGTGATGTGTATAGCTATGAAATTTAAAAAAATCGAGTTTATTTTTCCTGTTGAAGGGGACGGAAGAAGACTCCTATCTCGTCTTCCCTAGTAGGAAGTACTCAAAAGATGAAAGGGCTTCCCTCGTTCAGAGAGTCGCCTTATGGGCAGGGAACTCCACAGAAACGTGAGAGCAAGGGTATTTTAATATATTGTACTTACAGAACAACTCGTCAGTTTTTCATAAACTTCCTGTAATGGTGTGTCGCAAATAATATGCATTTTTGTGTTTACAGCTAAGCATAATCTACATACAGCAAGACAAGACATTTTTCTCTTATTTTATATTAAATTCAACTGTATAGGTTATCTTTTGATACAATAGTTTTGAGCGTATATATTTAATTTACATGATACATGCATTGCATTTACTGTTTATTATTAATGTCTACTCTTTATTATGTAATGGAATTTAAAAAAATGAAAATTTAAACAAAACAAATCGAAGACAAATAAACCTATAATTTTGTCACAACTAGACTTTAGATTGGCTAAATTGGCTTCTATGAGCCGGCCGACCAATCACAAGCCGGTGTTAAGAGCTGAACAGTGAGCTGAACTGACAGCACATTGACAGCTTGAGTTTTTTTGTTTTTTTTTGTTTCTTCGCTAATTTTTTTTATAAGGGCAGGCAAAGGACAGCATGAATATTTCACCCAATCATTTAACTTTTTTTTTCTCTTTTGTTTGGCAATCAGACTTCTGACAAAGATTTCATTACTGAAGCGCTTATTACACTACACGATTTCTCGCCCTGCCGGCAGGGACAGGGCAGGGATAATAAGAAACAGGGAGTCAGGGTCCCTAAACAGGGCGATCGGTGGTCCCGATCTTCCTGCCTCCCTGCCGCCCTGCCGATTGGGTAGTCTAATAAGAAACAGGGAGGCAGGGAGCTCAGTCGCTGCGGCGTGAGCGCAGAGTTCACACGTTCTGTTGTTTCTGTGCGTTATACGAAGCTATTATTAAATAATAATAATAATATTAATAATAATAATAAATTCATCAGCTAAAGGGCTGAGAGAAAAAAGAACACGAAAAAATAATAATAATAAATCTTTATTCATAAAACTTACGGCTAGTGTAACATTAATTAACAGTATAAAAACAATTAAGGTAAAAGTATAACATTATGTGCCTGAGCTAGGAAAATCCTGTGTTTCAGGCGGTAAAAGATCTAATATAAAAAATCATGATAATCACTTTAAATATGATACAAGGTAAAAGGTGTCTTATAATTAAAAATTAATAATAATAAATTATAATGTGGTAGTATTTACAGGTTTATTTCACGATCGTCATTAATTCCTCTGTATCTTTGTAGGACATATTTTTGAGTGCTGTTTGAAGAGCTTTTTTACAATTATATGAATTAAGGGGGTAGATACATAATTTGGCGTTTAATCTGTTATAGAGCAATGGTCCGAGAAATATAAAGAATCTAGATGATAGGGCGCGATATGTTGCAATGGGTCTAAAACAAACTATATCTTTCCGTCGTTTATTAGTAGTTTCAGTGCAAAAGGGCAAAACTGCATGCTGTTTAAGTACAATGTTCATTATAAATAATTGTCGAACGCTCAGTACATCACAGGATTTATAGAGTAGGTCAGTTGGATAGAGATACGGTTTAAAAGTGGAGACTTTTAGAACCGCTCGCTGTGCTCTTTCAATTTTTATTACAGCTGTTTTAGCTGCTCCACCCCACGTCGTAATGCAGTAAGTTAATATTGATTGACATAGGGCCAGGTACACCTGTTTAACGATTTTAAAATCAGAAATCGAACGGAGTTTCTTGAAAATAAATATTAACTTCCGCATTCTGCAAGTTATTGCTTCTATATGCCTTCTGAATGTTAGAGTTTCGTCAATTATAACACCCAAGTACTTAATGTGGTTTGTGTTAGTAATGAGAGGACACTCGCACAAACCATTTGCGGGATTACAATTATGCGCAATCAAAGTCAATAGAGTAGAGTTTGATTTACGCGATGAAAACTTAATGAAATTTGTTTTATCCGCATTTAATGTTAATAGATGATTCTGAAGCCAGTTATTTACAACATTAAAACCCCGTTGTGCCAGTTCATAGACTTCTTTGTCTGTTTTTGCGGAAAAAATTAGTGCTGTGTCATCGGCGTATGATATGATTTTACCACCATTTAATTGAAGATTACATAGGTCATTTATATAGATTAAAAAGAGGGTTGGGCCTAAAATACTTCCCTGAGGAATGCCAAACTGGGTATTATTCATATCAGAACTGATGACATTGCCCATTTTAACGCATTGTGTTCGCTCGTATAAGTAGCTCGCAAAAAGCTTGAGCTGCGCGTCTCTAATACCTATTATTTCTAATTTTTGCAAGAGGATTGGGATGGAGACTGTGTCAAATGCTTTTGCAAGGTCAAGGAATATTCCCAGTGTCCGATTACCCTTATCAATCTCATGAACTAAAAAGTCAGAGAGTTGATGTACGGCATCGTTAGTTGATAGCTTTGGTCTAAACCCAAACTGTGTTTTTGATATAATAGCCTTTCTTTCCAAGTATTCGATTAATCTGGTATTTATGATTTTTTCTAATATTTTAGAAATAGATGGCAATAAAGAGATAGGCCTATAATTAGAAATTTCTTTTTTACTACCAGTCTTGTGAATAGGGACTACGAGGGCTTTTTTCAGAGATCTAGGGAAAACTCCTTCACGCAAGCATTGCTGGAAAATATGAGTTAGAGGTGGGATTAGTGTATGCTTATAGTTCTTAAGTATTTTATTAGAAATGTTATCCCAGCCAACTGCACAGTCATCTTTCATTCCCATGATAATTTTCTCTATTTCTTCAGAGTCTGTATCGAGCAACACGAAAGAGTTTAGTGAAATATTAGGACTTTGTATGATGCTGGTACGTGAATTAATCAGGTTTTTCCGTACTTTTTCAGCCAAGGACTTTCCCATATTAACAAAGATATTATTTACATTATTAACACTTGCCAGCGGTGACGAGTGTGCTTCCAATAGCTCTAGACTCTGTTCCTGTTGTTTTGTAGTGAATGTAATGTTCTTAATGTATTTCCAAACCTTTTTATTATTGTTACCGGCTTTTTCGATTTCATTTTTGTCATAACTATTTTTGACCTTTCTTAGAATGTTATTACAAAAATTGCGATATCGTTTATATGACAATTGAAGAATAATATTTTCAGGGTGACATTTTGCTTTTTTATGCAATTTGTCTCTGTGTTTCATACAACGAATCAGCCCAGGTGTTATCCATGGTTTAATGTTATTGTTTTTATTAGTCACACGTATAGGCGATGTATTTTTTTGAATTGCACATTGCACTTCGTTTATTAAGTATGCCATACTAGTTTCTGCGTCAGCAGAATTATAAACGGGGTCAAAGTCAATATTGCATAAATCGCATTCTAGCGTCTTTGTATTTATTTTAGTAATTGTTTGTTTAGTGCGTTTTAAGTTATGTAATTTATGTTTAACAGTTAAAATGATTGCGCTATGATCTGTTATTGTTGAGTTGGTTACTAATGTTTGTGATTGGAGTTTAGATTTAAGCATGACATGGTCCAGACACGATCCAGATATGTGTGTAGGGAGTGTATGTGCAGGGAGTAAGCCATGGAATGAGCACATATTGAGATATTCCTCAGCCGCTGTGTCGCAGTGGTCAGGCAAAATGTTCAAATTTAAATCTCCCATTAAAAATATATTTTTATGAGATGTAAGATTCTGTAATATCTTATTTAGTGACTCAATAAAATTATCAGTATTTCTTAAAGAGGGAGACCTGTATAATGCAAGTATTGCTGTATCTGTTCCAATTTTAATTAGAAGTCGACTACAGCCTTCTATAGCTGGTTCCTCAACGGTGACATTTAATGAGTCCTTGGTATATGCAACTACACCATCGTTTTGATTGAAATTTTTGGTGGTGGAATGCACATTGTATCCTGGCATTAGTGGTAAAATTTGTTTTTGTTTAGCACCTAGCCAACACTCCGATAAAATAATAACATCACTATCGAAGTTGAGTCTCTGCTGGAGAATGGTAAAATTGTCAAAATTCTTATAAATACTACGTATGTTTTGTGTTAGTATGGTTAGTGAAAGACCGTCATACGGGGCGAGATATTGTTTGCAGTTCTCTACATCACAAGCTTTTGCATCAGATACAGAGAAATTATCGAGGTCATTTATAATAATATCCGTCATTCTGAACAAGAAATGAAGAAAAAAGTGGAAGAATAAAATAAAAAAATAAAAAATAAAAATAAAATAAACTGGAATAAAGTTCCGAAATTTAAATGTAGTAAGTAGCGCTCTAGGCGCCTTCATAATCTATGGAATTGATGTACCTTTTTTCGGCCATCAGTTTCGCTGGACACTCAACATCACCGGTCTTGTGGTTACTGGGTTCCTTGAAGTGCAAGCACGTAGCGCAAGTCGGTGGGTCTGCCTTCTTGGAGCACTCAGTTGTCAAATGCCGCATGTATTGGCCGTCTCCCGGCAAGTCCGGGCCGCGTGCCCATACTGTTGGCACTTAAAACATCTAGTTACTAGAGTAAAATCTCGGACAGGGCATGAAGACCAATTTATAAATATTCTCTCCTGCGTTATAAGGGCTTTGCGGTAGAGTGCGGGAACCTCAATTATGAAGTTGCAGGTATCGGAGTCTTTCTTTCCTGACTTGTGACTCAGTTTAATATTTTCTAAAAAGGTCTCTAGTGTCATACCTTGAATTTTCTCGGCCAAATTTTGTTTATAAATGCATTTCAGCACTTCAGTTTCTGGCATAGCTGTAGGCACACCTATCACTATTATTCTTGGCTTGCGTTTGTGGGGCTCGTCAACAATAAGGCCAGAGGTTGTTAGCTGCGCTACCTGCTTCAACTTCTCCACATCTTTTTTACTCTCAGTGCTTATAATTACTCCGCCGTTTCTTGTCTTTCGTAGCCCTCTGACGTGCAGCTGCATTTGTTCTGGCTGGATTAACTTTTGGACTAGAGTTTTTGTTTCCTCGCTCGTTTTCTGTTTGTCATTTGGGTAAATGACAACAGCGCTGGCATTACTAGGGCGGATGTATTTATCTGAGCTCTTCTTAACCATATCTGCGAAGGATGCGGGCTCTGTAGTCGATTTTGTGGACTCTACAATAGATTGTTTAAGGTCTTGAAGTCGTTGGGATAGGTCTAGTTTGTCTGTGAGCGCTTGGATGGTTATTTGAGCCTGTAGGGTTTTCGACTTGACACTTTGATAATGCACTGCCAGTTGAGAGGTCCCATGGGAAACTTTACGACAGAGGTTGTTAATTCGGAGCTTTTGTTCGGAATTAAGTTTACCTTCCGCCGAAATAGTGCATACCTCTGTTAAACATTGTTCAATGTTCTTCATCCAGTGCGAAATCTCAGCAGTTGTCACTAAGTCCCGTCCATCATCCTGGTCTGAAACGGGAGGCGGGCGGCTGGGAGTTGGCGGTGGGCTACGTCGAATTAGACCACTCCTGTGAAATGGGCTACCCTCTTGCATTTTTATATAATGTACTATTTGTTCACTAACACATTATATTATTCACTAGATACAGCGAAAACGCACGACACAGAAAAATACACTTAGGTATTAGAATAGTAGGTCGCGATTATTGAACGTGATTATTATTACTGTATTATATTATATTATTTATTAATAAATTAGTTATTCACTAAACAAATTTCTCCTTTCTTTGAAATCCGCTGGATCCAGAGCATTGAGTATCCGCATATTTGAGTGCTTTCCTCTTAATATCAAATATTGCTTGACCCAGATCCTGAATTTGAGTTTTTTTTTAAATCTACTCCATGCACCACCTAAAACAGACAAAACAAAACACAAGACGGTACAATGCACAGGTACAATGTGTCTTATTTATTTATACTCTAAGGTACAATGTTAGTAGGGAGATTCATGTTTAATTTAATGTTATAGAAGTGAATATAATTACATAAATATTTTGTTATAGAGGGAAGAGGAAAACACCGAAGATATTGGAAGTTAATAGTTTCAGTATTATACAAAGTACTCTGTGGTTAATAGGACGGGGAATTTCGGAGGGTAGAATGCCATACAACGAGGCGGAGAACTAAGCGCGTCACAGAAGGTGAAGATGCTATAATATTTTATGTTAAGATATCGAAATACATATAATATATTATTGCATCTTAAAGTATCCCACACGGCGAAGATACGTTAATGAAGCTTGTTCACTCTCTTGAAAGTCAGCCTAGGCGCCACACGTATATTTTGTTGGAGTTCTATATACAGGTTGTTCAAGCATGAGCAATATAATACTATTAAATTTATAAGACAGCTCATCAGACGATGATTCGGATCTCGAAGGGAAGGGAAAGAAGGAGGGGGAAAGAGGGGGATAGGGAAGGAGTTAGGCTTCCGGATCTCTCACTCACCGAACAACACGCATTGCTGCTTCACGTCGATATTCTGTGAGACCCTCTCAATTCGCCGTGTGGGTACTTCCCTGGTCGAGCTAGCCCATTTCATAATAATTGCTCTACCACTCCATATTATACCCCCTTTTTATACCCAATTAGAATTGAAGAGATATATCAATTATTATCAATGATAACAACGCTCTAAATTTTTTTTAAAGTTTTTATGGAGACAAAAAAAAATTATCTTCTCAATCGCACAATTGCGCGTAATATCCTCGTAGGTGGTTAATAACTGAATTATTTATTTCCTCTTTTTTGACATACTCCATGACAAGGTCACGAGTGCGATTTTTTTTCTCATCATAAAAAAACTTTCTTTTGAAAGAGAAGAGTCGACACTTCCGCACGCCGCACCCCGCACCTTCCCCGCACCAAACAGGCTACATATTGTTTACGAATCTTAATATAATATTTTGTATCTTAAGATATCATCTTACGATATATTTCGTATGTTAAGTACCATCTCACGATATATTTTCATCGCTTGATATCTTTTCCATATCGCTCGATATCTTAAGATGTTTAATATGAAAATATATATTATCTTCGCCGTCTGTGATGGTCCATTGAATTGTATGGCGAACGATTTTTTATCTTAAGATAAAATATTATAGCATCTTCACCGTCTGTGACGCGCTTTAAAAAATATGTGGTCTAGTGTACCTTCATCTAGCCCACATTCGCATAATGACGTGTCTTTCACGCGTATTTTGTGGAGAAATATCGGGGTGCAAGCGTGGCCAATACGCAGTTGACAAATCGTTGAAATAGTGCCTTTATCCGTCGTTTTTTGTTCGAAAAACCATGGTCTCCGTGGAATATCTGGTTGAATGCTTGCATAATGGCGCCCCTTAGTCCGCGAAGATTCGTGGTATCTATCTTGCCAATCAGTAAAGAGCGTTTTTGTAAATTGAGGGAGAATATCAAGCACAAGATTATACTGACGTTCAATCTCAAATTGTATGGCATCTCCAGCCCATGCATCTACCTGCTCGTTGCCGCAGATACCACTATGCCCTGGGATCCAGGTCAGTACTACCTCAATGTTCTCATTATGACAAAGATATCATTGTTTTTTGATACTAAGGATACTATATTATTAATCCGCCTTTGTATGTAGACATCCTGTAGAAATTTATAATATTGTGTGTGTGTGAGCCTAGCGGCTCTTATTTTCATTTAATTTGTGACTTACATCGAGCCTAGTGACTTTGTTTTGTGACGACGATGTAATAATAAATTGCAGAAAAAGACGTGATAATGAATTGCAAAATGTAAAATTTATGTGTTAAATAAATTGAAAATAATAAAATTGACTTTTTATTTGATCAATCTAATACATCATATTAGTAGATAGGTAGATATATTTTATTATAGGTGTAATAGGAATTAATGTATGTATAGATAGTTACGAATGTTGTTTAACCTGCTGACTAGATGGCGCTATTAGTTCGATCTCTCATGAGCTGAGTTTCCTATCTTTCTATTTCATACAATATTAATCTTTGGTTTGGCGTAAAGCGTAATTACTGTCATCCGCCTACCTAACCTACTTTACCTTTGTTTTTGTGTAATACTTTTGTCTTTGATTTGTTTAGTTTAGATTTATAAAATTCCTTTATAAATTAATATTATAAAAAATACAGTAAATGCATGTATCGTGTAAATATTTACGCTCAAAACTATTGTATTTTATGATTATGCAGTCTGAATTTATTATAAAATAATATGTCTTTTTTATCTGTGTGTAGATTATGCTTAGTTGTTAACGCAAAAATGCACATTATTTGCGACACACCATTACAAGAAGTTTATGAAAAACTGACGAGTTGTTCTGTAAGTACAATTTATCAAAGAAGTTCTCTGCCCCTAACGCGACTCTGATCATTTTAGCTATACCACCGGTATGCTTAGTACCGGTGTGCGGACGTTTAACCCTTGTGCTAACGGCTCTTATACTGAACTCGTGATGCCTGACATATCGGAAATATCAAAATGGCGTCATAAATTTTAGCATTCACAAAAACATTAATTTCTCTGTAGGGAAATTGTATTTTATCATTCTGTAAATGAGCATATACTCATTGATAAGCTCCTATCCGTATTATATAAAAACAAATGAAAGTTTAAAAAAAAAACTCCTGTATTACAAAGTCAAACTTTGCAAAGTATGCTACGGCCTTGATTGCGAGAAATAAAGCGTCATTTAGTCAAAAGTACAAAGAACAGGGCCCCTTCCTTTGTTATTGTCCCAGTTCATAAACAAAAACCTCTAGATGTTTATATGACGTTACTTGAAAACACTTGAAACACGATCCCAAGAGCAACAAAAAACAACTAGAGATGTCTATGCACTTTCCATAAATTTATCGATAATTTTATCGATAATTTTTTTTCAAGGTATTAGAAAATGTGTTTGATATTATCATCTAGGTCCACTAAATAGAAAAAGAAGTAGATGGAGATTCTAGAACTTGATTAGCAGTATGATAATACTTTTTTTTTATTAGAAGTGAAGATGGCGGGCAGGATGACCCGACCTAGACTTATGGGATAAAGAATGGCCACAAAAAGGAATAGACCGGGAGTACTGGAATGAGGGTAGTGAGGCCTTTGCCCCGCAGTGGGATGGGCTCCGAATAATAATAAAGAAGTGAATAAAATAATCATATAGAACTAAATATTTTTATTGTACATTTGAGCACCTTATGAAATAAAAAGTTTTTGTATCCAAAGTATTTTTTTCTACATTTGAACACTACCTTATAATAAAAAAACGATTTACTAATTCTTTCACACACACAGAACTAAGTATTTTTATTGTACATTTGAGCACTGCCTTGTAATATAATCAACAGTTTTTTTATATCAAAGTATTTTTTTGTAAATTCAAAACTTTTATTCAGAGAATAGGTTTTCACAAACACGTTCTCTTGTCAGAGTATACAGTAATAAATGATTTGTATAAATTAATCTACTCTATAAACTACTACCATTTCGGAAACAAAAGCAAAATGACCACTATAATAAAAAAACGTTACAAATTTTTTCACACACACCCACACACACAGAACTAAGTATTTTTATTGTAAATTTGAGCACTACCTTATAATATAAACAATAGGTTTTTTTATTTATATCAAAGTATTTTTTTGTACATTTGAGCATTACCTTATAAAATAAAAGATTTAAAATTCTTTCTCAAGTCTTACACTGGTTGTCGACCTTGCTTTACCTTGCTTTGATGTAAGTTCTACTATAACATGTATAAGCCTCAACAGATTTGTAAAATTGAGTTAGTGTTTTGAAATGAAATTATTTATTTCAGAGAGTGCTCACAGGCACTTTCTCTGGTCATTTACAACTTCTTTGGCAAAAGAAATGGCGAAAGAAAACCGGTTACGGCCGGTTATGTAAAGGCTAGCAAAATAAACAAAGATAAAAGCAGTCGTGTTTAAAATTTACTTCAAGCAAGCATACGTCAAACTAACACTCAACATGTATAAAAATCATGTCATACTCCATATACTTAAATTCACAAAATACCTAACAAAATCATTATTTATGGATAAATGAACAATAAAGAAAAATAAGAACGTTATGATGATGATGATGATGATGATAATGATTATGATGATGATGATGATGATGAACGAGGTGAATGATAAGCTTCGAAACAGCCTAATATGCACAGTGGGACGCCGCAAGTCTTGCAGGCAAACGTGGTCCGCTTATCTTTTTTCCCGCCGCGTAAACAAACAACACAGCGTTTGCGGACGCTGTTTCCTCCGGTCGTGCTGCTAGTGGTGGACTCTATTGACGTGGGCCAATGTGCATATGAAGCTGGAATGCATCTGATGGGATGATTATGTCTCGATTCACTAATGCTGTATGATGCTTTACGACTTTGTGGACAAAGTGAAAGATGGTTGGTGAGGATTTTATCCACAAGATCCAAACGGAAGACAAGGTGATTGTGATGCTTGTGTGTGGATGATTGAAGAAGAGTACGAGCGTTAAGAATGGAAACGTTAAGCAGGCGCTTAAAAAGCTTCATGTACCACTTGGTACAACGTTTCCGTTCTAATAAATAAGGCTCAAGCATCTGGTCTTTCAGATCCACGCCCCCCATGAATTTATTGTAGTCCAATACCACTTGCGGTTTAAATGGTACTGGACGAGATGATTGTCGTGAAGCGACTCTAGGCAAGCCAACAGCTGAACTATGACATGTAGAGATCATAGTTATTCGCTTCTTATCCTGCCATGCCAAAACTGAAACATCACCCGAATGTCTGGCTACAATTTCCCCTCTTCTCAGTGGAGCCTTATTTATTAAAACGGGAACGTCCCGACGAGAAGGACGCAAGGTTCCGACACAGTCAGTACCGTTGCGTTTTAAGAAGCGAGCTAAAAGCGGTGAGTTGTACCAGTTATCCATAAATAACCTGTAACCCATATTCAGTAAGGGATGCATCAACTTTTGAACTACGGCTGTACTCTTCAGTACCCCGGGCGACTGCGACTCTAAATCGGAAGACTGTTTTCCAGTATAAACAAGGAATGACCACAGATAACCTGTAGCACTCTCACACAGTTCAAAAGTTTTGATCCCAAACTTAGAAGCTTTATTCCGAATATACTGCTTGAAATCTAATCGTCCCTTCCAAAGTGTCAAACTCTCATCTATACTAATATCTTTACCCAAAATGTACTCTGATTGAAATTTTAAATTTAAATGATTAATAATGGGTCTCAAGCGGTGTAGTCGGTCCAAATTTCTAGCAGCGCCAGTGGTGGAAAAATGGGAGTCGGCATTTGGGGGATCTGAATCTACAAAATGTAGTGCTCTAGCTAAATGTTCGTATCTCTTTTGGGTGAAAATACGTCGAAATATTTCAGTTTTCAACAGTGGATCAACTGTGAAGCAGCTGGCCACTGTTGGCATTCTGATAATACCCAACATCATCCAAAAAGAGAACAGGCAAAGGATCTCGTGACTGTTGGTGGGGTACCACTCAGTCTGAAACGCGGCAGAAACTATCTTCGAGGCGTACAGATTCGTTTGAGTAACAATTAGGCTTAAAATGTCATCATCCCAATATGAGCGGAAGGCATCATAAGCCGAATTGTGAACCCGGACCGAACCCGCACGCTCCGGTAAAAAGGTTTCCTCTTTACCTTCGAACGACTCCATGGGAGACCATTCGAAGTGAGGGATTGTTCCATCACTGGCGTCTGAAAAATCATCTTCACTCTCGCTGTCTTCCCCTCTTTCTTGTCTGCGCCTTTCGCCTGTTTGCTCTGTACTGCCAACAACACCTTGAGCTCTCCTCTCTCGATTCCTTACAACATCCCTCGCCAAACTTACCAATTCTGGTGGGACATCCTCATCCGTGGTCCATATCTCCTTCAGAGGATGCCCCACCACCCACTGGCCCCCAGAGCCCCGGGTTTGTCGCCCACGCCCACGTCCATTTCGCCCTCGCCCTCTTATACCCCGAACACCTCTTCGCCCACCTCTTCGTCCACCCCTCCCTCTTACACACGCATTAATATCGCGCTCGTTTACATCCCTCTCACTATCATCTCTCTCAGGCATCACAAAAATGGCGTGGGCGTCTGGGGCTAAATATACGTCCATATCTTCCACCTCTACCTCAACCTCTTCCACGTCCACCAGCGGCTCCAGCAGTGCTCCAGCTTCGTCGTAAATCCGCACCACCACTCCCGATGGTGCGCTGAAATATAATAGCTATTATTAGGTTTTGTCTTCTACACAGTACACAAGTATATACCTACTATGAGATATTTATTCCATTCAATAGAATGAATATACCATAAAGTATCAACCAAATCTGACATTGAAATCAAAACTTACGATTCAGACGTCTGAAGAGGCCTAATTGGAGACCGCGACCTCGATCTCTCCACGGTCTCTCCAAAATACGCTGCTGGAGCCTCTGGGGACGGCGGCCTTGGCGAGGTAAGAGGTGAATATGCGGGCGCCTCTGGTTCGGGAGACTCCGGCCGACTCTCTACCTCTTCATAATCCTAAAACATAACAAGTACATATACCATATTCTCAACTCCTTACATGCAAAATTGCACTAGGTGCATGAACATGCGCTTAAATGCCTATAAAGTAACACACATGGAACAAAATCAACGTAATACCCTCAAACCAACAAAAGCAACTCCAAACCGCCTCCAATTAAATGTTAATTAACTTAAGATGATGGAATTATTTATATTTAAGGACGTCATACGCGGCGCACATAATATCCATACTAATATTATGCAAAAGTGTGTTTGTTAGTCATTTCATGGCGAAAGTAATGATTGGATTGACATGTTTTTTTTTTTGGGGATACGTTAAGTTCTGAAGAGGGACAGGACATTGGCTAGTTTTATTTCGGAAAAGCTATTTTTTCCCACAAGAAAAAATATAACCCGTGCGATGCTGGGGCGCGCCGCTAGTATGGTACATATTTGCAACATAGCCATTTTAGCATGCTCCAACACTCGGTTATAGTGATCCCATCTCGTCTCCCCCCCCCCCTCCCCTTTACAACAGGAAAAATAACCCCTTGTTTTACATTTACAGCTGTCATCACAGAAGCCGGTACTGGCATGTTACATATGCTTAGCGCACCTCCGGAGTGCCCGTGCTCTGATGTTGAGGGCTTCGAAAGCTAATGCAGTGCTCACAGAGATCTTGAATACGGAAACATTGGTAAGAAACTAATTTTTTCTTTAATTCTTTTTCAGAGGCTGTTAGTCATGCTTGACTCCATTTGTAAAGTTAATGACACATTAAAATATAGCTGAGGGAGTTCTTCCCAACACTCTTTTAGTAGGGAACCCTAAAACACTATAGTAATTAATATTTTTTTAGTTCACAGAAAAATCATTAACAATTATTATTGAAAGGGCGTCATATAAACTAAACAGCCCATTGACTTATTCGCAAATAGAGCATAATGTTGTGGGTTCGAATCCTGTGAAAATTGAGGTGAAAGAAGAACCGACATATTTGGACATTGAAAAGAAAAATATAGACATAGAACAAGGTAACATATTCCCATATTCCTGTTTAATTTAATAATAAATAAATATATAGGGACAAATCACACAGGTTGAGCTAGTTCGAGACATGTGTTATGGGACACTAATTCAACGATACTATATTTTATAACCATTATATTATATAGATAAACATCCAAGACCCAGGCCAAGCAGAAGTTCGTTTTCTTCATGACCCATGACACAGGTCATCATGTCGAAATAAATAAATAAATAAAATCATTTATTTGCGAGATTAATACATCCCATTGGGCATGCAAATACAGTTACAATAAAATCATTATGTAAGGCAAATTTAAAAAATATAAAATCATATTAATAAATGGTCCTAGAATAGGGTCCCCGCGCCCCGCGCACCGTGCGGCTGTGTTTGTTTATGCTCCGTAATATTTAATTCCATAAAAATAGTAAAAAGTCAATTTTATGCATAAAACTTAATAATTTTAGAGTTAAAGTAGTGGTGCACCGAACAGTGAATAAATATAATTAAAAATTAATGATTAAAGAAGTGTAATTCGAAAATAAAAATAATAAAAAAATGTTAAAATATCGACAAGTAAACACAACATATCAATAATTAATTATATAAATTAAACGTCGTCAGAACCATATTTTTGTGCAAAGAAACATAAAACAATAATTAAATAGGAATAATAAATAAAAGTGCTGTGTTAATTTCGTAAAAAAAAAAGTGACGGTGAACAAACATTTAGAAAAATAATTTAAACTTAATCGTTAACGATCACGATACACTATATGAACAAGATAGTTTATTTCGACAGCGCTACTAAAGAAACACTTGGTCGAATGGTTAAGTCTTCACATATAAGTGACTGCAGTGCCCAAGTTCGAACCCCAGTAGCCGCACAGCAATTTTTGTACCATAATTTTGATTAACGACATTGGAAATATACTAGGCTTAAAAAAGTACCATCGAATACTATCAGACGCACAGCATTTATAATCCGGTCAAATTAAACCAAAAATAAGGGAAATAATATTAATACAAAATAAGATAATAAGCATGGATAATGTAACTGTAAGAAAGAAATTACGTAGATCAACATCAGAAACAGACATTTCAAAATTTCTAATAAAATGCAACAGTGACATATTAAATTCGACATTAATTGATTCAACTATGCTTAGCTTACAAAATATAACTACAAATCATGATACATCTTATGTTGATGATCTAAAGGTTTAAATAGAGACATTGAAAGATAAACTAAGAATTGCTGACCAAGAAATCGATAATTTAAATTGCGAAAACACCAAATTAAAACAAAAAACTCAGGAACAAGATAAAAAAATGGAACTCTTAAAAAAACTTACCACTGAAAACAAAAACATTTCAACACCGATCCGTAAGAAAATTTTAAATATACAATTGCTCACGCCTCGAATATCGCCTCTTCATCTAGATAGAAGCGTCTGCGCAAATACCTCTCAAAAAAGCTACTGCGAGATAGTTGAAACACCTAAAAACAAACCATCGCTTGCAAGAAACAATAGGATAGGTAGTATTCAATTTTGATGGGATTTGAGTTGACAGAACTCAAATCCCATCAAAATTGAATACTACCAGACAGGAACTCAATAGTACTACAACTGACTATAACTACACAAAAACGACTAAAAAAACCAACTTAAAAAAATTTATAATCGTATCTGATGAACAGGGGCGAGGCCTCAGAACAAAACTTCAAGATCTGCTTGGAATTGAATATATAGTAACTTGTTATTCTAAGCCCGGTGCAGCAGTGGATGCCATTTTGAATGACTCCTTGAAAGAAGACTTGAAAAAACTTACTAAAAATGACATAGTTGTATTCTTAGGCGGAATAAATGATAGGAATCCTTATAATTTAGAGTCAGGAATAGGAAAATGATTAAGTTCTTTATCTAATACAAATGTTATTATAAGTGAAATTCCATACAATAATAATCTAAATGAAAAGAAAATTAACTATACAATTCAGTTTTTGTGTAATAAAATCAATTATGCAATTTATATGAATATGGATTATGGCAGAGTATTACCACATAAAAGATATTTTACCTTGAATTTAGCCAGATCATTATTAAAAGAAATATTATATGTAGATTATAAAACAAAATTAGAAAAACATAAAAATTCAATTGCAACCACTTCGAATAAATTAGCACAGTGTTCTTGTAAAAATAATAAAAAAACTGTTAAAGATCAAACTACCCAAACTTATGAAAATAATAGCAATGATATACAATGTAATTTAAATTATATTAAAAATAAAAACTATGAAATAAACAAAAATAATAATTCAATAAATGATAATCAAAATGTTTGTAACTAAATCGATAATTGTGATAATGAATATAATAAGGCGAATGATGATGAGGAAAATTGTATTGTTAACGACAACAATAATTTATTTCGTCTATAATAAAATACATGTAATGCATCAAAATATGAATGGCCTTGTCAGCAAATCGGACTTACTGTTGGTTTGTCTAGAAGAATTAACAGATAAAAATAAACCTATTGATGTTCTTTGTATAACAGAGCACAATATGTGTAAGGGAGATGAATGTCGTTTGGTATTACCTGGTTTTAAATTGGCATCTTGTTTTATGAGGGAATCAAGAAATGGAGGTTCTTGTATATTGGTTAGAAATTTTTATAAATCAGTTGAAATCAAAAGCATTACTAAGTTATCAATTCCTAATATATTTGAATGTTCAGCAATTGAACTGCCAGAACACGACATTATTATAATATGCATTTATAGAAGCCCTGATAATAATAATAAAAATTTAAATACTTTTTTTAACAAACTTGACATCACTCTGACAAACCAAAAACCTAAACACAAAATTATCCTATGCGGAGATTTCAATTTAAATATATTGCAAAAAAATAGACACTCAAATGAATTTCGTAACATAATATATGCACATAATCTCGACTTTGAATTTGAGCAACCTACCCGCATATCAAGCCAAACATGTATAGACAACATAATACATAACGTTAAAAAATGTAAAAGTGAAATTCATGAATTTGCATTGTCAGACCACACAGCTCAAACGGTCAGTTTCTCTGTTAGGAAAAGTTGTAGATTCAAAAATTGGTTTAGCCTCAAGCGCGACTATTCACGTTATAATAGGCAAATCTTCGTCAAATATCTGAGTCAACTGCAATTCGCAAATGTCTATGAAACAAGTGACCCTAACGAGGCGTATGACGAATTCTATGATCTATTTAAATTAATATACGACCTATGTTTTCCAATAAGACGATTTAAAATTAATACTCAAAAACGGCCTAAATGGGTTAGTAACGGTATAAGGACATGTAGCAAACGAAAAAGAGTTCTATTGTGGAAGTATAGAAGTAACCCCTCGAAAGAGAACGAATTGGTTTTGCGAACTTATTCCAAACGCCTCAAACGCATGATAGCCCTAACACAAAAATCTCAAAATGACTATTATATTAAAAATGCTCAAAACAAAAGTAAAGCTACTTGGAACATAATCAAAGATAATAAAACCAACTTCCCCAAAGAAAATATCGATAGATTAAAAGTAAACAACAAATTTATAACAGACCCTAACTTAATTGCAAATACATTTAATAATTTTTTTATCAATGAAATCAAACATGACAGTAATATTAATATTAACAATAATAATTTTAATAATATGAAGAATATAAATTATAATAATCCAAATACAATTTTTTTGGCTCCAATTATCCCAATAGACATCTATGAGGTAATTCAATCCTTAAGGAATACTAAAAGTACTGGATATGATGATGTAGCCACTATCATAATTAAAGATGCTGCTCATATCATCTGTCACGTTCTGAGTTACATCTATATATATAAAATGCTTTGTCCTGACTGACTGACTGACTGAGAATCAACGCACTGCCTAAACCGCTCATCGTAAAAATCTGAAATTTGGCAGGTGGAACTATTATATTTTTCGAAATTCCAACTCTAAAGGGGTAAAAAAGGGGGGTAAAGTTACTATGGGACAACTTGATTCCTTGGTCCAATCTACTTCAAATTTTGCATAAAAATTGTTTTAGAGAATTGATGGAAGACGTGATTCTTATTTTATTGAAATTCTTGAAAAAAATGTATTTTGTGGGTAATTTTCTTCGAGTTGATATCAATACTCATACTCCTTAGTCCTTTTGATTTCAATTACATTTCATTTTGACACATCCGTGAAGTGAAGTGTATCATCTGTCATGTAATTATAAATTGTGAATATACAATCATAATGTCGTCTATTTATTCTGTTTGTGATATCGCAAATACAGCTAAAATTCTAACTATGTATAAAGCGGACTGAATCATATTCATCGATAATAAATAGTAAGTAATTAAATATTACATTTTATAATATTTGACAGGGTTCAAGTTAAATTGGTCAATGGCATACATATTGATATTGTCTCTTTCTCACTTATAGGAAATCTCATTACGTCGACTCGCTCTATTATTTCGTAGTGTTGTTGTAGGATTCATATCCTACAACAATCAACAAGGTAATTCAATACCTACAACCTCATGGTTGTAGGTATTGAATTACCGATATACTTATACATTTTTTTACGGAAGTGGTTGGAAAATAAGCTTAGGAATATGGATCATTTGATAATATGTGATTACCGTCGACTATGGAGCACATAGATTCTAGGGTCCCTAAGCCATTGCCGACCTATAACAGGAAAAAACAGGATATAGCGAGAAATAGTATAAGGAATGAGTTAGATTTTTTTATACCACAAAGGTGACAAACAAGAATTTCGGATATTTCACTCCCCGAACGAAACGCATTGCTGCTTCACGTCAATATTCTGTAAAAGGGTGGCTCTTCACCGGTCGGGCTAGGCTAGCCTATTTCATAAACGCCCACTCCAAAGATTGTAATGAGAAGTATAAAAATAGAAAAAAAAAAAATCTATACATATGACAATTTTTTGGGTGTATTCCGAAAAGTGTGGTGTATGATGTAGGCAACCGATATGAAAGGATTTTTTGAAATTCCCACGGGAAAGGATAAACGCACACGAAGTTGCGCGGGTTTCTCTAGTTATTAATATAATTATGGAAAAGGGTGTCTTTCCAGAGAAATTAAAAATATCTGTTATAAGGCCGCTATATAAAAAGGATGATAAGACCCTATTAAATAATTTTAGACCTGTAGCGCTCTTATCTATCTTTTCAAAAATAATTGAAAAAATTATTTATAAAAAACTTTATGAATTTTTTTAATCAAACGATGTATTTACCTCATGCCAATATGGCTTCAGGAAAAATAAATCAATAAACTTAGCAATTTACGATTTTCTCTACAAAGCCATAACCCAAGTCGATAAAAGATTACCAAGTGTAGCTCTGTTTATGGATATGTCGAAGGCATTCGACCGCGTGGATCATGAAATTTTGTTAACTAAACTTTATAAATACGGAATCCGAGGAAATACGCATACACTTATAGAATCATATTTAACTGGTAGAAAGCAAGTGACTCAGATCGATAGAATTTGTACGAGGTCAAAAATGGAAGTCAAATATTATTCAAAATATAAAAACGTTATTTATGGTGTTCCGCAGGGAAGTGTTCTGGGTCCATTATTGTTTTTGATATACATAAACGATCTACCTTCAATAACAGAACATCACGTTACACTTTTTGCCGACGACAGTACTATACTGTTTACCGGAAATAATTAGTTAAATACCAGAAATTCGATTGAGCACACATTCACATTGGTAAATGAATGGGTCAATAATAATAAACTAAAAATAAATATAGATAAAACAAAATTAATAAATTTCAAACAAAGACAAAATGACAATACAAAAATTGAAATAAAATTTAAAAATCAAAATATTTTGGAAACAGACGACACAAAATTTTTAGGGCTGCATATCGACAATAAATTGAGCTGGAAGATACACATAGACCATTTATGCAAGAAATTGAGTCAATTTTCGTATGCCCTATTTAGATTACAAAAAATTGTTAGCTTGGATAGTGTTCGTACGGCATACCACGCATATGTAAATTCAACATTGAGGTATGGAGTCATTTTCTGGGGTAATGCCACTGAAAAGGAACGTGTGTTTAAAGCCCAAAAACGTTGCATCAGGTCTATGTTTGGACTAAAACAGACAGATTCGTGTGTGCCATATTTTAAAAAGTTAGATCTGCTTCCGTTACCCTGCATATATATTTTTGAATGTGCTGTTTTTGTTCATAGTAATAGGGATTTGTTTTTATCACGTACACTAGCACAAAATTGCACGAAAGTGTCGTTGTTCAATCATAAGACCACATTGATGAATGCCAGTGTATTCGGAAGGGCACCGGTCATATATAATAAATTGCCTAAGTCGTTATTACTGACATCAGATTTAATTACTTTTAAAAAGAACCTCCATAACATATTAATACAAAAATGCTACTACAAGCTAAGTGATTACCTAAGTGACAAACTTTAAGTGAGGATTTGTTGACTGATGCATTTCAATTTTAATTTTATTTTATCTATTGTACATTATTGTAATAATTCACAGATTTAAATTCAATACTTGTAAAATTTGTACGCCATGGTGTTGGCAGGATACAGAGTGCCATTTATACTATTGTTTTAACTTTGGATTTTCCTGTACTCATAAATAAAGATATTTGATTTGATTTGATTTGATTTGAATAGTAATATTAATATAATAAAGATTTAGATTCAGTCAAATAATTTAGCAAAATAGGGTACTTTTTAACTTTGCTTTTATAGGATCTCATATTGTCCGATTCCCTGATAATTATCAGGTCTTACCCCCATATTCTAAGACGTTTCCTAGTAACTTCCTTCACTCAAACTTACATTAAGGATTTCCTCGAGGTATCCTCAAAACCCGTATTCTTAGTCATATGTTGGAGGATCCTCGAATATGATATAATTGGAAATCTCTTATTTACATGATTTTTCATTTTCAAATAGAAGAGGAAGCAATGTGCCCTTTGAATCTCAGCATTGTCATAAAATTTTATTGGATTTTCGGCATCACGCAAATAATGACGTTCTGGATAATCATACGGATTATCGTAAATATAATCTACAAAGTCTTGAAACTCCATTTTGGAATAAAATATTTTGTGATACTTATTTACGTGATTTTATGCGTAAAGCGTCCTTGAGTTTTCCTTAAGGTCGTGAGGTACCTTGAGTTTGACAGTTGCTTCCTCACCTCCACCTCACCTCAACTGAGGAAAAGTGTCGAGTCATGGGATTTTTTCAACTTTTTTGATTTCATCGAGTCAAGGAAGAGTCGAGGCACAGAAGTTTGTAGGAAATGTCTTAGAATATGGGTGTAGAGCTTCGATCATATACAACATGGATAATGCATGGCAATAGCGTCCGTGGCACACTTCAAATTCAAAATATTTTTATTCAAATAGGCCTAATATAAGCTCTTTCGAATCGTCACAATTTTTTCCTACCACCAGTTCAGACGGCAGATTTGTGCTGAGAAGAAGCTAGTAAGAAACTTAGCACTTGCTCTTTTAAAATGGTATTACTAAGATACAAATTACAATGACAGAAAATATAAAATTAACACAAAATATCTGTAATTTCTGATGACGAAGAAAAAAAAATAAAAAAATAATGCAAATAATTAAAGATTAATAACACTATAAATGAAGAGAAAAAAAAGCGTATTAATATACTAGTATACATATATACCTACATTTAAAGGTGTAAAAAATTAAATAAAGGTAGAAAGTGTATATACAATATATGCATATATATATGCGCAATATATTAAGTACCTAGCAGTAGGTAGGCTTGTGTTTGGTGTCTGTGCCGAGTTTATCATTCCAGCTATTTTTATCATTTAGATAATCTTCAATTTTATAATAAGCCTTTCTGCCGAGTGAATATTTAATGTAGGATTTAAACCTTTTTCCTGGTAAATTCAGCACGTTTTCAGGCAGTTTATTATAAAATCGAATACTAATAACAACAAAACTATTTGAGGTCTTGGCGAGCCGGTGCTTAGGTATAACTAATTTATGTTTATTTCTAAGATTTAAATCCGAGTAGTCACAAAACTTTACAAATGTGCTTATATTTTTACGTACATACATTATATTTTCATAAATATATTGAGATGCATTGGTCAGAACATTAATTTCTTTGAAAACTTCCCGTAATGATTCTCTGGAACCCATATTATAAATGGAGCGGATAGCTCTTTTTTGTAAAATAAATATTGCCTCAATATCGCCTTACCCCACAGCAATATGCAATATGACATGATGCTATGAAAGTAGCTAAAATAAACTAGACGCGCTGTCGCTACATCAGTCATTCGTCTAATTCTCCTGACCGCGTACGCTGCAGAACTGAGTCTGCTGGCAAGTTTTTTTATATGGGGAGCCCATTTCAAGCCTGAATCCAAGGTAATACCAAGAAATATCATCTCATTTGTATTCAGTGACGCGTAATCTGTCAATGACTATTTGTTTCACAATACTGCTTAATAACTGAAGACTTAAATAGACAGAGCCAGTCGAAGCACAATAAGGTGAATTTCAATACATGTACCAAGTTTAAGCTTTGTTATTGTATGACGTGCTGTATCCACTGTTGTATATCATCGAAGGTGTAGAGCATTAAAAACTTTTAAAGACTTATAGTTCAGGCTGTTATTAAGATTTGTATAATGAGGATGAAGCTTTCCCATCCTATTATTATTCCTGAGGCAACAGCGTTGAGAGTGCCACACTTGCCAAGTTACTGCGGTTCTGGAAGACGTGTATGCACAGCTGTTGGAGGTACAAGGGCCGCGGGTTCGAATCCTGCGCAAGGCAAACATTTGTGTGCATGAACATGTCTGTTTGCCTTGGTCTTGGTGTTTTCTATGTATAATAAGAATTTACAAAAAAAAAGTATTTAAGTATATTTATCAGCACTCTAGTATCCATAGTACAAGCCACAAGCTATGCTTAGTTTGGAACCAGATGGCGTTGTGTGATTTGTCTAAGAATATTTATTATTAATTAATTAATTTCCTTTGCTGGAAACATTGTTCTGTGTGTAACTGGGACTCTTTCTGTAAGCCCTCTCCAACTTGCTTGTATACAACATTCCAACTCGGAGAAAGAGTCTGCACTTAGTATTAGATGTTTACATCTTTAAAAACTTGAGTTAATATTGCTATTTCTATGATGATTTTCAGACTCACCTCTCCAAGACCAAGAAAGACTAGAATCAGACCAGGACGAAACACAACCTACTGTGTCCGACTCCGAAGATGATCTACCACTCACCACAGGAAAAACGAAGGAAAAAATTAAAGGGAGACCTCATTTGAAAGTTACGAAAAATGATTTAGTCGTCAAGCCAGTGAGTCGTCGCCTTTAGGACTACTTTTAATACAAAATGTTGTAAAAGCCCACTAATATAATTCGTCACGCTCAAATGGCTGGGCCAATTTTAATGATATTTGGTGTGTAGGTAGCTGATACCTTGAATGGTAATGGTACCTTTAGTAGGTGGCGCTACTGTGCATAAAATTAAAACGCGGGTAACACCGCGGGCAGCAGCTAGTATTATAATAAAGAGGTAAAGCTTGTGAGGTTTTAGGAGGAGTATGCTCTAGATCTACTAAACCGATTTTGAAAATTCTTTTATCAATAGATAACCACATTATTTGTGAGTGTCATAGGCCATATATTCATACGAAAAAGCCAACACAATTAACTATTATAGCTGTCACTGCCAAACTAAAGAAGATAAAAAGAGACAGCTTCAGATAAAAGAGATAGTTTGCCGCTGGTAACAGTTTTTTTATTATTTTTCAGGTGGAAGAACAAAACGTCCCATCTACACAGAGGTTTTGTGAAGAATGCAATATACAATTTAAAACTTTGGAGGCGTGGAAATGTCATATACTTACTTCACCTAAACATACTATAGACAGTGGTGGCAGGTAAGAATGATAACCCCACTAATATTTTAAGGGCGAAAGTTGGGGTTTTTGTTTGTTACTTCTTCGCGCTCAAATGGCTGGGCCAATTTTTATGATATTTGGTATGTACGTACCTTGGTTTAACACGTAGGGTACTTTTTATCCCGAAAAGTGCGTGATTCCCGTAGGATTTGGTCAAAGTCTGACAGTCTGCACTTTATAAAATAGAAGGCGCTGCTGTGCGTAAATACACGTAGACGAAGTTGCACGGGTTTCGCTAGTATTTTAATATTGCATTTTGAATTTCAGAACAATGAAACTACTTATGCGCAAGTACAATCCGCCGCGGGGACTCGCAGCTAAATATGGTGAGGAATTCGCGCTACAAAAATTTCAACAAACATTTAAATATATTAAGCACATTTATAATAATGCGATCCGACTATAAACACAATATATCTACTGAATAATCATCATATAAATTATAAATGGATGCGCTTCTCTTTGTATATGTGACAAATACAAGTTTATAGGAGAAAAAATGCATTTGCACGCACGGGTCACCCTATCGTTAGCTCACCACTGCCCATGTTATTTTATTTATCATATTTTACAGGTGAACTTCCAATGAAGAAAACTAAAGTAACACACACGTATATAAATGAAAAAACAAATTTACAAATCAACGCAAATATTCGACCAAGATGTCAGGAAACAGAAATAAATAACGCAGTTAACATTGAAACGCCAAAACCAAAAAATATTAACAAAACTACGTGTAACCAAACCGACATTGAATATATTTGCGACGATTGCGGCTCCAAATTCGATGATAAATGTTTACTTACTAAACATATAGAACATCATAATTTAATGAAATCTAAAATTCAATTGAGTTATAACAAAGGTATTTTAAACGCGTCTTCATTGACAAGAAAAGATAAATCAAATATGTGCGAAATATGTAACAAGGGATTTACTACAAGTAGTCATTTAAAAACTCATCTAAGAACACACTCAGGAGAAAAGCCTTACAAATGTGAGATATGTAATAAGAGATTTAATGAAAGTGGTCATTTAAAACCCCATCTAAGAACACACTCAGGAGAAAAGCCTTACAAATGTGAGATATGTAATAAGAGATTTAATAAAAGTGGTCATTTAAAAACCCATCTAAGAACACACTCAGGAGAAAAGCCTTACAAATGTGAGATATGTAAGAAGAGATTTAATGAAAGTGGTCATTTAAAAACCCATCTAAGAACACACTCAGGAGAAAAGCCTTACAAATGTGAGATATGTAATAAGAGATTTAATGAAAGTGGTCATTTGAAAACTCATCTAAGAACACACTCAGGAGAAAAGCCTTATAAATGTGAGATATGTAAGAAGAGTTTTAATAAAAATGGTGATTTAACAAAACATTTAAGAACACACTCTGGAGAAAAGCCTTACAAATGTGAGATATGTAATAAGACATTTAATGAAAGTGGTCATTTGAAAACTCATCTAAGAACACACTCAGGAGAAAAGCCTTACAAATGTGAGATATGTAATAAGAGATTTAATGAAAGTGGTCATTTGAAAACTCATCTAAGAACACACTCAGGAGAAAAGCCTTATAAATGTGAGATATGTAATAAAAGATTTATTCAAGGTTGTAATTTAAAAACCCATCTAAGAATGCACTCTGGAGAAAAGCCTTATAAATGTGAGATATGTAATAAAAGATTTATTCAAAATGGTAATTTAAAAACCCATCTAAGAATGCACTCAGGAAAAAAGCCTTATAAATGTGAGATATGTAATAAGAGATTTATGCAAAGTTGTAATTTAAAAACCCATCTAAGAATGCACTCTGGAGAAAAGCCTTATAAATGTGAGATATGTAAGAAGAGTTTTAATCAAAATGGTAATTTAACAAAACATTTAAGAACACACTCTGGAGAAAAGCCTTACAAATGTGAGATATGTAATAAGAGATTTCATGGAAGTAGTCATTTAAAAACCCATCTAATAACACACTCAGGAGAAAAGCCTTATAAATGTGAGATATGTAATAAGAGATTTAACCGAAGTGGTAATTTAAAAATCCATTTAAGAACACACTGTAGTAAAGCCTGATATATGCGAGATATGTAATAAGAGATTTAATCGAAGTGGTACTTGAAAAACCCATCTAAGAACACACTCTGGAGAAAAGCCTTACAAATGTGAGATATGTAATAAGAGATTTAATGAAAGTGGTAATTTAACAAAACATTTAAGAACACACTCTGGAGAAAAGCCTCACAAATGTGAGATATGTAATAAGAGATTTAATCAAAGTGGTCATTTAAAAACCCATCTAAGAACACACTCTGGAGAAAAGCCTTATAAATGTGAGATATGTAAGAAGAGATTTAATCGAAGTGGTCATTTAAAAACCCATCTAAGAACACACTCTGGAGAAAAGCCTTATAAATGTGAGATATGTAAGAAGAGATTTAATCGAAGTGGTACTTTAAAAAGACATCTAAGAAAACACTCAGGAGTTAAGCATACTTCTGAGATATGTAAGAAGAGATTTAATCGAAGTGGTACTTTAAAAAGACATCTAAGAAAACACTCAGGAGTTAAGCATACTTCTGAGATATGTAATAAGAGATTTAATCGAAGTGGTACTTGAAAAACCCATCTAAGAACACACTCTGGAGAAAAGCCTTACAAATGTGAGATATGTAATAAGAGATTTAATGAAAGTGGTAATTTAACAAAACATTTAAGAACACACTCTGGAGAAAAGCCTTACAAATGTGAGATATGTAATAAGAGATTTAATCGAAGTGGTCATTTAAAAACCCATCTAAGAACACACTCTGGAGAAAAGCCTTATAAATGTGAGATATGTAAGAAGAGATTTAATCGAAGTGGTCATTTAAAAACCCATCTAAGAACACACTCTGGAGAAAAGCCTTATAAATGTGAGATATGTAAGAAGAGATTTAATCGAAGTGGTACTTTAAAAAGACATCTAAGAAAACACTCAGGAGTTTAGCATACTTCTGAGATATGTAAGAAGAGATTTAATCGAAGTGGTACTTTAAAAAGACATCTAAGAAAACACTCAGGAGTTAAGCATACTTCTGAGATATGTAAGAAGAGATTTAATCGAAGTGGTACTTTAAAAAGACATCTAAGAAAACACTCAGGAGTTAAGCATACTTCTGAGATATGTAAGAAGAGATTTAATCGAAGTGGTACTTTAAAAAGACATCTAAGAAAACACTCAGGAGTTAAGCATACTTCTGAGATATGTAAGAAGAGATTTAATCGAAGTGGTACTTTAAAAAGACATCTAAGAAAACACTCAGGAGTTAAGCATACTTCTGAGATATGTAAGAAGAGATTTAATCGAAGTGGTACTTTAAAAAGACATCTAAGAAAACACTCAGGAGTTAAGCATACTTCTGAGATATGTAAGAAGAGATTTAATCGTAGTGGTACTTTAAAAAGACATCTAAGAAAACACTCAGGAGTTAAGCATACTTCTGAGATATGTAAGAAGAGATTTAATCGAAGTGGTACTTTAAAAAGACATCTAAGAAAACACTCAGGAGTTAAGCATACTTCTGAGATATGTAAGAAGAGATTTAATCGAAGTGGTACTTTAAAAAGACATCTAAGAAAACACTCAGGAGTTAAGCATACTTCTGAGATATGTAAGAAGAGATTTAATCGAAGTGGTACTTTAAAAAGACATCTAAGAAAACACTCAGGAGTTAAGCATACTTCTGAGATATGTAAGAAGAGATTTAATCGAAGTGGTACTTTAAAAAGACATCTAAGAAAACACTCAGGAATTAAGCATACTTCTGAGATATGTAAGAAGAGATTTAATCGAAGTGGTACTTTAAAAAGACATCTAAGAAAACACTCAGGAGTTAAGCATACTTCTGAGATATGTAAGAAGAGATTTAATCGAAGTGGTACTTTAAAAAGACATCTAAGAAAACACTCAGGAGTTAAGCATACTTCTGAGATATGTAAGAAGAGATTTAATCGAAGTGGTACTTTAAAAAGACATCTAAGAAAACACTCAGGAGTTAAGCATACTTCTGAGATATGTAAGAAGAGATTTAATCGAAGTGGTACTTTAAAAAGACATCTAAGAAAACACTCAGGAGTTAAGCATACTTCTGAGATATGTAAGAAGAGATTTAATCGAAGTGGTACTTTAAAAAGACATCTAAGAAAACACTCAGGAGTTAAGCATACTTCTGAGATATGTAAGAAGAGATTTAATCGAAGTGGTACTTTAAAAAGACATCTAAGAAAACACTCAGGAGTTAAGCATACTTCTGAGATATGTAAGAAGAGATTTAATCGAAGTGGTACTTTAAAAAGACATCTAAGAAAACACTCAGGAGTTAAGCATACTTCTGAGATATGTAAGAAGAGATTTAATCGAAGTGGTACTTTAAAAAGACATCTAAGAAAACACTCAGGAGTTAAGCATACTTCTGAGATATGTAAGAAGAGATTTACTGCCATACAAGACACTACGGAGTCACTCTTGAATATAAACAAATATGTGATGTAAAAATACATTTAAGAATACTAATCTACTTAATACTAATCTAGGGAGAGACCTTATACATATAAGATTTATATGCTATAATAAGTTTTATTAGTCTTAAAGATAATTTAAAAATTTAAAAACGCCCAGACCAAGGCAAACACACATGTTCATGCATGCACACAAATGTTTGCCTTGCGCAGGATTCGAACCCGCGGCCCTTGGGATAAAGTAACCATCGCTAGCCACTCGACCATCGAGCCTGTCGATTGATATTTATTGAGAGACTACTTACAGATAAGCGACGGTTACGTTAACGTTCTAAACTACCGGCGACTGTGCAGACGGCGACGCGGAGATCGGTAAGGAGGCTTCGAGCCTGATGCTGCGTGAGGAATGGCTGCAGGACGCCAAGACGGGATGAGAATCGGGATAGCTAAGTCAAGAATCGGTCAGAATGACATCTAGACCGCGCCAACGTATTGTCCCGCCTTGCTTATTTACCTGGGGTGCCTAACCTAACCAGGGTGTGATCTAGGGAGCCTAATTCAACCTTAACCAGCTAGTTGAACTGTGCAAGCGCGGGGCGGTCAGAATGACAGGCCTTGCTTCTTAAACTAGGGTAGGGTAGACCGGGGACAATAGTAACGCTTTTGAAATAATGGCTTGTAGTTTGGAATCTACAAATTTCTGAGACAATCTTCACAAACGTCTCTCATTTCAGTTTAAAGTTCTATACATTTCAATTCTTAATATTTGTATATTATAGCAGAATACTGTAAAAATCGAGATTTTGTTCATTGAGGGTATTCTACTCTGTTTGGCAAAGTACTATAATATGTTCGTTTCATCGTTAAAAGACACCAAAAAAAAATATTTCGGCGAAATAAACCCGCTTTCATGCCATAAATATACTTCAAAATTTTAAATATATTTATTCCCGCGAAAACAGGCTTCTGCGCTGTCCGCCATGTTTATGACGTCATTTCGGCATGTAAACAAAGCTTGATAATGAAGTCTTAATAAAAACATTTGAAAAACAAAACATAAGGCACTATACCGTACTATTTTAATAACATAAATATAAATAGGGAAAATCCAACAGGGACCCAGTTATTTCGAGACAAACAGTAAATACACGTTAAATATCTTCCACCAAAATATACAAGGCATCAGATCTAAAATTAATGAAATAGAACTACTAGTAAATTCGCGGGAGTTGGAAGTTTTGTGTTTCAGTGAAACTTTTCTTAAGCAACAGGATGTACACGTGTTGCAGTTACACGGGTATAGGTTGGCAAGTTCTTTTTGCCGCAATAGATCCCGTGGGGGTGTATGCATTTACGTAAAAAATCAACTAAATTATAAAAAGTTAGACAGTATAAATTCGTTAGCTATTGGTCACTATTTTGAGTGTTGCGGAATTATACTACCGGAACTAGATTTTGTCGTAATATGTATATACAGAACACCAAATTCAAATTTTGATTTGTTCATTAAATCATTGGAATTATTATTACACAAAGTTACACTGCGTATACGCTATACAAAAAAGAAAGTTATTATAGCTGGTGACTTCAATGTAAATATTGCCGAAAATTGTAATAAAACGGAATTATTTAAAAATACTATATTAAAATATAATTTGAAATTGACAATTCATGAACCAACTCGAATAACATTGAACACTCAGACATGTATTGACAACATATTGACTAATATAAGGAATTACAAATCTAGAGTAGAACATCTAAACCTTTCAGATCACTCTGCGCAAATAATAGAAATACCATGTAGTAGAGGCTTTAGTGAAAAATATTGGTACGTATATAAACGTAATATAGACAAATATCTGCCTATATTTTTAAATTATATATCACAGATAGGGTTTCATGACGTGTATATGCAAAATAATGCAAATGTAGCCTTTAAAACATTTTTTAATTTATTTCAATTGATATTTAACTTGTGCATACCAATAGAAAAAAGTAAAATAACATACCAAAGAAAATGCAATTGGCAAACTAAGGGCATACGATATTCGAGTAAAAACAAAAGAGCTATACATCAACAAATATTAAAACGGAAAAACTCATCCCTTCAAATATACTACAAAGTATATACTAAAATATTAAAATCAATAACTCGTATAGCCAAGAAAAATTATAATATAAAATACATAAAAAACAGCTATAATAAAGCCAAAGCCACTTGGAGTTTTATAAAGCAGCAGACAACTCCTGTTAATACAATAAATACTACGGTTGAGTCGTTACACGTGGATAATGTATTAATAGAAGATCCAAATGTAATAGCGGAATTATTTAATAGTAATTTTATTAATGGTGGTATGACCTGTCAAAACAGCAATAACAGCTATAAATCCCTGACAGATAAAACTTGTAGTAGCATTTATCTTAGACCAGTACAATATGAGGAATTGAGAAATGTCGTCATGAACATAAAAAATAAAAAAAGTTGCGGTTATGACGATATCCCGATACAGGTTATTAAGGCTTCGTTTCAATATATTAGCCAACCTATTATTTATATATTAAACCTAATGGTAGAAACTGGTGACTTTCCCGAAGACCTTAAAATTTCTAAGATAAAACCTTTATTTAAAAAAGGTTCCAAGAGCAATATAAATGACTACAGACCTATTTCATTATTACCGTCATTTTCAAAAATTTTCGAAAAAGTAATACATACCAGATTAATAGATTATTTAAAATCACACAAACTCCTTAGTGAAGAGCAGTTTGGTTTTCAGGAAAAAAAGTCTACAGGTTCGGCAATATTTAAATTCTTAAAACAAACGTGGGACGCTATAAATATGAATACTGCTTGTGTTGGACTCTTTTTGGATATGTCCAAAGCTTTTGACAGTGTTAATCATACTGTACTATTGACGCAGTTACATAATCTGGGCATTAGAGGTGTTGCACTGAAACTAATAGAATCTTATTTAATAAATAGGGAACAGTTCACAGTCATTAGTAAATATAATAAAAATAACAAAACAGTGGAAGATATATACTCTAGAGGCGAAAAGGTAAAAACTGGTGTACCACAAGGAAGTCTCCTTGGTCCACTTCTTTTCCTAGTCTACATTAATGAGCTGCCAAAAATAACACATCATCCTTGTGTCATGTTTGCGGATGATGCGACTGTTCTTTTCATTGACAAAGAAAAAAATTCTATAAAATTTGAATCTGAAATTAATAAAACAATAGAAACTCTCGTTGCTTGGCTTAAAACTATAAACCTAAAAGTAAATTTAGCTAAAACAAAATTTATTCAATTTCGCAATTATAAAAATCAAACATTTAATTTGAATATTTCTGAATCTGGAAATAAAATTGAGGAAGTAAATGACACAAATTTTCTTGGAGTCTCCATTGATTGTCACTTAAATTGGAAAACGCATATAAATAAAATTAATAATAAAATTTCAAGCTACTGTTTCGCATTATCGATTTTAACTGAAAATTCTTCAGAAGAAATAGCGCGTACAGCTTATTTTGGTAATGTCTATCCTCTTCTAACGTATGGTATCATCTATTGGGGAAACTCTGTTAATGTAGAATCAACTTTTTTGCTACAGAAAAAGTGTCTCCGTATAATTTATAATATGTACACTGATGACACTTTAAGAAATATATTTAAGGAGAAAGGTTATCTGACTCTGACAAATATTTACATATTAGAGATATGTGTCTTTGTTAAAAACCATCTCGAATATTTTAAAAACAAATTAGACAACCGAGGCAATTGCAGAAACCAATATAAATACGATTTGAGTTTCCCATCCGTAAATAACCAGTTGTATTATAAGAGTGCTTTTGTCACTGGTATAAGAATTTTTAATAAATTACCACAAGAAATTAAATGTTTAAATGGGAAAATATTCAAGGGCAGATGCAAAGCCTGGCTACTTACAAATGTTTTTTATAGTATAAAAGAATATTTTGAAAATAAATTATAATAAATTGGTAAAATATAATACTCTTAATAATGTCAAATATAATACTTACCTATTCATAATAATGTAAAATATTAATACTCATGATACTTAATAAAATTATTATAAAATTGTAATGTTGCATGCCTGATAGGGTAAACTGTTGAAACCATCACCTTTATGTAAAGATCTTCTATGTACACACAGTTGGCAATAAATAAAATTCTATTCTATTCTATTCTATTCTATTCTATAACCTATAACTTTCCGATATTTTTCTACAAATTAGCTGTTATTTCATTAAAAACAACATAATAAAGGTAATACTTACAAAAATGTTTTCACATTCCGGAATTCGGCAGAACAGAAATCTGTATTACGTGCAAAGAACTTTGCAACCATCATCGTGTCGATTTTTGGTAAGTTCGTACTATCTGCTTTTACGAAACCGGCTTCCATTTCGTGTTTTTAATAGTATTTAGCTTCTTTTAATTTAGTATTTATCAACTGAATAATTTTGACGAAGAGCACTGACGAATCGAAAATATAAAGTTTACGACTGGGTTGACAGGTGGCAAATTATTATTGCCAATATGACGTCACAGCATGGCGGCTCGTGTTTTTAGTCACGTGATATACAGATTAAAAATATCAATTTTTAATTTTAATATTATAAATCAATCATGTAAATTTATGACTCAAAATCAGTTTAACTATGTTTATTTTTACATAGAGTTCATTTTGTACCGATTTTTATATTTTTTTATTAACCACCGAGAGTACCCACCCTATTGACCCCTTCTAAGACCGGAGTTCACCAACTGATGTTTAAATTTTAAACAGATGTTTAGACGCTAACCGGCTGTTTAACCAAATTTTACTGTTCACCGTGCACTAAACATTGGTTAAGTGTCGTAACCGTCTGTTTAATTTAATGGACGGAATAGACGTAGTTTAAACGTCGGTTATTTGAGTGACGTGACCTGACGTGAGTTGTATTTCACTATATCACTGAATTTATTGAGTGCACAGCCTAGATAACACCATTTAATCACTATTAACAAAGTCACAACAGTAGGATAGGCATATTCAAAGTATTTCAAACATAAAAACGATCAACAAACACGGATATAAAGTAACATGTAGGTAAATATTTAGAAACTGGATGTGGCATCATGCATCGTTGAGCTGTTATTATAATTTTAATAATTATGATATTTATGTAATGATATGATAGTATAATATATTTGCATATAATGTAAGTAAGTATTCATATTATTTACGTAGTGATTTAACTAAAATGTATTTTAGTTTTATTTATATTTTAAATATTTATTTACATTCGTTTATACATATAAACGCAGTGCAGCGTAGACTTTTTATTTTCTACTAAATTTCTGTACTTTAAAACCCATCTCCATAACTGATACTTTTATATTACATATGTATGTAATATGTTATTAAATTATGTATTACAATCTTACAAAAATAACTTCGAGGTGAAAAATGTGGTAAAATAAAATTATAAACATCTGGCCATATCAAGCGAAACTAAATCTATGGGCCACATTTTGACTATTGACTGCTGACAGTGCTGACTGATTAGACTTTGACAATAGAAAAAGGATGTTTAATAAGAAAGACGTTCCCATTACGGACATGGCATTACCTTAACAGATTTTGAATTTTGTAGTATAATAACAAAACCATACCATTTATAGATGCCGTTCGGGTAAAGACAAAAGTATGGAGGTACACTGCCATCTTTACAAAGTAGTATTAAACTATTCATTCTTTTTCGGCTCATTCATTCAAAAACGTTTGGTTAGTTAACCGCCAGATAAAATTGCACGGAGAACATAAAAAAAACGCAGCTTGTTTATACAACGATTAAAATATAACCGTGCGGTTACGTAAACGTTGGTTATGTTGTAGTTGGCGAACTCGAGCCTAAGGGTCAATAAAGTTAATAAAACCCAAATGAATGAATTAATCAAAATAGTTTTGTTTATTTTTTAAACTTAATCAGTCTGGTAACATACAACAGTCTTTAAGTGTTAGGATTCATATTTTAAAATAATTATCAGTTCTTTAGTTTAACTACATAGAACTTAGATAAGTACCTCAGCTTGTCACACACAATACTTAATTAAGAAACAATCTATATTATACTTAAAACATTAGTTTACGTAACTAATTTGTATCACAAAAACAAAGAGATTTAAGAAGTTACAATTGACCCCGTTACTTAAAATAAAAATAATAAAAGTGAAATTAAAAAATGAAATTATGATGGCCAGCAAGAAATGTATGGCAATCGATAGAGAAACTAAATACAAACTAAGAATGTTCTTTTATAAAATCTCGTATACTTTCTGAGACATTGATTATTTTTGTTCCAAAAAAAAAGCAGTCTGTAAAGTCTGTTTACTGACGATAATTTTACGTGATAACGTCATAAGAAAACATTGATGAAAACTAGGGTTCGACTATTCGGACTTTTGGTCAGACCTCCACAAGACCTTTCATACGAGTACCCACATGTCGGCTTACCACACAGATTAATATTGTATAAACCAGTGAACGAAAAAAACAGAAGCATTCCTAGCGCCCGAAAATGACCCAACGCGGATTGTGCCACGGTAGGCGGGGCTTATAAATTGTGACACGAAGTAGTTTAGTTCGGCTGTGACGGCACATGTCGTTGTTCGTATTTTTGTCGAGTTTAAAAGTGTAAATTATGCCTTCTTGTGCGGTGAAATTGTGCATAAATCGATCTCATCTACATAATAAAAATACTGGAATTAGTTATCACGTGTAAATAGCCTCGTAAACTTGAACATTATTTTTATATTCATTAAAAACGTGGATAATTTTTTTTTCTATGCGGATGGTGTTATGCCCGATGAACTAAGTAAATCAATATTGAACATTTACAGTTTGAAGTAAAATATGTTTGTGTTGTCTTTATGCTACATTAAAAATTACTCGGCGCCTTTGATAGATTTCCACAAGACCCGAGTAAGAAAGAACAATGGACGAAAGCAGTTCGCTTGGAAAGACAGGAAAACCACCAAAACTAAAATTTCCAACACTTTTAGCTTGGTCTAAAACGAATTATTATTTTTAAAACAAAAGTACCTAAGTACTTAAATGTTGATTATATTCAGTGCAAATTTATCTCAATTGCTAGAAATTAATTAAAGTAAACCGTGGTAAACGGTGCTGGTGACACAGTTATAACGTCTTGTAATGTAAAACTAGGTATATATTTCATGTATTGTGACTTTGGGACACTGTTATTACCCCATTAAATAAATAAAAAGTTTTTGGATTTTGAAATTAACTTTATTTCTTACCCAGACTCTTTATTAAGTGCGTGCGAGTAACATAGTTTGGCTATTAAAACCTATTTAGAATTAAATTATTACCAATATGTAGAAAAATCAAAACCGCCCGTTTGAAGGCAAACTTTTTATTGTCATGCATCTACATCATACGCAAAACAACGACGACCTCTGTGGCGTAATGGTTACCACCAGGACCGTCACCCAGGAGCCCAGGAGATCCCGGGTTCGAATCCCGGTCGGATCATGATGGAAAACGAACTTTTTCTGATTGGCCCCGGGTCTTGTATATCATGTTCATCTATAAATGTATTTGTTATAAAATATAGTAACGTGACGTTGAGTTAGCATCCCTTACCACAATTTTTTAACTTACTTTGGGGCTAGCTCAATCTGTGTGATTTTTCCCTATATACATATTTATTATTTATTAAAAAAAGAAATAAAAATAGGTACATAAAAACATATTCAAATCTTTCATTGCTACCTTTTTACAATACTCGTCCACTTTGAAAATGTTTGCCGCCCCTTAAAAATGTCACATGCGTTCATTTCCAGCGCCAATGATGTCATTGTTACTATGCGTTGCTTAGCCAATTAGCGATGAGCGTTGACAACCTACCCAATCATTACTTAGTGATGTTAATAGAAAACAAACTCACTGTTCAAAGAAAACAAACGTGGGGCCGTCTATCAAAAGGATTTTGTTTGAAGTTACTCTTCTATGTTTTTTTCGTTCACTGGTATAAACGGAGCCGCTGACTGACGGGCGGGTGTACGGGAGGGCGTCTAAACACCTCCCGCACCTATGTCGCACCCCGCACGACAGGCGACATCTAGTAGCAAAAACAGTTAATTCAACTATTTTTGGCTGTGATTTTAGTTCTGATATTCGCCACCAGAAGCAGAGCCACAGGGGCCGCATTAAGGAGGATGTTTTAATAATATTTAAAGTCAGAATAAAGTTTTATACATTATAAAGTAGGTAATTATAATAGGTGTATAAGAAAAAAACCTTTACTACTATTGCTTCACTTTATTTATTACTTGTAAGTACATAATAATATGTATTTTTTTAGGTCGGTACTTTTTTTATAAATACGTAAAATGATTGTACTACTTACATAAATTGTATGAGCTTAACCGTACTCGTACAATTTCTATGAAATAATATTTTGACGCGCCGCGCCTCTCCGAGCGGCGCGGCGCTGCAGCGGAACGGCGCGGCGCGGCATAGGCTAACCGCACTTGAGCGGCACTGCATCGGAGCGGCGGCGGCGCGGCCCAATGATCTCGAACCTACCAATTTTCCGGTATTGCTACTTAAAATGACAACTTCGTAAAATGTGATAAAAATCATAATTTAATGTCGAAATATTATAAGTAGTGTTGCCGAACTATCGATAGTTGAAGTAGTTGAATACAAAATAAATCTATTTTTCAGATGTGAACAAGAATACCTTTCTCATAGAAAGCCAACCGCTATTTTCTGAACCTCAGGACTATGACTACTATATAATTTTCCATATAAAATAACTTGTCTTATATACTTTGGGTTAATACTTTAGGACATTCTGTAAACAAAAGAAAATAAACAATTAAATTAACATGGTGTTTCCTTATTTCTGAATAAATTAAACCTAAAAGATAAATTAAATGCATGAAACTTATAAAGAGGTAAGTTATCCAAATTGAATTATCTGAATAACTGTCTCAAAATGATTAGTGCACTGATTTAATATCAAGGTTCATGAATAAATTTTTGAAAAATACCTACTTTATTTAAATGTATTGAACCTAAGCGGTTGCATCGCTCTACAATAACCTGACCAGCCACTGAAAATATCCTTTCAGCCGGCGTAGATGTAGCGGGAATGCAAAAATAAATATTTCAAGGCAATATTTTTTAAATTGCTTCGTGAATACGACCAGTACTCTATTAGAAATTCATTATACACGTGTTTCGTCTTCTTTCGATTAGTAAGTTAGCATTTAAACACAATGTAGTACGCAAGTTATGTGACTCCACTTCAACACAGTAGTATAGAGAAATTCATGAATTCTTGCCATACTCAAAAAAGTGGCAATTTTTTATAAGCAAAAAAAGGAGAATACTTTTTCGTTAATGTCACACTCCACCCCTACCACGTCTCGTAGCTGCGAGTGCATCTCATTAGCAATTTTGTGCTCGTCCACTTCGGATGGTCTCACCTCAGTTACCTTGCAAAAAATTTAAAAATGTCGAAACGTGGTAGTGAGACAGATTTAGAATTTATAGTTAGGAAAATTAGAAAACTAGAAAAAGAAGTTAAACGTCCTCGTACACGTTTAATTTCTTCTTCATCATCGTCAAACGAGTCGTCATGTTCTTCAAGAGCGTCTTCACCCGACCGACAGGACAATATTAACGGTAGGTACCTGTACTACCCACATTATTATTTTTTCATCTGTACCTACTTGCATCAGGATAGTTTGAGGAACTATTCCGCCGCATTGGTAACATTTTTTATCGTGCATCAGAGTAGTCTGAGGGACTATTTCGCCGCACGCAATTGATAGACTTGAGCCAAGAGCATCTGTATAATGCAGCAGAGTAGTCTGAGGGACTATCTCGACGCATAAATAAAAAAAAATAAAAAAACTACCTACATAATTGTCTTTACAATTATTAATCAAGACTTTGGTTAATTGTTACCTCTGTCTATCTTCCAGTGCCTGCCACCGATATGTTTCCGAGTCCGGAACCACATGCCGAAACATCTCCAGCGGAGAACGTTCAATCTTCGGCGCTCGACAATCCAGTTGAGGTCGACGGGCTAACTACCCAAATTGAAAATAACGCACCAAAGTGTCCAAGAACCTATCGTCATCCTAGAGGACAGTAGCGATATCTTGGATATTTTAGGAGACGACCCTTCAATTACAATAGAATACGGGCCTGATATAAACAAGGAGGTCGCAACGAGATTTGCGCACCTTGCAACATGTGGACTGAATAAAGATGTCCGCAAGGACTTATTGAAAACCCATCTAGTGCCAAGAAATTGCACAGATATTTCAGCTCCTCGTATGAATGCTGAAATTAAAAGTGCCCTTAATGAACAAGTCGTTAAAAGGGACAAGGCCATCGAAACAAGACAAAAACAGATGGCTGCAGGCATTTCTTTGCTTGCAAAAATTATGTCGGAGCAGCTCAATGCTCCAGATAAAAATAATACTCTTATTAAAGAGCTCATGGACGTTGGCCGATTATTTTGTGACTTACAGCACTCAGAATCGGAAACCAGACGCAGTTTTGCGTTGTATTCTGTTAAGAAAGACCTAAAAGAACAATTGTCCCTCACAAAAATAAGCAATTATTTATTTGGAGACAACTTGGCTGATGCTCTGAAGGCAGCAAAGGCCGTTTCTAAGTCAGGTTCTGATCTCAGGCGAGTTGAACCTAAACAGCACACACAAGCAAAAGCTTTGACTGCTGCCTCTTCGAGCAACCGTTTAAACTACAGGGCGAGGCCCGCTGCCCGCAGACAGCCGACGGGCCCACCGCCCCTACGCCCCCAGCTGCCTGCTGCCGGTCCGAGCGCGCCGCCTCGCGGGAACTCGTCGTACGCTTACACGCCGCGGCACAAACAAATGCGCCGCCAATGAATCATGTAAGTTATGCTGGAAGGCTAAGCCTTTTTTATAAACAATGGTCATTACTAACGAACGACTGCACCGTCTTATCATGGATAAACGGTTATCGCATAATTTTTAATCAGCCTGTATATCAAAATAGTATACCGCCGCCAAATGTTTTTAGTAAATCTGAAGAACACCATATAATAGATACCATTCGAGATCTATTATCTATCGGAGCAATCTCTGAATGTACTCCCTGTCCTGGCCAATATATTTCAAGTGTTTTCCTAGTACCGAAACCGAACGGTAAGATGAGATTCATTTTGAATTTGAAAAGGCTGAATAAATTCATTAAAACGCATCATTTTAAGCTGGAAGATATTCGCACAGTCTTAAAATTGATAACCAACGAATCTTTTACAGCCACTTTAGATTTAAAGGATGCCTATTTTTTGATTAAAATTCATCCTGAATCACGAAAATATCTCCTATTTATGATAGATAACAAATTGTACGAATTTAACGTCCTACCATTCGGTCTCTGTACAGCACCGTTTGTTTTTACAAAAATTATGAAACCGGTTATAAAATTATTAAGGTCTTGTGTGGCTTTATTTCGTCAGTGTATTTGGACGATATATTCTTAGCTGGTAACTCGCATCACGAATGTCTAGAGAATGTTAAAACAACTCAAACTCTGTTAGAATCTGTGGGTTTCGTTATTAACGAAGAAAAGAGTGCTAAATCGCCGTCAAAAATTTGCAAATATCTTGGTTACATAGTAGATACCCACAAATGGCAAATAAGTCTGCCACCAGAGAAAAGATCTCGTATTAAATTAGAACTCCGAAATGTCAAAAGTTCAAGTCGCCTTAAAATAAGAAACCTTGCCCGTTTGTTAGGACTGCTTATATCAGCCTGCCCAGCTGTTGAATATGGCTGGCTTTACACAAAGGAGCTAGAACGCTGTAAGTTTTTGAACTTACAGGGCACTGAAAACTATGACAAATACATGACAATACCAAAACATCTAATACCAGATTTAGACTGGTGGATCCATGCTGTCGACAACTCTGTGCATAGAATCAGGAATGATTTGTATTCATTAGAAATCTTTTCTGACGCCTCAACAACGGGGTGGGGCTCTGCGTGTAACGGACAGTCCGCTAACGGTCGTTGGTCTGATAGTGAGGCCTTATTACATATAAATCAACTTGAACTCTTAGCAGCCTTCTTTTCATTAAAAGTGTTTGCCAAAAATCATTATCACTGCCAGATTTTACTTAGAATCGATAACACGACTGAATAGATTTATTCGCTTCACGAATAAATAAAAAGTGTGATATCTATGTCTCTTGGCATAAAGACCCAGAAGCGTTTAAAATCGATGCATTCACATTGAATTGGTCGGAATATACGTTTTACGCTTTTCCTCCTGTAGCAGTTATTCTTAAATCCATAAGAAAAATCATACTAGATCAGGCTGAAGGAATCATGGTTGTGCCAGATTGGCCGACACAGCCTTGGTATCCATTATTTATGAAGTTACTTGTATCAGATTTAGTAAAACTAAACTCTAATGAATTTGTTATACCCATTTCCAGTCGGAACATTCAGTCCAACCTTACCCTGGTTGCCGGGGTATTGTCAGGACGGCGCTGCAACAACGATGCATCCCAACTTCCGCTTTGGACATAGTGATGGCGTCATTATCAGAAAACACCTTGAAACAGTACGACGTCTGTTTCAAGCGTTGGTATGTTTTTTGTAATAAAAATAAAATTAATATGTATGGCCCATCCATACCAGTTATTATAGAATTTCTTACTGAAATTTATAACGATGGTGCCCAATATGGCACAATTAATAGCCACTGGTCCGCACTTTCCCTAATTGCGGGAAATATATCAGACGACGACCGGCTCGCTAGATTTTGTAAAGGTGTTTACAAGTTAAGACCCCCATTGCCACGATATAACGCTACATGGGATACCAGTATAGTTTTAAATCATTTAGCAACCTTATATCCGAATGAAAATCTTTCTATAGAAAAACTTTCAAAGAAATGTGTAACTCTGCTCGCACTTGTGACAGCACACAGAGTTCAAACACTCTCTAAAATTAGGATCAATGAAATAGTAATGCTCAATGATAAAATAATTATTAAAATTTCGGAACACATTAAAACTTCCAGGGCAGGTACAAAACAACCAACCTTATATTTACCTTATTTTAATGAACGGCCAGAAATATGTCCAGCAAAGACCCTCACTGTATATTTAGAAAAAACTAAACACCTTCGTCAGTCAAATAATCTGTTTATTAGTATACGAAAGCCACATGACTGTGTCTCGTCTCAATCTCTTTGTAGATGGATTAAGTCTACTCTAAAAGATAGTGGAATTGACGTGTCCATATTTTCATCCCACAGCACGCGCCACGCCGCTACGTCAAAGGCCCACAAACTTGGTGTCAGTCTAGATGTTATTAGACAAACTGCTGGATGGAGCGGCAATTCCACTACCTTTGCCAAATTTTACAACAGGCCTATTGTTGATACTAATGATAATTTGTCTGTAGCGAGAACGATTTGTTCCTTATGATGTATGCCTATAGGTATAAATGAATACTGATTGTGATTATATTCGTATATTATAATGTTATGCAATTATAATTTAAAAATAAATACCTGATTAAGTCATGTGCTTATCTTTTATTATTTTTTAATAATTTTATATTTCCTTCATTTGCTCTAAACATCTACATTGTGTTTAAATGCTAACTTACTAATCGAAAGAAGACGAAACACGTGTATAATTTATGATTAAATGAACTTACCTGTACGTGAAGTTCAATCATAATTATACTAAGTGTTTCGTCTGAAAGAGATTAGTAAGTCCCACCCACCCATATTTTCCCAATTAATTAATATAATTTCGGAAATATCAAATTGTTTCTTGCTTTATAATAAATGAGATGCACTCGCAGCTACGAGACGTGGTAGGGGTGGAGTGTGACATTAACGAAAAAGTATTCTCCTTTTTTTGCTTATAAAAAATTGCCACTTTTTTGAGTATGGCAAGAATTCATGAATTTCTCTATACTACTGCACTGTGTTGAAGTGGAGTCACATAACTTGCGTACTACATTGTGTTTAAATGCTAACTTACTAATCTCTTTCAGACGAAACACTTAGTATAATTATGATTGAACTTCACGTACAGGTAAGTTCATTTAATCATAAAATATTCAGAAGCAATAGTTCGATAGTATTGCTGTGTCGATAGTATATAAGCTTACGGGGCTATCGATAGTATCGACACTATCGATAGCCTTATCGATACTATTGCTTTTGCCGACCTATCGACAAAAATGGTTGATATTTGTTCATACAATTATTCAGCTCAGAGAATAACAATGTGGTACTTGTGAACCAATAAATAGCAGTTATGGCGGAAACCACTACCGTGTCGGGGCCTGTCGTGCGTGTCGCGCTCTGTCGTGACGATGGGTGTGCACACTTACGTGTCGTGTCGGGGCGCGCTTCTGTTCAGAAATGAACGAAATAAACTCCAGACGTTTATTTCTTTCATTTCTGAACAGAAGCTCGCAGTGTTTGCCTTTGTCTGGGTGTTTTCTATAATGTATAATGGTATTTATTTACAAAAAGAAGTATTTAAGTATATTTATCAGGAATCAAGTGCCTAGTAACTCATTATCACGCTGCAAAAATAAATTTTAAAAAAAAGCGTCCACTTGTTCGCGCCACGAGCCGCGCGCGGGTATAGAAACACATTTGCAGGGCGTGTCGTGTCGCGTCATAACCCCCCCCACCGCCGTGGCGCAATCGGCGGCCAGCAGTCCGCGCCACGACAGAGCGAGTCACGACACGACACGCCCTACAAATGTGCTCCTAACCATATAAAATGTATGAACGCGATATGCTTCTGGCGCGACACGACACGCCCCGACACGGTAGTGTGTTTCCGCCATTAGTGGTACTAGATCTATATCAATAGTGGTGCATGTAACATAATTTTTCGTGTACATGTGAACTCATTTAACGCTCTTTTACAACATAATATATAGGCTGATTAATATATCACTAACTTAACCCGCTTACAGCAAAAAGCTGAATAACACTCTAAAAAGGTTCTATATAACGTATGTATTAAAATATATACTAAATACGTAAATGTATTAAAATGCCAGCAATATAACACCGTACATATGTGAACCTTTCAACAGCCAAAGCCGTATTTTTCCCGTCATAAATGCTTTTGCTCAGCCTTTAAAATGAAAGCTGACTAAACAGTCATAAGTTATCCTATTAGAACACCAATAGTAACTTAATAGGCCAATTTTACACTCCTATAAATGCCATACAGATATTATAAGCTGATTTCTTTACTTTAGTACAGCTAACGAACCACGTATACGTATGGCTTATATTAATGCTTAGAGATCACCAGTGAACTGTATGTGTACTATTGGTACTATTATAGAGACAAATGTGTTACTTGGGAACTGTCATCCGCCTACCTAACCTACTTTACCTATTGTTTTGTGTATACTTTTGTCTTCGATTTGTTTAGTTTAGATTTATAAAATTCCTTTAAAAATTAATATTATAATAAAAACAGTAAATGCATGTATCGTGTAAATATTTACGCTCAAAACTATTGTATTTTATGAAAAACTAACTAACTCAAAACTATTGCAGTCTGAATTTAGTTTTGTAGCGGGAGCGATGGCGATGTGCTCGACCGCCACAAAGGGAAGATCTTCCGGCCAGGCTGGGTGTCATGCCTGGGGAACCGCGGCTCCGACAATGTATGTGTCGGAGGTTGTATATATATCTCCATATCGTAGAAACTTCGATAGCGCGATTCAGGATTTCTAAGTGTCGTCGTATATGACGTCATGTGTTCGCTTTGTGAACTTTTTCTTCACTCTGTAGTTCTTCTGTATGGCGATAGGTGTCGCCACAGTACTCCCCTCCAGGATCGAAGGTCCGATGAGATGATGATCAGCAGTCTGTGCTTCTCGTTAGCTTGCCCAGTGAGTCGGGCTTGAGTGTGCGTGCTCCAAGTGTCCCAGTGAGTCGGGCGTGAGCGTGCGTGCTTGATGTATCCCAGTGAATCGGGATGAGTGATGTCCCAGTGAGTCGGGATGATGCATGTCCCAGTGAGTCGGGATGCAGAATATCCAAGTGAGTCTGGATGAGGAATATCCCAGTGAGTCGGGATGAGGATTATCCAAGTGAGTCTGGATGAGGAATATCCCAGTGAGTCGGGATAAGGGGCGCAGGAACAGGTAGCTCGGTGAGTCGGCTGCGATGAACCTGATTTTCCCCGTAGCTGGAGTGCTGTGAGACTGCTGATGATGAGGCTTCAAGTTGAGGAGTGAAGAATGTGATGACGTCAGAGCTGATGAGGAGATATGATGGAGAAGGCTGCTTCCAATCACGTCGGGGTCACCACTGTAGCGGGAGCGATGGCGATGTGCTCGACCGCCACAAAGGGAAGATCTTCCGGCCAGGCTGGGTGTCATGCCTGGGGAACCGCGGCTCCGACAATGTATGAGTCGGAGGTTGTATATATATCTCCATATCGTAGAAACTTCGATAGCGCGATTCAGGATTTCTAAGTGTCGTCGTATATGACGTCATGTGTTCGCTTTGTGAACTTTTTCTTCACTCTGTAGTTCTTCTGTATGGCGATAGGTGTCGCCACAGTTTAAAATAATATGTCTTTTCTATCTGTGTGTAGATTATGCTTAGTTGTTAACGCAAAAATGCACATTATTTGCGACACACCATTACAAGAAGTTTATGAAAAACTGACGAGTTGTTCTGTAAGTACAATATATCAAAGAAGTTCTCTGCCCCTAACGCGACTCTGATCATTTTAGCTATACCACCGGTATACTTAGTACCGGTGTGCGGACGTTTAAGATGATGGAATTATTTATATTTAAGGACGTCATACGCGGCGCACATAATATCCATACTAATATTATGCAAAAGTGTGTTTGTTAGTCATTTCATGGCGAAAGTAATGATTGGATTGACATGTTTTTTTTTGGGGATACGTTAAGTTCTGAAGAGGGACAGGGCATTGGCTAGTTTTATTTCGGAAAAACTATTTTTTCCCACAAGAAAAAATATAACCCGTGCGATGCTGGGGCGGGCCGCTAGTATGGTACATATTTGCAACATAGCCATTTTAGCATGCTCCAACACTCAGTTATAGTGATCCCATCTCGTCTTCCCCCCCCCCCTCCCCTTTACAACAGGAAAACCCCTTGTTTTACATTTACAGCTGTCATCACAGAACCCGGTACTGGCATGTTACATATGCTTAGCGCACCTCCGGAGTGCCCGTGCTCTGATGTTGAGGGCTTCGAAAGCTAATGCAGTGCTCACAGAGATCTTGAATACGGAAACATTGGTAAGAAACAAATTTTTTCTTTAATTCTTTTTCAGAGGCTGTTAGTCATGCTTGACTCCATTTTTAAATTTAATGACACATTAAAATATAGCTGAGGGAGTTCTTCCCAACACTCTTTTAGTAGGGAACCCTAAAACACTATAGTAATTTATATTTTTTTAGTTCACAGAAAAATCATTAACAATTATTATTGACAGGGCGTCATATAAACTAAACAGCCCATTGACTTATTCGCAAATAGAGCATGATGTTGTGGGTTCGAATCCTGTGAAAATTGAGGTGAAAGAAGAACCCGCATATTTGGACATTGAAAAGAAAAATATAGACATAGAACAAGGTAACATATTCCCATATTCCTGTTTAATTTAATAAAAAATAAATATATAGGGACAAATCACACAGGTTGAGCTAGTTCGAGACTTTTATTGGAAATTAGATATATAGATATATATATAGACTGTTATGGGAAATTAATTAAATACTATATTTTATTACTAGACATCGGATTATATGCACTATCAAAATGCCAAAATATGCATGCAAATATGCACTAAAAAAGTGCGAAATATGCACAAAATATGCACAATCAAAAAACCATTTATTATTACAATTTACGTTTATTTTAACATTATTTTTATATGTTATACATATATTCATATTATTAGTTATTGTTATAATTCTTGTGACAATAAACAATAACATATTTTTCCAAGTTTTCTACGGAAAACTTGTGACGTTTGTCACTTAATATTAATTTATAGGCTGAAAATGCCCTTTCGACGTCAACTGACGTTACCGGACAGAACTTGAAATTTGGCGCCAAATCTGCAGAGACCTCTTCAGGCAGAGTTCGTCCGGTGCTGTTGATAAATGCGTCAATTTTCTTTCCGCCTAACACGTATAACTACTGAAATATGCACTATCAATGAAAAAGTACCAAAATATGCAATAACGCTATAAAAATGCTATTATATGCATTTGCATATGCAAACATGCAAATGCATATAATCCGATGTCTATTTATAACCATTAGATTATATAGATAAACATCCAAGACCCAGGCCAAGCAGAAAAAGTTCGTTTTCTTCATGACCCACAGGACATCATGTCGATAAAATAAATAAATAAAATCATTTATTTGCGAGATTAATACATCCCATTGGGCATGCATGTAAGGCAAATTTAAATAAATTAAAAGTAAAAAAAATATATTTAAAAACAAGCTTGTAACAGGCAGTACTATTCGACACAAGATGGCGCTAGCTGTACCATTTCATTAATAATGAGTTTAAGGCTACCGACCACAAGATGGCGCTGTTAAGTAACAAGCGAATCCTACATCGCGCTATGGTTTCGTTTTCGGAAGTAATGACCTCACCGAGTCGACCATCCATTGTTGAACAGTTCGGAACTCATACACTGTGTGCACATCTCTTGGGCCATAGTCACGTTCCCTATTATTTTCGGCAAACCTACGGACGGTACGGTGTACGCCTACGCGGACCCGTCTCGCTACCTCCGTCATATTACTGTTTGTACTTCGTTACGTTAAAATAAATATCTTGCTGCCATACTGTGTGTTTGGGATTACTACACCCCCTTACACTGGCGCCCAACGTGGGGCCAGGAATTCAGGACTTCAAGCTGGAACGTCCCCCTGGAATACCGACCCTACGTCCCAAACCACATAGGGTGGTAGCAGCGGAAATCTACCGGGATAAGACCGAAGATCACCCAGTCGCCGTGGAAAGTGAAAATTCACCAGTCGCACCAACCCCGGAAAATACGGAGATGACGACAGTCAATATAACACCAGACCAACTACGGGAAATGATGTCTTCGATCGCGACGGCCACTGTCCAGGCGATACAAAGCCAATCGAGCAACGCAAGATCATCATTTGCGAACGCCAACTTCAGATACGACGGTACTAGGAGTTCTGAAAGGGTCGAAGAGTTTTTAGCAACTGCGTCAATTTATAAGAAGGTTCAGAAAATTTCTGATGAAGACGCGATTCAGACTTTACCACTGATATTAAAGGATGAAGCCTCAATATGGTGGCAAGGTGTCAAGAGTGGCATAAGGACTTGGAATAACTTTGAATGTCGGCTGAGACATGCCTTTGCGCCGAAGCTTCCAGGTTACCTGATTTTTCAGGAGATTTTCGGGTACACACAGCCATCCGATATGTTGACAGAGACGTTCGTGGCTAAAAATCGAGCTTTGCTTGCACAACTCTCGCCGCCTACTCTTGACGTGACTCATCAACTGGATATCATCTATGGACAGTTGAATAGGGATATCCGGGAAAAGGTTCCGAGAGACTCCTTAACGTCTTTTGACGACTTATTAGAAGCAGCACGTGGCGCGGAACAGTTGATAAAAGAGAGACATACTGCTTCCGCAAGTTCCTCAGTATTTGGACAGCAGGACGGCGCTACGAAGAAGAAGGTTCGATGCATATACTGCAGAGTGACAGGACATGCTGTCGAACAATGCCGCAAACGTATAAAGGCTGAGAAACTGCAACCAGGGATACGGGATAGCATTGCTACTGAAGCAGTCGCTACACAGGCTCCGTCGCCTTCAAGACCCGCCTTTGCATGCTATGGCTGTGGCACGCCTGGTGTTGTTCGTAGTAAATGTCCTACCTGTAAAACTGCGGGCCCGACTACTATTAAACCAGAAAGAGTAGACTTCTGCGCTCTTAACCTTAACACGGATGCGAGACGTAGACCTGTGATCGGAATAGGAATCCACAATATCGTTGGCACAGCTTACGTCGATACTTGTGCGAAGTCAAGCGTGGCTTCCTACGCTCTATATAACTGTCTTAAGCAACAGGGTTGCTTATTTATGAAGCAAACAGTCGACGTCACAATGGCAGATGGAATACGGACAAGAAAGGATATACTCACTGTCAAAGTGCCAGTCAAGATTTGCGGTCGTGAAATACAAACAACATTTATAGTATTGCCGGAGGCAAGAGAAAATAAAACTCTTCTAGGAGTTGGATTCATAGAGGATGCCGAAATGGTCTTAAATCTGCCTCAGCGTACGTGGCATTTTGCTGATACACCCAACCGCACTTATGAACATTTGGAGGAGGATAACAACGGCATTTCAATGGCACATGTTGAGTGCGTTTCACCCTCACTGAAGCCGACTCTCGCTGCTGTCCCTAGAGCTGAATCTACAGCGTTAGCTGGAGCAAGTTGGCCGCCTGTCGCTGCTTACAGTACAGCTGCACCTAGTGAGTTAGTGGAAGCAAGTTTGCCGCCATATCACCTTATACCCATAGAAGGAGTACTCCGACTAAGCGCGCTAGAACCCAGGTATTTGATGGCTACTCACCCAGATTCGTGGATGCCATGTATGCTGATGCTAGAGAAGCCATTGAAAACGCAAAGTTTACGTTGTCACCTGAGTCCGCAACACTGTTTCCCGGTTACACAGCCAATGATATTGGCCTAAATTCGTTCTCTGCAGATATAGTCAATTTTGGAACCATTGCCCATAAACATGGCCTCACTGAGTTGTTGACGATCTATCAGGAAGTATCTTTGCCTATTAAAACCGACGCTGGCAGTTACGCGTTGGGAGCTGTTGTAGTGCAGGGGGAGGATGAGGACGAGCCCCCCGTGGAGTACATTAGCCGATTATTGGTACAAGCCATTGCAAAAGAAGAGACGACCACGGAAACCCGTGACGCCTCTAACCACCGAAGCTACTCGCCGCCCTGGCGCGGATGACCTAAGAAGAACACTGCCTGTCTATTTTAGATGATCTTATCGTCGGGTCGCCTTCAAAGATCAAGGGGGAGACTGTAACAGGCAGTACTATTCGACACAAGGTGGCGCTAGTTGTACCATTTCATTAATAATGAGTTTAAGGCTACCGACCACAAGATGGCGCTGTTAAGTAACAAGCGAATCCTACATCGCGCTATGGTTTCGTTTTCGGAAGTAATGACCTCACCGAGTCGACCATCCATTGTTGAACAGTTCGGAACTCATACAGTGTGCACATCTCTTGGGCCATAGTAAACGTTCCCTATTATTTTCGGCAAACCTACGGACGGTGCGGTGTACGCCTACGCGGACCCGTCTCGCTACCTCCGTCATATTACTGTTTGTACTTCGTTACGTTAAAATAAATATCTTGCTGCCATACTGTGTGTTTGGGATTACTACACCCCCTTACACCGCCGCTTTTTTTTAAATGTTACGACAATGAAATTAGGCTTGGGCTACAGACCTATACAGCCTACTATTAAATTAATTTTGAAATAAAATAATTTTCTTAAATTCATTAAATAACCTACCGTACTTTAATTTAAATTTTAATATCTGTTATGACTTAAAAAACACATAAGGCAAATAAATTGAAGTAAATATTGTAAAATAACAAATTCTATCTCTGAACTTTTCATTGTGTTTGGCTGTATGGCTCATTTCCTTTGCCTTAATATAGATACATTTATGAGTAGATACGTTTTTGCCCTTGTGCACAAAATTCGATTTTGTGCAGCCTATATCCTGCGCAAATAAGCATTTTCTGAGCATGAGAAGTGAAAAAACATTTTCCCATTGGAATGACATACTTTCGCGGGATAAAAAGTAGCCTATGTTGGGCTCTGTACCCCTGACAATATATGTACAAATTTTCATAACGATCGGCTGATTAGTCAAGCCGTGAAGGAATAACAAACAAACAAACTCACTTTCACAATCAAACAAATAATAAATTTTTATTTTAATAAATCTATCGAGGCTGGTTGATCAAAGTTTGGATCGGCGAGTTGTATGTGTGACGGTATCTCCAGCTGTCGTAAACATAACGGAACTGTAGGAAGATTTCCAGTTAAAATATCTAATATCAAGGAATTTAGTTTTGTTTTATAATTATTGTTTATTGAGTGTAATTGAATTACACAGCTTTCATGGATTTTGTTTTGTGAATTATGGCCTATACCAATGACGTTCATGGTTATAGGTATTGTATTTAGAGATAATTTTTGTTGTAATGATTTCGTAATAAATGATGACTGACTGCCTGAATCCAATAAGGCACGCACTCTGGGTACTCTTTAGTTATCGGATTCGAAATATCAATTAGGGCAGTAGGCAAAATAACTTATTTTGCAACTTCTTTAGTAAAGTTTAAAAATGGACGTTCACATGCACATTGTTTTAGAGTGCGTAACCTCGAAAACGCTCGTAAAATCGGGTCACTCACGCTAAAACAATGTGTATGTGCACATTGTGCACGCCTTACAACATTCATAGGCAAACGCTCCTCGTGAAATAGAATATTTGTACAAGGCGATAGCTTTTGGAACACTGCGACAGCGTGTCTAGTTTATTTTAGCTACTTTCATAGCATCATGTCATATGGCATATTGCTGTGGGGTAAGGCAGCCGATATTGAGGCAATATTTATTTTACAAAAAAGAGCTATCCGCTCCATTTATAATATGGGTTCCAGAGAATCATTACGGGAAGTTTTAATGTTCTGACTGTTGCATCTCAATATAATGTATGTACGTAAAAATATAAGTAAATTTGTAAAGTTTAGTGACTACTCGGATTTAAATCTTAGAAATAAACATAAATTAGTTATACCTAAGCACCGGCTCGCCAAGACCTCAAATAGTTTTGTTGTCAATAGTATTCGATTTTATAATAAACTGCCTGAAAACGTGCTGAATTTACCAGGAAAAAGGTTTAAATCCTACATTAAATATTCACTCAGCAGAAAGGCTTATTATAAAATTGAAGATTATCTAAATGATAAAAATAGCTGGAATGATAAACTCGGCACAGACACCAAACACAAGCCTACCTACTGCTAGGTACTTAATATATTGCGCATATATATATGCATATATTGTATATACACTTTCCACCTTTATTTAATTTTTTACACCTTTCAATGTAGGTATATATGTATACCAGTATATTATTACGCTTCTTTTTCTCTCTTCATATAGTGTTATTATTTCTTTAATTATTTGTATAATTTTATTTTTTTTGTCATCAGAAATTACAGATATTTTGTGTTAATTTTTTATTTTCTGTCATTGTAATTTGTTTATTTTATTAATACCATTTTAAAAGAGCAAGTGCTAAGTTTCTTGCCGTTTCTTCTTAGCACCATTCTGCCGTCTGAACTGGTGGTAGGAAAAAATTGTAACGATTCGAAAGAGCTTATATTAGGCCTATTTGAATAAAAATATTTTGAATTTGAACTATAATTTTTTTAATACTTTATCTGTCTGTACGTCTGTGTGCATAATGGTCAGAGACTGATCAGTGTGTAATATGTATGTATGTGTAATATGTGTGTAAGATGTTACAGAAAATAAAAGCAGGTTACTTGTGTAATTACTTAATTATTATAAACCAGTTACATTTATTAGCGACATATCTTATAAAACTTCAAAAAAGAATGGAGAATCACTGAATTTTACATCAACGGGGCATTCCTACGGAATTGAGGTACCGTAGCTAGCAAATGTATTCGATTTTAAGCTTCACTTTCTTATACGCGTTTCTTATACGATCAATAATAACCCTCGTCGTCAGAATCGTTGTGTTCCCAGTGTTCAGCGGGCTTCGCCAGGATGAGAGCGGGTGGCGCTTCCCCGCGTATGGACAGTGCGTAAACCGCCGCCTCAACTTTGGCCACATTGTTACGTGTCATGTTAATCTTGCGACCCAACTCCTTGCTCGTGCCAAATAAACCTGAAAAATTATTCTCTTTAGTATTTTGCTTCACTACTATCCTGTTAATGTGTGTACGGTTCAGTGAGCAGTCCTTATAAATCATTCAAATATGAAGTTTATTACATGGTGAAAGTAATTACCTAAATATCCGGTATAAAGTTCTCTGACAACTTGACAATTATAGAAGCATTCGTCCCTCTCTCCACTTGACAGTGTATTGATTGCACGCCTCATAAGCTCCCCAGTGAGATCAGCTATTCCCAACATGTAATCCATGTGTGGTAGCCGTATCGCAACTGTCCTTTCTTCCTCAGGTTCCCCTTAAAAGAAAAGGTTATTGTTACTATAAGACTGTGCTATGTAACAGAGAATTGATGGACATAGATTGGCATCTAAAAAGATATAGTCAGCAGAAACAATAAATTATTAATACTTTAGCATTAGGTTTTTGTTTGCCATTAAAAAATGTTGTTTCTCTACTCCTGTTGCTGGCCATTCTTGTTATGTTTTAATTAAACAGTTTTGTCCACTATAACCTTCAATCTTTGACCAGAGAAAGTGTCTGTAAAGATCTGCCTTTGAATATATTTTTTTAATCTATTGGATTTTTTTAAAAGTGATTGTAAAAATACCTTGTACAGAAGGTGTGCTAATCTTGTAAGTGAGATGATCCAGCACCTCATTCCAAGTGATAATCTCTTTCTTCTCCATCAAAGTACACAATGTCCATGCTTCAATAAACTCCTGAAATCCAGCCGTTACAGCTTTGGAATGCAAATGTGCAGGGCAGTGTTCGAACTCATGGGCTACTGTTTTTAATGGACCGCTAATCAACTTCTGGAGTCTTTCTTTTGCATCTTTCACTGCTTTTTGCGTTGATTCTGGACTGGAATGTTAAAAGAAATATTAATAATTATTTTCTTTAAAGTAAATAGAACTAAGTAACATTCCCTATTAGTTTATGTTAGCTCAGCTTGCATGGTTTTTAAATCATTCTTTTTTATACCACAAAGGTGGCAAACAAGCATACGGCCGGCCTGATGATAAGCCGTCACAGTAGCCAATAGACGCTTGCAATACCGGGGGTATCACTCGCACATTGCCAACCCCCCAAAGTGGAGCTCTATAACATTTATTATCATTCTATTATTACAGTAGTCCATCAATGTAATAAGATAGCCTATGTTCTTGAAGGATGGCAATTCAAAATAACTTATGGTAACACGTAGTTGTGAATAATAAATTGCTCAACTGTGCCTCTTTTGGCAGAAGCCTTTGCTTTATAAAAATCCTACCATCACCTGCCTTTACCGAGTTAGTGCTGGGTACGACTCATTCTGCGCCGTCCTGTATCCTTAGCCATGACATTTCATGGAATTCTATGATACCTTGGCAAAATTCACTCACGTAACTGAGGAGTGCAATAAAAATATGATTCTCTTGCTCTCTATGGTGATGTCTCGAGACAGTTTGACGAGTCTCTCGTGCCGATCTTGTCTTTCGTTGAGTTTTACCGCGACAGCCATAAACGCGGCTAGGACAGGGCTGTCGGCCGGGAACGATGCCGCTGTCTCCTTTGCCACTGACGATAGCGTCTTCTGACCCTTGTTGCGGCCACCGTGGAATCTTCCTGTTGAAACAGATTTGATTCTAGTCTACCATTATAAATTTAAAAAAAAGAGACATCAAGTTTTGTAATACAAACATATTTATTTACCTCTTCCGGACATGTTGTAGTTTTTTTACTTATATGATATTTTCCTCTATACAATAAAATTCGCTTCGGCAAATTTTCTTAACTCACAGCAAAAGTTTCGTTTCGTTTTATTTTGCAATGTCAGGCTCTCAGACCAAATAGACTTCTTATTTGGTCTGAGGCGGCTGTCTTTAATTTTCTCTTTGTTGCAATGAAATCAATGAAATCAAATACTATAGACGAGTAATACCAAATACTTTAGTAGAAGACTAATACCCACAGGCCCCACAGCTCTTGACGTTTCTCATACAATGACTTGGCAACCTCCGACCCTCCGTTCACCTCATGCCGCTAGGGGCGCTATAACATTTTGCATACAAAACGCACAGTTCACCTCATGCCGCTAGGGGCGCTATAACATTTTGCATACAAAAGTTTTGAAATCGTTCACCTCATGCCGCCCTCATGCCATAGGGGCGCTAGTGTCGCGTCTTACCCGAATTCTTCCGAAGCTGTGGGTATTACTCGTCTATAGTATTTGGTAATACCCCTTAGAGAAAGGATGAATAGAGGCGACACGGTAGGAGTGAGCGAGATGAGTAAATACAATATTCCCAAGGCCAAAAAGAGCTAGAGAAACATTTTTTGTCCTTATCGACGTATACTATTTTTTTGCTGGGCACAGTCGCTAACTGTGCCCAGCTAACGAGAGCGGTTTTCTATAATTCTCAAAATCTGAATTTTCAGGGTGAAAACAAGGTGAAAACTGTAATCTGTGATTGACTTTATGTGTTTTTGCGTTCATAGACTATGGTGCATTGTAGTGTTTTAGGCTGCAATAGCCGCAGTGAATGTAAAATCGACAACATAACCTTTCATTCGTAAGTACAATATTTAGACTTTATTTCGGCCCTAATTGATAAAAATGAATACAGATAATATTTATTAAGGCTCAAATGACGGCTTCAATGTACAGAAATAACGAAATAAAACGTAAATGTTCAAGAAAATAATCGTATTTTGTAGTATTATACACCCAAATTAAGTAGGTAAGTAAAATGAAGCCAGGCGGCCACTTTCCTGTGTCTCCTAAATTTAGTCGGGTACCACGCGTATTGGGGATACCAGCAATTTACTTGAATTTACCCATGCAATATTACCCACAATTGAGGTAAAATAGTGACTTTACTTAAATTAAAAATAATATCTTAATATATCTTAATAATATCTTAACTTAAATTAAAAATAATATCTATTTAAAACAAGCTTGTACAGACGAGAAACCCCCCCCACACATATAGTTTTTAACCGACTTCAAAAAAAGAGGAGGTTCTAAGTTTCACTGTGTATTTTTTTTGTATGTCCGCCGATTACTCCGTCGATTTTGTACCGATTTTCTTAATCTTTTTTTTTTCGAAAGTGCATATCCCAACTTGGTCCCATTGTCACCAAATCAGGATCTGATGATGGGATCCCAGGTAAATCGAGGGCAACCCTCAGATTCTATAAGCATGTACAACGCGTTACTTATGTTTTCGTAAGCTATTTATTTATTTACGTCTGGAAGTCATCATCCCATGTTGGTGAGGTGATGATGGAAGGTACAACTCCTAAACGGATGCGATAATTTAGCGACAGTCGCTATTCCAAGACATTTCATAATATTTATCAACGCTCAGCAAACAGACTTTAATTTATATGTATACTAGCTGACCCGGCAAACTTTGTTCCGCCTTAGAGGCACTACCCTACCCTACCCCTACCCTACCCCACCCCTACCCTACCCTACCCCTACCCTACACCTACCCTACCCTACACCTACCCTACCCCTGCCCTACCCCTACCCTACCCCTAATCGAGTTTTCATTGTTTTTAAGATGTATTCTGCTATTCGGGACGGAAACAAATCCAACAAATCAAAAACCATGGCAATCGGTCCAGCCGTTCTCGAGTTATAAGTGTTGTAACAAACACGACTTTCTTTTATATATATAGATACCATAGTTCACCAGCCACTCTGGAGTCTAGTACGGGTTCGTAGACATCTCACAATCTCAGAGGTTCTGGTCTCATCACGATAAAAAAATATATTTGAAAACAATCAGTAAAGTTTAAAACAAACATGCAAGCCATTCCACTGTCTTCTTTAACAAAAAAGCGTACAAATTTTTTATTTTTATTTTACCCAACCGATACGGATCGGTTGTATGGAGAGAGATCTGTAGTCACACCAACCTTCCCATACTACTATAGTAGACAATAGGAGTTAGCACAGATACAGTAAAACAGGCGTGGACAGCGACTTCGATTTATTTATACAGGTATAAATCGAAGTCTCAATATATTGATGATTATAAGAAAAAATACATCGCAAATCATCAATAGTCCTATTAGTTTATCGTATATAAAAATATAAAAAAAAACATGGGGTAAATCATGGGGTAATATTCTCTTTTCTGGTAACACTACGTAATCAATGTACTTTGTTTCTCTCCCTTACGGGTATACGCCTGATGACAACTCTATTTATCCTTTCTCTAAGGTAATACCCACAGCTCTTGACGTTTCTCATTCAATGACTTGGCAACCTCCGTTCACCTCATGCCGTTTGGGGCGCTATAACATTTTGCATACAAAACGCACAGTTCACCTCATGCCGCTAGGGGCGCTATTACATTTTGCATACAAAAGTTTTGAAATCGTTCACCTCATGCCGCCCTCATGCCGTAGAGGCGCTAGTGTCGCGTCTTGCCAGAAATCTTCCGAAGCTGTGGGTATTATGGCGGAAACACACTACCGTGTCGGGGCCTGTCGTGTCGCGCTCTGTCGTGACGGTGGGTGTGCACACTTATGGCGGAAACACACTACCGTGTCGGGGCCTGTCGTGTCGCGCCAGAAGCATATCGCGTTCATACATTTTATATGGTTAGGAGCACATTTGTAGGACGTGTCGTGTCGTGACTCGCTCTGTCGTGGCGCGGACCGCTGGCCGCCGATTGCGCCACGGCGGTGGTGGGGGTTATGACGCGACACGACACGCCCTGCAAATGTGTTTCTATACCCGCGCGCGGCTCGTGGCGCGAACAAGTGGACGCTTTTTTTTTAAATTTATTTTTGCAGCGTGATAATGAGTTACTAGGTACTAGATTCCTGATAAATATACTTATATACATTTTTTTGTAAATAAATACCATTATACAATATAGAAAACACCCAAACAAAGGCAAACACTGCGAGCTTCTGTTCAGAAATGAAAGAAATAAACGTCTGGCGTTTATTTCGTTCATTTCTGAACAGAATCGCGCCCCGACACGACACGTAAGTGTGCACACCCACCGTCACGACAGAGCGCGACACGACAGGCCCCGACACGGTAGTGTGTTTCCGCCATTACGTGTCGTGTCGGGGCGCGCTTCTGTTCAGAAATGAACGAAATAAACGCCAGACGTTTATTTCTTTCATTTCTGAACAGAAGCTCGCAGTGTTTGCCTTTGTCTGGGTGTTTTCTATAATGTACAATGGTATTTATTTACAAAAAAAAGTATTTAAGTATATTTATCAGGAATCTAGTACCTAGTAACTCATTATCACGCTGCAAAAATAAATTTAAAAAAAAAGCGTCCACTTGTTCGCGCCACGAGCCGCGCGCGGGTATAGAAACACATTTGCAGGGCGTGTCGTGTCGCGTCATAACCCCCACCACCGCCGTGGCGCAATCGGCGGCCAGCAGTCCGCGCCACGACAGAGCGAGTCACGACACGACACGCCCTACAAATGTGCTCCTAACCATATAAAATGTATGAACGCGATATGCTTCTGGCGCGACACGACAGGCCCCGACACGGTAGTGTGTTTCCGCCATTAGTCTTCTATAGTATTTGATGAAATCAAGGATGAAATACATCCATGAATGAAATATGATCTTGTCAAGTCAAAGTCAACACTGTCTAAATCTTCAAATCAGGGTTGCCAGATTAAATTTTATGATTTTCCCCAAAATGATACGTTTTCAACAGAAAACCCCCAAAAGTTTTGTTGCAATTATAAGGGGTTAAAAACTGCCTTTTCCTCACTTCAGATGTCGCTTTTGTCTATTGTTCTCAAGGAATTTGTATACTACGTATTGTTCTACACATTTGACAGCTATCAGTCATTTTCCATCTTAGAGAAAGGATAAATAGAGTTGTCATCAGGCGTATACCCGTAAGGGAGAGAAACAAAGTACATTGATTACGTAGTGTTACCAGAAAAGAGAATATTACCCCATGATTTACCCCATGTTTTTTTTATATTTTTATATACAATAAACTAATAGGACTATTGATGATTTGCGATGTATTTTTTCTTATAATCATCAATATTTTGAGACTTCGATTTAAACTTGTTTGTTGCTAACATTGATACGAATTCAGGCGTAAATACATGAACAGCTTACGAAAACATAAGTAAAGTAACACATTGTACGTGCCTATCAAATTTTAGAGTTGCCCTCGATCATCTGGGATCCCATCATCAGATTCTGACTTTGTGACAAGTGATGATGGAAAAAAAACAAATGGTCTAATCCATACCTACAATACTTAAAGAATTATGCTCTAACTCCTATCCGTTTAGGAGTTGTACCTTCCATCATCACCTCACCAACATGGGATGATGACTTCCAGACGTAAATAAATAAATAGCTTACGAAAACATAAGTAACGCGTTGTACATGCTTATAGAATCTGAGGGTTGCCCTCGATATACCTAGGATCCCATCATCAGATCCTGATTTGGTGACAATGGGACCAAGTTGGGATATGCACTTTCGAAAAAAAAAAGATTAAGAAAATCGGTAAAAAATCGACGGAGTAATCGGCGGACATACAAAAAAAATACACAGTGAAACTTAGAACCTCCTCTTTTTTTGAAGTCGGTTAAAAACTATATGTGTGGGGGGGGGGTTTCTCGTCTGTACAAGCTTGTTTTAAATAGATATTATTTTTAATTTAAGTTGTCACTATTTTACCTCAATTGTGGGTAATATTGCATGGGTAAATTCAAGTAAATTGCTGGTATCCCCAATACGCGTGGTACCCGACTAAATTTAGGAGACACAGGAAAGTGGCCGCCTGGCTTCATTTTACTTACCTACTTAATTTGGGTGTATAATACTACAAAATACGATTATTTTCTTGAACATTTACGTTTTATTTCGTTATTTCTGTACATTGAAGCCGTCATTTGAACCTTAATAAATATTATCTGTATTCATTTTTATCAATTAGGGCCGAAATAAAGTCTAAATAGTGTACTTACGAATGAAAGGTTATGTTGTCGATTTTACGTTCACTGCGGCTATTGCAGCCTAAAACACTACAATGCACCATAGTCTATGAACGCAAAAACACATAAAGTCAATCACAGATTACAGTTTTCACCTTGTTTTCACTCTGAAAATTCAGATTTTGAGAATTATAGAAAACCGCTCTCGTTAGCTGGGCACAGTTAGCGACTGTGCCCAGCAAAAAAATAGTATACGTCGATAAGGACAAAAAATGTTTCTCTAGCTCTTTTTGGCCTTGGGAATATTGTATTTACTCATCTCGCTCACTCCTACCGTGTCGCCTCTATTCATCCTTTCTCTAAGTTTTCCATACTATTTTTGCCAAGACGAGCCAAGCGGAGCGCAAGGGCACTACCTACCTTTTCTCGAAACGTTTCGTCGTTTTTTTGAATAATAACTTTGGTTTGGATAATGCTATAAATAGTTGAAAATTTCAAGATATCATGACACCAGTACAATCATTGAACATTCAAAATTTGAATGTCGTAGCTATTATACTTTAGATTTTATTAATGTCTAAAAACCACCCATTTCGTCACTGATTCACTCACTGACTCATTGATCATCAAAATTCTTAAGTTACTTCCTGAAGTCCTAGAACGCCAAAATTTGGTATGTAAGCTAATATTACTACAAAAACAACAAAAAAATCATAAAACTTGGAACTTTCATCCCCCAACCCTTTAACTTAGGGGATGGAAGTTTGTATGAGATTTCCGCTTCCTAATATCCTAGAAAGCTGTAATTTGGTATGTGTGCTAGTATTAGTAGATTAATTTATACAAATCATTTATTACTGTATACTCTGACAAGAGAACGTGTTTGTGAAAACCTATTCTCTGAATAAAAGTTTTGAATTTGAATTTGAATTTGAATTAGACAAACAACAAAAATATCATAAAACTTGGAACTTCACCCCAAAAGAAAAAAAAAAAAAGCAACTTACAACTTATCGCCCTATCTCTATACTTCCCTTTCTTTCTAAAGTTCTTGAACGCTTGGTTCAGAACCAAATCAATAAATTTCTCACAATCAACAACGTCCTCAACCCGTTCCAGTCCGGTTTTAGGCAGGGTCACAGTACGACTACGGCGCTTGTGAAAATTACTGATGACATTCGTTCTGCTATGGATAGCTCGCAAGTTACTATCATGGTACTTTTAGACTTTAGTAATGCATTTAATACCATAGACTATGATATTTTGTTGTCAGTGCTAAGCTCTCTTAACATATCTCCGACGGTTATTGACTGGTTTCGTACTTACCTGTTTGGGCGCCGGCAGTGTTTACGTGTCGAGGATAAGTTCTCTTCGTGGTGTAACACGTCTGCTGGTGTACCTCAGGGTGGCGTGCTATCCCCGTTATTATTTGCCCTTTTTATTAACTCAATCACTCTTTAACTTCAGTCTTCCTACCACCTTTATGCTGACGATCTGCAGATATATCGCCACTCCAACCTTGATGACCTATCTGCTAATATCGACCAAGTCAATCGTGATCTAGAAAAAATTTCTGATTGGAGTAAGTTGCACAGTCTGGTCGTTAATCCGAATAAAACCCAAGCCATACTTGTCGGCAGTCCCCGCTTAATTTCTAAAATTTTTGCCACTAATCGCCATTCTATCTTGTTTGACGGGGTCAACATTAATTTCTCTGACCAAGTAAAAAAACCTCGGAATTAACATTGATAAAACTTTGTCTTGGGTACCCCATATAGCGGAAGTTAGTAGAAAACTGTTTGCAGCATCTGGTTCTCTTCGGCGGCTTCGTAATTTTTTACCTACTGACACCAAAATTGCGCTGGCTCAATCCTTACTTCTTCCTATTTTAGACTACGCTGACTCTTCCTTTCCTGATCTCAATCAAGACCTATTAAATAAACTGGAGCGCCTTCAAAACCTTGCCATTAGATTCATTTTCGGTCTTCGTAAATTCGACCACGTTTCTCAGTTCCGATCCCAGCTCCGTTGGCTTCCTATCCGTTTTCGTCGCAATTTACATATTGTTTCTCTTTTATATACGATCCTTTTCAATCCCAATACTCCCTCATATCTCAGAGATAGCTTCACTTTTCATGAAGGTTCTACGCTGCGCAGTGCTTTAACTCTTCGTTTGAAAACTCCCTCACATTCCACTCGATTTTACGGCGATTCTTTCACTGTCCAAGCGGTCCATTTGTGGAATTCCCTACCTTTATCTGTGCGGCAAGCTCAAAGCGTTATTAGTTTTAAAAAAGCCGTTCGCTGGTTGGGGGCCGCACGGCTGCATGCGCAGTAGGTAGTGAGAGTGCTGCGGATGCTCCCCTGTGGTTCTAGCTTGTGAATTGTTTTTTGTTATTTATTTTTTATTAATATTACCTATTATTATTTTTAGTCTCACTTTATGTTGTGCCACGCAACCCGTTTAAAATTTCTTTGTCCATGTCCATTGAGGTTGTCTGGAAGAAATCGCTTAGCGATAAGACCGCCTATTGTACTGTTTAGTTTCTAAGTTTCATGTATTAATGTTTTGTTTTGGTGCAATAAAGTGTTTTGTATTGTATTGTATTGTACAAAAAGAAATGAAATCCCACCAAAAACATTTTCATGTAAAATGTTGCCAAGACGAGACCATATGACTCGCACTGTCAAAAAGTTATCAGATCTCATGTAGAGCCAAGCTTCTAACTTTACACGCCCTACCTTTACAAGGCCTAACTTCACAAACTCTACACCTTAATCAAGATAGTCGGAGTAGGACGTATTGAAAGGACTTCCCTCCTTAACAACTACGTGAGAAACAGCAATTTGAAGCAAAAGGCATTATACCCTAGAGAGATGGCAAATCAAGTGTGTTCCTCTTTGGTTCAAAACGTTCAAAACAAAAGAGGCATAATTCTAGATAGCTAGACTTTATAGAATAGTATAGAGAGACAGCAGCTTTTTAAATGGCTCTGGATTGATTGTTGCACTTTAGCCAGGATGTTAGTCCAAAAAAGAGGGAAGTGCATTTCATTCTATTTTAAGTCTTGGTTTCTAAAAGTGCAAAAAAAATCCCTAAAATTCCCCATCACGTATTTTATTTCCCCAACACAGTACGTAATTACGGAATGAGCCAGAGCAATATAAATCTGCTTTAACAAATATTAACAAAATTATATAATATTAATTACAACAACAAAAATTACATAAAAGATAAATTAATAGTAATAAATTATAATCAACAATGATAATTATTACGGCCATTCTTCGATTAGCTAGATTTTGTGCGTCCGGGCTTGTATATTCGTATTATTATCAAATTCAAAAAGGGAAATATTTTTATATGTTAGTTAGCATCCATGTCTAGCTGGTAACAAGAACATAGGCCCCGATTACATAGTTATCTGGCTAAATTAATTTCACAAACCTCTGTTCTCTAAGCACCGTGCCCTGTCCGCACCCCAAAATGTGGTTAAAACTTGCTTGTAACTTTTATGATGTACGGATTTTATTTTTTCCATTCAACATTTTAATGAGTATTAGGCAACCGGGTATCACATGAAAAAATATCCACTCAATAAAATCAGTCTGTAAATAATTATCATTGAGTAACCGCATGTCCGAACTAAAGTTATAATTGCCGTGACGTTTTCTTTTCGAGGGTGCACATTCCTAATTACGATATTTGGCACATAACTACTTGTACACGTCTCAAGCCCTCAGTTTCTGCCGCGGTCTTGCAGCAGGTGCAGGTCTTTTACGTTAGTGTATAAGTCAATGAAGCACGTTAGTATATAATTACCGTATCCTTCGTTCAAAACTTTTCTAATTACCGTGTACTTAATTTTATACTAGATTGGTTAAGGTAGACTCTAATTGCTTATATAAATAGAGACAGTGCTTTGGTCTCAGTACAGTGTTGTAATGCAGTATTTCAATACTCTGTGGGTTTTCGAAAATTTTATGAAAAAATCGGCGTTTTCTAATTACCGTATACCAATTACCATGTATTTCTAACTACCGTTGTATGAAATTATTAAACTTTTGCTGTGCCGATTTAGTTCCAAACTCCTTCCATTTCCTCAGTTACTCCAGCTACTTTCATGTCATTTCTCACGCCATCACTCCATCTCTTTTTTGGCCTACCCCTGCCCTTCCATCCATCCACATTCATTCTTGGCACCCTCTGGGTCACATGACTGTCCAGACTGTCCACCCTGCGCATCATATGGCCAAACCATCTCAGTCTCTGACCTCTCTTATCGGTTACAGGCGCCACCTTTAAACTCCCCCTTATGTGTACATTCCTGACTTTGTCCCTTCTCGTCACTCCACACATCCATCCACCTCAGCATCCTCCAGCAACATAACCCGAAGGAATAAGTATGGACTGAGCGTTGAACCCTGGTGCACACCTACATCAACAGAAAAGCATTCTGTTGTACTGACGCGGGACCCGGTCGTAGGCCTTTTCGAGGTCCACGAATACCATATGTAGGTTTTTGTGTGCTCTTTTGTACTTTGTTGTGCCTCCATTATTTTCTCCCACAGCTTTAATGTGTGTGACATCAAGTTAATCCCCCTGTAGCTATTGCACTCCTGGACATCCCCCTTTCTTTTAAAAATAGGTACCAAGGAACTGTCTTGCCATTCCTCTGGGATGACATCCTGAACCAACAATTCATTAAGAAACAAAGTGAGCCACTGGCATCCATAATCCCCTAGAACCTTCCAGACTTCTATTGGTATTGTGTCCGGGCCAACTGCTTTTCCATTCTTCATTTTCCTCAAGGCGTTCTTTACCTCTAATTCATCTACCTTAGCTATCATGCCTATATCTATGTCATTAAGTTTTCTTTTCCATCATAATCATTCTCAACATTAAGTAATTTTTCAAAATATCCCTTCCATCGGTTTCTAATGTCACTATCTTTTACCAATGTTTTACCGCATTCGTCTTTCACACATTTTACGTGACAAATGTCTTTCGATCTTTGATTGCGCTGTTTAGCCATTCTGTATAGTTTTTTCTGACCTAGTTCATTATTTAAATCATTATATACTTTTTCTTCTACCCCGGATTTGGAACTCGCAATCACCACCTTTGCCCGTCTCCTCGCCTCGTTATACCTCTCCCTCAATTCAGTTTTCCTATGATCATGTCACGTAACTCTGCCATTCCTTGAATGCACTCTTTTTGGTTTTTAATGCTTTTTGGACACTTTCGTTCCACCACCACGTTTCCTTTTCAATTTTCGCCCACCTCGTGTTTCCCCAAGGACTTCTTTTGCAGCAGTTCTTATTGCTTTAGCCATTTCCTTCCAATTAGCATCAACATTCATACCTCTTATCGTGTAGTTGTGTCTATACATGTTATACATGTCATTTTTATTATTATTTTAAATAGACATAATGATCTTTTCTAATTACCATTACATTATGTAATAGATTTATCTAATTACCGTACCCATGAAATGTTTAAGTCTCATTAACTCGGAAACCGCTTTTAATAAACGAATGCCATTTTAATTGTTACATTCGCATGTTTCATGAGTTACATATTTCAATCCTTTTAAAACAAACTAGAGAAAAATAAAAAAGGGTACGGTATTTAGGCGAAGAACGCCTAATGTCGAGAATGACATTTTATTATAACGGATTAAAATTTAATTTTTAAATGCTTTTATTTAACTTGACCTGTATGTATGTAAGGGTGGAATTTTGGAACGAAAGTTTGAACCACTTCCCGAAGACCGATTGAGCTGAAATTTTGCTTAAAACTGTAGATCATGACAATACAATACTATATGATAACAAAATTACGATACAGCCGTTTGTGTTCCGTTTTTCGTACAAAACCGTTCCGACCAAAAACCTATAGGGTACTTCCGGTTGTCCTAGAATCATGAAATTTGGCAAGAAGCAAGATGATGTAGCACAAGTACAGGAATAATTTGTAAATCTGTAGTTACTTCTTCTTATAAACCAATATAATGTGACCCTACCCTTGGTACATGGCTCTTTTTATACCGGTTTTGAATTAAAATGTATTTTATCTATTAGGTACCTACTAGCTTTTCCTCGCGGCTTCGCTCGCGTTAATTTTATGACATAGATCTCGTTTGACAACAAAACAACCCATAGCGCGGCTTGTTGGCCGATAGCATCCCATACAGCGCCCTCTATAGTAGAAAAAATATTTTCCCTTTGGATTGACATACTTTCACGGGTAAAAAGGTAGCCTATGTTGGGCTCTGTACCCCTGACAATATATAATACAAATTGTCATAATGATGAACTGATTAGTCAAGCCGTGAAGGAATAACAAACAAACAAACTCACTTTCTCATTTATAATATTAGTATGATAGTATGACTAGTATGATTATGGGAAGGAACCCTCATGCGCGAGTTCTACTTGCCCTTGGTCGGTATTTTATTTTTGATGGGTACATAAACCCGTTTAGTTTGTCGCAAGGGTGACTGTAGTAAAATCAGGAAATTATCCCTTACAGGACCATTAGATATCCAAGACGAAATATAAGTATGCAACTAATTTTTTTAGCTGATATAGGTGTAAAATAATGAAATATCACCACGAAAATAAAGCAGACTGTACAGTTTTTTTGTAATTTCATGGGAAATATTTTTCCCTGTGGGCCATAAGGGTAACTAAAATAATAGTATGATTTGTTATATAAGTATTTTATTCTTTGCTTTATGACATGAAAATTAGAACTAAAATGATAAGGAAATAATAATAAAGAAGATCCAATCATGATATTTTGCAAAACAATTTTGCTTAGTTGTGAAGCACAGGTGGACGTTGCACATCATGCTTTACACTAGTCCATGAGGTCCACACCTCCCATTTATTTGTTGTACCACATGAACACTTCTGGACATGTGACTGCAGATCGTAGCTAAATTACATTGCTCTCGGCCATGTTGTGTTCCTACGGTAAGTAAGGTCTTCAAAGCCCCACTTTTACAGGGTCGGAAACGCGCGAGTGATACCCCCGGTGTTGCAAGCGTCAATAGGCTACGGTGACTGCTTACCATCAGGCAGTTCGTATGCTTGTTTGCCACTTTTGTGGCATATAAAAAAAGAATCTTCAATTTCAACGACAGTGACCACATTTTTTCTATCTTGCGCAATAAACTGCTGGTCTTCTTCATATAGCTGGAAGTATTTTTCTCTGCCACTATTATCCATACATCAACAACTGCATTCTTTCTTCATCATGAATATGAAATTCTCTGCACCTTATCTTAGCCATTTCTGTAAAAAAGTTACTGTAAATATAACAAAAATACACGAAAACAATTGATTATGATAGAGTACAACATTATAGGAACACTACAATACATATGCCAGTTATGGACCATAGGGAAAAATGTTTCCCTTTGATAATTTTGCATATTTCGGTATTCGTGGCTCATTATCTGCCGATCATCTTATTATTATATAAAAATGTACTTACCAAATGACATAAAACGCATGGAAAAACGTAGTAATTGTATTATTATTACTCTAAAAAACTTAGAAGTAATATGGAATTCAGCCCGCGAAGGTTTTGATTTTGGCGCGAAGGAAATTTTACAGTTGTTTTATTTTTAATTATTCCGAAATACATTAGTTGTCATAGTCAAACGTTCTATTATGATAATTAGAAAAAAAAATGTCGACTAGATAATAATTTATTGATTAATTACGATTTTTTAGGAAGGGAAAAATATTTCCCTTGGTCGTGAAAGGGTTATACAGGTATTCAAATTGCTGGTGCTAGTTATAACAAATAAATTCATCAGACTAGTACCGCCTCTCGACAATAGATGGCACTGCGAAACCTGTCCAGTGATAACTAAAAAGTAAAAAATAAATTAAAAGTAAAAAAAAATATATTTAAAAACAAGCTTTTATTTAATTGCGCTAAAAAGAATAAAATAAACTTTTCTTTTAAAACTTTAACTATCAACTTAGAACGTCATTACCCAATTTATATGACTTATAAGCTTGTCGCGAGATTTAATTACTAACATTTACTCGTAGGTACTACGACTACTACGAGTAAGTAGTAGTAGTTCGATAATTATGTTTTCTTATACAGGTATATCTCGCGACAAGCTTTTATGTCATACTAGCTTTTCCCCGCGGCTTCGCTCGCGTTAATTTTATGACATAGATCTCGTTTGACAACAAAACAACCCATAGCGCGACTTGTGGCGCCATCTGTTGGCCGATAGCATCCCATACAGCGTCCTCTATAGTAGAAAAAATATTGTCCCTTATGAATGACATACTTACATGGGTAAAAAAGTAGCCTATGTTGGGTACTGTACCCCTGAAGATATATAAACAAATTTTCATAATGAACAACTGATTAGTCAAGCCGTGAAGGAATAACAAACAAACAAACAAACTCACTTTCTCATTTATAATATTAGTATGATAAATTGTGTAATGACGTTATAAGTTGTTAAAGAAAAGTTTATATATTTTTTACTTTTAATTTATTTTATATTCATCAATACTAACACTCTTTTTCACAAGAATGTTGTAAAGAGCATTTTTGAATTTGTTGAAGGGTAGTGCCTTTACGGATTCAGGTAATATATTAAATAACATAATTGACATCTCTAAGCTGTTCTTTGAAAAACACGTGGTACTATGAGAGGGTGTGAGCAATCTGTTGGGATATCTGGTCGGAAAATTAATAATTTCTTTTTTCTTGGTGTAAAAAACTGGATTCAGTTTGACGAATTTGCATATCTCGAAGATGTACATAGCAGGTGGAGTGAGAAGATTCAGCTTTCTGGACAAGGGTCGACACGATTCCATGGGCTCAGCACCACATAGCGCTCTAATGCATTTTTTTTGGATGATGAATGCACGGGTCAGCTCCACAGAGTTGCCCCATATGACAAGCCCATCTCAACCCGGAACAAACCAAACCATGATATGCCATCAAAGCGGTCTCTAGGTCACAAGTACGAGTCAGACGGCGCAAGGCAAAAACAAATATATTTATTTTCTTGCATACTGCGTCCACGTGCTGTTTCCAAGTGAGCTGCGAAATGAAATTAAATGAAATGAAATGAAATGAAATGAAATCGTTTATTTCAGAAATTAGACCTTCACAGGCACTTTTTCTTGTCATTTACAATTTGTATATATGTATAAAGAGAATATACTACGTTATATACTACCACCATTTCGGACACAAGCAAAATGGCCACCGGTAAAAAAAATGGCGAAAGAAACCCGGTTACGGCCTTTTTTGTCATTTAGCAATTTTTTTTTTCCTTTCACTCTTTTGTTACAATGTATAAGTACATTTATAAGAATAAATAAAATACAGATCCAGGTACATACAGAAATCAAGCTAAAAACGCGGGATGTCGATCCAAATAGCGCTATGGTCAAATCCTAAATATGTCGAATATGTAGATGTTAATAAAGCGAGCAGACCAGTCCCCCAAGATGACAACCACAACTGAGAGTCGGCCCGCCAGCCTCCATCACTGAGCTCACCATCAACAATATTATGAACAATATTGGAGGGAACACAGCGACCCGACTCCCGATGCGACCGTAATCCCGGAAGAGCCCATTCACAAAAACAACCCCGTCAAAAAGAATTAAAAGTACTATAATGAAAATGCAGCACTATTTAGATGACACCACGACGTGTGTCCATTGATATTATGAGAAAAAATATGATAACGAACATTTATTATTTATGGAGTTTATCGAACATTGACTGGCTTTTAATGACAAGTTTGAGCATTTCATTTTCGCATAGGGGCCATGGAGACTTTTCATTTAAATACTCATTAATAGTGTAATAGGCTTTACGGATTAAGAATTTTTTAACATTTAATTTGAAGCTATTATTGGAGAGGTTTTTAATGTAATCGGGAATTTTATTATACATACGCAAGCCTTGAATAATAAAAGACTTTCCCGCTTTTCTCAGCCTAAATTTAGGAACAGCTAATTTGTTCTTATTACGCGTATTAAAACTATGAACATCGCACACCTGGTTATAATCATGAATGTTTTTACGAACAAACATGATGCTGTCAAAAATGCACTGTGATGCCACCGTGAGGATATTGGTGGCTTTAAAAAACTCGCGTAGAGACACCCGGTAACCAAGTTTATAAATAGAACGCACTGCACGTTTCTGCAGCACGAAAATCGAATCGATTTCCGCTGCTTTACCCCAGAGTAGAATGCCGTACGACAGCAAACTATGAAAATAACTAAAATAAACTAGTCGTGCCGTGTCGACATTGGTGAACAGTCGAATTTTCCTAACAGCGAAAGCAGCCGCACTAAGTTTACCTGCTAGGGTTTTTATATGATGATGCCATTGTAGTTTACTGTCAAGTACAATGCCCAGAAAAGTAGTCGTTTCAACCATTTCTAACTTTTCATCGTTAATAACGACTGATGACTGACTAATAGCTTGGGTTGCATTCGGGAGTGTAAAGGCTATGCATTTGGTTTTACTGGCGTTCAGTACCAGATTATTTACAGTGAACCATTGTAGTAGAAGAGACAGCGTCTTGTTAATGTTATCGACATTAGAATTTTTTCTGTCTACTTTAAAAATCAAAGAAGTGTCGTCTGCAAATAAAATAGTGTCGCATAAATTATGAGTTACATAAGGCAAGTCATTAATATAGACTAAAAAGAGAAAAGGGCCCAGAATTGAGCCCTGGGGAACGCCTATACTAGTAGGACAGCCTGCAGAGGTCGCTTCATTTACTCTCACTTTCTGAATTCTGGCGTTAAGGTAGGAGGACATGACACTGATTGAATAACTGTCCAAGCCATAGAATTTTAACTTCTTAACTAAGGTCTTGTGATCAACGCAGTCAAAAGCCTTGGAAAGATCGCAGAAAACACCAACAGCGTTCATGCTTTCCTCCCAAGCTTCCACGATAACTTTAAATAACATGGCAGCTGCATCCGTTGTGGATTTACCTTTAGTGAAACCATACTGACGAGGGTGAAGCAACCGATTATTTTGAAAATAGGGTAGTAGTTGGTCAAGTATTATTTTTTCAAAAATTTTACTGAGGGCTGGCAAAATAGATATTGGCCTAAAATTATTAGGATCCTTACTACACCCTTTCTTGAAAAGTGGTATGATTTTACTAACTTTCATTAAATCAGGAAAAATGCCAGCTGAAATACATTCATTGAAAATTAAAGCCAAATGTGGTGCTATGATATCTATAATATTACTTAAGATAGCTACAGATATTCCCCATATATCCTCTGACTTTTTGATGTTCAGAGATTTAAAAGTTTTGAGGATTGTATCAGCATTTATAAAATTAAACGAAAAACTTGTTGTAGGCTCGGGAACGTTCGACCTAAGAATTTCATCCGCAAGTGTGTGGGAAGAGTTCAAGAATTTAGTCGTTTGTATAGGAATATCTGCAAAAAAGTCCTGAAAAGCATCAGCTACCTCATCATCAGCGGAAACAATATGGTTATTTATAAGGAGCGAGTACTTATTAGTGCTCCGCTTTGACTTGCCGGTTTCGTTGTTAATAATATTCCACGTAGTTTTTGTTTTGTTAGTGGAGTTTTTGATCTTTTTACTTAAATGAAGCGCCTTAGCGGCCGTGCACACGAGTTTAAATGTTTTAGAATAATCCTTCACATATTTATCAAATTGTGGACTAGGATTATATTGACGCTGATCGTATAAATCATAAAGATTTCTTCTACTAATATATATACCCGTCGTTGCCCAGTCACAAAATTTCATTTTATCGCGAATTATAACTTTTTTAATTGGGAATGTATCATTAAATTCCCTACTGATAAGATCGAATAAATTTTTAAATAAATGGTTAGGATCATTTGAAGTTACCGAAGGAATATCAGTTTTTTCTTTAACGTTACTTCTGAACTTATCTTTGCGTGATTGAGAAATTATTCTAAAAGATCCAATCTTATTTTCAGTAATACATTTGTCAAATAAAGAGATTTGTTGACCACAATGGTCCGATCCCAAACAGTTTATTATTTTCTCACCAGTGACTGCACAGTTACAAAAGATGTTATCAAGACAGGTGGCAGAAGTGGGCGATATTCTAGTTGGCTCAAGGAATACATTTTTCAAATTAAATGATTTAAACAAGTTTAAGAGCCTCATGCTGTTCGTTGACGAAACCAAAATATCTACATTAAAGTCACCACATACCACTACAGGTTTGCTAACCTTAGTAGCACGCTTATCGCACGCGAATCCAATACTATGCCCAGAAACTTGACCGTCGTGGCTTCAATAATCAATTCACCTATGAGAAACACTGACAAGTCTGAAGGTTTCCCGTGTTTATATTTAAATTATTGCATTCCATCCAAGAATGTCGTCAAAGAAATTTTACTTCATAAGTTCGTCGGCTATTACTCGGTAACTAGTGGTGCCTACTTAACCGTTATAGTTTTCCTTGTAGGTTCACTATATGGACTACTACCATGAATTTTTTCAAATTTCTAAACACAAGACTTTCGGAGATAAAAGGGGACCACCGTGCAAAACGAAAATTGACACGTTAAATGTAAATAATTCGCAAACGGATCATTGTATCGGAAAATGATATTCCCACACTCTCGATGTTTTTAAGAGGCCTATCTTACGATATCCCACAAAAGGGGGTCGGTGCGAAAAAAAAATTTCATTCCCACTTTACCTGTAGGGCACTGCAAAACAAAATATTTTTCAAAATTTTATTCTACCACTTTGTTAGTATTGTTAATATGAGTAAACATACCAAATTACAGTTTTCTAGCATCAAGCGTCTAGGCGCTAGACCGCGGACGGACAGACGGACATGGCGAAACTATAAGGGTTCCTTGTAGTTTAATACGGAACCCTAAAAACGCAGTCCAGTCGCTTATGCATTACTCTTTCGAAAATTTTCGATAGGATGGGAATTAGAGTTCTAGGCCGATAATTCTTGATGTTGTCTTTTTGACCACTTTTAAATAAAGGGACACTCCCTCTTTAATTTAAGACAGAGACGTAAATATGATAATATAATTGAAAACGAAATAATGATATAATTATACATGTGACGATAGGCTCTACTGACGATTTTGGCTCATCATCCGAAGAAAATTATGTGACTGAAGGTGTGTTTGAAATTGTAGCTAAAAATATTAAATTAAAGACAAAATTAACCTTTCGAACGATTGTATCATTTAAAAATACCTACAATAATAAAGCTAAGATTTTTCTTATCAGTACTTTAATCCGATGCACTTTACAATACATTGAATACATGATCAAATCGATTACACCCTCATACAAACTTGAATCGATTTATCGTAAGTATCGAGTACCGAGTTGTGTGTGTGGTTACATCATTAGACACGGCACGGCACAATGACAGACAGACAATAATTATGACAAATGTCATAGATTAATATTGTAAAAACTGAAATAGATAAGAAACTCAGCTCATGAGAGCTGATCGAACTAATAGCGCCATCTAGTCAGCAGGTTAAACAACATTCGTAACTATCTATACCTATACGTACCGTACCTACCTACCTACGTATCTATATTAACATCCTATTACACCTATAATATAATATAAATACATATATCTACCTATCTGCTAATATGATAATACTAATATGATCAAATAAAAATTCAAGTTTATTATTTTAAATTTATTTAACACATCAATTTTACATTTTGCAATTCATTATCAAGTCTTATTCTGCAATTTATTATCACACCGTCGTCACAAAACAAAGTCACTAGGCTAATAGGCTCGATGTAAGTACACAAATTAAATCAAAATAAGAGCCGCCTAGGCTCACACACAATATCATAAATTTCTACAGGATGTATACATACAAAGGCGGATTAATAATATAGGTAATATATTTGACTCGACGCACTATAATCACAAAGAAACTTGTGACACCTTGATGATTTGAAAATGCAGACCGAAAAGAAGTGAATTGTGAAATAAGCGATATCAAAATTTCATTTCAGATGCGTAGTATTATTTATTATTGTATTTTCGGTGTTACCACTATACACAATACAATTAATTCCAACGACAATAAATTATTTTCAAAATTACAACTTTCAGTGATTAGAAATATAATACTACAACTTAATAGATATTTCATTCAGTTCTCATTTTTAAATAATTTACATTTAGATATATCAATAATATTAAAAATACTCATAAATATTAAATTTCATTCTTGTACGAAATATACTAAAAAGTGCTAAAAATAACCCCTGTTTTGATAATGGTAACACTCAAAGAGTTCTTCTTGACAATCCACTTTAGTGCCTTTTTAAATAGAGTAAATATTATTTTCGGCTTATTTTCCATAAAGTTCATCAGTTTTAATGCTTATATTGTCGTTTAAACCGTTCAAAAGTATTTATCGAATTTATTGGCATTTAATTTTAATATTCGAAATTAAGAGTAACTTTGTTGTTGTAGGTGAGTTCTTAACCCCCTAACTAGATGGCGTTAAATTAAATAAAGAATTTGATTTTGTTCCATATTCTGAGTTTCATAGGCATGACGAATGTCTTAACCAAAGAGGATAGTAATAATGGTAGGTATAGAGTGGCAACTCCGAGGTGAAATCGGCATCTATGAAAGGTGCTGCCACCGCAGGGGTTGGTGGGTGAACTAAAATTTTAACTATAGCTATAGATAGTATGTATACCCTTCCCTATAGTTTCTGAATATATTTCTTTGTTAGCGCCCCAAAGAAGTCCCCCATCCGAAGGAATACATCAAATTATGAGTATTTAAGTATTCAACTTGTATATTATTTACATTTTATGTAAATAAATAACTAAAATAAATAAATAACTAATAAAATAACTAACGTCAATGCTATCGAATGGTCCTTCAGACGATAAGTGAAGTACAAAATGGCCGCCGCTTTTTTTTTAATTTTAGTTCTTCCACCAATCCCCCAAATGTCGCTGTTGCCTATGAAAATTGACGGTTATACTAAGTGTGCTCCCCCTGGTCTTAACAAAACGGACCTATTATTTGGTGATTACTACCAAATACTATAGAAGACTAATACCCACAGCACAGCTCTTGACGTTTCTCATACAATGACTTGGCAACCTCCGTTCACCTCATGCCGCTAGGGGCGCTATAACATTTTGCATACAAAACGCACAGTTCACCTCATGCCGCTAGGGGCGCTATAACATTTTGCAATTTTGCATACAAAAGTTTTGAAATCGTTCACCTCATGCCGCCCTCATGCCGTAGGGGCGCTAGTGTCGCGTCTTGCTTGCCCGAATTCTTCCGAAGCTGTGGGTATTACTCGTCTATACTGTCTATAGTATTTGTTACTTACTACTTACTTTCAGTATACACAATATTAATCTATGATTGATTTGATTAGTAAGATTACTACTAAAACGTAGTGATTATATACTCTTTGATTACTACTACCTACTTATCTTATATAGTGCTAGTTTAAAACAAACACCAGAAAATTTAATATAAAATAGGAAAAAAATGTCTTTTCTAGCTGTATGTAGATTATGCTTAACTGTAAACACAAAAATGCATTTTATTTGCAACACACCATTACAGGAAGTTTATGAAAAACTGACGAGATGTTCTGTAAGTACAATATATCAATAATCCCTTGCTACATCTCACGTTTCTGTGGAGTTCCCTGCCCTAAGGTCTGCCGAGGGAAGTCCTTTCGGTACTTCCTACTACCTCTAAAATCTTTCTCAATTTGTTGTGAGTTCCAAGAAGGCTATAGCTACACCGCCGGTATGCTTAAGTGTGCGGTGTGGACATATTTAATGCAATAAGGTACCTACATTCGACACCCGCATCGTAGAAGGCAGTAACTCGGAATACTTCCAATTTGAGTTACCACCATAGCCGTGATGTCCGTGAAAAGACCTGCATGACAGTAATATCAACGTATCTCTAGCATTAGTCGTTTCAAAAATAGACGATCGGAAAAGGTAGTAATTGTTATGTGGACTTCAGAGGAAACAGAAGTATTTTGACGACCTCCATGGCGTAATGATTGCCACGCCAGATCGCCACCCAGGAGGTCCCGGGTTCGATCCCCGGTCAGGTCATAATGAAAAACGAACTTTTTCTGATTGGCCTCGGGTCTTGGATGCTTGTCTATATAGGTATTTGTTATAAAATATAATATCGTTGAGTTAGTATCCCATAACACAAGTTTCGAACTTACTTTGGGGCTAGCTTCATCTGTATGTATTGAATTGTATGAATTATTTCAAATTACTTCCCCGCATATTTTAAACTGAATAGCTAAAGCAATATTAAAGACATATGTTGCTCATAATTTTACGATAAAATGTTCGGTATTGAAATGGAAGTAAAATGTCATACAACTTTTACTACAAAACCGTAAAGTATATATCTCATCAAAATAATCAGACTGATGATTCCGATTAACAGAGAATAAGGATGACAGTAATTCTATTATTTTTTGTTTTAATTTTAGAGTGATTTACGAAGAGTAAAAACGTGATCTTTATACTGAGAGGGTTGTAAACTGCTGATACAACCTTATAACTGTTGAAGTTCTCCAAAACCTTGGGTCGTAACTGTTGCTATCTCAGCTTCTTATAGTTTTTTTTAGATGCACATAAATATCAAACAAAGTATTTAACCTAATTTAATCGATGCACAAATAAAGTTATCTGCAAAACTAATACTTTTTTCGGAAAAAAAAAACTTGTCCAAAACTACCACTTATTGGCTTATTCTGAAAAACTACTATTTCCAAGTTACAACCTTCTACAATGGGGGTGTCGAATATTTGCAACATAGCCTTTTTAGATTTTTTTCTTTTTACTGCAGACAAATAGGCAAGTAGGCCACCTGATCGAAAGTGGTCACCACCGCCCATGGACTTCAGCAACACCAGGGGCATTACCAATACGTTGCCCACCTCTGACGAGAACTCTAATGTACCTCTTAAATAGTCCCATGTCATACTACGAAGGAAACACATAGGCTGGGAGCTTATTCCACATAGAATGCTCCTACACTGAGTTACAGGGAGGGCGACAGAGACGAGATAGGACTTGTCTGCACTCCCCTGTCCCCTTCAACAGGAAAAATAAACTATTGTTTTTATAAATATACACAGCTATACACATCGCAGAAACCAGTAGTGGCATGTTACATATGCTTAGCGCACCTCCAGAGTGCTCGCACACTGATGTTGAGGGCTTTGAAAGCTGAGGGAGTGCTCACAGAGATTCTGAATTCAGAACCATTGGTGAGAAGCTTATTTTTATTTAATTCTTTTTCAGAAGCTTTTTGTCATGCTAGTCTTGCCGCCAGTTTCTGAAATGCATTTTTAAAGTTAATGACGCATTAAAATATAGCTGAGGGAGTTCTTCCTAACACTCTTTTAGTAAGGAACCTTAAAACACACTATAGTAATTTATATTTTTATAGCTGACAGAAAAATCAATAACAATTATTGACAGGGCGTCATATAAACTAAACTGCCCATTGACTTGTTCGCAAATAGAGCATATTGTTGTGGGTTCAACTCCTGTGAAAATTGAGGTGAAAGAAGAACCGACATATTTGGAGATTGAAAAGAAAAATATAGACATGGAACAAGGTAACATATTCCCATATTCCTGTTAAATTTAATAATAAATAAATATATAGTGTAGCGGGAGCGATGGCGATGTGCTCGACCGCCACAAAGGGAAGATCTTCCGGCCAGGCTGGGTGTCATGCCTGGGGAACCGCGGCTCCGACAATGTATGTGTCGGAGGTTGTATATATATCTCCATATCGTAGAAACTTCGATAGCGTGATTCAGGACTCTAAGTGGCGCCATCATGTGTTCGCATTGTGAACTTTTTCTTCACTCTGTAGTTCTTCTGTATGGCGATAGGTGTCGCCACAATAGGAACAAATCACACAGGTTGCGCTAGCCCCAAAGTAAGTTCGAAACTTGTGTTATGGGATACTAACTCAACGATACTATATTTTATAACCAATACGGTGAGTAAGGTCTCCAGAGCTCCACTTGGGGGGTTGGGAGGGTTGGCAACGCGTGAGTCATATCCCCGGTATTGCAAGCGTCTATAGGCTACGGTGATGCTTACCATCAGGCGGGCCGTATGCTTGTATGCCACCCTAGTAGTTTAAAAAAATACATTATACATATTATATAGATAAACATCCAAGATCCATGCCAATCAGAAAAAGTTTGTTTTCATCATGACCCAGAGGTTGTCATGTCGATGTTTACTAAAAACTTGAGTTAATATTGCTATTTCTATGATGATTTTCAGACTCACCTCTCCAAGACCAAGAAACAATAGAATCAGACCAGGACGAAACACAACCTACTGTGTCCGACTCCGAAGATGATCTACCACTCACCACAGTAAAAACGGAGGAAAAAATTAAAGGGAGACCTTATTTGAAAGTTACGATAAATGATTTAGTCGTCAAGCCAGTGAGTCGTCGCCTTTAGGACTACTTTTAATACAAAATGTTGTAAAAGCCCACTAATATAATTCGTCACGCTCAAATGGCTGGGCCAATTTTTATGATATTTGGTATGTAGGTAGCTGATACCTTGAATGGTAATGGTACCTTTAGTAGGTGGCGCCACTGTGCATAAAATTAAAACGAGGTTTTAGGAGTATGCTCTAGATCTACTAAACCGATTTTGAAAATTCTTTTATCAATAGATAACCACATTATTTGTGAGTGTCATAGGCCATATATTCATACGAAAAAGCCAACACATTAAACTATTATAGCTGTCACTGCCAAACTAAAGATAAAAAGAGACAGCTTCAGATAAAAGAGATAGTTTGCCGCGGGTAACAGTTTTTTTATTATTTTTCAGGTGGAAGAACAAAACGTCCCATCTACACAGAGGTTTTGTGAAGATTGCAATATACAATTTAAAACTTTGGAGGCGTGGAAATGTCATATACTTACTTCACCTAAACATACTATAGACAGTGGTGGCAGGTAAAAATGATAACCCCACTAATATTATAAGGGCGAAAGTTGGGGTGTTTGTTTGTTACTTCTTCGCGCTCAAATGGCTGGGCCAATGTTTATGATATTTGGTATGTACGTACCTTGGTTTAACACGTAGGGTACTTTTTATCCCGAAAAGTGCGTGATTCCCGTAGGATTTGGTCAAAGTCTGACAGTCTGCACTTTATAAAGTAGAAGGCGTAGTATTTTAATATTGCATTTTGAATTTCAGAACAATGAAACTAATTCTGCGCAAGTACAATCCGCCGCGGGGACTCGCAGCTAAATATGGTGAGGAATTCGCGCAACAATAATTTCAACAAACATTTTAATATATTAAGCACATCATAATAAATAATCATCATATAAATTATAAATGGATGCGCTTCTCTTTGTATATGTGACAAATACAAGTTTATAGGAGAAAAAATGCATTTGCATGCACGGGTCACCCAATCGTTAGCTCACCACTGCCCATGTTATTTTATTTATCATATTTTACAGGTGAACCTCCAATGCAGAAAACTGAAGTAACACACACGGATATAAATGAAAAAACAAATTTACAAATCAACGCAAATATTCAACCAAGATGTCACGAAACAGAAATAAATAACGCAGTTATCATTGAAACGCCAAAAACAAAAAATATTAACAAAACTACGTGTAACCAAACGGACATTGAATATATTTGCGACGATTGCGGCTCCAAATTCGATGATAAATGTTTGCTTACCAAACATATAGAACATCATAATTTAATGAAATCTAAAATTCAATTGAGTTATAACAAAGTTATTTTTAACGCGTCTTCATTGACAAGAAAAGATAAATCAAATATGTGCGAAATATGTAACAAGGGATTTACTACAAGTAGTCATTTAAAAGCTCATCTGAGAATACACTCAGGAGAAAAGCCTTACAAATGTGAGATATGTAATAAGAGATTTAATCAAAGTAGTAATTTAAAACACCATTTAACAACACACTCAGGAGAAAAGCCTTATAAATGTGAGATATGTAACAAGGGATTTACTCAAAGAAGTGATTTAAAAACTCATCTAAGAATACACTCAGGAGAAAAGCCTTATAAATGTGAGATATGTAATAAGGGATTTACTACAAGTAGTAATTTAAAAACCCATCTAAGAAAACACTCAGGAGAAAAGCCTTATAAATGTGAGATATGTAATAAGAGATTTATTCAAAGTAATAATTTAAAAAGACATCTAAGAATACACTCCGGGGAAAAGCCTTATAAATGTGAGATATGTAAGAAGAGATTTAATGAAAGTGGTACTTTAAAAACCCATCTAAGAATACACTCAGGAGATAAGCCTTATAAATGTGAGATATGTAATAAGGGATTTACTACAAGTAGTCATTATAAAACCCATCTAAGAACACACTCAGGATAAAAGCCATACAAATGTGAGATATGTAAGAAGAGATTTAATGGAAGTGGTACTTTAAAAATCCATTTAAGAACACACTCAGGAGAAAAGCCTTATAAATGTGAGATATGTAAGAAGAGATTTATTCAAAGTGAACTTTTAAAAATCCATCTAAGAACACACTCAGGAGAAAAGCCTTATAAATGTGAGATATGTAAGAAGAGATTTATTCAAAGTAGTAATTTAAAAAGACATCTAAGAAAACACTCAGGAGAAAAGCCTTATAAATGTGAGATATGTAAGAAGAGATTTATTCAAAGTAGTAATTTAAAAAGACATCTAAGAAAACACTCAGGAGAAAAGCCTTATAAATGTGAGATATGTAAGAAGAGATTTATTCAAAGTAGTAATTTAAAAAGACATCTAAGAATACACTCCGGGGAAAAGCCTTATAAATGTGAGATATGTAAGAAGAGATTTAATGAAAGTGGTACTTTAAAAACCCATCTAAGAAAACACTCAGGAGAAAAGCCTTATAAATGTGAGATATGTAAGAAGAGATTTATTCAAAGTAATAATTTAAAAAGACATCTAAGAATACACTCCGGGGAAAAGCCTTATAAATGTGAGATATGTAAGAAGAGATTTAATGAAAGTGGTACTTTAAAAACCCATCTAAGAATACACTCAGGAGATAAGCCTTATAAATGTGAGATATGTAATAAGGGATTTACTACAAGTAGTCATTATAAAACCCATCTAAGAACACACTCAGGATAAAAGCCATACAAATGTGAGATATGTAAGAAGAGATTTAATGGAAGTGGTACTTTAAAAATCCATTTAAGAACACACTCAGGAGAAAAGCCTTATAAATGTGAGATATGTAAGAAGAGATTTATTCAAAGTGAACTTTTAAAAATCCATCTAAGAACACACTCAGGAGAAAAGCCTTATAAATGTGAGATATGTAAGAAGAGATTTATTCAAAGTAGTAATTTAAAAAGACATCTAAGAATACATTCTGGAGAAAAGCCTTATAAATGTGAGATTTGTAATAAGAGATTTAATCAAAGTGGTTCTTTAAAAAAACATTTAAGAATGCACTCTGGAGAAAAGGCTTATAAATGTTAGATATGTAATATGAGCTTTCATCAAAGTAGTAATTTAAAACCCCATCTAAGAACACATTCAGAAGAAAAGCCTTATAAATGTGAGATATGTAAGAAGAGATTTACTGCCATAATAAAATACAGAGCGAAGCCGCGGGGAAGAGCTAGTATAATATATAAATACATTTAAAAAAATATTTTAGTAACCAAGACCTATAAAAATTACATATACAATATAGTTAAATTTGAAAAAATAGATAATAATGAAATGCCATACCCGGCACTGTAAGTAACTCGTCGTGTCACAGCAATGCCGGACATAGGGCAGTCCAGTCCAGGGATCGAAAAGGTTAGTAAAATACCGGTAAAGAACCGGTACTTAGAGGTTCTGTTACTAGAACCCGAACCGGAACCGGAACCTAAATCTGGAACCTGGACCGAAACCTTTATTTTATCGGTTCTTCTTTAAATCATGTCCGAACTTGAGTTACACTTAGAATATGTCTATGCGCCGTCGCAACGTACATTTTAGCACATTGCCGGCCAAACAGGCGCTGCGTTTGGGGCCTCCCATGCATTCAACGTGATTTTTTGCCATTTTTTGGTCTTGCATGACTCTGGTCAAGTTTTAAGATGAAAGACCAGTGAAACTCCTGAAGGGTATACACGACAAACATGCTGCAAACATGGTCCCTAGGTTCTGTTTAGACCGTATTTTGCAGCCTTTAGTGTACCTACAGACCTCTACACTCCAATATCGAAGGCTAACAGTCAGCTGCTGAAAGAAGAGATACGCTAGACACGGTTGAGCGTATCCCTTCTTCTTAGTGAACCGGTATTAGTATTAAGCCCACCATTCACTACACGAACGGACCAATCCGGCGTTGCCCATGCACTGCACGAACCCTCCACTCGAAGTATGGCAACCGCGGACCTGCGAGCCCGACGCCAACCCATTTGACAGTCTGGCGGACCGGTTCGTCGCTTCCATACACAGGCGGATTCGTCCGATGGCCGACCGATCCGCCGGACCAATCTGCGTGTGAATGGTGGGCTTTAGTATTAGGTAGCAAAATGGAGACATTTAGATGGTTACGTAGAACAAAACCGTCTTGCCAAAATAGGAAAAAACCTGTTATTGGGTGGAACAAGTATGTGAGCGAGGCTCATAGGAGGTCTAGGACGAAATTTCAGATGTGGGTACTTTATGGGAAACCTAGAACAAGTCTTGTATTTGACGAAATGAAAGAAAGTCGTAGAATATTTAAGGCGCGTTTGAAATGGTGTCAAAATAACAAGGAGCAATTAAGAATGGACACTATTGCTTCACATCATTCTAAGCATGATTTTCGCAAAATAAACTGTCGAGTAAGCCGGGCCTTCCTGTGAGCGTCGACGGTATTAACGGACATAAAAATATAGCCGAGATGTTCAGACAGCATTTCTCCGTGAGGTCGCCACTGGGGCCTCCACAGTCAACGTGTGGTAATGGGCCTTGTGGACGGGAGATCGGCACCAGATTCACAGCTAAAACAGTCGCTAATGCTATTAAGTCTATGCCAAGAGGAAAGTCTCCTGGCCACGATGGTCTCAGTATAGAGCACCTTCATCATGCCGGCCCACACTTGCCGCGAGCTCTGGCCATGTTCTATACTTTATGTCTGGGGCACTCGTACTTACAAAAACAAAACTGGAGACACGAGTGACAAGGCTAATTACAGGCCAATCTCGCTGGCAACGGTGGTTTCCAAAGTGCTGGACAGTCTGCTTAATATGCAGCTAGATAATTACGTAAGTATCCATGACAATCAGTTTGGTATTAGGCCGGGTCTATCCACGGAGTCCGCCATCTTGTGTTTGAAGCAGACTGTCAAGTACTACACTGATAGAAACACACCTGTATTTGCCTGTTATCTGGACCTCTCGAAGGCATTCGACCTTGTAAGTTACGACTTATTATGGCGGGAACTGGACGACTCAAATGTGCCTACTTCACTTATAAATATATTTAAATATTGGTACCTAAATCAGGTTAATGTCGTAAAGTGGTCGAATGCTTTCTCGGATCCTTACAGGTTGGAGTGCGGGGTGAGGCAGGGGGGGCTAACATCACCCAAGCTCTTCAACTTGTATATTGATGCACTGATAAGGGAGCTTAGCGTCACACATGTCATGTCGGCTGCCATATCGATGGTGTGTGTATTAACAATATTAGTTATGCGGACGATATGGTGCTTCTTAGTGCTTCTGTGTGCGGCTTAAACAAGTTGTTAGGCATTTGTACAAAGTACGCCTTCACTCATGGACTAAAATATAATGTCCTAAAGAGTGAATGTATGGTCTTTCGAGTCAGAAAGTCATGCCAGTTTAGTGTCCCTCCAATCAAACTGGATGGGACCCCGCTTAAAAGAGTGGAACAATTTAAATATCTAGGTCACTGGGTGACTTCTGACTTGAAGGACAATACTGATATAGAACGAGAGCGCAGGGCGCTGTCTGTGCGCGCCAATATGATAGCCCGTAGGTTTGCGCGTTGCTCAGCTGAAGTCAAAGTGACGTTATTCAAGTCCTATTGCACCTCCTTATACACGAGCAGCATAGGCTGCGACCCATAGGGGTTGATTACACGCAGAAACAGATCAGCGCTCTGCGTGTGCAGTATAATAATGCGTTTAGGGTGTTGATGGGGCTGCCGCGATTCTGTAGCGCGTCAGGGATGTTCGCCGACGCAAGAGCAGATTGTTTTTATACTACAATGCGTAAGCGGTGTGCATCTCTGGCGCGCAGGGCCCGGGCCAGCGCCAACAGCATCCTGAACGCATTCGCAAGTAGATTTGATCTTCAGTATGTGAACCATTGTTCGATGGTTCACATGCTGAGGAACAGTCAATTTTAAATTTGTGCATGTGTTTTATTTTTATTGTTTTTTGTGAACTAACAATAGGTATAAGGAATTTATGTATTACTAACCCGTGATCTGAGTTGGTCGAAATAAAAATATTATTATTATAGTAGCTGTTATTGTCTCTTTCTGTCTTATGACTATTTGGTGGTGTTAGAAAGAATGGATATAGTGCACTGGATCTTGCTTTAATGCAATCCATCTACAGGTAACCAATATATCTTTGGTTACAAGCCATGAACTGTGTCTCGTTCTCCATTGTTGCCAACAAGAAAAAAACAAGTTATTTCTTTCTGAAGTTAACGAAGTTATTTGTTCTGTTGTGTTGGTAGCACTTCCAAAAGTGACATGGCGGCTAATTCAATTTATCAATTCACTCCACGAGTTGTAAAATCTGGCTATTTTGGAAACTTTTCATTAAAAGTGGTTCGAAAATGGTTACAAAATGTTGTGTTAGTGGTTGTCCAAGTCAGTCATATGGTGGTTGTGGTATTTCTGTCCATTGGTAAGTCAAAAACAACAAACGGGAACCAGGATGACCATCATCAATGTATACCATGGACTTAAATGTACCAATTTTAACATGAGATATTTTCTTTAAAGCTTCCCTAAAAATGAGGAGGTATATAAAAAATGGCTCGATTTTGTTCTGTTGACGAAGAAAACGCAAAAAATAACGAAGAATTCTGTAGTGTGCAGCCGTCATTTCAAATCCGAGGACTTTTACTATGGAAATTCACGGCAATTATTGAAATCCAAAGTAGTGCCATCAATATTTACGGTACATAAATATTGTATTTAGATTTTGGAGAAATGAGTGTCGAGTTTCTTTTTAGCATTGTACGTACGGCACTTGCTGCGAAAATAAAGTATCTTTGGTTTTGTATGAAACAAGTTTATCGTTATAAAATTGCATTAGCAACAACAAATTAATAATTGATTTATTATCTATAAAGAAATTTTTGCAATGCTCGATTTGTTTTTTTTTTAAGTTACAAAAACTACCCACACAAGTAAAATATGATAATATATGGTCACCCAGTTAAAAAGAGACACAGAGCCTGTCATAACTGCATCTCGCTCGGCTCGTTTTTTTGCTTGTACAGCTCAGTCCTGTTTATTATACTAAGTCCATGCACGTCACGGTGAGAATGTGCAAAGATATTTTAGTAACGCCATCTACTTTTTTTCCCCAACAACGAAAATTGGTTATTTAGCTGTCGATAACCCGGGCACAGCTTTGAGAAAAGCCTTCCCTTCCTTTCCTCTATTATTCCCTTTCCAAAGTTGTAATGTACAAATTCTTCTATTTCACGAATTTTTGGTTGAGTGTTGGAATAGAAACATAAAACTTTCACGTAACAATCATGTATTTCTTTATACTTTTATTGCTTACACTTTTGAACACTTCTAAACAATTTAATTACCCCATATGACTAATAATTATCCACGTATAAATAAGAGTTACATTTTAAATCAAGATTAGTTCCTATAAAAACATATTTGTCTAAAACGTAGTAAAATACAAACTTTATCTATAAGATGTCATAAAACAGACTGAATCAGACCTAGACTTCATCATGTCTGTCTGATTTCAAAGTGCTCCAATTTTAAATCTTTCTTCATATCAAACTTTTTATAACCGGCCAGTTACAATACATTACTATGCAATTCCTTATTTAAATAAAACCTACAACAGATTTCTACATTTTGAACTCACAAGTTCCGCAAAAATAACACAAGGCTGTCTCTTTACTTCGATTCAACAATCTTTAGCATCTCCGTACATAAATGAATGTAACTTGAAACATAAATGTTTTGAACATTAGGTATATTTTTTTTTTTAGCTCATACCAAGACCAAAATGTGGGAAGATTATGTCAGTGAAATCTGCGAGGGAAGCCTCAATAAGTAGGTTTATTCACAGGCTTAAAAGCGCCCCTCAGGCAAAGGAAAACAATTAATAATTTTACATATTGGTATGTATATAATTTTTACATATTGCTCATTTCATTTTGAAGTTCACAGTAGTAGTTGCAACAATATCTTTAATTTGATTATGCAATTATTTCAGAATCACAGGATGGTTTCTTAGATGGAGTAATCTAATTTTTGAGAGCAAAAAAGGTGATGGTGATTACCACAAGAAAATGAACTCAAAAGTCTTCGAAGAATGGTTTGAGAACAAATGTATAGAACAAGTAAAAAAGAAGAGAATAAAATGGCAACGCTGGATGGAATTACTGATGCAGTCATGGATGAATTTGTTATGAATAACACCTCAACCTACCAATGACCTGAAGGTCACTAGTGAAACAAGCTGATCATCATCATCATGCAGTGATGGTTGAAGTAATCAATGAATAATCAGTTATTCCATAATTATAGAGTAGCTTATTTATGTAATATTTAATACACAAATATAATTACATATGTACTTTACACTCTCATTGTAAATGATGTGTGTAAGTGCCCGTGAGGGCACAAAGAATAATGTATTTTTGACTTTGACTATCAGTAATACATATTATTTTTTCTTTTTTACTTGTAACTTATATTTATTTCTTTTAAATTCAGTTTTAGTAATATGGCCATCACAAAATGTATATTTAATGTTTTGCCAATGTATCCATAGAATTCAGATATTTTGTTAGGTTTCATTAAATCCAATACTTCCTCATTGCCTCTTGGATTGTAGATGTCAGTTAACTCTGTATTCTTTTTTGTCCATTGTATTGTAGGAATTTACTTCAACTATGACTATGCTGTGTACTATGTTTGTTGATGTTACTGTGATGGTCTAATCCTCAGGTCTAATCAGAGTAACATATTGCTGTTGTATTTTATTTAGAAGTATTGAACAGCTGTAGCACACGTCCTTCATACCTTTTATGAAGACGATATAGAAAATGTTTGTATATCTATGTCTACTGTACAAAATTCTAAACGATAGTAAAAACCGTATCATAATGAGTTGTGTGATTGAGGTGAAGATAACAATTGTGATTGGCTTAAAACTCGTCATTGTCTTCCTACCTTGTGCATATGCAAATAAAACAAATGTACATAATGTTTATGTTTTTTTTTATATACCCTACCTTCATACATTTCCAAAAATGACAATATGCCTCTTAGTATGTTGTTGAGCGGCCGCCGTTGTCTATTTACAAAACCCGGCCGATTGACAATAATTTTCCTGGGTGGGTTAACCAGGTAATTACTGTTTTTATTAGTGCATACATAAAATGGCAGACAGAGACACCTGTTATAGTAATAACTATTAAGTAAACTGCAACTATGCACCAGCCCGAATCAACATCGCGCGTATTGCGACATAGCATCGGACCATCGGTGGACTACGTGACCGACAATGCTGACGCCGCAAATGCCCGAGGCCAGCGCTTTACCACGTTTTACCTAATTTACACTTTTACATTATTTTCATTAGAATTATATTCATTCTGTATCTAACATCGGTCGGAAATAGTTAATAAGTTTTAATTTGTAATTTCTTTTATACCCAATAAATTACTGAAATAATTTTGGTTTTTTTTGGGTTCTCCGGTTGAGATTTCTATATTTGGCGCAGTCTAAGTAGGTCTCAGGATACTCGAAGCGTCTCCAGGGGGGATAGGTATTACTCGTATCGAATACCGTCCCGGCTAAAATCGCTACCGTCGCGAGCGATCGCGTCGCGTCTCCGCTACGAGCATCCTTCGAATCAAGAAGAACCTGAAGTCCCGATCGGAGAAAAAGTCAAGACATCGACCCCAGAGGTACCAAAATGATATCCATGTAAGTACACCTAAACCATTTCTGTGTTGCTTTCATTTTCCTTAGTAGATAATATTAGTCGTCATAATTTTTCACCCTAAGCAAACTACCCCTAGAGGGCCTGCTCGCAGTAGAGAAGCCCGTAGGCATAAATTAGATTTTAAAAGAGATATAAGTGTAGATTTAAATAGTTCCTCTGAGCATTCCGCTAGTTCAGACCAGCTCGTAAGCACAAAAATGGCTGACTTAGACGGAATTTATAAGGCTTTGCGACTCGTCCCGGAATTTGATGGAAATCCACATATTATATTACCCCGATTTATTAATTTATGCGATCAGATTGTGGGGGAATATGATGGAACAGATTTAAGCAGAGTTTGTTTAGTTAATGGTATATTAAATAAGATTACTGGACCAGCCGCGCGTATAATAAACTCTAACGGCCTGACTGAGAATTGGGATTGCATTAAAATTGCCTTAATTAATAACTTCTCAGACCAACGGGATGAGACCGCACTTTATAATGATCTTATGTTAGCCACACAGGGAAATAATTCACCCCAGGAGTTTTATGATAGATGTGTTAATTTATTCAGCACTATCATGACCTATGTTATGCTTCATGAGACTATCGATACTACGATCGAAGCAAAGCGCTCATTATATAGAAAGCTTACAATGCAAGCATTTGTTCGCGGGTTAAAAGAACCACTGGGTTCACGCGTAAGATGCATGCGTCCTGATAGTGTTGAAAAAGCTCTCCAGTTTGTGCAAGATGAATTAAATGTTTTATATCTCCAAAATCGTAGTGAACCGATTATGGAGAAAAAGCCTCAGTTGCCTAAACCTATGTCAGTTATCCCAGTTCCATTGTCCGCGATGAAACCATTTAATTTTCCTGCACAAGCTCCCCATGTGTCTAGCTGGCAGAATCAACAGCCGCCAAGGTTTAATATGCCGTATAACCAGCCCGCTCCATTTAGGTCAGCGCTGCCAGGCCCATCGCGCACGCAACAAATGTTCAGCGCGCCGCCACCTAATTATAATTTTAATCAGAATAGATTCCAGATGCCACCTAGGAATATGTCTCAGTATACGGGCCCTAAGCCCATGAGTGGTGTAAGCCACTATGTTGCTAGGGATAGACCGCAGCAAGGTCAACTGTCAGGTCATGACTGGCGTAGGCAAGGAAACCCTCCGCCATCAAATTATTTTAAGACTAGGGAGATGAATGTTAACGAGTGTGCTAGTTATAATGATTACTATTATCCGCAGTACTACGTTTATAATGACGCTTATAATGATTGCTACCCTAGTACTGTAGAGTATGTTGAAGACCCTTACGGTGTGGGCGAGTGTAGTTATGAGATAATAGATGATACCTCAGCGACATCTCATGAACGTGTTGAACCCTCTAGTGGCTCAGCAGAAGATCAGGATTTTCAAAAGAGCAGGAAATTAGAAAGCTTAAGATAGAGTTAAATATACAATCTCAGCGACAGCTTCCGTATATACAGATTTCTAATCCACCGCTGAGATTATTAATTGACACCGGCGCTAACCAATCGTTCCTTAGTACTGAGGCCATAGGTAGATATTTTAATAACGTGCCTTTACAATACGATCCTTTTGAGGTAACCAACGTCCACGCTACTACGCGTAGTAATCACTCAATATCAGTGCCTTGCTTCCCTGAATTTCAGGAAGACGAGAACGTTAAATTCTTCGTATACCGATTCCACAATTATTTTGACGGTCTGATAGGACTCGATTTATTAGAAAAATGGGAGGCTAAGATTGACCTTAAAGATAAAGCTCTTATTACCCGGAACGCCGTTAATCCCATAGCTATGTATAACTCTCGAAATATAAATCTATATGAGGACGTTATACCTGCTAATTCTACTAAATTAGTTAGACTTCCTATTAACTTACACGACGGCGACGCGTTTATTAACGAACAAACCATAGGTAATTGCGTAATTAATGAATGCCTAACTTCAGTTAAAAATAACCGTGGTTATCTAGAAATTACGAACCCCACTTCTTATGACTTAATCTTTTCAATGGACCGTGCCGTGAATGCTGAGGCTTATAATATCGAAGGCACGCCCATCGAAGCCTCTTCTCCTCGTGCTGACGAAGTATTATCTCGGTTACGAACAGATCACCTTAATCCGGAAGAACGTGCTAACTTAGAGACCCTATGTAGAAAATACGCCGATGTATTCTATCTAGACGGCGAATCGCTTACATTTACAAATAAGATCAAACACCATATTAGGACTACAGACGAACTACCGGTCTATACCAAAAGCTACAGATACCCTTATGTTCATAGAGATGAAGTTAGAGATCAGATAGGTAAGATGTTGACCCAAGGTATAATTCGACCTTCCGAGTCTGCTTGGAGCTCTCCCATCTGGATCGTTCCCAAGAAGGCGGATGCCTCAGGCAAGACTAAATGGCGTCTAGTGGTAGATTTTCGTAAGCTCAACGAAAAAACCCACGACGACAGATATCCTATACCCAACATCAACGATGTTCTCGATAAGCTAGGCAACTGTCAGTATTTCTCCACCCTGGATTTAGCCAGTGGTTTTTACCAGGTGGAAATGCATCCAGAAGATATCCCAAAGACCGCATTCAATGTGGAGCACGGCCATTACGAGTTTTTGCGTATGCCGATGGGTTTAAAAAATTCGCCATCCACATTCCAGCGTGTCATGGATAATGTCCTGAAAGATCTCCAGAACACGGTCTGCTTAGTTTATCTCGATGAAATTATAGTCTTCAGCACGTCTCTGCAGGAGCACATGCTAAACCTGGAAAAGATCTTCTCAAAATTACGCGAGTCCAATTTCAAAATTCAACTCGATAAATCCGAGTTTCTTAAGCTTGAAACCGCTTACCTAGGCCATATAATAACTAAAGACGGTATTAAACCGAATCCCTATAAAATACTGGCTATTGAAAAATACCCCTTACCTAGAACTCCGAAGGAAATTAAACAGTTCCTCGGGTTGATAGGATACTATCGTAAATTTATCCCGGACTTTGCCCGCGTCACTAAGCCGTTTACACAGTGTCTTAAGAAAGGTAGAAAAGTCATAGTTAACTCTGATTATACCAGTTGTTTTGAGAAATGTAAGCAGCTTCTTACGAATGACCCCATTTTACAGTATCCAGACTTTTGCAAGGAATTCGTACTCACTACTGACGCGTCTAATGTAGCACTAGGGGCTATACTATCCCAAGGCCCCATAGGCGCAGACAAACCGGTTTGCTACGCATCTCGTACTCTTAATGAGAGCGAGATGAACTATAGTACGATTGAAAGGGAATTGCTCGCGATAGTATGGGCAACTAAATATTTTAGGCCCTACCTATTTGGCAGGAAGTTTAAGATAATTACCGATCATAAACCCCTTCAGTGGGTCATGAGTCTAAAGGAGCCTAACTCACGACTTACCAGGTGGAAGCTCAAACTATCTGAGTATGACTTCACTGTCGTCTATAAAAAAGGTTTAACTAATACCAATGCCGACGCACTTTCGCGGGTAGAAATTCATAACGAGGAAACCGATTCATTACTAGTAAATGCCTCCGAACGTCCACCCTCAGTAGCTAACTCTTCTACAGTCTCTGCACACACTAGCCACGAAAACCCCATATTAGAAGTGCCTATAGTTGACGAACCATTGAATAAGTTCCATAGGCAGATATGTATAACTGTAGTTGGCGATATAAAAAAACGCCCTACAGCATCTAAGCCCTTTGATACCCACACTAGAACCGCTGTACAGGTGTCTCAAACTAACCTAGAAGATGACGTGGTAAATGTCATTAAGGAGTATGTAAATCCCAAGATAAAAACTGCTCTGCTTATAAATCCACCCTTATCTATGTATGATATTGTGCCTATAATACAAGATAAATTCAAAAGCTCGTCTATGAACCTAGTATTGGCCAAATTTGAGGTAGAAAACGTAAAGGACTATTTAAAACAACAGGAGATTATATCACAGTATCATGACGGTAAAACCAATCACCGCGGTATAAATGAGTGCCACTTGGCTCTTTCTAGACGTTACTATTGGCCCAAAATGAAGGACCACATACATAACGAAGTTTATTAACGATTGCTCTATTTGTGGTCAAGCAAAATACGACCGCAACCCTATAAAGCAAAAGTTTAATATTGTGCCTCCTGCCACCAAACCGTTTGAAACTATTCATATAGACTTATTAACTATACAAGGTGAGAAGTATTTAACTATCGTGGATGTGTTCTCAAAGTATGCTCAAGCGTACCATGTCCGTGATGGTACAGCCATCAGCATCCTTCAAGCCCTTTTAAAATTTTGCACTCATCATGGGTTACCTATTACTATAGTATCAGACAATGGCACAGAATTCACTAATCAACTATTTAACGAATTTATTATATTACAAAGGATTCATCACCATAGGGTGTTAGCTCATTCTCCAAATGACAATGGTATTGTAGAGAGATTCCACTCTACACTACTAGAACATTTACGCATTCTCAAACTACGTCATAAAGGTGAAGATGTAGGTAATCTGGTGAACTATGGTATACTAGCATATAACAGCTCAGTTCATAGTTTTACGAAGTGTAGGCCATACGACATTATTACAGGACACTTTGACCCACGTGACCCATTTGACGTAGACTTGAATAAACATCTCATGCAGCAGTACGTACAGAATCATAGGGATCAGATGAAATTAGTATATGACAAAATTAATGAGTCCAGCCTAGCCAACCGTACTAACCTAATAGAAAATCGTAATAAAGATAGGGAAACGGAAGTAGAATACCAACCCCAGCAGCGTATATATGTAAAAAACCCTTTTGCAAACCGCCAAAAACTGGCCCCTAGATATACTCAGGATACGGTACTAGCCGACTTACCTATCCATTACATCTCACGTAAACGCAAACCCGTTGCGAAAAGTCGTCTGAAACGAGTCCCTAAAAGTGCCCAATTGTTACAGGGTGCTACTGGTCCTGATTTTAAAAGCTTTTATTTAACTTGACCTGTATGTATGTATGTATGTATGAATGTATGTATGTATGTAAGGGTGGAATCTTGGAACGAAAATTTGAACCACTTCCCGTAGACCGATTGAGCTGAAATTTTGCTTAAAACTGTAGATCAGATGACAATACAATATTATGATAACAAAATTACGATACAGCCTTTTGTGTTCCGTTTTTCGTATAAAACAGTTCCGACCAAAAACCTATAGGGTACTTCCGGTTGTCCTAGAATCATGAAATTTGGCAAGAAGCAAGATGATGTAGTACAAGTACAGGAATAAATCTAAAAATCGTAAATTTGTAGTTACTTCTTCTTCTTTAAACAACCAATATAATGTGACCCTACCCTTGGTACATTTTACATTGGTACATGGCTCTTTTATACCGGTTATGAATTAAAATGTATTTTATCTATTACTAGCTTTTCCTCGCGGCTTCGCTCGCGTTAATTTTATGACATAGATCTCGTTTGACAACAAAACAACCCATAGCGCGACTTGTGGCGCCATCTGTTGGCCGATAGCATCCCATACAGCGCCCTTTATAGTAGAAAAAATATTTTCCCTTTGGATTGACATACTTTCACGGGTAAAAAGGTAGCCTATGTTGGGCTCTGTACCCCTGACATATACAAATTTTCATAATGATCAACTGATTAGTCAAGCCGTGAAGGAATAACAAACAAACAAACTCACTTTCTCATTTATAATATTAGTATGATAGTATGACTAGTATGAGGAGCTCGATGGCGTCGCTGTGTGTCACACTCTAATATGAACACACAAGTTAAGCGACGGTGACCCTAGCCAGCGTTTGGATGGGTTTCGTTATCTCGAGCTTCTTCGTGCTTCGGAGGGCACGTTAAGCCGTCGGTCCCGGCTGTTGTCGATAGATGACAGTCGTTAAGCCAAGTCGGTGGCCTTAGGGCGGTTTGAAAACACCGACCTCTGCCAATCCGCATTGGAGCAGCGTGGCAGAGTACGCTCTAATCACCTTCGATTGAAGGGAGACCTGAGACCAGCAGTGGGATGATTATGGGTTGATATGATGATGATGATGATGACTAGTATGATTATGGGAAGGAACCCTCATGCGCGAGTTCTACTTGCCCTTGGTCGGTATTTTATTTTTGATGGGTACATAAACCCGTTTAGTTTGTCGCAGGGTGACTGTAGTAAAATCAGGAAATTATATAGGTATTCAAATTGCTGGTGCTAGTTATCTATCTATATATATAAAAATGAAACCCGTTTTCCGTTGTCACGACATAACATGAAAACGGCTTGACCGATTTGGCTGATTTTTTTTTTAGAATATTCCTTGAAGTACGAGGATGGTTCTTACGGAGAGAAAAATTTAAAAATTCCCACGGGAAAGCGGGATACACGCAAACGAAATTGCGCGGGTTTCGCTAGTAACAAATAAATTCATTAGACAAGTACCGCCCCTCGACAATAGATGGCACTGCGAAACCTGTCCAGTGATAACTAAAAAGTAAAAAATAAATTAAAAGTAAAAAAATATATTTAAAAACAAGCTTTTATTTAATTGCGCTAAAAAGAATAAAATAAACTTTTCTTTTAAAATTTTAACTATCAACTTATAACGTCATTACACAATTTATATGACATAAAAGCTTGTCGCGAGATTTACCTGTTTAGGAAAACATAATTATCGAACTAACATTTATTCGTACTACGAGTAAATGTTAGTAATTAAATCTCGCGACAAGCTTTTATGTCATATAAATTGTGTAATGACGTTATAAGTTGATAGTTAAAATTTTAAAAGAAAAGTTTATTTTATTCTTTTTAGCGCAATTAAATAAAAGCTTGTTTTTAAATATATTTTTTTACTTTTAATTTTTTCCTATGATAACATCCCAGGAAACGAATCAGGAGATAACACTTGAGAGTCTGGACGATGGACCCGGACTGCTACCGTTCCGACTAGGTGCGACAAGACTCATAACGCATTATCATACGTTCCTGCAATATGTAGAACTTCGAGATATCGAAGAAAAAACTAAGTTGATACAGGAGCAACTAGTAGAATATAAGCGTAAATTAAGTAACGACACTTATCTTTTATATGAAGTTCAACTTGATTATTTAGCTAGTAAGTTAGTAGATGTAACAGACCACTTAGATACTTTAAAGCCATCCCGAGTAAAACGAGGTCTCATAGATGGATTAGGGTCAATAATCAAAAGTGTAACAGGTAATTTAGACCAGGCAGATGCTGTAAGGTATAATGATGCAATCAAAGTTCTCCAGGATAATAATAACGCTATTTCGCAGGAATTTAACAACCACGTAACTCTCAGTAAGGAATGGATGGTCCAGCATTCTAATATCATTAGTAAATTAGTAGAAAATCAAGCAAGAATTAACGAAACATTACAGTTAATCCTTGATAAGCAGGCATACAGAGACTCTAGTCTTATTAAATATGCCAAATTTTCTCAGTACTTAGCCATCATCACCGAAAACTTAGATGAAGTGTTAGACGAGTTAATTAGAATAGAAAATATGTTAGCCTTTATTCATACTTCTAGTTCTCATCACTCTATGGTAAAAATTCAAGTTTTGAGTCAAATGATCCAAAGGTTGATTACAGTCTATGGTAAGGACAAGGTCTTAGACTTAGAACTTAGGGAATACTATGACTTAATAAAACCAGGGTATTACTATTCAGGACACCAGATAGTAGTTATTTTTAAGTTACCCTTGTTCACAAGCGATAAATACGTTATCTGTAGCACCTAACAAGTTTAGGCAGGCCCTCATCCCTCCTTATCCTATGATAGCAACTAACAGGAACGGCTACGTGTACATAGAGACAGAATGTCCGAAGTACAACGATTGGTACCTCTGCGATGAGAAAATGGAACATCAGCTTCGCCAGGCACCAGATTGTACACAGAATCTTAACATGGACAAGAAACTAGATGATACCTGTAAAGTCGTCAAAGTTACGCTATCTACTGCAGCCATGGAAGAATTGGATGAGAAACATTACATAATTTCATTTCCCAACGCGACCCGGGTGCACACTGTATGCGGAAGGGAGGATTACAACATACTAAAGGGGAGCTATCTCGCGACGATTCCTGTGAACTGTCATCTCTACACATACGAGTTTACCCTTACAAATTCGTACGACAAAGTGGAAGGGAAGCCTTTGAGAATAAGCAATATTTTTTTTCACGAAGAAACTTTGCCTAAGAATACCACCCACATCAATCTGAACTCTATAGACCTCCGCAAATTGCGTGATGCCCAGCACCAAATCTTGCAACAGCCACACCTACACTTGGAGCAGATGCCTTCATACTTATATCATACGACGATACCGCTGTACTTAACATTGTTCGGTGCACTTGTACTTATCATAATTGTGGTTGTACGACGCTACAAAGCACTTCAGAGCAAGTCAAGTGAAGAATCTCAGATTGAAAGGACATACGCCGAACCTGGAAATCCTCAGACCCAGACTCCACAGTCAGCGCTATTTTCTCACCTTCGGCGTCAAAAATAATCGCTGATCTAAAGGGGGAGGTGTTATAGTAATAACTATTAAGTAAACTGCAACTATGCACCAGCCCGAATCAACATCGCGCGTATTGCGACATAGCATCGGACCATCGGTGGACTACGTGACCGACAATGCTGACGCCGCAAATGCCCGAGGCCAGCGCTTTACCACGTTTTACCTAATTTACACTTTTACATTATTTTCATTAGAATTATATTCATTCTGTATCTAACATCGGTCGGAAATAGTTAATAAGTTTTAATTTGTAATTTCTTTTATACCCAATAAATTACTGAAATAATTTTGGTTTTTTTTGGGTTCTCCGGTTGAGATTTCTATATTTCACCTAATAACTTTCACTTTTAGATAGATTAGATTTAATGTTGTTTTTGATAAGTAAATAAATAAAATCTATTGATTTACTTATTAATATATTTAATACTAGATGTGCCCGCGGCTTCGCTCGCGTGGAATTGGACTTGTGACTAATTAAGTAGTATAGACGGATTTAACAGTCTCCTATTACTGTAGTTTTCCCCGAGACGTCAGTGTTCTTCATTGCTCATTGTCTATTTGCTCGCCGCTGGTAATCTTGGCTACCTACTGTGTACAAAATCCTGTTGTTTTATTATTTTAATAGCTGTTACCCGCGGCTCCACCCGCGTGGTCAAGCGAAAATGCCGATAATTTCGTTCCCGTGGGAATTTAAAAAAAAAACGACTTTATCCTTGTCAACATCATAAAGGGAATCTCTAGAAGAAAAAAAACAGCTTTTCAGGTCAAGCGCTTCCGATAATTCCCGCGTAGTCTAATTATTCCGAATCCTGTGGGAATAAAAAAAAATCCCGTCTTTATCCTTGTCTAAGTACTTTATAAAGGGAAGCTTAATACAAAATCTAGGCGTTCTAGGTTGAGCGCCCACAATAACACACGTGCAGTCCTATTTGTCCCGTTCCCGTGGGAATTAAAAAAATCCCGTATTCATCCTTGTCAACATCATAAAAGGAACCTCTATACAAAATTTCAGCTTTCTAGGTTGAGCGCCTGCGATAATACACTTGCAGTCCTATTACTCCCTTTCCCGTGGGAATTTCGTAAAACCCCGTCTTTATCCTTGTCAACATTATAAAGGAAACCTCAATACGAAATTTCAGCTTTCTCGGTTGAGCGCCTGCGATAATACACTTGCAGTCCTATTACTCCCTTTCCCGTGGGAATTTAAAAAAATCCTTTCTTAGTGAGCACCTACGCCCCAAAAGGAACCCTCATGCAAAATTTGAGACTCCTGACACGTAGTTTCGGAGATGTCGTGATACATCAGTCAACTTTGCATCCCCGTTTTACCGCCCTTAATGGATGATTTTTGAATATTTTACTCGTGTTTCATGCCTTTCAGCAAAGAACCTTCATGCTGAATTTCATTGGAATAACTACAAAAACAACAAAGTTTCATACTAACTTTGCGCCCCGTTTAACCCCCTAAGGGATGAATTTGGAAAAAAATATTTTACTCATGTTTCATGCCTTTCAGCAAAGAACCTTCATGCTGAATTTCATTCGAATAACTTCAAAAACGGCTAAGTTTCATTCTAACTTTGCACCCCCGTTTAACCCCCTAAGGGATGATTTTTGAGAAAAATATTTTACTCGTATTTCATGCCTTTCAATAAAGAACCTTCATGCTGAATTTCATTCGAATAACTTCAAAAACGGCAAAGTTTCATACTAACTTTGCACCCCCGTTTTACCCCCTTAGGGGATGAATTTCCAAAAATCCTTTCTTAGTGAACACCTACGCACCAAAAGGAACCCCCATGCAAAATTTGGAACTCCTGGCACTTGTAGTTTCGGAGATTTCGTGATGAAACAGTCAGTGATTTTCTCTTTTATATATCTGCACAGTGCCATCTAGTGAATTTTTGAGGAACTAAATTTCAAAATGGTCAGCTTAAGTAAATAAAAAACTTTCAAACACAGTGCTATTGAATATTAAAATGGTCGTAATCAGGGGTCGGGCGATTCCGACTGCACAGTGACAATTTTAAAATTCTTTGGTTGTTGAAAATTTAAATGAGTGTAACTTCTTCTTTTTCTTCTCCTGACATCCGGTCCGGTCCGGTTCGGTCCAGTCCGGTCCGGTCCAGTCTGTTGTCGGTAGGTATGGTGTACCAAGTCTCAAGTTTGTAAGTGCGAGAATTTTTTTTTCTTACATTGACAGGGAGGAGACCTTTAAATGAACATAAATTATTTTCCTGACATCCGATTTAAATGAAACAAAGCCTATATTCTGCTCCAAGCCGAGCTCTATCTTCCTGTGAAAACTGCATTAAAATCCGTTCAGTAACTTAGAAGATGTGCGCGTTCAAACAGACAGACAGACAGACAGATAGAGAGACAGACAAAAAAATCCAAAAAAAATTTTTTCGCTTTTATTACCTTTCTCTAACTGTTCTCTCTCCATTTTTGCCAAATATGTTCAATGTACAGACATATCGGGGTCTACTGTTTTATTATATGTATAGATATTATACCTAGTTGTTTTAGGTCATACAAACTAGTTGTGCATATCAGTAGGTCTTTATAAGACAACGGGAAAAATGCACGCCCAAAAAAATTTTGGTAGAACCTGTCTGTTATTGGTTGCTAGGCAACGGTTTGTCATTAAACATTCTATCTTGCAAACGCCTCAAGTATAGGTAGAAAGCTAAAAAAAAAGTTTGGTCAAAATTTGTAGATGGCGTAGTTTCAATTCGATTGGCACGGATTGGCCGTGAGTGCGTTCTCTTTTTCTATATGTCTTATTTTTCTCTCTGACCCGTCTACTCAAAGAGTAAAGTAATATCGTCTACTACCTACCCAGAGAGAAAAATAAGACTTAAAGAAATATCTACATTGCAGAAAAATAAGACAAATAGAAAATTGCCTACATATTTAGATAGAGTGCTAGTGCTAGTAAAAATTAATTAGTAAACAAACACCAGTTAAAAATTTAATATAAAATAGGAAAAGAATGTCTTTTCTAGCTGTATGTAGATTATGCTTATCTGTAAACACAAAAATGCATTTTATTTGCAACACACCATTACAGGAAGTTTATGAAAAACTGACGAGATGCTCTGTAAGTACAATATATCAATAATCCCTTGCTACATCTCACGTTTCTGTGGAGTTCCCTGCCCCTAAGGTCTGCCTCTAAGGCTCTTGACCGAGGGAAGTCCTTTCGGTACTTCCTACTACCTCTAAAATCTTTCTTAATTTGTTGTGAGTTCCAAGACGGCTATAGCTACACCGCCGGTATGCTTATGTGTGCAGTGCAGAGCAGGCAGAAAAAAAACTTGTCCAAAACTATCACTTATTGGCTTATTCTGAAAAAACTACTATTTCCAAGTTACAACCTTCTACGATGGGGGTGTCGAATATTTGCAACATAGCCTTTTTAGATTTTTTTTCTTTTTTCGTCAGACAAATAGGCAATTAGGCCACCTGATCGAAAGTGGTCACCACCGCCCATGGACTTCAGCAACACCAGGGCATTACCAATGCGTTGCCCACCTCTGACGAGAACTCTAATGTACCTCTTAAATAGTCCCATGTCATACTACGAAGGAAACACATAGGCTGGGAGCTTATTCCACATAGAATGCTCCTACACTGAGTTACATACAGGGAGGGCGACAGAGACGAGATAGGACTTGTCTGCACTCCCCTGTCCCCTTCAACAGGAAAATAAACTATTGTTTTTATAAATATACACAGCTATACACATCGCAGAAACCAGTAGTGGCATGTTACATATGCTTAGCGCACCTCCAGAGTGCTCGCACACTGATGTTGAGGGCTTTGAAAGCTGAGGGAGTGCTCACAGAGATCCTGAATACAGAACCATTGGTGAGAAGCTTATTTTTATTTAATTCTTTTTCAGAAGCTTTTTATCATGCTAGTCTTGCCGCCAGTTTCTGAAATGCATTTTTAAAGTTAATGACGCATTAAAATATAGCTGAGGGAGTTCTTCCTAACACTCTTTTAGTAAGGAACCTTAAAACACACTATAGTAATTTATATTTTTATAGCTGACAGAAAAATCAATAACAATTATTGACAGGGCGTCATATAAACTAAACAGCCCATTGACTTGTTCGCAAATAGAGCATATTGTTGTGGGTTCAACTCCTGTGAAAATTGAGGTGAAAGAAGAACCGACATATTTGGAGATTGAAAAGAAAAATATAGACATAGAACAAGGTAACATATTCCCATATTCCTGTTTATAAATATAGGAACAAATCACACAGGTTGCGCTAGACCCAAAGTAAGTTCGAAACTTGTGTTATGGGATACTAACTCAACGATACTATATTTTATAACCAATACGGTGAGTAAGGTCTCCAGAGCTCCACTTGGGGGGTTGGGAGGGTTGGCAACGCGTGAGTGATATCCCCGGTATTGCAAGCGTCTATAGGCTACGGTGATGCTTACCATCAGGCGGGCCGTATTGTATGCCACCCTAGTAGTTTAAAAAAATACATTATACATATTATATAGATAAACATCCAAGATCCATGCCAATCAGAAAAAGTTTGTTTTCATCATGACCCAGAGGTTGTCATGTCGATGTTTACATCTTTAAAAACTTGAGTTAATATTGCTATTTCTATGATGATTTTCAGACTCACCTCTCCAAGACCAAGAAACACTAGAATCAGACCAGGACGAAACACAACCTACTGTGTCCGACTCCGAAGATGATCTACCACTCACCACAGTAAAAACGAAGAAAAAAATTAAAGGGAGACCTCATTTGAAAGTTACGAAAAAGGATTTAGTCGTCAAGCCAGTGAGTCGTTGCCTTTATAACTACTTTTAATACAAAATGTTGTAAAAGCCCACTAATATAATTCGTCACGCTCAAATGGCTGGGCCAATTTTTATGATATTTGGTATGTAGGTAGCTGATACCTTGAATGGTAATGGTACCTTTAGTAGGTGGCGCTACTGTGCATAAAATTAAAACGAGGTTTTAGGAGTATGCTCTAGATCTACTAAACCGATTTTGAAAATTCTTTTATCAATAGATAACCACATTATTTGTGAGTGTCATAGGCCATATATTCATACGAAAAAGCCAACACACTAAACTATTATAGCTGTCACTGCCAAACTAAAGAAGATAAAAACAGACAGCTTCAGATAAAAGAGATAGTTTGCCGCGGGTAACAGTTTTTTTATTATTTTTCAGGTGGAAGAACAAAACGTCCCATCTACACAGAGGTTTTGTGAAGATTGCAATATACAATTTAAAACTTTGGAGGCGTGGAAATGTCATATACTTACTTCACCTAAACATACTATAGACAGTGGTGGCAGGTAAAAATGATAACCCCACTAATATTATAAGGGCGAAAGTTGGGGTGTTTGTTTGTTACTTCTTCGCGCTCAAATGGCTCAATGTTTATGATATTTGGTATGTACGTACCTTGGTTTAACACGTAGGGTACTTTTTATCCCGAAAAGTGCGTGATTCCCGTAGGATTTGGTCAAAGTCTGACAGTCTGCACTTTATAAAGTAGAAGGCGTAGTATTTTAATATTGCATTTTGAATTTCAGAACAATGAAACTAATTCTGCGCAAGTACAATCCGCCGCGGGGACTCGCAGCTAAATATGGTGAGGAATTCGCGCAACAATAATTTCAACAAACATTTTAATATATTAAGCACATCATAATAAATAATCATCATATAAATTATAAATGGATGCGCTTCTCTTTGTATATGTGACAAATACAAGTTTATAGGAGAAAAAATGCATTTGCATGCACGGGTCACCCAATCGTTAGCTCACCACTGCCCATGTTATTTTATTTATCATATTTTACAGGTGAACCTCCAATGAAGAAAACTGAAGTAACACACACGGATATAAATGAAAAAACAAATTTACAAATCAACGCAAATATTCAACCAAGACGACAGGAAACAGAAATAAATAACGCAGTTATTATTGAAACGCCAAAACCAAAAAATATTAACAAAACTATGTGTAACCAAACCGACATTGAATATATTTGCGACGATTGCGGCTCCAAATTCGATGATAAATGTTTACTTACTAAACATATAGAACATCATAATTTAATGAAATCTAAAATTCAATTGAGTTATAACAAAGGTATTTTAAACGCGTCTTCATTGACAAGAAAAGATAAATCAAATATGTGCGAAATATGTAACAAGGGATTTACTACAAGTAGTCATTTAAAAACCCATCTAAGAATACACTCAGGAGAAAAGCCTTACAAATGTGAGATATGTAAGAAGAGTTTTAATCAAAGTGGTAGTTTAAAAAAACATTTAAGAACACACTCAGAAGAAAAGCCTTACAAATGTGAGATATGTAATAAGAGATTTAATGAAAGTGGTCATTTAAAAACCCATCTAAGAACACACTCAGGAGAAAAGCCTTACAAATGTGAGATATGTAAGAAGAGTTTTAATCAAAGTGGTAGTTTAAAAAAACATTTAAGAACACACTCAGAAGAAAAGCCTTACAAATGTGAGATATGTAAGAAGAGATTTAATCAAAGTGCTCATTTAAAAACCCATCTGAGAATGCACTCAGGAGAAAAGCCTTACAAATGTGAGATATGTAATAAGAGTTTTAATGAAAGTGGTCATTTAAAAAGACATCTAAGAACACACTCTGGAGAAAAGCCTTACAAATGTGAGATATGTAATAAGAGATTTAATGAAAGTGGTACTTTAACAAAACATTTAAGAACACACTCTGGAGAAAAGCCTTACAAATGTGAGATATGTAATAAGAGATTTAATGAAAGTGGTCAATTAAAAAAACATTTAAGAACACACTCAGGAGAAAAGCCTTATAAATGTGAGATATGTAATAAGAGATTTATTCAAAGTGAACATTTAAAAACCCATCTAAGAATGCACTCTGGAGAAAAGCCTTTTAAATGTGAGATATGTAAGAAGAGTTTTAATAAAAATGGTAATTTAACAAAACATTTAAGAACACACTCTGGAGAAAAGCCTTACAAATGTGAGATATGTAATAAGAGATTTAATGGAAGTGGTCATTTAAAAACCCATCTAAGAATGCACTCAGGAGAAAAGCCTTACAAATGTGAGATATGTAATAAGAGATTTAATGAAAGTGGTCATTTAAAAACCCATCTAAGAACACACTCAGGAGAAAAGCCTTACAAATGTGAGATATGTAATAAGAGTTTTAATGGAAGTGGTCATTTAAAAACCCATCTAAGAATGCACTCTGGAGAAAAGCCTTATAAATGTGAGATATGTAATAAGAGATTTACTGCCATACAAGACACTACGGAGTCACTCTAGAATATAAAAAAATATGTGATGTAAAAATACATTTAAGAATACTAATCTACTTAATACTAATCTAGGGAGAAACCTTATACATATAAGATTTATATGCTATAATAAGTTTTTTTAGTCTTAAAGATAATTTAAAAATTTAAAAAAGGCCCAGACCAAGGCAAGCAGACATGTTCATGCACACAAAGGTTTTTCTTGCCCAGGATTCGAACCCGCGGCCCTTGGGATAAAGTGACTATTGCTAGCAACTCGACCATCGGGCCTGTCGATTGATATTTATTGAGAGACTACTTACAGATAAGCGACGGTTGGACCACGGGGACTTTACTAACGTCCTAACCTACCGGCGACTGCAGACGGCGACGCGGAGATCGGTAAGGAGGCTTGGAGCCTGATGCTGCGTGAGGAATGGCTGCAGGACGCCAAGACGGGACGACATCTAGACCGCGCCAACGTATTGTCCCGCCTTGCTTATTTACCTGGGGTGCCTAACCTAACCAGGGTGTGATCTAGGGAGCCTAATTCAACCTTAACCAGCTAGTTGAACTGTGCAAGCGCGGGGCGGTCAGAATGACAGGACTTGCTTCTTAAACTAGGATAGGGTAGACCGGGGACAATAGTAACGCTTTTGAAATAATGGCTTGTAGTTTGGAATCTACAAATTTCTGAGACAATCTTCACAAACGTGTCTCATTTCAGTTTAAAATTCTATATATTTGTGGTTTAAGAACTTTATTTCTCATAAAAGAATTTACATTCACTTACTATGAGACTAATCTAAATTATAAACTATTATACACTAGGGCTACTCGTACACAGATTTCCTACATTTAAATTTAACACAAAAATATCTTAAAGTAAGTGCATACATACAACGAACGACAAAAGCAAACAATTAACAACACCAAAACAAAACCTTACAAAAATTTATAAAAATAATAAATGACATGCGGGTACACTGCGAAATGAATTCACAAGAAGCAGTGAAGTGCAACAATGTTGCTGCATCGCAACAGCTGACCACGCCTCCATACATCAGATTAACAAAACTGGAAGCGACACTTGGACTTGGTGATCATGTTTATTAATAATTTTCTTTCTTAACCAGTTTTATCAGTATTATATATATATATATATGTATTATTAGTATTTTTATATTATAGTTTTATTTATTATTATTATAAGAGTGTCTATAATAATAATTATACAAAATATTGCTTATTTCATAACGTGGTATTTTAAGAGTCTTTTAAAGGTAGACATCGATTTTGAGTCTCTAATATCCTTTTTTTTTTTTTTTTTTAATTATCGTCAGAAAAATGCTTTGCAGCAGCCCCACCGCCCGGGGAATATGCGGTGGGGACTGTGGGACTTACCACTAAAAAACTGACGGGATGCCACTCGCCCCCTAAGTGACGGGGCCACGGGTACTGTGATACATCCGCGACCCCGCCAGGGCCGTCCTCCAAAGTTAAACTGGCCGGACCCGCTCTCCCCGGAACGCCCCGTCAGCAGCACACCGCATCCAGGTGCACTGCCGACACCGAGGACCATTGCCCCCTCAAGACGACGGGCCTTCCCCGGCTCGCCGTCTCGGCTGGGCAAGGGTCCCCTCCACCTCTGCTGGCCGGGCTCTGCGAGCCGCCGGCCCCTCTTCTTCAATTTTTTAACGAGGTTTTCTTCCTCCACCGCGCCTCCTGCGCCACTCCAAGTGCCACAGCGTCCACTACGTACTTAGTGGACTCTGTGACACTTTGCGCCACCGCGCACTCCCTCTTCCAGGGTGGGAGTCTCTAATATCCTGAGGTAGTCTATTGTATAATTGGCAACCCTCGTACATTATACATTTTTTGCCACTATTAGTACGTGGCACTTTTAATTTGATATCTTTTATTTGCCTTAATTTCATTTTATGTACTTGTGGTTTTTTTGAAAAAGTTATTTTAGTGTGTATGTCTTTGTTTATTATTTTTCGTACCAATATACAATTTTGATATATGTATGTTTGTAATATATTCATGACTTTTATTTGTTTATATAACTTATCTGTTGGAGTTAAGTAATCCAAGTTAAACAAAGTTTTTAGAAGTTTGTTTTGAGCAGTTTGCACTATTGCTAAATTAGTTTTAGCCGCGGTACCCCATACTTCCACTAAATAATCTATATGTGGTTTTACCATAGAGTTATAGATGGTGAATCGTACAGAGAGTGGCATACAGTGAACAATATTCTTTAACATACCCATCAAAGACGTTAACTTTGTTTTTATTTTCAGAATATGCGGTAGCCATGTTATTTTATTATCTAATATTAGGCCTAAATACTTTTCGTGTTCTACCATTGTAAATTGTGGATGCTGGTTCCGCCGTGGAGAGAAGAAAAACGAAGAAAACTGACTTTAAAAATTAACTGTATTTCGAAAAATATTTCTGGAGCAGCGCGCGACGTGCGTGGCTCGATTCGTTTTGGGCACTGGCGGGGGTCCCGGCCAACGGTGGCGCGGTCAGATTTTCAGCGGGCGGGGTGCGCTCGCGCCTCACCCCTTCCCCGCGTTCTTATGTCGCCCCGCGCACGTCCTACGCGCTCCGCAATACATAAAGGTGGCAAACAATAAACGAATTAATATGAACGCGTTATTAACATATCCCACCCCAAGTGCTAACAGCACTCAGATCCAACAGGGACCCTTATAACGCGTGCGACAGACCTGGTCAATGTGCCGGATTGAGTTTTCAACTTAATCATCCTAACGCGCCCGTCTTTACCCGGTAAAACTTCTACCACCACACCCCGCGGCCAAGTATTTCTAGGGCTGTTTGTATCCGCCACCAACACGAGGTCTCCGACTTCAAATGGTCTGTGTTCGACGAGCCATTTTTTCCTGGGCAACATCTCCGGTAACACTTCACGAACCCATCTGCGCCAAAACATGTCCGCCAAACTCTGAGCTATACGCCATTGTTTCCTAAGGTGAATTTCAGATTCATCAAATATTCCAATGCGTGGCAGGTTTGACGACGAACCTAGGAGAAAATGGTTCGGCGTCAATGCTTCGCTGCTCGTCGATTCTACGGAGACGTGTGCTAAAGGTCTGCTATTAACTATGTTTTCCACTTCGGCTAGTAATGTAATCAGTGTTTCCTCCCTGGGAGCCCTCTCTCTTAAAATTACCTTGAGAGAAGTCTTGACGGACCTTACGAGTCTCTCCCAGGCCCCACCCCAATGGGGACTGGAGGGGGGAATAAAAGTCCATTTTATTCCTCGGTTCAAGGCTTCAGTGGTCAGAGCTTCCTCATTCAACTGCGCAATCGACTTCTTCAGTTCCACGTCCGCTCCTTTTAAGTTGGTGCCGTTGTCTGAGAAGAGTTGTTGAGGCCAACCGCGGCGCGACGCCATGCGTCTTAGCGCCATAATAAATGAATCGGTAGTAAGTGACGGGACCAATTCGACGTGAACGGCCCGTACAGTCAGGCAAGTAAATAACACACCATACCGTTTCTCGCGGTGTCTTCCAACTGTTACTTCCATTGGTCCAAAAAGGTCAGTTCCGCAGAAAGTAAAAGGGCGATGATGGTGCGCCAGTCTAGCCTCAGGTAAGTCACCAAGTCTGGGTATTTCAGCTTTGCAAGTTTTCAGCCGACACAACATGCATTTTGACACCACGGAACGTACAGTCGGTCGCAATTTAATTATCCAGTAATTTTGTCTTAGGTTATTCACGACTGTCTCGAGGTTCCCGTGAGCCGCATTTACGTGGTAAGATCTAACAATTAGTCTCGCAATATAATCACAGCCGTCTAATATTATAGGATTTTTTGTTTCAGGTGAGATGTCAGCGGCAGCGTCGATGCGCCCCCCGACACGCAGGATCCCGTGGCAGTCCAGGAACGGCGTCAAGGTAAGTAACCTGCTAGACTCAGGTAAGTGTTTTCCCTTTTTTATCTTGTTTAATTCTTCTCCAAAATACTGCGCTTGAGAGTATCGCAGCAACATAAGCTCGGCGGTCTTCATCAACGTGACATCATCGGTAAGTAATTTTCGTATTTTATTTATGAATTTTAAAATCGTAAACATAGTTCGCACTAATTTCAACCATGAAGAAAATCTAGTCGGATCCGGTACTGTGAACGCGTCTTTATCGCAATATGTTAGTAGTGCAACGCATTCTAATTTTCCCTTATCTGTTTCGCGTCGTATCACGTTAATAGGCCATTCATGCTCGGGTCCGTTGAGAAACACAGGTCCGTGCAACCACTCATTCTGCAAGTCGGCTACGTCGTAGGTCTCCCGCGTAGCGATATCCGCCACGTTCAAACCCGTAGGCACGTATCTCCATTGACAGGGCTCGGTTAGATTGTCAATTTCGCCCAATCTGTGTGCGACGAATATTTTATAATTACGTGAATTATTCGTTATCCAATGTAGCACGGTGGTCGAATCGCACCAAAAATATTTTTGTTGTGGTTTGATTCTGTGTTCTAGTATTATTGAGTCGGCTAAGCGTGCGGCCAAAACAGCCGCCTGTAGCTCTAAACGGGGAATAGTCATCGTCTTTATCGGCGCTACGCGGCACTTGCCCGCGACAAACGCTACGCATACATTGTTCGTGTTATCTATCCATCTCCAATAGCATACAGCACTCATTGCCTTTGACGATGCATCACAAAAGGTGTGTAGTTGTAGATTCCTAAATGTATGCATAGCAACCGCCTTCGCGCTACCTACACCGGGCGGCGGCGGCGGGCCGAAAGTAGATGCCGATGCGGGCGCGCGGTCCGCGGCGGCGGCGGCGGGCGCGCAGGACGGCGCGGACGGCGCCGGCTCGGCGGCCGCCGCGCGCGGCCGCAAGGGCTTTACCGATTGTTTCTCGCTTGCGTGTGGCAAACAAGCTTGATCGTAGTATCTGGGCAAGCTCACCCCGCGCAACGACGCAAACACAGAAACCCATTTGCGCCAACCATCCCGCAAGCCGTCAGGTATTATTTCGTCCCATCCTATGTTCGCCTGCCAACAGTCCCGCAACATAATTTTTCCCGCTATCATTACAGGTGCGAGCAGTCCATAGACATCAAAAATAGACATGACAATTTTTAACATTTGTCGTTTTGTAGGGTTTTGTTTCCCATTCAATAAGTCTTCGGGGATACGTTTAAGTGAGACATCGACTTTTAATAAATCTAACAGTGGATCCCATATGAGCCCTAGTGTGCGTTCGCCCTCGCATGTATTTTGCTGCTGGAATTTGAACCTTACTGCCGCGTCGCCTAAGGCCTCTTTTGGAATGTTGTTCAACACAGTCTTGTTGTTTGTGGTCCAATTTCGTATACAAAAATTTCCCTCGTTATGAATCTGTGTGATGTCACTGACAAGTTTCAAAGCTGTCTGTTCATCTGGTAGACTGTCAATGTAATCGTCCATATAATGAGACTTAATTATTGCGTCACAGGCGTCCGGCTTTTCAGTTCTGAAGCGCTCTGCGTTTCGGTTCTTCACGTACTGCGCCACGAAAGGTGAACAGTTGGCTCCAAATATGAGAGATAACATAACGTAGGTATTTATCTTACCATTTTTGTCGCGAAACAGGAAACGTAAGGCATTTTGATCGGCTGTATTAATCCTTACGCGTAAGAACATGTCCTTTATGTCAGCTGTAAGCGCCACTCGGTTTTCCCTAAACCTTAACATAATTCCAAAGAGTGACTGAAGTAGGTCGGGTCCCTTTAACAGGTAGTCGTTCAGAGATACATCTTCAGTCTTTGCCGCAGCATCGAAAACCAGACGCAGCTGCTTCTTATGCGGGTTGTCGACTCCAAAATGAGGTAAGTACCAAATCTTTTCAGGTTTTCCAGGCGCGGTGACTTCCTCGACTTCCAGCTGTTTGGCGTAATTATTAACCAGTAAATGCTGTAGGCGCTCCCGATAGCGCTCAGAATATTCTTCATTCTTTTTCATTTTCTGTTCCACTCCCTTAAGTCTCCGCATTGCAGTAGGAAGAGAATCTGGCATCTCGCAGCTTTCGTCTTTCCAAGGTAAGCTAATGTGCCATTCGCCATTTTTTAAATTTGCAGATTGTTCCAAGATTTCCAGGGCTCGTACATCTTCAGCATTCTGCCGTGGCTTGGCAGACACACCCATGGACTCGATGGAGAAATAGCGGCGCACGTCTTCATGTATGTCAGACAACTCTCGTTCATTATTTTCAACAATAAACATAGTTGAGTGGCGTGAGGGCGGCGGCGCGCCTTTCGCGCGCCCGTGTACGCACCAGCCGAGCGGGGTGCGGGTGACGCATGGTTCGCTCGGGGAACCCGCGATACATTCCAAAGGCAAAATCAAATGGTAGTTATCTTGGCCAATTAATAGTTCCGGTCTCGCTGACCCGACAAAAAGTTTATTTTTTACAGATCGCAAATGTTCGTAGCGATCGCAATTAACTATGGTTGAATCCTGCGGCGGTAAATTAAGTTTCTTTACGCTACGCGCCCTAATGTTAAACGTATGATCTCTGTCTCTATTGGAAATCGTCACATCGACCAGCTGACTGTCGCACACAAGCTCCGTGCTTTCCCAAGCGCCGCGTACACGTAAGCATTCCCGCCGTCCGCTGAGCCCCGCGCGCGCGGCGAGCTCCGCGCTTATCAGTGATACTGTGGAGCCGTCGTCGAGCAGCGCCGTCGTACTTATTATACCGTTCGGGCCGTGAATATTTACGTGTACGACTTTTAACAACACAGTACAACTATCCGAATTTACATGAGCGACGGTTTCCGATTGCGTTTCGGGCTCCGGTTCGGTGGCAACCGTGGCAACTGTGTTACTATTATCAGTATCTACGTTGCGCCGCGGTAAGAAATGTAACAAACTATTGTGATGTTCAGTGCATCCGTCCTCGCCGCACACGGGTGCCGGGCAAGTTAGCTTATCGTGATGCGATATCAAGCATTTGTAACATAAACCGTGTCGCTTGACGTGTTGCCATCGTACCTTACGGAGCGCTTTTTTAAACAATTTACACTCTGTTAACACATGTACACTCTTTTTACAAAATTTACATTTATCTATAGTTTGCGCTCGTTGCATCAAAACAGTTTCATTGTTATAGTTATAATTATTAAATTGTTTTTTATTATCGTGTCTCAAATACAATAAATTAGCACCGGACTGGGATAACTTTTTTGCCTCTTCATGTAAAAAGTCTGATAAAACACATAGTCTACTCACGTGACTGTTCTCGTAACTGTAGTCGTTCCATTTGGCGATCAGTCCGGTAGGCAGTTTGCCCAGCACCATCGTGACGACATTCACACCTTGAAGATAGTCGTCACCTCGACACAACGACTTCACTGCACTTACATAATTTGTTACTTTTCCCGAGAATTTAACTAATTCTTTGTGATAGTCTGGCGGTAATGGTGCCAGCTTCTGGATTTCGCGTAATATTTTATATAAGATGATGTCCGGGTCACCGAACTGCATTCGCAGCATGTCCATCACTGAGCGCGCCGTCGAAGCTGTGATTAAAAGTGCTGACACGGCCTCCCGTGCAGGCCCGCGCAGACATCTTCTCAGTCGCCATAAGTTTTCTTTGTCGCTAAACTTGCATAGCTCAGTTGACTCTTCATATGCTTGGCTGAATTGCAGCCACTCCATTGGGTCGCCCGAGAACGAGGGAAGGTCTCGAGGCGTGCTCATGCGGCTGATGAGTTTCTTTAGCGATTGAGGGTCGGTGGACTTTTCCTCATGCGTGTGTGATGGATCCTTCTTATCGTGGACACACTCCTGGCCACGGTCCACCCACCTCTCAATGCCGCTCCTTTTAGTGCGGTCAGAACCACACTCCTCCGACTGCGGACTGTATATCTCCTCCTCTTCCAGTGCAGCTATATCTGCTGCTAACTTCTTGTCAATGAGTGCCATTTGAATTTGAGCCTTTTGTTGAGCTGCCTCCAGCTCCAGCTGTTTTCGTGCTGCAGTTGACGATGCAGTAGAGGTTTTGCGAACCCGTCCGGCCCGGGAAGAAGACGATTTGAGTTCCCGAGCGTCCGCCATTTCCATTGGTTCTACTTGTTTCGCCCTGCGCGAGTCAGCACGCGTCGTCCTTTTCTCGGGTGGTGGCGTTCGCTGCATGGGTAGTCGATCCGGTTCGTAGGACTTTTGTAAATTGTGGATGCTGGTTCCGCCGTGGAGAGAAGAAAAACGAAGAAAACTGACTTTAAAAATTAACTGTATTTCGAAAAATATTTCTGGAGCAGCGCGCGACGTGCGTGGCTCGATTCGTTTTGGGCACTGGCGGGGGTCCCGGCCAACGGTGGCGCGGTCAGATTTTCAGCGGGCGGGGTGCGCTCGCGCCTCACCCCTTCCCCGCGTTCTTATGTCGCCCCGCGCACGTCCTACGCGCTCCGCAATACATAAAGGTGGCAAACAATAAACGAATTAATATGAACGCGTTATTAACAACCATTTTAATTTGCACATTATTTATTGTTAAGGGAGTGTATACACCAATTTTTTTGTTTTTGGCTGAAAAAATTATATAATTCGTTTTATCGACATTTATTGTTAACAAATTTCTCCGGAACCACATATTTAGCAAAATTAAATCCTTTTGTGCCACCGCTACAATACTCTCCATAGTGTGTCCAAAGTAGAAGAGGCATGTATCATCCGCGTACAGAGTCACATCACCACTCAAGCCTATCTTGTTTATGCCATTTATATAAATTAAAAACAAGAGTGGACCCAATATAGAGCCCTGAGGTACCCCATAGGTCACCGTTCTTGACGAACTCTGTGATTTATCTAGTCTGACTACCTGTTGACGATTATTTAGGTAAGATATAAAGATTTTAAGTGCGTTATCTTTTAAACCAATTTCAGCCAGCTTTTGTAACAGTATTTCGTGGCTAACTGTATCAAAGGCCTTTTTTAGGTCTATGAATATTCCTAACACAAGTTGTTTGCTATCTATGCTCAGTTTAATTTTTGTTATAAGATCGATTGTGGCAGATAATGTGTTCGATTTTGGACGAAAGCCATATTGGTTATCACATAGGAAATTTTTTGATGTTAAAAATGTTTCTAGTCTATTATAAAGAATTTTTTCAAAGACTTTTGACAAAACAGGGAGAACCGATATGGGACGGTAGTTCCCAGGGTCCAACCTAGTGCCAGATTTGAATATTGGCGTAACTTTGGCAATCTTAAGACTATTAGGAAAGACTCCTAGCTCTAAACATTTATTAATGCAGGCAGTTAAATCGTTTACTATTAAACTTTTTACGCATTTTAGTGATTTTGTACTGATGCTGTCCAAGCCTGAGCTAGTATTAGAATTTAGATTTTCTATTACCTTTAAAACTTCGTCTACTGTAGCTGGTGTTAGATCACTAAGTAGTGAGCCACTTGGTTTAGGACCGCCATCGTGATTTTTATGATCTTGTGATTGAGACTTTTTAATTTTATCAGCTAAAGTCGAACCAACGCTAGCGAAATAATCATTGAAAATCTCACAAATTCCATTTCCATTTGTTACCACCTCTCCGTTTTCATTTTTTAGTTTAGCAGGGTATGTAGTTTCCTTTACTTTGTTGCTGGATAAAACATTAATCAGTCTCCACATTTTTGCAGGTTTGTGTTTGCAGTTTTTAAAAGCCGCACAGTAGTAATTTCCTTTTGTCTTCTTTATAATTTTACCAACTTCATTTCTTTTTTTGATAAATCTGTCTTTTAGAGTATTGTTTTCTGGGTTCTGTTTGTACTGTTTCCATAGTTTATTTCTAGTACTGATTTCTTGAATGATATCTCTATTTATCCAGTCTTGTCGGGGACGGTTTAAAATTTTTTCTTTCATGATTGAGCTCTTTTTGATACTATAAATTAACTTTTCCTCCAATTTTTCGTAACATTCTGACATATTTGTTTTATTGTCGCTTTGAAAAGTTTCGTATAATTTCTTATAATTTATGGCTTCATATTGTACTTTTTTGAAGGGTGCTGTTTCATATTTCTTAATTTCAATGTATAGTTGCTTGTGATCCGAGATGGGAGATTCTAAAATGGCTAAGTGGAAATAATTTTCTTTTAAATTTGAACATAGGTGGTCAATAATAGTTTTAGTCGTGTTCGTTTCTCGTGTGCAGAATTTTTCTTCGATTTTATTAATGATTTCATAGCCATTTTCTTGTAAAATATCTTTATACGCAAGAGTTCCACGATCGTCAGACAACAAATTGATGTTAAAATCACCAACTACAATTGCTCTTTTTCGTTTCTGAATTTGGCTGGAAAATTCGTCCAAAAATCCTCTTGTATTTGTTTCTGGTTTTCTATATACTACTCCAATATCGACACAATTTTTTTCAAGATGAACCCAGAGAAAATGGTGTCCATCCAAACAGCAGTTTTCAACGTGATAGTGCTTCAAATCCTTGTGAACGAAAATTGATACACCACCCCCTCTACTTGTTGTTCTGTAGTTGTAGTAGTGAGTATAATTAGAGATGGAAAAACATTTTGCCTCTGCTTCGGATTTTATCCAGGTTTCAGTTAGGATAATTATATTAATGGTGACTTCAAACGCTTTCAGTATACATTGCAACTCATCAAATTTTCCTGGCGTCACAATACTGCGAACATTAGCATAATATAGCTTTAAAGATTTCTTATAAGAGATTATGTGCTCGTATTCGTCAACTAATTGGTAGGTGTTCTTATAATTTTCTATTGTTGCTGGTTTAAGTTTTTTGAACTGATTTTAACAATTTTAGGAATATTATTTACATATTTTATTGTTATATTTTCTTCTCCTTTATCAATCCTATTTTTCAAATCTTGAGTTAGTTCATTTAGATATGCTTTTTGTTGTGGTGTTTGGTCATTGTAAAGTCTTATTTTTTCGTCATTTAATATTTTTTTGTTCTTCAATATGGTTTTGACTGCAACTTGAGTATCAAAAGAAATTTTTATTGGGCGTTGTTTACCAGGCGCGTACTTACCCAATCTAAAGATTTTTTGCGGTACGGGGCAAGTAGAATGCACTTTCCTTAATATCTTCATTACCTCATCTTTTTCTGTCTTAAATCTTTCACTTTTATTTTCTGCAGCACTTTCTGGGATTCCAATAATTACTATATTTTTACTTCTCTGTTCACGATCATTTAGTTCCAAAGCGATTTTTTCAGTTTCAAGTGCTACGTTAGTTTTGAGACTTTTCAACTCTGATTCAAAATTGATAATTTTGTCTTCCATATCTTTATTTTTGTTTTGAATGTTAGAAATATCCGCTTTCATCGTTTTACATTCTGTGCTGATGTGGTCAACTGTCAATTTAATGCCATTCATTTGTTCTTTAAGATCTGCCACATCTGAAGTTACTTTTTCCATAAATTCCTTTTGATTTGAACAAATTATGGTCAGCATTGACATAGCTTGCGACATCTTATTAGTTAAGTCCCTTACCTCCTTTTTAATTTCTGTTATGTCTTCATTTTCCTCTGGATGTTTCCTTTTGTTTCGGAAAGTAATCGTTTGAGATTCATTTAGTTGTGAGTCACTATGCACATCCCTCAGGTCACTTCCAGTTGGCGAGCGCATCACACTCATCTATAAATCTGTGTTACACTCGGGTGTATGATGCACGCAGTGGCAATAACTCGCTTTTGCGTAGGCTGCTTGATGTTAGAATGTCGGAAGTAAGACACGGTCACTCAATCGATTGTAGCACTATTAGCGTTAGAAATACGTTTGAAAATAGTTTGTATGTAGGAGGTCGTAGTTTGTTAAAAAAATTTGCAACACGTCTGCTCAGTACGGCGCCCGGCGAGCGAATTTCAATTCTTAATATTTGTATATTATAGCAGAATACTGTAAAAATCGAGATTTTGTTCAGCGATTGCTCGTGCTACAATTGACCCCTTCTAAGGGTCAATAAAGTAAATAAAACCCAAATGAATGAATTAATAAAAATAGTTTTATACTTTCTGAGACATTGATTATTTTTGTTCCAAAAAGAAGCAGTCTGTAAAGTCTGTTTAAGGACGATAATTTTACGTGATAACGTCATAAGAAAACATTGATGAAAACTAGGGTTCGACTATTCGGACTTTTGGTCAGACCTCCACAAGACCTTTCATATGAGTACCCACATGTCGGCTTACCACATAGATTAATATTGTATAAACCAGTGAACGAAAAAAACAGAAGCATTCCTAGCGCCCGAAAATGACCCAACGCGGATTGTGCCACGGTAGGCGGGGCTTATAAATTGTGACACGAAGTAGTTTAGTTCGGCTGTGACGGCACATGTCGTTGTTCGTATTTTTGTCGAGTTTAAAAGTGTAAATTATGCCTTCTTGTGCGGTGAAATTGTGCATAAATCGATCTCATCTACATAATAAAAATACTGGAATTAGTTATCACGTGTAAATAGCCTCGTAAACTTGAACATTATTTTTATATTCATTAAAAACGTGGATAATTTTTTTTTTCTCTGCGGATGGTGTTATGCCCGATGAACTAAGTAAATCAATATTGAACATTTACAGTTTGAAGTAAAATATGTTTGTGTTGTCTTTATGCTACATTAAAAAATACTCGGCGCCTTTGATAGATTTCCACAAGACCCGAGTAAGAAAGAACAATGGACGAAAGCAGTTCGCTTGGAAAGACAGGAAAACCACCAAAACTAAAATTTCCAACACTTTTAGCTTGGTCTAAAACGAATTATTATTTTTAAAACAAAAGTACCTAAGTAAGTTGATTATATTCAGTGCAAATTTATCTCAATTGCTAGAAATTAATTAAAGTAAACCGTGGTAAACGGTGCTGGTGACACAGTTATAACGTCTTGTAATGTAAAACTAGGTATATATTTCATGTATTGTGACTTTGGGACACTTATTACCCCATTAAATAAATAAAAAGTTTTTGGATTTTGAAATTAACTTTATTTCTTACCCAGACTCTTTATTAAGTGCGTGCGAGTAACATAGTTTGGCTATTAAAACCTATTTAGAATTAAATTATTACCAATATGTAGAAAAATCAAAACCGCCCGTTTGAAGGCAAACTTTTTATTGTCATGCATCTACATCATGCGCAAAACAACGACGACCTCTGTGGCGTAATGGTTACCACCAGGACCGTCACCCAGGAGCCCAGGAGGTCCCGGGTTCGAATCCCGGTCGGATCATGATGGAAAACGAACTTTTTCTGATTGGCCCCGGGTCTTGTATATCATGTTTATCTATAAATGTATTTGTTATAAAATATAGTAACGTGACGTTGAGTTAGCATCCCTTACCACAATTTTTTAACTTACTTTGGGGCTAGCTCAATCTGTGTGATTTTTCCCTATATACATATTTATTATTTATTAAAAAAAGAAATAAAAATACATAAAAACATATTCAAATCTTTCATTGCTACCTTTTTACAATACTCGTCCACTTTGAAAATGTTTGCCGCCCCTTAAAAATGTCACATGCGTTCATTTCCAGCGCCAATGATGTCATTGTTACTATGCGTTGCTTAGCCAATTAGCGATGAGCGTTGACAACCTACCCAATCATTACTTAGTGATGTTAATAGAAAACAAACTCACTGTTCAAAGAAAACAAACGTGGGGCCGTCTATCAAAAGGATTTTGTTTGAAGTTACTCTTCTATGTTTTTTTCGTTCACTGGTATAAACGGAGCCGCTGACTGACGGGCGGGTGTACGGGAGGGCGTCTAAACACCCCCCCGCACCTATGTCGCACCCCGCACGACAGGCGACATCTAGTAGCAAAAACAGTTAATTCAACTATTTTTGGCTGTGATTTTAGTTCAGATATTCGCCACCAGAAGCAGAGCCACAGGGGCCGCATTAAGGAGGATGTTTTAATAATATTTAAAGTCAGAATAAAGTTTTATACATTATAAAGTAGGTAATTATAATAGGTGTATAAGAAAAAAACCTTTACTACTATTGCTTCACTTTATTTATTACTTGTAAGTACATAATAATATGTATTTTTTTAGGTCGGTACTTTTTTTATAAATACGTAAAATGATTGTACTACTTACATAAATTGTATGAGCTTAACCGTACTCGTACAATTTCTATGAAAGAATATTTTGACGCGCCGCGCCTCTCCGTGCGGCGCGGCGCTGCAGCGGAACGGCGCGGCGCGGCATAGGCTAACCGCACTTGGCATCGGAGCGGCGGCGGCGCGGCCCAATGATCTCGAACCTACCAATTTTTCGGTATTGCTACTTAAAATGACAACTTCGTAAAATGTGATAAAAATCATAATTTAATGTCGAAATATTATAAGTAGTGTTGCCGAACTATCGATAGTTGAAGTAGTTGAATACAAAATAAATCTATTTTTCAGATGTGAACAAGAATACCTTTCTCATAGAAAGCCAACCGCTATTTTCTGAACCTCAGGACTATGACTACTATATAATTTTCCATATAAAATAACTTGTCTTATATACTTTGGGTTAATACTTTAGGACATTCTGTAAACAAAAGAAAATAAACAATTAAATTAACATGGTGTTTCCTTATTTCTGAATAAATTAAACCTAAAAGATAAATTAAATGCATGAAACTTATAAAGAGGTAAGTTATCCAAATTGAATTATCTGAATAACTGTCTCAAAATGATTAGTGCACTGATTTAATATCAAGGTTCATGAATAAATTTTTGAAAAATACCTACTTTAAATGTATTGAACCTAAGCGGTTGCATCGCTCTACAATAACCTGACCAGCCACTGAAAATATCCTTTCAGCCGGCGTAGATGTAGCGGGAATGCAAAAATAAATATTTCAAGGCAATATTTTTTAAATTGCTTCGTGAATACGACCAGTACTCTATTAGAAATTCATTATACACGTGTTTCGTCTTCTTTCGATTAGTAAGTTAGCATTTAAACACAATGTAGTACGCAAGTTATGTGACTCCACTTCAACACAGTAGTATAGAGAAATTCATGAATTCTTGCCATACTCAAAAAAGTGGCAATTTTTTATAAGCAAAAAAAGGAGAATACTTTTTCGTTAATGTCACACTCCACCCCTACCACGTCTCGTAGCTGCGAGTGCATCTCATTAGCAATTTTGTGCTCGTCCACTTCGGATGGTCTCACCTCAGTTACCTTGCAAAAAATTTAAAAATGTCGAAACGTGGTAGTGAGACAGATTTAGAATTTATAGTTAGGAAAATTAGAAAACTAGAAAAAGAAGTTAAACGTCCTCGTACACGTTTAATTTCTTCTTCATCATCGTCAAACGAGTCGTCATGTTCTTCAAGAGCGTCTTCACCCGACCGACAGGACAATATTAACGGTAGGTACCTGTACTACCCACATTATTATTTTTTCATCTGTACCTACTTGCATCAGGATAGTTTGAGGAACTATTCCGCCGCATTGGTAACATTTTTTATCGTGCATCAGAGTAGTCTGAGGGACTATTTCGCCGCACGCAATTGATAGACTTGAGCCAAGAGCATCTGTATAATGCAGCAGAGTAGTCTGAGGGACTATCTCGACGCATAAATAAAAAAAAATAAAAAAACTACCTACATAATTGTCTTTACAATTATTAATCAAGACTTTGGTTAATTGTTACCTCTGTCTATCTTCCAGTGCCTGCCACCGATATGTTTCCGAGTCCGGAACCACATGCCGAAACATCTCCAGCGGAGAACGTTCAATCTTCGGCGCTCGACAATCCAGTTGAGGTCGACGGGCTAACTACCCAAATTGAAAATAACGCACCAAAGTGTCCAAGAACCTATCGTCATCCTAGAGGACAGTAGCGATATCTTGGATATTTTAGGAGACGACCCTTCAATTACAATAGAATACGGGCCTGATATAAACAAGGAGGTCGCAACGAGATTTGCGCACCTTGCAACATGTGGACTGAATAAAGATGTCCGCAAGGACTTATTGAAAACCCATCTAGTGCCAAGAAATTGCACAGATATTTCAGCTCCTCGTATGAATGCTGAAATTAAAAGTGCCCTTAATGAACAAGTCGTTAAAAGGGACAAGGCCATCGAAACAAGACAAAAACAGATGGCTGCAGGCATTTCTTTGCTTGCAAAAATTATGTCGGAGCAGCTCAATGCTCCAGATAAAAATAATACTCTTATTAAAGAGCTCATGGACGTTGGCCGATTATTTTGTGACTTACAGCACTCAGAATCGGAAACCAGACGCAGTTTTGCGTTGTATTCTGTTAAGAAAGACCTAAAAGAACAATTGTCCCTCACAAAAATAAGCAATTATTTATTTGGAGACAACTTGGCTGATGCTCTGAAGGCAGCAAAGGCCGTTTCTAAGTCAGGTTCTGATCTCAGGCGAGTTGAACCTAAACAGCACACACAAGCAAAAGCTTTGACTGCTGCCTCTTCGAGCAACCGTTTAAACTACAGGGCGAGGCCCGCTGCCCGCAGACAGCCGACGGGCCCACCGCCCCTACGCCCCCAGCTGCCTGCTGCCGGTCCGAGCGCGCCGCCTCGCGGGAACTCGTCGTACGCTTACACGCCGCGGCACAAACAAATGCGCCGCCAATGAATCATGTAAGTTATGCTGGAAGGCTAAGCCTTTTTTATAAACAATGGTCATTACTAACGAACGACTGCACCGTCTTATCATGGATAAACGGTTATCGCATAATTTTTAATCAGCCTGTATATCAAAATAGTATACCGCCGCCAAATGTTTTTAGTAAATCTGAAGAACACCATATAATAGATACCATTCGAGATCTATTATCTATCGGAGCAATCTCTGAATGTACTCCCTGTCCTGGCCAATATATTTCAAGTGTTTTCCTAGTACCGAAACCGAACGGTAAGATGAGATTCATTTTGAATTTGAAAAGGCTGAATAAATTCATTAAAACGCATCATTTTAAGCTGGAAGATATTCGCACAGTCTTAAAATTGATAACCAACGAATCTTTTACAGCCACTTTAGATTTAAAGGATGCCTATTTTTTGATTAAAATTCATCCTGAATCACGAAAATATCTCCTATTTATGATAGATAACAAATTGTACGAATTTAACGTCCTACCATTCGGTCTCTGTACAGCACCGTTTGTTTTTACAATAAGTCTGCCACCAGAGAAAAGATCTCGTATTAAATTAGAACTCCGAAATGTCAAAAGTTCAAGTCGCCTTAAAATAAGAAACCTTGCCCGTTTGTTAGGACTGCTTATATCAGCCTGCCCAGCTGTTGAATATGGCTGGCTTTACACAAAGGAGCTAGAACGCTGTAAGTTTTTGAACTTACAGGGCACTGAAAACTATGACAAATACATGACAATACCAAAACATCTAATACCAGATTTAGACTGGTGGATCCATGCTGTCGACAACTCTGTGCATAGAATCAGGAATGATTTGTATTCATTAGAAATCTTTTCTGACGCCTCAACAACGGGGTGGGGCTCTGCGTGTAACGGACAGTCCGCTAACGGTCGTTGGTCTGATAGTGAGGCCTTATTACATATAAATCAACTTGAACTCTTAGCAGCCTTCTTTTCATTAAAAGTGTTTGCCAAAAATCATTATCACTGCCAGATTTTACTTAGAATCGATAACACGACTGAATAGATTTATTCGCTTCACGAATAAATAAAAAGTGTGATATCTATGTCTCTTGGCATAAAGACCCAGAAGCGTTTAAAATCGATGCATTCACATTGAATTGGTCGGAATATACGTTTTACGCTTTTCCTCCTGTAGCAGTTATTCTTAAATCCATAAGAAAAATCATACTAGATCAGGCTGAAGGAATCATGGTTGTGCCAGATTGGCCGACACAGCCTTGGTATCCATTATTTATGAAGTTACTTGTATCAGATTTAGTAAAACTAAACTCTAATGAATTTGTTATACCCATTTCCAGTCGGAACATTCAGTCCAACCTTACCCTGGTTGCCGGGGTATTGTCAGGACGGCGCTGCAACAACGATGCATCCCAACTTCCGCTTTGGACATAGTGATGGCGTCATTATCAGAAAACACCTTGAAACAGTACGACGTCTGTTTCAAGCGTTGGTATGTTTTTTGTAATAAAAATAAAATTAATATGTATGGCCCATCCATACCAGTTATTATAGAATTTCTTACTGAAATTTATAACGATGGTGCCCAATATGGCACAATTAATAGCCACTGGTCCGCACTTTCCCTAATTGCGGGAAATATATCAGACGACGACCGGCTCGCTAGATTTTGTAAAGGTGTTTACAAGTTAAGACCCCCATTGCCACGATATAACGCTACATGGGATACCAGTATAGTTTTAAATCATTTAGCAACCTTATATCCGAATGAAAATCTTTCTATAGAAAAACTTTCAAAGAAATGTGTAACTCTGCTCGCACTTGTGACAGCACACAGAGTTCAAACACTCTCTAAAATTAGGATCAATGAAATAGTAATGCTCAATGATAAAATAATTATTAAAATTTCGGAACACATTAAAACTTCCAGGGCAGGTACAAAACAACCAACCTTATATTTACCTTATTTTAATGAACGGCCAGAAATATGTCCAGCAAAGACCCTCACTGTATATTTAGAAAAAACTAAACACCTTCGTCAGTCAAATAATCTGTTTATTAGTATACGAAAGCCACATGACTGTGTCTCGTCTCAATCTCTTTGTAGATGGATTAAGTCTACTCTAAAAGATAGTGGAATTGACGTGTCCATATTTTCATCCCACAGCACGCGCCACGCCGCTACGTCAAAGGCCCACAAACTTGGTGTCAGTCTAGATGTTATTAGACAAACTGCTGGATGGAGCGGCAATTCCACTACCTTTGCCAAATTTTACAACAGGCCTATTGTTGATACTAATGATAATTTGTCTGTAGCGAGAACGATTTGTTCCTTATGATGTATGCCTATAGGTATAAATGAATACTGATTGTGATTATATTCGTATATTATAATGTTATGCAATTATAATTTAAAAATAAATACCTGATTAAGTCATGTGCTTATCTTTTATTATTTTTTAATAATTTTATATTTCCTTCATTTGCTCTAAACATCTACATTGTGTTTAAATGCTAACTTACTAATCGAAAGAAGACGAAACACGTGTATAATTTATGATTAAATGAACTTACCTGTACGTGAAGTTCAATCATAATTATACTAAGTGTTTCGTCTGAAAGAGATTAGTAAGTCCCACCCACCCATATTTTCCCAATTAATTAATATAATTTCGGAAATATCAAATTGTTTCTTGCTTTATAATAAATGAGATGCACTCGCAGCTACGAGACGTGGTAGGGGTGGAGTGTGACATTAACGAAAAAGTATTCTCCTTTTTTTGCTTATAAAAAATTGCCACTTTTTTGAGTATGGCAAGAATTCATGAATTTCTCTATACTACTGCACTGTGTTGAAGTGGAGTCACATAACTTGCGTACTACATTGTGTTTAAATGCTAACTTACTAATCTCTTTCAGACGAAACACTTAGTATAATTATGATTGAACTTCACGTACAGGTAAGTTCATTTAATCATAAAATATTCAGAAGCAATAGTTCGATAGTATTGCTGTGTCGATAGTATATAAGCTTACGGGGCTATCGATAGTATCGACACTATCGATAGCCTTATCGATACTATTGCTTTTGCCGACCTATCGACAAAAATGGTTGATATTTGTTCATACAATTATTCAGCTCAGAGAATAACAATGTGGTACTTGTGAACCAATAAATAGCAGTTAGTGGTACTAGATCTATATCAATAGTGGTGCATGTAACATAATTTTTCGTGTACATGTGAACTCATTTAACGCTCTTTTACAACATAATATATAGGCTGATTAATATATCACTAACTTAACCCGCTTACAGCAAAAAGCTGAATAACACTCTAAAAAGGTTCTATATAACGTATGTATTAAAATATATACTAAATACGTAAATGTATTAAAATGCCAGCAATATAACACCGTACATTATGTGAACCTTTCAACAGCCAAAGCCGTGTATTTTTTCCGTCTTAAATGCTTTTGCTCAGCCTTTAAAATGAAGCTGACTAAACAGTGATAAGTTATCCTATTATAACACCAATAGTAACTTAATAGGCCAATTTTACACTCCTTTATATGCCATACAGATAGTATAAGCAAATACTATAGAAGACTAATACCCACAGCTTCGAAAGAATTCGGGCAAGACGCGACACTAGCGCCCCTACGGCATGAGGGCGGCATGAGGTGAAAGATTTCAAAACTTTTGTATGCAAAATGTTATAGCGCCCCTAGCGGCATGAGGTGAACTCTGCGTTTTGTATGCAAAACGTTATAGCGCCCAGCGCCCCTAGCGGCATGAGGTGAACGGAGGTTGCCAAGTCATTGTATGAGAAACGTCAAGAGCTGTGGGTATTAGTCTTCTAAAGTATTTGGTATAAGCTGATTTCTTTACTTTAGTACAGCTAACGAACCACGTATGGCTTATATTAATGCTTAGAGATCACCAGTGAACTGTATGTGTACTATTGGTACCTACTATTAAAGAGACAATGTGTTACTTGGGAACTGTCATCCGCCTACCTAACCTACTTTACCTATTGTTTTGTGTATACTTTTGTCTTTGATTTGTTTAGTTTAGATTTATAAAATTCCTTTAAAAATTAATGTTATAATAAATACAGTGGCTAAACTATAGAATATGACCCGTCGAGTTCGATGCCCCTGATTTTTTTGCAATTAGATAACAGTATTTAGAGTCACTGTGCGAAGTTTCAAGTTACGGAACAATATAGTTTTTTTGAAAAAAAATAAATAAAATTGTATTATTTTCGAGTATTAGGGAGGTGTCAGACGTATTTTGACAGCTATAGATTACGTTCACTGGCATTAGCAAACGTTTTGTTACGCATGTTGATTTCATTCATACATATTTTTTAATTTTTTTATTATTATTTTGACCCAATTTACTTAAAAACAAATTATACTTTGATTATTACCTTAAATATGCTAAATCATTTATTAAAATATGCTAAATTATTTATTGTAACATCACTTTTGATTTTATCAAATTATAAAATGTGACATAACAAAACGCAAGTACGGCCGTCATTTTGTTGCGTCACTTGCGTCAGTCAGGATATGGTGGGTTAGGTTAGGGTTAGCTTGTGATCATAACACCGCCGAGCGAGCGAAGCGAGCGAGGCGCGACTCTTTCGGTAGTCAACTTGGAAATCCTTCCAATTGATGAAATAGTCGCTTTTAGTACAGTCATAACCTCAAACTTCAACCTTGAATATCTCGAAAACTATACATATTCGCAATACCCCGCCGCCGGAGGTGGTATTGGGGAGTAGCCCCCCCCCCTCATCACCTGTAAAATCAACGGTCCATAATGTATATGGGCCAGAAAAGTCACTTTTAGTACAGTCATAACCTCAAACTTCAACCTTGAATATCTCGAAAACTATGCATTTGCTCACGGGGGGAGTGGTATTGGGGGGAAGCCCCCTCCCCCCCTACCCCCTCCCCCACCTCTCCCCTTAAAATTCGACGGGTCATATTCTATAATTTTACCAATACAGTAAATGCATGTATCGTGTAAATATTTACGCTCAAAACTATTGTATTTTATGAAAAACTAACTAACTCAAAACTATTGCAGTCTGAATTTAGTTTAAAATAATATGTCTTTTCTATCTGTGTGTAGATTATGCCTAGTTGCTAACGCAAAAATGCACATTATTTGCGACACACCATTACAAGAAGTTTATGAAAAACTGACGAGTTGTTCTGTAAGTACAATATATCAAAGAAGTTCTCTGCCCCTAACGCGACTCTGATCATTTTAGCTATACCACCGGTATGCTTAGTACCGGTGTGCGGACGTTTAGGATGATGGAATTATTTATATTTAAGGACGTCATACGCGGCGCACATAATATCCATACTAATATTATGCAAAAGTGTGTTTGTTAGTCATTTCATGGCGAAAGTAATGATTGGATTGACATGTTTTTTTTTGGGGGATACGTTAAGTTCTGAAGAGGGACAGGACATTGGCTAGTTTTATTTCGGAAAAACCATTTATTCCCACAAGAAAAAATATAACCCGTGCGATGCTGGGGCGGGCCGCTAGTATGGTACATATTTGCAACATAGCCATTTTAGCATGCTCCAACACTCAGTTATAGTGATTCCATCTCGTCTTCCCCCCCCCTTCCCTTTACAACAGGAAAAATAACCCCTTACATTTACATTTACAGCTGTACACATCACAGAAGCCGGTACTGGCATGTTACATATGCTTAGCGCACCTCCAGAGTGCCCGTGCTCTGATGTTGAGGGCTTCGAAAGCTAATGCAGTGCTCACAGAGTTCTTGAATACGGAAACATTGGTAAGAAACTAATTTTTTCTTTAATTCGTTTTCAGAGGCTGTTAGTCATGCTTGACTCCATTTGTAAAGTTAATGACACATTAAAATATAGCTGAGGGAATTCTTCCCAACACTCTTTTAGTAGGGAACCCTAAAACACTATAGTAATTTATATTTTTTTAGTTCACAGAAAAATCATTAACAATTATTATTGAAAGGGCGTCATATAAACTAAACAGCCCATTGACTTATTCGCAAATAGAGCATAATGTTGTGGGTTCGAATCCTGTGAAAATTGAGGTGAAAGAAGAACCGACATATTTGGACATTGAAAAGAAAAATATAGACATAGAACAAGGTAACATATTCCCATATTCCTGTTTAATTTAATAATAAATAAATATATAGGGACAAATCACACAGGTTGAGCTAGTTCGAGACTTGTGTTATGGGACACTAATTCAACGATACTATATTTTATAACCATTATATTATATAGATAAACATCCAAGACCCAGGCCAAGCAGAAGTTCGTTTTCTTCATGACCCACAGGTCATCATGTCGATAAAATAAATAAATAAATAAAATCATTTATTTGTGAGATTAATACATCTCATTGGGCATGCAAATACAGTTACAATAAAATCATTATGTAAGGCAAATTTAAAAAATATAAAATCATATTAATAAATGGTCCCAGAATAGTAATATTAATATAATAAAGATTTAGATTCAGTCAAATAATTTAGCAAAATAGGGTATTTTTTAACTTTGCTTTTATAGGATCTCATATTGTCCGATTCCCTGATAATTATCAGGTCTTACCCCCATATTCTAAGACGTTTCCTAGTAACTTCCTGCACTCAAACTTACATTAAGGATTTCCTCGAGGTATCCTCAAAACCCGTATTCTTAGTCATATGTTGGAGGATCCTCGAATATGATATAATTGGAAATCTCTTATTCACATGATTTTCATTTTCAAATAGAAGAGGAAGCAATGTGCCCTTTGAATCTCAGCATTGTCATAAAATTTTATTGGATTTTCGGCATCACGCAAATAATGACGTTCTGGATAATCATACGGATTATCGTAAATATAATCTACAAAGTCTTGAAACTCCATTTTGGAATAAAATATTTTGTGATACGTATTTACGTGATTTTATGCGTAAAGCGTCCTTGAGTTTTCCTTAAGGTCGTGAGGTACCTTGAGTTTGACAGTTGCTTCCTCACCTCCACCTCACCTCAACTGAGGAAAAGTGTCGAGTCATGGGATTTTTTTCAACTTTTTTGATTTCATCGAGTCAAGGAAGAGTCGAGGCACAGAAGTTTGTAGGAAATGTCTTAGAATATGGGTGTAGAGCTTCGATCATATACAACATGGATAATGCATGGCAATAGCGTCCGTGGCACACTTCAAACTCTGCTACAACGCACCCGTAGCGGACTTTGGAAACATTGTTCTGTGTGTAACTGGGACTCTAGCACACCCCTCTATTATCCTGATAGCTTTCTTTTGTAATAGCAGAACTTTGTTAATTAGGCACCCACTTCCCGATACTTCTATGCCATAGAACGGATCTAATTCAATTCCGAGAAATCGAATGCATGTTGATTTATTAATCGCTATATTTCAAATATGATCCGGACTTTTGACACTACGCCTAAATATCATGTAGTAACTCTTTTCCTCGTTTATCCTGAGGCCATTGGCTTCGAGCCATTCTGTAAGCCCTCTCCAACTTGCTTGTATACAACATTCCAACTCGGAGAAAGAGTCTGCACTTAGTATTAGTTGACATCTTTAAAAACTTGAGTTAATATTGCTATTTCTATGATGATTTTCAGACTCACCTCTCCAAGACCAAGAAAGACTAGAATCAGACCAGGACGAAACACAACCTACTGTGTCCGACTCCGAAGATGATCTACCACTCACCACAGTAAAAACGAAGGAAAAAATTAAAGGGAGACCTCATTTGAAAGTTACGAAAAATGATTTAGTCGTCAAGCCAGTGAGTCGTCGCCTTTAAGGCTAATTTTAATACAAAATGTTGTAAAAGCCCACTAATATAATTCGTCACGCTCAAATGGCTGGGCCAATTTTAATGATATTTGGTGTGTAGGTAGCTGATACCTTGAATGGTAATGGTACCTTTAGTAGGTGGCGCTACTGTGCATAAAATTAAAACGAGGTTTTAGGAGTATGCTCTAGATCTACTAAACCGATTTTGAAAATTCTTTTATCAATAGATAACCACATTATTTGTGAGTGTCATAGGCCATATATTCATACGAAAAAGCAAACACATTAAACTATTATAGCTGTCACTGCCAAACTAAAGAAGATAAAAAGAGCCAGCTTCGGATAAAAGAGATAGTTTGCCGCGGATAACAGTTTTTTTTATTATTTTTCAGGTGGAAGAACAAAACGTCCCATCTACACAGAGGTTTTGTGAAGATTGCAATATACAATTTAAAACTTTGGAGGCGTGGAAATGTCATATACTTACTTCACCTAAACATACTATAGACAGTGGTGGCAGGTAAAAATGATAACCCCACTAATATTATAAGGGCGAAAGTTGGGGTGTTTGTTTGTTACTTCTTCGCGCTCAAATGGCTGGGCCAATGTTTATGATATTTGGTATGTACGTACCTTGGTTTAACACGTAGGGTACTTTTTATCCCGAAAAGTGCGTGATTCCCGTAGGATTTGGTCAAAGTCTGACAGTCTGCACTTTATAAAGTAGAAGGCGTAGTATTTTAATATTGCATTTTGAATTTCAGAACAATGAAACTAATTCTGCGCAAGTACAATCCGCCGCGGGGACTCGCAGCTAAATATGGTGAGGAATTCGCGCAACAATAATTTCAACAAACATTTTAATATATTAAGCACATCATAATAAATAATCATCATATAAATTATAAATGGATGCGCTTCTCTTTGTATATGTGACAAATACAAGTTTATAGGAGAAAAAATGCATTTGCATGCACGGGTCACCCAATCGTTAGCTCACCACTGCCCATGTTATTTTATTTATCATATTTTACAGGTGAACCTCCAATGAAGAAAACTGAGGTAACACACACGGACATAAATGAAAAAACAAATTTACAAATCAACGCAAATATTCAACCAAGACGACAGGAAACAGAAATAAATAACGCAGTTATTATTGAAACGCCAAAACCAAAAAATATTAACAAAACTACGTGTAACCAAACCGACATTGAATATATTTGCGACGATTGCGGCTCGAAATTCGATAATAAATGTTTACTTACTAAACATATAGAACATCATAATTTAATGAAATCTAAAATTCAATTGAGTTATAACAAAGGTAGTTTAAACGCGTCCTCATTGACAAGAAAAGATAAATCAAATATGTGCGAAATATGTAACAAGGGATTTACTACAAGTAGTCATTTAAAAACTCATCTAAGAACACACTCTGGAGAAAAGCCTTATAAATGTGAGATATGTAAGAAGAGTTTTAATCAAAGTGGTAGTTTAAAAAACCATTTAAGAACACACTCGGGAGAAAAGCCTTATAAATGTGAGATATGTAATAAGAGTTTTAATGAAAGTGGTCATTTAAAAAGACATCTAAGAATGCACTCTGGAGAAAAGCCTTACAAATGTGAGATATGTAATAAGAGTTTTAATGAAAGTGGTCATTTAAAAAGACATCTAAGAATGCACTCAGGAGAAAAGCCTTACAAATGTGAGATATGTAATAAGAGATTTAATGGAAGTGGTCATTTAAAAACCCATCTAAGAATGCACTCAGGAGAAAAGCCTTACAAATGTGAGATATGTAATAAGAGATTTAATGAAAGTGGTCATTTAAAAACCCATCTAAGAACACACTCAGGAGAAAAGCCTTACAAATGTGAGATATGTAATAAGAGTTTTAATGGAAGTGGTCATTTAAAAACCCATCTAAGAATGCACTCTGGAGAAAAGCCTTATAAATGTGAGATATGTAATAAGAGATTTACTGCCATACAAGACACTACGGAGTCACTCTAGAATATAAAAAAATATGTGATGTAAAAATACATTTAAGAATACTAATCTACTTAATACTAATCTAGGGAGAAACCTTATACATATAAGATTTATATGCTATAATAACGCAGCTGTATGTGTCTAGACTGCACTGGTCTACGAAAGTTGAAGATGTCGTAGACTACATCCGAAAGAAATCCGCCTTCACTCTGAGGGTCGAGCCGTTGGAGTCTCGTCACAAAGTGAACTTTAGTTCTTTTGTGGTGAGGGTACCCAATCATCACTTGGAGACTTTCATGAAAGAGGATTTCTGGCCGCAGGGAGTCGTATACCGGAAGTTCCGAGGTCGACTGCCAGCTGACACCGCACGCTTCACATCGCCAAAGCGATTTTAATTATTTTTTTAGTGTTAGTGATTTTATTATTATTGTATATACAGGGTGACCGGTAATACGTTGCATTCCTTGCAAGGGGTTAAAGTAGAGCTCATTTGCAACTTATTTAGTCATATGACACTATGTCCGAAACTTGGTCATTTCTGAGTAATTCTAGTTTTAGGGATTTTAATCAAAATATCCCGATTTCGAGTTACAAAGTACCATTGTAGTGACTTATTACCATTTTTTTTTAATTTTTTTATTGTTTTCTGGTAGGTAAAGAACAACAGCATCACTTAGAATCAAAATAAGCTAGAAAAGAATGTTATTTTTTCATTTAAGACTAAAAACCTAAGCTACATTTTACAAAAAAAATATGTTCAAGCTCAAAGAATAATTATTTTGAAGAAAAAAATGTATGGGATGTCGCGTACAAATTACGTAACTAAATTCCTCAATTCATTAGCCATTCAAAAAGGTACAAGTGTCAACAAAAACCTTTGAGGGTTATTCACTACCCTGACAAGAAAGATCAAATCCGATTTTGATCCGAATTTTTTTAAGGAACGACCTGAACCTTTTATTGGACGATGTCCCTTTAGCTACTAGAAGACACCTTATTTATCAGCACGATGGTTGTCCAGCTCACTTTCTGCTCGGTGTACGCCAATGGTTAAATGAAGAATTTCCACTTCGTTGGATTGGGCGCGGTGGACCAATTCCTTGGTCTGCGAGAAGCCCCGATCTAACGCCGTGTGATTTTTTTCTTTGAGGTTACATGAAAGATCTTGTCTAAGTCACCCCTGTCAACACCGAAGAAGAGCTCCGTGAGTGAGCGGATTGAGAGAGCAGCACAAGACATTCGACGAAGTCTTACAACAAGGGTGACGAAAACAGAAATCAGAAAAAGACTTCGAGCTTGTATTAGGAAACGGGGCTCACAATTTGAACAAGATTTATAAAAAAAAATGTTTAAAAGAATATCTGGACTGGGTAGTAAATAAGCTTCGATTTTTTTTTGTTGAAACTGTATCTTTAAGAAAATCTGATTATTTAAGTTTTAACTAAGAGTTTTTAAGTCTTAAATGAAAAATTACATTATATTCTAGCTTATTTTGGTTTTAAGTGATGCTGTTCTTATTTACCTATCAGAAAACAACAACAGAATAAACAAAATTCCTTATAAGTCACTACAACGGTACATTGGGATTGTGACTTGAAAACTGAGAAAATCGGATTTGATCTTTCTTATCAGGGTAGTGAATAACCCTCAAAGTTTTTTGTTGACACCTGTACCTTTTTGAATGACTAATGAATTGAGGAATTTAGTAACGTAATTTGTACGCGACATCCCATACATTTTTTTCTTCAAAATAATTATTCTTTGAGCTTAAACATATTTTTTTTGTAAAATGTAGCTTAGGTTTTTAGTCTTAAATTAAAAAATAACATTCTTTTCTAGCTTATTTTGATTCTAAGTGATGCTGTTGTTCTTTACCTACCAGAAAACAATAAAAGAATTAAAAAAAAATGGTAATAAGTCACTACAATGGTACTTTGTAACTTGAAATCGGGATATTTTGATTAAAATCCCTAAAACTAGAATTACTCAGAAATGACCATGTTTCGGACATAGTGTCATATGACTAAATAAGTTGCAAATGAGCTCTACTTTAACCCCTTGCAAGGAATGCAACGTATTACCGGTCACCCTGTATGTTAGTCTGTAAGGTATATATTATATGGGCCAATAATTTGTAAAATTTTGTTGCCTGAAATAAATAAATAAATAAATAAAAAATAAAATAAATAAGTTTTATTAGTCTTAAAGATAATTTAAAAACGCCCAGACCAAGGCAAACAGACATGTTCATGCACACAAATGTTTGCCTTGCGCAGGATTCGAACCCGCGGCCCTTGGGATAAAGTGACCATTGCTAGCCACTCGACCATCGAGCCTGTCGATTGATATTTATTGAGAGACTACTTACAGATAAGCGACGGTTGGACCACGGGGACTTTACTAACGTCCTAACCTACCGGCGACTGCAGACGGCGACGCGGAGATCGGTAAGGAGGCTTGGAGCCTGATGCTGCGTGAGGAATGGCTGCAGGACGCCAAGACGGGACGACATCTAGACCGCGCCAACGTATTGTCCCGCCTTGCTTATTTACCTGGGGTGCCTAACCTAACCAGGGTGTGATCTAGGGAGCCTAATTCAACCCTAACCAGCTAGTTGAACTGTGCAAGCGCGGGGCGGTCAGAATGACAGGCCTTGCTTCTTAAACTAGGGTAGGGTAGACCGGGGACAATAGTAGCGCTTTTGAAATAATGGCTTGTAGTTTGGAATCTACACATTTCTGAGACAATCTTCACAAACGTGTCTCATTTCAGTTTAAAATTCTATACATTTCAATTCTTAATATTTGTATATTATAGCAGAATACTGTAAAAATCGAGATTTTGTTCAGCGATTGCTCGTGCTACAATTGACCCCTTCTAAGGGTCAATAAAGTAGATAAAACCCAAATGAATGAATAAATCAAAATAGTTTTATTGTTTATTTCTTATGGGCCTACCACACACACAAGCTTCACCACAGTTTTGCCTGCGCAGGCCGGTTTGTACACGGAACATGGAGCGTGAGGTTGGTAAAACTGTATCACGCGCCAACCCCACAGCGCGGCTTGCGACTTTTCGACTTGCTTGAAATTTTGCCTGCGCAAGCCCGGCCTGCGCGTACTTGTCTGTGCGTGTGGTTGGGCGTTCAGTGTTCAAGCCACAGTCGAGGCTCGCTCGCAGTTCGCTGAAGTCGTTCGTCACTTAAAAATGACTGATTTGGGTATAAGTGGTAGAGTATTTTTTGCGAAAATCGTTTGGATCATCTCTTAAATCCTTCAGAGATTTATATGTGTATGAATTTTTCTGTAATTTTTTTGTCCACTTTGATCGCTTACTTTTTGACTTTTGCATTGTCTTTTTTTTAAAGGCAAACACTTGAAAAATAATAGCGTAAGAAATGTTTCTTCATTGGGAAACATTGTTGCGACGCCAAGGATTTCGACAAGAATGTGGCTTGCGCGGGGCTTGCGCGTACTTAACTGTACCGTGTGGTAAGACACGGAGTGTTCAGTTTTTTCGTGCGAGAAGTTTGCGCAGGCCAAACTGTGGTGAAGCTTGTGCGTGTGGTAAGCGCTTTAGGATTCATATTTTAAAATAATTATCAGTTCTTTAGTTTAACTACATAAATACCTCAGCTTGTCACAATACTTAATTAAGAAACAATCTATATAATACTTAAAGCATTACTTTACGTAACTACACAAAAAAAGAGATAATTTTTTTCAAAAATCACATAATTTATGACGTTACTTAAAATAAAAATAAAAGTGAAATTAAAAAATGAAATTATGATGGCCAGCAAGAAATGTATGGCAATCGATAGAGAAACTCGGCCACTGGAAACTAGATTAATTAATCTATATATATAAAAGAAAGTCGTGTTTGTTACAACACTTATAACTCGAGAACGGCTGGACCGATTGCCATGGTTTTTGATTTGTTGGATTTGTTTCCGTCCCGAATAGCAGAATACATCTTAAAAACAATGCAAACTAGGGTAGGGGTAGGGTAGCGGTAGGGTAGCGGTAGGGTAGGGTAGCGGTAGGGTAGGGTAGGGGTAGGGGTAGGGTAGTGCCTCTAAGGCGGAACAAAGTTTGCCGGGTCAGCTAGTATTGTATAAACGGAGTCGCTGACTGACGGGAGGGTGTCTGAACACCCCCCCGCACCTATGTCGCACCCCGCACGACAGGCGACATCTAGTAGCAAAAACAGTTAATTCAACGATTTTTGGCTGTGATTTTAGTTCAGATATTCGCCACCAGAAACCGTTTCAATCCGCGCGGGAAATTCAAATTTTTTGGGGTATTTACAAATTGCAACTCAATCATTGATAGAATTTTCGTGAAAATTGATTTGACGACAACAAATACAATATATCTACTGAATAATCATCATTACAAATATTGGCTCTTCTCATTATGAATGTGCTTAATGCACGTTTATAGGGAAAAAGATGCATCGTGGACATTCATAATAAGAAGAGCTAATATTTATAATTTATTTGATAATTATTCAGTAGATATATTGTATTTGTTGTCGTCAAATAAATTTTCACGAAAATTCTATCAATGATTGAGATGCAATTTGTAAAAAACCCCAAAAAATTGAATTTCCCGCGCGGACCGAAACGGATCACCCTAAGGACGATGTTTTAATAATATTTAAAGTCAGAATAAAGTTTTATACATTACTAGCTGTACCCGCGGCTTCGCCCGCGTGGATACTGCCTTTCCCGTGGGAATTCTATAAATTGCCGTCTTTATTCTTGTCAGCATCATAAAGGGAACCCATAAACAAAATTCCAGCTTTCTAGGTTGAGCGCCTGCGATAATACTCTTACAGTCCTATTTACTCCCTTTCCCGTAGGAATTCTATAAATTGTCGTCTTTATATTTGTCAACATCATAAAGGGAACCTCTATACAAAATTCCAACTTTCTAGGTTGAGCGCCTGCGTTAATACACTTACAGTTCTATTACTCCCTTTCCCGCGGGAATTCTATAGATTGCCGTCTTTATCCTAGTCAACATCATAAAAAGGGAACCTCTATACAAAATTTCAGCTTTCTAGGTTGTGCGCCTGCGATAATACTCTTACAGTCCTATTACTCCCTTTCCCGTGGGAATTCTATAGATTGCCGTCTTTCTCTTTATCAACATCTTATAGGGAATCTCTATACAAAAATCCAGCTTTTTAGGTTGTGCGCCTGCGATAATACACTTATAGTCCTATTACTCTCTTTCCCGTGGGAATTCTATAAAACCCCATCTTTATTCTTGTCAAAAGAACCTCTATACAAAATTCCAGCTTTCTAGGTTGAGCGCCATACATATTTTTTGGGTAACTTGAACCGTTTATGCAGCGCACGCAACGAAGCCCTAATAATTTTCCTCGTTTTTTCAACATTTCTCACTGATGCTTCGCTTCTATTGGTCGCAGCGTAATGTTATATAGTCTAAACCCTTCCTCGATAAATGGACTATCCAACACAAAAATATTTTTTCAATTCGAACCAGTAGTTCCTGAGATTAGCGTGTTCAAATAAACAAACAAACAAATTCTTCAGCTTTATATATTAGTTTTGATTTTTAAACAGCGACACCTAGCGTAATAGATTTAAAGTGCTTTAATTTTCGCGCGATATTTAGGTATAATTTGATGAAAACGTAATCTAGCGTAGAATAGAAAGAACTTGAATTAATTTCGGCAAGCGCGTAAATTTTTCCCTATAACTTCTAAAGTATCTATTTAAATTATATGGTGTAAAGATTATAATAATGTACATGAAATGCTTAAGGTAACTATAACGTAGTTAACTGGATAAGGATTAATACTGTATACGTCAAAATCGGTTTCCAAATTCCCCATTATTACTCGGAAATCGCTTTTTTGGAGACATAAATAAGAGGAATGTCCTATAATTTTTGTATTGTTATATCTCAAAGGGTTAAGACAGCTTTAGACTTAAGACTGAGATTTAGGTCTCCAAAAAAGTCCGCGATAGCATAGGTATATTTATCGTTTACGTATAACTTACCATAAAATAAAAAGCTATTTCCGAGTAATAATGCGGAAATTGGAAACCGATTTTGACGTATACAGTATTTAATCCTTATCCAGTTAACTACGTTAGTTACCTTAAGCATTTCATATACATTATTATAATCTTTACACCATATAATTTAAATAGATACTTTAGAAGTTATAGCAAAAAATTGACGCGCTTGCCAAAATGAATTCAAGTTCTTTCTATTCTACGCTAGATGGCGCTATTTCCGCATTATTACTCGGAAATCGCTTTTTATTTTATATTAAGTTATCCGTAAACGATAAATATATGCTATCGCGGACTTTTTTTGAGACCTAAATAAGAGGAATGTTCTATAATTTTTGTATTGTTATATTTCAAAGGGTTTAGACAGCGTTAGACTTAGACAGCGTTAGACTGAGATTTAGGTTTCCAAAAAAGTCCGCGATAGCATAGGTATATTTATCGTTTACGTATAACTTACCATAAAATAAATGCGGAAATTGGAAACCGATTTTGACGTATACAGTATCAATCCTTAACCAGTTAACTACGTTAGTTACCTTAAGCATTTCATGTACATTATTATAATCTTTACACCATATAATTTAAATAGATACTTTAGAAGTTATAGCAAAAAATTGATGCGCTTGCCAAAATGAATTCAAGTTCTTTATATTCTACGCTAGATGGCGCTATTTCCGCATTATTACTCGAAAATCGCTTTTTATTTTATAGTAAGTTATCCGTAAACGATAAATATATGCTATCGCGGACTTTTTTGGAGACCTAAATAAGAGGAATGTCCTATAATTTTTGTATTGTTATATCTCAAAGGGTTTAGACAGCGTTTTCGTCGACAGCTCCCAAGCGGGTCCATTTTTTCCGACACTCCCAACAATAATCTTTATATTTCAGACAATTTACACAAAATCGTGACAAATTTTATACATAAACCTTCCTCATGAACCAGGCTATCCGTTGGTAAAAACCGCAAGAAAATCCGTTGGGTAGTTTTTGAGTTTATCGCGAACAGACAGACAGACAGACAGACAGACGCGCGGGAGGACTTTGTTTTATAATATGTAAGGATAAAGTAGGTAATTATAATAGGTGTGAAAAAAACGTTTACTTGCTACTATTGCTTCACTTTATTTATTACTTTTAAGTACATATGTATTTTTTTAGGTCGGTACTTTTTTTAAAATACGTAAAATGATTGTACTACTTACATAAATTTTATGAGCTTAACCGTACTCGTACAATTTCTATGAAAGAATATTTTGACGCGCCGCGCCTCTCCGTGCGGCGCGGCGCTGCAGCGGAACGGCGCGGCGCGGCATAGGCTAACCGCACTTGAGCGGCACTGCATCGGAGCGGCGCGCGGCGGCGGCGCGGCCCAATGATCTCGAACCTAACAATTTTTCGGTATTGCTACTTAAAATGACAACTTCGTAAAATGTGATAAAAATCATAATTTAATGTCGAAATATTATAAGTAGTGTTGCCGAACTATCGATAGTTTGACTATCGATAGTTGAAGTAGTTGAATACAAAATAAATCTATTTTTCAGATGTGAACAAGAATACCTTTCTCATAGAAAGCCAACCGCTATTTTCTGAACCTCAGGACTATGACTACCATATAATTTTCCATATAAAATAACTTGTCTTATATACTTTGGGTTAATACTTTAGGACATTCTGTAAACAAAAGAAAATAAACAATTAAATTAACATGGTGTTTCCTTATCTATATATATAAAAGAGAAAATCACTGACTGATTCATCACGAAATCTCTGAAACTACAAGTGCCAGGAGTCTCAAATTTTGCATGGGGGTTCCTTTTGGGGCGTAGGTGCTCACTAAGAAAGGATTTTTGGAAATTCATCCCCTAAGGGGGTAAAACGGGGGTGCAAAGATAGTATAAAACTTTGCCGTTTTTGAAGTTATTCGAATGAAATTCAGCATGAAGGTTTTTTACTGAAAAGCATGAAACACGAGTGAAATATTTTTTTCAAAATTCATCCCTTAGGGGGTTAAACGGGGGTGCAAAGATAGTATGAAACTTTGCCGTTTTTGAAGTTATTCGAATGAAATTCAGCATGAAGGTTCTTTATTGAAAGGCATGAAACAGGAGTAAAATATTTTTCTCAAAAAACATCCCTTAGGGGGTTAAACGGGGGTGCAAAGTTAGTATGAAACTTTGCCGTTTTAGAAGTTATTCGAATGAAACTCAGCATGAAGGTTCTTTATTGAAAGGCATAAAACACGAGTAAAATATTTTTCTCAAAAATCATCCCTTAGGGGGTTAAACGGGGGTGCAAGGTTAGTTTAAAAAACATTGTACCGTTTTTGAAGTTATTCGAATGAAATTCAGCATGAAGGTTCTTTACTGAAAGGCATGAATCATAAGGAAAATATTTTTTTCAAAAAATCGTCCCTTAGGGGTTAAAACGGGGGTGTAAAGTTAGTATGAAACTTTGCCGTTTTTGAAGTTATTCGAAAGAAATTCAGCATGAAGGTTTTTTATTGAAAGGCATAAAACACGAGTAAAATATTTTTCTCAAAAATCATCCCTTAGGGGGTTATACGGGGGTGCAAGGTTAGTATGAAACTTTGCCGTTTTTGAAGTTATTTAAATTAAATTCAGCATGAAGGTTCTTTATTGAAAGGCATTAAACACGAACAAAATATTTTTCTCAAAAATCATCCCTTAGGGGGTTAAACGGGGGTGCAAAGTTAGTATGAAACTTTGCCTTTTTTGAAGTTATTCGAATGAAATTCAGCATGGCGGTAAATGAGTACCTACGTGTTTCAGGATTTTTCAAAATTCAACCCCTAGAGGGATGAAATGGGGTGACCTAGGCGACTACACGTGTATTATCGAGGGCGCTCAACCTAGAAAGCTGAAATTTTGTATAGAGATTCCCTTTATGATGTATACAAGGATAGAGACGTGACTTTTTTTAAATTTCCACGAGAACATGAATAATAAGACTACACGTGTGTTATGGGGTGCGCTCAACCTAGAACGCTGAGGTTTTGTATAGAAAGGTTCCTTTTATGATGTAGACAAGGATGAAGACGGGATTTTTTTAATTCCCACGGGAACGGGACAAATTGGTCTGCACCTGTGTTATTGTGGGCGCTCAACCTAGAACACTATGATTTTGTATTGAGGTTCCCTTTCTAAAGTAGAGAAGGACAAAGACGGGATTTTTTAATCAGGATAATAAATCAAGATCAGGAATAATAAATAAGACTACATGTGTATTATCGGGGGCGCTCAACCTAGAAAGCTGAGATTTTGTATTGAGGATCCCTTTATGATGTTGACAAGGATAACGATGGGATTTTATGAAATTCCCACGGGAAAGGGAGTAATAGGACTGTAAGTGTATTATCGCCGGCGCGATATAAAGTTGTTTTTTTAAAATACCCACGGGAACGAACTTATTGCCATTTTTGCTTGACCACGCGGGCGAAGCCGCGGGCACAGCTAGTTTCTGAATAAATTAAACTTAAAAGATAAATTAAATGCATAAACTTATAAAGAGGTAAGTTATCCAAATTGAATTATCTGAATAACTGTCTCAAAATTATTAGTGCACTGATTTAATATCAAGGTTCATGAATAAATTTTTGAAAAATACCTACTTTATTTAAATGTATGTTGCATCGCTCTACAATAACCTGACCAGCCACTGAAAATATCCTTTCAGCCGGCGTAGATGTAGCGGGAATGCAAAAATAAATATTTCAAGGCAATATTTTTTAAATCAGTACTCTATTAGAAATTCAATATTCAGAAGCAATAGTTCGATAGTATTGCTGTGTCGATAGTATATAAGCTTACGGGGCTATCGATAGTATCGACACTATCGATAGCCTTATCGATACTATTGCTTTTGCCGACCTACCGACAAAAATGGTTGATATTTGTTCATACAATTATTCAGCTCAGAGAATAACAATGTGGTAGTTGTGAACCAATAAATAGCAGTCAGTGGTACTAGATATCAATAGTGGTGCAATGTAACATAATTTTTCGTGCACATGTGAACTCATTTAACGCTCTTTTACAACATAATATATAGGCTGATTAATGGCGGAAACACACTACCGTGTCGGGGCGTGTCGTGTCGCGCCAGAAGCATATCGCGTTCATACATTTTATATGGTTAGGAGCACATTTGTAGGGCGTGTCGTGTCGTGACTCGCTCTGTCGTGGCGCGGACTGCTGACCGCCGATTGCGCCACGGCGGTGGGGGGGGGGTTATGACGCGACACGACACGCCCTGCAAATGTGTTTCTATACCCGCGCGCGGCTCGTGTCGCGAACAAGTGGACGCTTTTTTTTTTTATTTGTTTTTGCAGCGTGATAATGAGTTACTAGGTAGTAGATTCCTGATAAATATACTTAAATACCATTATATATTATAGAAAACACCCAGACAAAGGCGTTTGCCTTGCGAGCTTCTGTTCAGAAATGAAAGAAATAAACGTCTGGTGTTTATTTCGTTCATTTCTGAACAGAATCGCGCCCCGACACGACACGTAATGGCGGAAACACACTACCGTGTCGGGGCGGTTCGTATCGCGCCAGAAGCATATCGCGTTCATACATTTTATATGGTTAGGAGCACATTTGTAGGGCGTGTCGTGTCGTGAGTGTCGTGACTCGCTCTGTCGTGACGCGGACTGCTGGCCGCCGATTGCGCCACGGCGGTGGTGGGGGTTATGACGCGACACGACACGCCCTGCAAATGTGTTTCTATACCCGCGCGTGGTTCGTGTCGCGAACAAGTGGACGCTTTTTTTTTAATTTGTTTTTGCAGCGTGATAATGAGTTACTAGGTAGTAGATTCCTGATAAATATACTTAAATACATTTTTTTGTAAATAAATACCATTATACATTATAGAAAACACCCAGACAAAGGCAAACACTGCGAGCTTCTGTTCAGAAATGAAAGAAATAAACGTCTGGCGTTTATTTCGTTCATTTCTGAACAGAATCGCGCCCCGACACGACACGTAATGGCGGAAACACACTACCGTGTCGGGGCCTGTCGTGTCGCGCTCTGTCGTGACGGTGGGTGTGCACACTTACGTGTCGTGTCGGGGCGCGCTTCTGTTCAGAAATGAACGAAATAAACGCCAGACGTTTATTTCTTTCATTTCTGAACAGAAGCTCGCAGTGTTTGCCTTTGTCTAGGTGTTTACTATAATGTATAATGGTATTTACTTACAAAAAAATGTATTTAAGTATATTTATCAGGAATCTACTACCTAGTAACTCATTATCACGCTGCAAAAACAAATTTAAAAAAAAAGCGTCCACTTGTTCGCGACACGAACCACGCGCGGGTATAGAAACACATTTGCAGGGCGTGTCGTGTCGCGTCATAACCCCCACCACCGCCGTGGCGCAATCGGCGGCCAGCAGTCCGCGTCACGACAGAGCGAGTCACGACACGACACGCCCTACAAATGTGCTCCTAACCATATAAAATGTATGAACGCGATATGCTTCTGGCGCGACACGACACGCCCCGACACGGTAGTGTGTTTCCGCCATAAGTGTGCACACCCACCGTCACCACAGAGCGCGACACGACACGCCCCGACACGGTAGTGTGTTTCCGCCATAATATATCACTAACTTAACCCGCTTACAGCAAAAAGCTGAATAACACTCTATAAAGGTTCTATATAACGTATGTATTAAAATATATACTAAATACGTAAATGTATTAAAATGCCAGCAATATAACACCGTACATATGTGAACCTTTCAACAGCCAAAGCCGTATTTTTCCCGTCATAAATGCTTTTGCTCAGCCTTTAAAATGAAAGCTGACTAAACAGTGATAAGTTATCCTATTATAACACCAATAGTAACTTAATAGGCCAATTTTACACTCCAATAAATGCCATACAGATATTATAAGCTGATTTCTTTACTTTAGTACAGCTAACGAACCACGTATGGCTTATATTAATGCTTAGAGATCACCAGTGAACTGTATGTGTACTATTATAGAGACAAATGTGTTATTGGGAACTGTCATCCGCCTACCTAACCTACTTTACCTATTGTTTTGTGTATACTTTTGTCTTCGATTTGTTTAGTTTAGATTTTTAAAATTCCTTTAAAAATTAATATTATAATAAATACAGTAAATGCATGTATCGTGTAAATATTTACGCTCAAATCTATTGTATTTTATGAAAAACTAACTAACTCAAAACTATTGCAGTCTGAATTTAGTATAAAATAATATGTCTTTTCTATCTGTGTGTAGATTATGCTTAGTTGTTAACGCAAAAATGCACATTATTTGCGACACACCATTACAAGAAGTTTATGAAAAACTGACGAGTTGTTCTGTAAGTACAACATATCAAAGAAGTTCTCTGCCTGTAACGCGACTCTGATCATTTTAGCTACACCACCGGTATGCTTAGTACCGGTGTGCGGACGTTTAAGATGATGGAATTATTTATATTTAAGGACGTCATACGCGGCGCACATAATATCCATATTAATATTATGCAAAAGTGTGTTTGTTAGTCATTTCATGGCGAAAGTAATGATTGGATTGACATGGTTTTTTTTGGGGGATACGTTATGTTCTGAAGAGGGACAGGACATTGGCTAGTTTTATTTCGGAAAAACATATTTTTCCCACAAGAAAAAATATAACCCGTGCGATGCTGGGGTGGGCCGCTAGTATGGTACATATTTGCAACATAGCCATTTTAGCATGCTCCAACACTCAGTTATAGTGATCCCATCTCGTCTTCCCCCCCCCCCCCCCCCCCCCCCCTCCCCTTTACAACAGGAAAAATAACCCCTTGTTTTACATTTACAGCTGTCATCACAGAAGCCGGTACTGGCATGTTACATATGCTTAGCGCACCTCCGGAGTGCCCGTGCTCTGATGTTGAGGGCTTCGAAAGCTAATGCAGTGCTCACAGAGATCTTGAATACGGAAACATTGGTAAGAAACTAATTTTTTCTTTAATTCTTTTTCAGAGGCTGTTGGTCATGCTTGACTCCATTTTTAAATTTAATGACACATTAAAATATAGCTGAGGGAGTTCTTCCCAACACTCTTTTAGTAGGGAACCCTAAAACACTATAGTAATTTATATTTTTTTAGTTCACAGAAAAATCATTAACAATTATTATTGACAGGGCGTCATATAAACTAAACAGCCCATTGACTTATTCGCAAATAGAGCATGATGTTGTGGGTTCGAATCCTGTGAAAATTGAGGTGAAAGAAGAACCGGCATATTTGGACATTGAAAAGAAAAATATAGACATAGAACAAGGTAACATATTCCCATATTCCTGTTTAATTTAATAAAAAATAAATATATATGGACAAATCACACAGGTTGAGCTAGTTCGAGACTTTTATTGGAAATTAGATATATATGTCGGATAGCCTAGCGGTTATTCGACGTGCAATTCAACATCACAAGGGCGTAACGAGGGTAGTCGTGATATGAGAGAAACAACAGTTTTAGTTTTACTTAAAGAATGTTTATTCAATTTACTAGCACTTCGGAATGACCACTGATGGAAAAGAAATGCCGCAAGAAAAACCTCAGTCTAGGTCTTTTTTTCTCAATCGCTGTTACAACACAAGCTTTATTAGGTAAAGTTTCTTAATATGACTTAATACAGAATAGACACTAGGTAAAACGCGACAGTTCCGTGACTACGAGTACTACTTTCTATGGCGCTCGACAACCAACTATGTCCAGTCGACCCCGCCAACCGCCACGGCTCCGCCCGAGCGCGCCAAAGCAACGTTTTCTCAACACGCCGCTAGATGGCGCACCCTCGTTCTGCTTAGCGTCTATGTCCATACTCATGACCGTATGCTACACTGCGACACGGCCATTCTGCAAGACACGCGTCCTCGCGTGTGATTCTGAAACAATCAACACTCACACAGCATCACAACGTTCGGTCACTCCTGACCACACATAGGACTTTCTCTCTAACTCAAATCCAAAGTTTAAATATCAAGTCCAATTTACTTCTATTCTAAGTAAACACACTTAGCTTAGCAAATCAAGTACCTAACCATGAAGAGCTTAGTACCAATAATGAAAATAAAATCAATTAACAACCGAATATAACGGAGTTCATCAAAAGCAAGGTGCCATAACCATCCTCGTGGTTACAGCTGATCATCCCTGTGACCAACCAATAGATCATCCCTGTGACCTTGTTTCATCAAACAATCATGTACAAACAACAAACTATGACTACATGCCAACATATGCAGCTTGAAGTCATGAAACCAGTTTTGACAAAATTAAAAAAAAAACAAAACTAAATCACTTACAGTAAAATAATAATTACTCACGTCAATAAAATTGGTACTTAGACTTCATGTATTTTGCCAATACAATCTACTCAGTTCTCTTGGCCTTAACAACAGAGGGATCGGTTGTAGTAATGAGAAAACTTTACTCAAAGAAACTTAAATAACATACTACAATGCATTACATTGCATCACTTCTCATACCAACAGTGTTGGTTCAACACACAAACTCAATCCTATCCATAGGCATTGAGTCACACAATAAGTTCAGTCCATCGAACATACAATGTCAAGTCCATCGGACACATCGGACACAAAACGTCCGGTCATTACATTACATTTCAATACAGTAACTCGTAATTAAATCAACTAAACTTTTCTCATTACTCAAAACTTATTTGTCACTATTTCACCAATAGAAACCTTATTAAGATTTGCTTTCGTTTCATCAAAACTCTTTTAAATAAAAATGACCCAATTTTGAATAATGGAGCTAACTCTCGCTCGGCTTAACCTGACTAAAAGGTTAGTAGGTACACAGAAAAATAAGGAAGAAAGTATGCCTCATAATAAGTTAACATAGGTAATCAAAATTTTAAAATCAAAGTCACACGATCAACACACATTACTAACAGGCCACAAACAAGGATTCCCACATGGAATCGGTATACTCAATATACCTGGTCATCTGTGGTCATCACAATGACATGGTCATCTGTGGTCATCACAATTCTGTGGTCATCACAATGACATGGTCATCTGTGGTCATCACAATGACATGGTCATCTGTGCTCATCACAATGACATGGTCTCCCATGAGACATAAAGACAAGGATTCCCACATGGAATCGGTATACTCAATATACATGGTCATCTGTGGTCATCACAATGACATGGTCATCTGTGGTCACCACAATTCTGTGGTCATCACAACGACATGGCCATCTGTGGTCATCACAATGACATGGTCATCTGTGCTCATCACAATGACATGGTCTCCCATGAGACATAGACTGCCACACCCTCAGCCGCGCATCGCGCCCTGTACGAAAATTCGCAGTTACGACTACGACTGAAGCGTGCGGTTTAATCAAATAAGTAGCCATGACAGTAAGTGTTCACACACAGTTAGAAGGGCCTTCACCGGCACTGTCCTCATCAGACTCAACATTATAAATTGGTACGTTAACTTAAAATGGCACATTACTTTCTGAGCACAATTTGAACTAAACTCTAAATTATACTCCACAATCGAAACCATTGAGCAACTATCTCTCAAAATTTAATTTTAAGTGTCTCTCACTTTACATGAAAACAAAACTTTTCAAAATTCAAAACTTAAAATTCATCGTCATTGCTCAGTAGTCTCCACTTTAAAATTATCAAACAATACTCTCCTCAAGAAATCCCGGGCACCTCGTCTGCGCCGGTGGTCCCATCTGCCTCGCCAGCTTGCCACCATCACGAGCAAACCTGGTCCACTTCAGAGTCTGCACACCGCTGACCCGCTGATCCCCGTCTCGCTCCATTGTCCGGAAATCGAAAATAAAACATTGTTTGAGTTCATTGAAGTTACTAAGTGAAAATAATTAAAAAAAACGTTTATCTCGAAAACGGTGCGTCCTAGCGATAAAAGGATGAAAATTTTGAACCCCTTTTAAGAACCCCACTCTCCACGTGATACATTTGATTTTGACCTCCAAAGTCAAAAATCTCAAAGTCAAAGTTAAAGTCAAAAATACTTTATTCTGTGTGCATTAACCTTTAAATGACCTTGACCTCTAAATCATTTTGAGCATTAACCTTTAAATGACCTTGACCTCTAAATCATTAATTTCAATGAATAGTGCTAAATGACCAATGAGCTTAACTTCATACACAGTTTCAGCTTCAACTTACACAGTTTCAGCTTCAACCTAACACTTTAAGCTTAAACTTAGCATCATACGTAATCAACACTGACCTTTTTTTTTTTAAAATAATATCGGAGGGTACACTTTACCAGTCCGCCACGGGCACACACACCCGTGTTTACTCGTGTCGTGGCACGTCTCTGCCTCAATTGCACTGCGACTCGGGGCACGCCGCCACCACGCCGCCGCCGCTGCACCGCCAGTACCGCCACCGCCTGGTGCGCGTCGCGTCTCAGCCTCAGCTACCCGTCACACATCGTCGAGTATCGCACAGTCATACACCTGAAATTACACCATATTAGAATCTCCATACATTTTGAGGTTAAGTACCCACCATACGATACTCTTTGTCGGTAGAATCCGCTACTCGTAGTCCGCAAACTCCACTACTCGTAGTCGACGATAGTAGACTGTCCGTCGTACATCGAACACGTACTTTCTTGATTTGTCACGTTAGTTTGTCACGTTTTACATTAGTGAGACCAGACTGATCCGTTAAACTCTCAATACCACGACTTACATCTCACTTCTGATGTCGGATTGCCTAGCGGTTATTCGATGTGCAATTCAACATCACAAGGGCGTAACGAGGGTAGTCGTGATATGAGAGAAACAACAGTTTTAGTTTTACTTAAAGAATGTTTATTCAATTTACTAGCACTTCGGAATGACCACTGATGGAAAAGAAATGCCGCAAGAAAAACCTCAGTCTAGGTCTTTTTTTCTCAATCGCTGTTACAACACAAGCTTTATTAGGTAAAGTTTCTTAATATGACTTAATACAGAATAGACACTAGGTAAAACGCGACAGTTCCGTGACTACGAGTACTACTTTCTATGGCGCTCGACAACCAACTATGTCCAGTCGACCCCGCCAACCGCCACGGCTCCGCCCGAGCGCGCCAAAGCAACGTTTTCTCAACACGCCGCTAGATGGCGCACCCTCGTTCTGCTTAGCGTCTATGTCCATACTCATGACCGTATGCTACACTGCGACATATAGATATATATATAGACTGTTACGGGAAATTAATTAAATACTATATTTTATTACTAGACATCGGATTATATGCACTATCAAAATGCCAAAATATGCATGCAAATATGCACTAAAAAAAGTGCGAAATATGCACAAAATATGCACAATCAAAAAACCATTTATTATTACAATTTACGTTTATTTTAACATTATTTTTATATGTTATACATATATTCATATTATTAGTTATTGTTATAATTCTTGTGACAATAAACAATAACATATTTTTCCAAGTTTTCTACGGAAAACTTGTGACGTTTGTCACTTAATATTAATTTATAGGCTGAAAATGCCCTTTCGACGTCAACTGACGTTACCGGACAGAACTTGAAATTTGGCGCCAAATCTGCAGAGACCTCTTCAGGCAGAGTTCGTCCGGTGCCGTTGATAAATGCGTCAATTTTCTTTCCGCCTAACACGTATAACTACTGAAATATGCACTATCAATGAAAAAGTACCAAAATATGCAATAACGCTATAAAAATGCTATTATATGCATTTGCATATGCAAACATGCAAATGCATATAATCCGATGTCTATTTATAACCATTAGATTATATAGATAAACATCCAAGACCCAGGCCAAGCAGAAAAAGTTCGTTTTCTTCATGACCCACAGGACATCATGTCGATAAAATAAATAAATAAAATCATTTATTTGCGAGATTAATACATCCCATTGGGCATGCAAATACAGTTACAATAAAATCATTATGTAAGGCAAATTTAAATAAATTAAAAGTAAAAAAAATATATTTAAAAACAAGCTTTTATTTAATTGCGCTAAAAAGAATAAAATAAACTTTTCTTTTAAAACTTTAACTATCAACTTATAACGTCATTACACAATTTATATGACATAAAAGCTTGTCGCGAGATTTACCTGTATAAAAAGGAAACATAATTATCGAACTAACATTTACTCGTACTACGAGTAAATGTTAGTAATTAAATCTCGCGCTTTTACTTTTTAGTTATAACTGGACAGGTTTCGCAGTGCCATCTATTTGTCGAGAGGCGGTACTAGTCTAGTGAATTTATTTGTTATAACTAGCACCAGCAATTTGAATACCTATATAATTTCCTGATTTTACTACAGTCACCCTGCGACAAACTAAACGGGTTTATGTACGTACCTATCAAAAATAAAATACCGACCAAGGGCAAGTAGAACTCGCGCATGAGGGTTCCTGCCCATAATCATACTAGTCATACTGTCATACTAATATTATAAATAAGAAAGTGAGTTTGTTTTGTAGCGGTTTATATTATGCAGTGCAAGCATAATATAGGTCGCACACAGTGACAGGAATGTATGCGCTTAGGTGTTGACGGGCAGTCTAGTCCCGGCCGGCACACGAAGTAGTTTTGGGGTCTGTAATACTATTCGAAATACAACACTCGCGAGTGAACCTGACTTTTCTTTATCTCCTTACACGCAGGAACAATTAACACACACGATAAACTTACAGTTTGTTTGTTATTCCTTCACGACTTGACTAATCAGTTGATCATTATGAAAATTTGTATATACAGGGTGACCGGTAATATGTTGCATTCCTTGCAAGGAGTTAAAGAAGAGCTCATTTGCAACTTATTTAGTCATATGACACTGTGTCCGAAACTTGGTCATTTCTGAGTAATTCGAGTTTTAGGGATTTTAATCAAAATATCCCGATTTCGAGTTACAAAGTACCATTGTAGTGACTTATTACCAATTTTTTTAAATTCTTTTATTGTTTTCTGGTAGGTAAAGAACAACAGCATCACTTAGAATCAAAATAAGCTAGAAAAGAATGTTATTTTTTCATTTAAGACTAAAAACCTAAGCTACATTTTACAAAAAAAATATGTTCAAGCTCAAAGAATTATTTTGAAGAAAAAATGTATGGGATGTCGCGTACAAATTACGTAACTAAATTCCTCAATTCATTAGCCATTCAAAAAGGTACAGGTGTCAACAAAAAACTTTGAGGGTTATTCACTACCCTGACAAGAAAGATCAAATCCGATTTTCTCAGTTTTCAAGTCACAATCCCAATGTACCGTTGTAGTGACTTATAAGGAATTTTGTTTATTCTGTTGTTGTTTTCTGATAGGTAAATAAGAACAGCATCACTTAAAACCAAAATAAGCTAGAATATAATGTAATTTTTCATTTAAGACTTAAAAACTCTTAGTTAAAACTTAAATAATCAGATTTTCTTAAAGATACAGTTTCAACAAAAAAAATCGAAGCTTATTTACTACCCAGTCCAGATATTTTTTTAAACATTTTTTTTTATAAATCTTGTTCAAATTGTGAGCCACGTTTCCTAATACAAGCTCGAAGTCTTTTTCTGTTTTCGTCACCCTTGTTGTAAGACTTCGTCGAATGTCTTGTGCTGCTCTCTCAATCCGCTCACTCACGGAGCTCATCTTCGGTGTTGACAGGGTGTTACGTCGCCGGGGAGGCCGGTCGACGTAAGCAAGATAGGGTAGAGAGTAGAGAGTGAGAAGAAAAACAAGAGACACAGAATATTAGGTTTATTCGTAGACTCAGGGTGTGGGCTATGAGAATTCACTTGCAATTCCTTGGGGGACACTTAGCTATGGGCTTCTTCGGGTGTTCCGACGACGGGCGTAGAGATCGGGAAGGGTAGATCCTCCCGGGAAGGCTGGCTCAGCAGTCAGCGGCAGGGCGCGGTAGGGGCGCACGACTGCCTCTCACGCAGCGTAGAGTTGTGCAGCAAGTAGACTCCCGAAGGTGCCACGTAGAAGTGGTGCAGGGGAAGAGTAGACTCTCCCGTAGGTGCCACGTAGGAATGGTGCAGAGGAAGAGTAGGTTCTCCCGTAGGTGTGTTGAGACTAGGTTGTATCCCTAGGGTAGTTGTCCTGGAATTTGAGAGACAGGGCGGTGGTAGGTCCCGCCTTCCAGGTACCCTGTGAGCCGTCGCCGACAATCTTCTCGCTGGCTGGACGAGCTAAGGTCCAGTCTATAATTGTCTTAGGCGGCCACACAGAATTACAATGAAGGTAGGCTCGATCACGCACGTCTGAGGGACATACGCGATCTCACAAAATAAGCAATACATGAATTTTAATTTAGATTATGAAAGATACACTAGCAAGATAGAATTTACACAAAGACAGATTAAAACAAAAGAGAATCCTATTAGAAATTAGTCAGTGCAAAACTCACCAAGTGGACAACGAATTTACACTCACGATTATAATAACGGTAATCACTAATTAACAAGGTACTTGTCGCTACAGCAAACAGAAAATGTGCCCTGCCACTCTCGCGCCGTGAATTTATGAACTCGCTTTCGTCTAGAATATTCCAACCGCCGGAATACGGCCGTTGACTGCGAGAGCCAATCAATACTGAATAAATCAAATATTGTAACGCCCCCTCCGCACAACGCCAAATATGGACAGCAGCTGATCCACCGGCGAGCCGAAGTATTGATTAGCCCAAGTGATCTTAATGCCTCAAGGAATACGGTCGAGAATCCTATGTAGGGACTCCCGAAATTCGTTATAGTGCAATTATTAATTTTTATTGTTTTCAATGTTCTAATATTATTTAATATAATTGATATATTACGTGTGAATCTAGTTCACAACGTAACAAGGGGTGACGTAGACGAGATCTTTCATGTAACCTCAAAGAAAAAAATCACACGGCGTTAGACCGGGGCTTCTCGCAGGCCAAGGAATTGGTCTACCGCGCCCAATCCAACGAAGTGGAAATTCTTCATTTAACCATTGGCGTACACCGAGCCGAAAGTGAGCTGGACAACCATCGTGCTGATAAATAAGGTGTCTTCTAGTAGCTAAAGGGACATCGTCCAATAAAAGGTTCAGGTCGTTCCTTAAAAAAAATTCGGATCGAAATCGGATTTGATCTTTCTTGTCAGGGTAGTGAATAACCCTCAAAGGTTTTTGTTGACACCTGTACCTTTTTGAATGGCTAATGAATTGAGGAATTTAGTTACGTAATTTGTACGCGACATCCCATACATTTTTTTCTTCAAAATAATTATTCTTTGAGCTTGAACATATTTTTTTTGTAAAATGTAGCTTAGGTTTTTAGTCTTAAATGAAAAAATAACATTCTTTTCTAGCTTATTTTGATTCTAAGTGATGCTGTTGTTCTTTACCTACCAGAAAACAATAAAAGAATTTAAAAAAATTGGTAATAAGTCACTACAATGGTACTTTGTAACTCGAAATCGGGATATTTTGATTGAAATCCCTAAAACTCGAATTACTCAGAAATGACCAGGGAGGCGATTCTCGGTTCTTGCGAGATATCTCTATTTCGAGATAATGTCGAATTTTAAATGTCTGCTGAAAATGTCACCAAAATCTCTATAATTTCATTTTGACCTATTCTCGGTGCCAATAGAGATAAATGTCGCCAAAATGTCATACTTTTTTGGTGTTACGTTCCGTTTTTTCGATTGTGTTGAATCACAATCGAGCTAAACGAATTTGGAACTAGAACAGTCTTTAATATATCATAAAACTAATATAATACTAAACAACATAAATGCTATAATACATTACAACACAAAAGTATCATAAAATAGGTTCTCAAAGAAGGAAATGAAATATTTTGTCTAATATAGCTGCGTGAAAAGTAACGTAATTTTTCTTTTCGCGATTTCGAATTGACAACACAACTTTGACAAGTCGAATAAACGCCGTCTGTTTTCCTTTAATTCTATTTAGTGTTTTTTTAATCCACTATATTATCATTAATAAAAAACGACATAAAATCGTCTCCAGACATATACACATTAATTAGACATGACAATTGAGATTTCGACTGACATAATGTGTGAAATATCCAATGTCTACTGCCGTCGACCACTCGTTGCTTGTCGAACGCTGGGGCACGACATATGTCTACCGTGAGATGCTGAGAATACGGAAATCTGTTGCAATCGACATCCGCCATGTTTTTTCGAGATATCTCGATGTCGACATTATGTCACGCGCCCGAGAATCGCCTCCCAGGTTTTGGACATCTATATATATAAAAGAGAAAATCACTGACTGATTCATCACGAAATCTCCGAAACTACAAGTGCCAGGAGTCTCAAATTTTGCATGGGGGTTCCTTTTGGGGCGTAGGTGCTCACTAAGAAAGGATTTTTGGAAATTCATCCCCTAAGGGGGTAAAACGGGGGTGCAAAGTTAGTATGAAACTTTGCCGTTTTTGAAGTTATTCGAATGAAATTCAGCATGAAGGTTCTTTACTGAAAAGCATGAAACATGAGTAAAATCTTTTTTTCAAAATTCATCCCTTATGGGGTTAAACGGGGGTGCAAAGATAGTATGAAACTTTGCCGTTTTTGAAGTTATTCGAATGAAATTCAACATGAAGGTTCTTTATTGAAAGACATGAAATACGAGTAAAATATTTTTCTCAAAAAACATCCCCTATGGGGTTAAACGAGGGCGCAAAGTTAGTATGAACTTTGCCGTTTTTAAAGTTATTTAAATGAAATTCAGCATTAAGGTTCTTTACCTAAAAGCATGAAACATGAGTAAAATATTTTTTTCAAAATTCATCCCTTAGGAGGTTAAACGGGGGTGCAAAGATAGTATGAAACTTTGCCATTTTTGAAGTTATTCGAATGAAATTCAGCATGACGGTTCTATACTGAAAGGCATGAAACACGAGTAAAATATTTGTCTCAAAAATCATCCCTTAGGGGGTTAAACGGGGGTGCAAAGTTAGTATGAAACTTTGCCGTTTTAGAAGTTATTCGAATGAAATTCAGCATGAAGGTTCTTTATTGAAAGGCATGAAACACGAGTAAAATATTTTTCTCAAAAATCATCCCTTAGGGGGTTTAACGGGGGTGCAAAGATAGAATGAAACTTTGCCGTTTTTGGAGTTATTCGAATGAAATTCAGCTTGAAGGTTCTTTATTGAAAGGCATGAAACACGAGTAAAATATTTTCCTCAAAAAACATCCCCTATGGGGTTAAACGGGGGCGCAAAGTTAGTATGAAACTTTGCCGTTTTTAAAGTTATTCAAATGAAATTCAGCATTAAGGTTCTTTACTGAAAAGCATGAAACATGAGTAAAAGATTTTTTTCAAAATTCATCCCTTAGGGGGTTAAACGGGGGTGCAAAGATAGAATGAAACTTTGCCGTTTTTGAAGTTATTCGAATGAAATTCAGCTTGAAGGTTCTTTATTGAAAGGCATGAAACACGAGTAAAATATTTTTCTCAAAAACATCCCCTATGGGGTTAAACGGGGGCGCAAATTTAGTATGAAACTTTGCCGTTTTTAAAGTTATTCAAATGAAATTCAGCATTAAGGTTCTTTACTGAAAAGCATGAAACATGAGTAAAATATTTATTTCAAAACTCATCCCTTAGGGGGTTAAACGGGGGTGCAAAGATACACTCGCTTTCGCTTGACCACGTGGGCGGAGCCGCGGGTAACAGCTATTAAAATAATAAAACAACAGGATTTTGTACACAATAGGTAGCCAAACAGCGGCGAGCAAATAGACAATGAACAATGAAGAACACTGACGTCACGGGGAAAACTACAGTAATAGGAGACTGTTAAATCCGTCTATACTACTTAATTAGTCACAAGTCCAATTCCACGCGGGCGAAGCCGCGGGCACAGCTAGTAGTGTCATATGACTAAATAAGTTGCAAATGAGCTCTACTTTAACCCCTTGCAAGGAATGCAACGTATTACCGGTCACCCTGTGTTATAATCTTGTCAAATAAATAAATAAAATAAATAAATAAATAAACATATGGCGCCACAAGTCGCGCTATGGGTTGTTTTGTTGTCAAACGAAATCTATGTCATAAAATTAACGCGAGCGAAGCCGCGAGGAAAGCTAGTAATAGATAAAATACATTTTAATTCAAAACCGGTATAAAAAGAGCCATGTACAAATGTAAAATGTACCTAGGGTAGGGTCACATTATATTGGTTGTTTAAAGAAGAAGAAGTAACTATAAAATTACGATTTTCAGATTTATTCCTGTATTTGTGCTACATCATCTTGCTTCTTGCCAAATTTCATGATTCTAGGCTAGGACAACCGGAAGTACGTACCCTATAGGTTTTTGGTCGGAATGGTTTTGTACGAAAAACGCAACACAAACGGTTGTATCGTAATTTTGTTATCATAATATTGTATTGTCATCTGATCTACAGTTTTAAGCAAAATTTCAGCTCAATCGGTCTTCGGGAAGTGGTTCAAATTTTCGTTCCAAGATTCCACCCTTACATACATACATACATACAGGTCAAGTTAAATAAAAGCTTTTAAAAATATAAAATCAAATTAATAAATAGTCACAGAATAGTAATATAATATAATGTAAGATTTGGATTGAGGCAACAGCGTTGAGAGTGCCACACGTGCCAAGTTATTGCGGTTCTGGAAGACGTGTATGCACAGCTGTTGGAGGTACAAGGGCCGCGGGTTCGAATCCTTCGCAAGGCAAACATTTGTGTGCATGAACATGTCTGTTTGCCTTGGTCTTGGTGTTGTATAATAAGTATTTATTTACAAAAAAAAAGTATTTAAGTATATTTATCAGCACTTTAGTATCCATAGTACAAGCTATGCTTAGTTTGGAACTAGATGGCGTTGTGTGATTTGTCCAAGAATATTTATTATTTATTTATTAATTTCCTTTGCTGGAAACATTGTTCTGTGTGTAACTGGGACTCTTTCTGTAAGCTCTCTCCAACTTGCTTGTATACAACATTCCAACTCGGAGAAAGAGTCTGCATTTAGTATTAGATGTTTACATCTTTAAAAACTTGAGTTAATATTGCTATTTCTATGATGATTTTCAGACTCACCTCTCCAAGACCAAGAAAGACTAGAATCAGACCAGGACGAAACACAACCTACTGTGTCCGACTCCGAAGATGATCTACCACTCACCACAGGAAAAACGAAGGAAAAAATTCAAGGGAGACCTCATTTGAAAGTTACGAAAAATGATTTAGTCGTCAAGCCAGTGAGTCGTCGCCTTTATAACTACTTTTAATACAAAATGTTGTAAAAACCAGCTAATATAATTCGTCATTCGTCATTTGGTATGTAGGTAGCTGATACCTTGAATGGTAATGGTACCTTTAGTAGGTGGCGCTACTGTGCATAAAATTAAAACGCGGGTAACACCGCGGGCAGCAGCTAGTATTATAATAAAGAGGTAAAGCTTGTGAGGTTTTAAGAGGAGTATGCTCTAGATCTACTAAACCGATTTTGAAAATTCTTTTATTAATAGATAACCACATTATTTGTGAGTGTCATAGGCCATATATTCATACGAAAAAGCCAACACATTAAACTATTATAGCTGTCACTGCCAAACTAAAGAAGATAAAAAGAGATAGCTTCGGATAAAAGAGATAGTTTGCCGCGGGTAACAGTTTTTTTTATTATTTTTCAGGTGGAAGAACAAAACGTCCCATCTACACAGAGGTTTTGTGAAGATTGCAATATACAATTTAAAACTTTGGAGGCGTGGAAATGTCATACACTTACTTCACCTAAACATACCATAGACAGTGGTGGCAGGTAAAAATGATAACCCCACTAATATTATAAGGGCGAAAGTTGGGGTGTTTGTTTGTTACTTCTTCGCGCTCAAATGGCTGGGCCAATGTTTATGATATTTGGTATGTACGTACCTTGGTTTAACACGTAGGGTACTTTTTCCCGAAAAGTGCGTGATTCCCGTAGGATTTGGTCAAAGTCTGACAGTCTGCACTTTATAAAGTAGAAGGCGTAGTATTTTAATATTGCATTTTGAATTTCAGAACAATGAAACTAATTCTGCGCAAGTACAATCCGCCGCGGGGACTCGCAGCTAAATATGGTGAGGAATTCGCGCAACAATAATTTCAACAAACATTTTAATATATTAAGCACATCATAATAAATAATCATCATATAAATTATAAATGGATGCGCTTCTCTTTGTATATGTGACAAATACAAGTTTATAGGAGAAAAAATGCATTTGCATGCACGGGTCACCCAATCGTTAGCTCACCACTGCCCATGTTATTTTATTTATCATATTTTACAGGTGAACCTCCAATGAAGAAAACTGAAGTAACACACACGGATATAAATGAAAAAACAAATTTACAAATCAACGCAAATATTCAACCAAGACGACAGGAAACAGAAATAAATAACGCAGTTATTATTGAAACGCCAAAACCAAAAAATATTAACAAAACTATGTGTAACCAAACCGACATTGAATATATTTGCGACGATTGCGGCTCCAAATTCGATAATAAATGTTTACTTACTAAACATATAGAACATCATAATTTAATGAAATCTAAAATTCAATTGAGTTATAATAAAGGTAGTTTAAACGCGTCTTCATTGACAAGAAAAGATAAATCAAATATGTGCGAAATATGTAACAAGGGATTTACTACAAGTAGTCATTTAAAAACTCATCTAAGAACACACTCTGGAGAAAAGCCTTATAAATGTGAGATATGTAAGAAGAGTTTTAATCAAAGTGGTAATTTAACAAAACATTTAAGAACACACTCTGGAGAAAAGCATTATAAATGTGAGATATGTAATAAGAGATTTAATGAAAGTGGTAGTTTAAAAAACCATTTAAGAACACACTCGGGAGAAAAGCCTTATAAATGTGAGATATGTAAGAAGAGATTTAATCAAAGTTCTCATTTAAAAAACCATTTAAGAACACACTCAGGAGAAAAGCCTTATAAATGTGAGATATGTAATAAGAGATTTAATCAAAGTGGTAATTTAACAAAACATTTAAGAACACACTCAGGAGAAAAGCCTTATAAATGTGAGATATGTAATAAGAGATTTAATGAAAGTGGTACTTTAAAAAACCATTTAAGAACACACTCAGGAGAAAAGCCTTATAAATGTGAGATATGTAATAAAATATTTATTCAAAGTTATAATTTAAAAAGACATCTAAGAACACACTCTGGAGAAAAGCATACTTCTGAGATATGTAAGAAGAGATTTACTACCATACAAGACACTACGGAGTCACTCTAGAATATAAACAAATATGTGATGTAAAAATACATTTAAGAATACTAATCTACTTAATACTAATCTAGGGAGAAACCTTATACATATAGGATTTAAATGCTATAATAAGTTTTTTTAGTCTTAAAGATAATTTAAAAATTTAAAAACGCCCAGACCAAGGCAAGCAGACATGTTCATGCACACAAAGGTTTTTCTTGCCCAGGATTCGAACCCGCGGCCCTTGGGATAAAGTGACTATTGCTAGCAACTCGACCATCGGGCCTGTCGATTGATATTTATTGAGAGACTACTTACAGATAAGCGACGGTTGGACCACGGGGACTTTACTAACGTCCTAACCTACCGGCGACTGCAGACGGCGACGCGGAGATCGGTAAGGAGGCTTCGAGCCTGATGCTGCGTGAGGAATGGCTGCAGGACGCCAAGACGGGATGAGAATCGGGATAGCTAAGTCAAGAATCGGTCAGAATGACATCTAGACCGCGCCAACGTATTGTCCCGCCTTGCTTATTTACCTGGGGTGCCTAACCTAACCAGGGTGTGATCTAGGGAGCCTAATTCAACCTTAACCAGCTAGTTGAACTGTGCAAGCGCGGGGCGGTCAGAATGACAGGCCTTGCTTCTTAAACTAGGGTAGGGTAGACCGGGGACAATAGTAGCGCTTTTGAAATAATGGCTTGTAATTTGGAATCTACACATTTCTGAGACAATCTTCACAAACGTGTCTCATTTCAGTTTAAAATTCTATACATTTCAATTCTTAATATTTGTATATTATAGCAGAATACTGTAAAAATCGAGATTTTGTTCAGCGATTGCTCGTGCTGCGTGCTACAATTGACCCCTTCTAAGGGTCAATAAAGTTAATAAAACCCAAATGAATAAATTAATCAAAATAGTTTTGTTTATTTTTTAAACTTAATCATACAACAGTCTTTAAGTGTTAGGATTCATATTTTAAAATAATTATCAGTTCTTTAGTTTAACTACATAGAACTTAGATAAGTACCTCAGCTTGTCACACACAATACTTAATTAAGAAACAATCTATATTATACTTAAAGCATTACTTTACGTAACTAATTTGTATCACAAAAACAAAGAGATTTAAGAAGTTACAATTGACCCCGTTACTTAAAATAAAAATAATAAAAGTGAAATTAAAAAATGAAATTATGATGGCCAGCAAGAAATGTATGGCAATCGATAGAGAAACTAAATACAAACTAAGAATGTTCTTTTATAAAATCTCGTATACTTTCTGAGACATTGATTATTTTTGTTCCAAAAAAAAAGCAGTCTGTAAAGTCTGTTTACTGACGATAATTTTACGTGATAACGTCATAAGAAAACATTGATGAAAACTAGGGTTCGACTATTCGGACTTTTGGTCAGACCTCCACAAGACCTTTCATACGAGTACCCACATGTCGGCTTACCACACAGATTAATATTGTATAAACCAGTGAACGAAAAAAACAGAAGCATTCCTAGCGCCCGAAAATGACCCAACGCGGATTGTGCCACGGTAGGCGGGGCTTATAAATTGTGACACGAAGTAGTTTAGTTCGGCTGTGACGGCACATGTCGTTGTTCGTATTTTTGTCGAGTTTAAAAGTGTAAATTATGCCTTCTTGTGCGGTGAAATTGTGCATAAATCGATCTCATCTACATAATAAAAATACTGGAATTAGTTATCACGTGTAAATAGCCTCGTAAACTTGAACATTATTTTTATATTCATTAAAAACGTGGATAATTTTTTTTTCTATGCGGATGGTGTTATGCCCGATGAACTAAGTAAATCAATATTGAACATTTACAGTTTGAAGTAAAATATGTTTGTGTTGTCTTTATGCTACATTAAAAATTACTCGGCGCCTTTGATAGATTTCCACAAGACCCGAGTAAGAAAGAACAATGGACGAAAGCAGTTCGCTTGGAAAGACAGGAAAACCACCAAAACTAAAATTTCCAACACTTTTAGCTTGGTCTAAAACGAATTATTATTTTTAAAACAAAAGTACCTAAGTACTTAAATGTTGATTATATTCAGTGCAAATTTATCTCAATTGCTAGAAATTAATTAAAGTAAACCGTGGTAAACGGTGCTGGTGACACAGTTATAACGTCTTGTAATGTAAAACTAGGTATATATTTCATGTATTGTGACTTTGGGACACTGTTATTACCCCATTAAATAAATAAAAAGTTTTTGGATTTTGAAATTAACTTTATTTCTTACCCAGACTCTTTATTAAGTGCGTGCGAGTAACATAGTTTGGCTATTAAAACCTATTTAGAATTAAATTATTACCAATATGTAGAAAAATCAAAACCGCCCGTTTGAAGGCAAACTTTTTATTGTCATGCATCTACATCATACGCAAAACAACGACGACCTCTGTGGCGTAATGGTTACCACCAGGACCGTCACCCAGGAGCCCAGGAGATCCCGGGTTCGAATCCCGGTCGGATCATGATGGAAAACGAACTTTTTCTGATTGGCCCCGGGTCTTGTATATCATGTTCATCTATAAATGTATTTGTTATAAAATATAGTAACGTGACGTTGAGTTAGCATCCCTTACCACAATTTTTTAACTTACTTTGGGGCTAGCTCAATCTGTGTGATTTTTCCCTATATACATATTTATTATTTATTAAAAAAAGAAATAAAAATAGGTACATAAAAACATATTCAAATCTTTCATTGCTACCTTTTTACAATACTCGTCCACTTTGAAAATGTTTGCCGCCCCTTAAAAATGTCACATGCGTTCATTTCCAGCGCCAATGATGTCATTGTTACTATGCGTTGCTTAGCCAATTAGCGATGAGCGTTGACAACCTACCCAATCATTACTTAGTGATGTTAATAGAAAACAAACTCACTGTTCAAAGAAAACAAACGTGGGGCCGTCTATCAAAAGGATTTTGTTTGAAGTTACTCTTCTATGTTTTTTTCGTTCACTGGTATAAACGGAGCCGCTGACTGACGGGCGGGTGTACGGGAGGGCGTCTAAACACCTCCCGCACCTATGTCGCACCCCGCACGACAGGCGACATCTAGTAGCAAAAACAGTTAATTCAACTATTTTTGGCTGTGATTTTAGTTCTGATATTCGCCACCAGAAGCAGAGCCACAGGGGCCGCATTAAGGAGGATGTTTTAATAATATTTAAAGTCAGAATAAAGTTTTATACATTATAAAGTAGGTAATTATAATAGGTGTATAAGAAAAAAACCTTTACTACTATTGCTTCACTTTATTTATTACTTGTAAGTACATAATAATATGTATTTTTTTAGGTCGGTACTTTTTTTATAAATACGTAAAATGATTGTACTACTTACATAAATTGTATGAGCTTAACCGTACTCGTACAATTTCTATGAAATAATATTTTGACGCGCCGCGCCTCTCCGAGCGGCGCGGCGCTGCAGCGGAACGGCGCGGCGCGGCATAGGCTAACCGCACTTGAGCGGCACTGCATCGGAGCGGCGGGGCGGCGCGGCCCAATGATCTCGAACCTACCAATTTTCCGGTATTGCTACTTAAAATGACAACTTCGTAAAATGTGATAAAAATCATAATTTAATGTCGAAATATTATAAGTAGTGTTGCCGAACTATCGATAGTTGAAGTAGTTGAATACAAAATAAATCTATTTTTCAGATGTGAACAAGAATACCTTTCTCATAGAAAGCCAACCGCTATTTTCTGAACCTCAGGACTATGACTACTATATAATTTTCCATATAAAATAACTTGTCTTATATACTTTGGGTTAATACTTTAGGACATTCTGTAAACAAAAGAAAATAAACAATTAAATTAACATGGTGTTTCCTTATTTCTGAATAAATTAAACCTAAAAGATAAATTAAATGCATGAAACTTATAAAGAGGTAAGTTATCCAAATTGAATTATCTGAATAACTGTCTCAAAATGATTAGTGCACTGATTTAATATCAAGGTTCATGAATAAATTTTTGAAAAATACCTACTTTATTTAAATGTATTGAACCTAAGCGGTTGCATCGCTCTACAATAACCTGACCAGCCACTGAAAATATCCTTTCAGCCGGCGTAGATGTAGCGGGAATGCAAAAATAAATATTTCAAGGCAATATTTTTTAAATTGCTTCGTGAATACGACCAGTACTCTATTAGAAATTCATTATACACGTGTTTCGTCTTCTTTCGATTAGTAAGTTAGCATTTAAACACAATGTAGTACGCAAGTTATGTGACTCCACTTCAACACAGTAGTATAGAGAAATTCATGAATTCTTGCCATACTCAAAAAAGTGGCAATTTTTTATAAGCAAAAAAAGGAGAATACTTTTTCGTTAATGTCACACTCCACCCCTACCACGTCTCGTAGCTGCGAGTGCATCTCATTAGCAATTTTGTGCTCGTCCACTTCGGATGGTCTCACCTCAGTTACCTTGCAAAAAATTTAAAAATGTCGAAACGTGGTAGTGAGACAGATTTAGAATTTATAGTTAGGAAAATTAGAAAACTAGAAAAAGAAGTTAAACGTCCTCGTACACGTTTAATTTCTTCTTCATCATCGTCAAACGAGTCGTCATGTTCTTCAAGAGCGTCTTCACCCGACCGACAGGACAATATTAACGGTAGGTACCTGTACTACCCACATTATTATTTTTTCATCTGTACCTACTTGCATCAGGATAGTTTGAGGAACTATTCCGCCGCATTGGTAACATTTTTTATCGTGCATCAGAGTAGTCTGAGGGACTATTTCGCCGCACGCAATTGATAGACTTGAGCCAAGAGCATCTGTATAATGCAGCAGAGTAGTCTGAGGGACTATCTCGACGCATAAATAAAAAAAAATAAAAAAACTACCTACATAATTGTCTTTACAATTATTAATCAAGACTTTGGTTAATTGTTACCTCTGTCTATCTTCCAGTGCCTGCCACCGATATGTTTCCGAGTCCGGAACCACATGCCGAAACATCTCCAGCGGAGAACGTTCAATCTTCGGCGCTCGACAATCCAGTTGAGGTCGACGGGCTAACTACCCAAATTGAAAATAACGCACCAAAGTGTCCAAGAACCTATCGTCATCCTAGAGGACAGTAGCGATATCTTGGATATTTTAGGAGACGACCCTTCAATTACAATAGAATACGGGCCTGATATAAACAAGGAGGTCGCAACGAGATTTGCGCACCTTGCAACATGTGGACTGAATAAAGATGTCCGCAAGGACTTATTGAAAACCCATCTAGTGCCAAGAAATTGCACAGATATTTCAGCTCCTCGTATGAATGCTGAAATTAAAAGTGCCCTTAATGAACAAGTCGTTAAAAGGGACAAGGCCATCGAAACAAGACAAAAACAGATGGCTGCAGGCATTTCTTTGCTTGCAAAAATTATGTCGGAGCAGCTCAATGCTCCAGATAAAAATAATACTCTTATTAAAGAGCTCATGGACGTTGGCCGATTATTTTGTGACTTACAGCACTCAGAATCGGAAACCAGACGCAGTTTTGCGTTGTATTCTGTTAAGAAAGACCTAAAAGAACAATTGTCCCTCACAAAAATAAGCAATTATTTATTTGGAGACAACTTGGCTAATGCTCTGAAGGCAGCAAAGGCCGTTTCTAAGTCAGGTTCTGATCTCAGGCGAGTTGAACCTAAACAGCACACACAAGCAAAAGCTTTGACTGCTGCCTCTTCGAGCAACCGTTTAAACTACAGGGCGAGGCCCGCTGCCCGCAGACAGCCGACGGGCCCACCGCCCCTACGCCCCCAGCTGCCTGCTGCCGGTCCGAGCGCGCCGCCTCGCGGGAACTCGTCGTACGCTTACACGCCGCGGCACAAACAAATGCGCCGCCAATGAATCATGTAAGTTATGCTGGAAGGCTAAGCCTTTTTTATAAACAATGGTCATTACTAACGAACGACTGCACCGTCTTATCATGGATAAACGGTTATCGCATAATTTTTAATCAGCCTGTATATCAAAATAGTATACCGCCGCCAAATGTTTTTAGTAAATCTGAAGAACACCATATAATAGATACCATTCGAGATCTATTATCTATCGGAGCAATCTCTGAATGTACTCCCTGTCCTGGCCAATATATTTCAAGTGTTTTCCTAGTACCGAAACCGAACGGTAAGATGAGATTCATTTTGAATTTGAAAAGGCTGAATAAATTCATTAAAACGCATCATTTTAAGCTGGAAGATATTCGCACAGTCTTAAAATTGATAACCAACGAATCTTTTACAGCCACTTTAGATTTAAAGGATGCCTATTTTTTGATTAAAATTCATCCTGAATCACGAAAATATCTCCTATTTATGATAGATAACAAATTGTACGAATTTAACGTCCTACCATTCGGTCTCTGTACAGCACCGTTTGTTTTTACAAAAATTATGAAACCGGTTATAAAATTATTAAGGTCTTGTGTGGCTTTATTTCGTCAGTGTATTTGGACGATATATTCTTAGCTGGTAACTCGCATCACGAATGTCTAGAGAATGTTAAAACAACTCAAACTCTGTTAGAATCTGTGGGTTTCGTTATTAACGAAGAAAAGAGTGCTAAATCGCCGTCAAAAATTTGCAAATATCTTGGTTACATAGTAGATACCCACAAATGGCAAATAAGTCTGCCACCAGAGAAAAGATCTCGTATTAAATTAGAACTCCGAAATGTCAAAAGTTCAAGTCGCCTTAAAATAAGAAACCTTGCCCGTTTGTTAGGACTGCTTATATCAGCCTGCCCAGCTGTTGAATATGGCTGGCTTTACACAAAGGAGCTAGAACGCTGTAAGTTTTTGAACTTACAGGGCACTGAAAACTATGACAAATACATGACAATACCAAAACATCTAATACCAGATTTAGACTGGTGGATCCATGCTGTCGACAACTCTGTGCATAGAATCAGGAATGATTTGTATTCATTAGAAATCTTTTCTGACGCCTCAACAACGGGGTGGGGCTCTGCGTGTAACGGACAGTCCGCTAACGGTCGTTGGTCTGATAGTGAGGCCTTATTACATATAAATCAACTTGAACTCTTAGCAGCCTTCTTTTCATTAAAAGTGTTTGCCAAAAATCATTATCACTGCCAGATTTTACTTAGAATCGATAACACGACTGAATAGATTTATTCGCTTCACGAATAAATAAAAAGTGTGATATCTATGTCTCTTGGCATAAAGACCCAGAAGCGTTTAAAATCGATGCATTCACATTGAATTGGTCGGAATATACGTTTTACGCTTTTCCTCCTGTAGCAGTTATTCTTAAATCCATAAGAAAAATCATACTAGATCAGGCTGAAGGAATCATGGTTGTGCCAGATTGGCCGACACAGCCTTGGTATCCATTATTTATGAAGTTACTTGTATCAGATTTAGTAAAACTAAACTCTAATGAATTTGTTATACCCATTTCCAGTCGGAACATTCAGTCCAACCTTACCCTGGTTGCCGGGGTATTGTCAGGACGGCGCTGCAACAACGATGCATCCCAACTTCCGCTTTGGACATAGTGATGGCGTCATTATCAGAAAACACCTTGAAACAGTACGACGTCTGTTTCAAGCGTTGGTATGTTTTTTGTAATAAAAATAAAATTAATATGTATGGCCCATCCATACCAGTTATTATAGAATTTCTTACTGAAATTTATAACGATGGTGCCCAATATGGCACAATTAATAGCCACTGGTCCGCACTTTCCCTAATTGCGGGAAATATATCAGACGACGACCGGCTCGCTAGATTTTGTAAAGGTGTTTACAAGTTAAGACCCCCATTGCCACGATATAACGCTACATGGGATACCAGTATAGTTTTAAATCATTTAGCAACCTTATATCCGAATGAAAATCTTTCTATAGAAAAACTTTCAAAGAAATGTGTAACTCTGCTCGCACTTGTGACAGCACACAGAGTTCAAACACTCTCTAAAATTAGGATCAATGAAATAGTAATGCTCAATGATAAAATAATTATTAAAATTTCGGAACACATTAAAACTTCCAGGGCAGGTACAAAACAACCAACCTTATATTTACCTTATTTTAATGAACGGCCAGAAATATGTCCAGCAAAGACCCTCACTGTATATTTAGAAAAAACTAAACACCTTCGTCAGTCAAATAATCTGTTTATTAGTATACGAAAGCCACATGACTGTGTCTCGTCTCAATCTCTTTGTAGATGGATTAAGTCTACTCTAAAAGATAGTGGAATTGACGTGTCCATATTTTCATCCCACAGCACGCGCCACGCCGCTACGTCAAAGGCCCACAAACTTGGTGTCAGTCTAGATGTTATTAGACAAACTGCTGGATGGAGCGGCAATTCCACTACCTTTGCCAAATTTTACAACAGGCCTATTGTTGATACTAATGATAATTTGTCTGTAGCGAGAACGATTTGTTCCTTATGATGTATGCCTATAGGTATAAATGAATACTGATTGTGATTATATTCGTATATTATAATGTTATGCAATTATAATTTAAAAATAAATACCTGATTAAGTCATGTGCTTATCTTTTATTATTTTTTAATAATTTTATATTTCCTTCATTTGCTCTAAACATCTACATTGTGTTTAAATGCTAACTTACTAATCGAAAGAAGACGAAACACGTGTATAATTTATGATTAAATGAACTTACCTGTACGTGAAGTTCAATCATAATTATACTAAGTGTTTCGTCTGAAAGAGATTAGTAAGTCCCACCCACCCATATTTTCCCAATTAATTAATATAATTTCGGAAATATCAAATTGTTTCTTGCTTTATAATAAATGAGATGCACTCGCAGCTACGAGACGTGGTAGGGGTGGAGTGTGACATTAACGAAAAAGTATTCTCCTTTTTTTGCTTATAAAAAATTGCCACTTTTTTGAGTATGGCAAGAATTCATGAATTTCTCTATACTACTGCACTGTGTTGAAGTGGAGTCACATAACTTGCGTACTACATTGTGTTTAAATGCTAACTTACTAATCTCTTTCAGACGAAACACTTAGTATAATTATGATTGAACTTCACGTACAGGTAAGTTCATTTAATCATAAAATATTCAGAAGCAATAGTTCGATAGTATTGCTGTGTCGATAGTATATAAGCTTACGGGGCTATCGATAGTATCGACACTATCGATAGCCTTATCGATACTATTGCTTTTGCCGACCTATCGACAAAAATGGTTGATATTTGTTCATACAATTATTCAGCTCAGAGAATAACAATGTGGTACTTGTGAACCAATAAATAGCAGTTAGTGGTACTAGATCTATATCAATAGTGGTGCATGTAACATAATTTTTCGTGTACATGTGAACTCATTTAACGCTCTTTTACAACATAATATATAGGCTGATTAATATATCACTAACTTAACCCGCTTACAGCAAAAAGCTGAATAACACTCTAAAAAGGTTCTATATAACGTATGTATTAAAATATATACTAAATACGTAAATGTATTAAAATGCCAGCAATATAACACCGTACATATGTGAACCTTTCAACAGCCAAAGCCGTGTATTTTTCCCGTCTTAAATGCTTTTGCTTAGCCTTTAAAATGAAGCTGACTAAACAGTGATAAGTTATCCTATTATAACACCAATAGTAACTAATAGGCCAATTTTACACTCCTATAAATGCCATACAGATAGTATAAGCAAATACTATAGAAGACTAATACCCACAGCTTCGAAAGAATTCGGGCAAGACGCGACACTAGCGCCCCTACGGCATGAGGGCGGCATGAGGTGAACGATTTCAAAACTTTTGTATGCAAAATGTTATAGCGCCCCTAGCGGCATGAGGTGAACTCTGCGTTTTGTATGCAAAACGTTATAGCGCCCAGCGCCCCTAGCGGCATGAGGTGAACGGAGGTTGCCAAGTCATTGTATGAGAAACGTCAAGAGCTGTGGGTATTAGTCTTCTAAAGTATTTGGTATAAGCTGATTTCTTTACTTTAGTACAGCTAACGAACCACGTATGGCTTATATTAATGCTTAGAGATCACCAGTGAACTGTATGTGTACTATTGGTACTATTATAGAGACAAATGTGTTACTTGGGAACTGTCATCCGCCTACCTAACCTACTTTACCTAATGTTTTGTGTATACTTTTGTCTTTGATTTGTTTAGTTTAGATTTATAAAATTCCTTTAAAAATTAATATTATAATAAATACAGTAAATGCATGTATCGTGTAAATATTTACGCTCAAAACTATTGTATTTTATGAAAAACTAACTAACTCAAAACTATTGCAGTCTGAATTTAGTTTAAAATAATATGTCTTTTCTATCTGTGTGTAGATTATGCCTAGTTGCTAACGCAAAAATGCACATTATTTGCGACACACCATTACAAGAAGTTTATGAAAAACTGACGAGTTGTTCTGTAAGTACAATATATCAAAGAAGTTCTCTGCCCCTAACGCGACTCTGATCATTTTAGCTATACCACCGGTATGCTTAGTACCGGTCGGTGTGCGGACGTTGGTAAAAATATAGAATATGGCCCGTCGAGTTCGATGCCCCTGATTTTTTTGCAATTAGATAACAGTATTTAGAGTCACTGTGCGAAGTTTCAAGTTGCGGAACAATATAGTTTTTTTGGAAAAAAATAAATAAATTTGTATTATTTTTGAGTACTAAGGAGGTGTCAGACGTATTTTGACAGCTATAGATTACGTTCACTGGCATCTATCAAACGTTTTGTTACGCATTTTGATTTCATTCATACACATTTTTTAATTTTTTGAGCTGAAAGAGTCGCGCCTCGCTCGCTTCGCTCGCTCGGCGGTGTTATGATCACAAGCTAACCCTAACCTAACCCACCATATCCCATTCATCTAAAATCAAATTGACTGATGCAAGTGACGCAACAAAATGGCGACCGTACTTGCGTTTTGTTATGTCACATTTTAAAATTTGTTAAAATCAAAAGTGATGTTACAATAAATAATTTAGCATATTTTAATAAATGATTTAGCATATTTAAAGTAATAATCAAAGTATAATTTGTTTTTAAGTAAATTGGGTCAAAATAATAATAAAAAATTTAAAAAATGTGTATGAATGAAATCAACATGCGTAACAAAACGTTTGAAAATGCCAGTGAACGTAATCTATAGCTGTCAAAATACGTCTGACACCTCCTTAGTACTCGAAAATAATACAAATTTATTTATTTTTTTCCAAAAAAACTATATTGTTCCGCAACTTGAAACTTCGCACAGTGACTCTAAATACTGTTATCTAATTGCAAAAAAATCAGGGGCATCGAACTCGACGGGCCATATTCTATATTTTAGCCCGGACGTTTAAGATGATGGAATTATTTATATTTAAGGACGTCATACGCGGCGCACATAATATCCATACTAATATTATGCAAAAGTGTGTTTGTTAGTCATTTCATGGCGAAAGTAATGATTGGATTGACATGTTTTTTTTTGGGGATACGTTAAGTTCTGAAGAGGGACAGGACATTGGCTAGTTTTATTTCGGAAAAACCATTTATTCCCACAAGAAAAAATATAACCCGTGCGATGCTGGGGCGGGCCGCTAGTATGGTACATATTTGCAACATAGCCATTTTAGCATGCTCCAACACTCAGTTATAGTGATTCCATCTCGTCTTCCCCCCCCTTCCCTTTACAACAGGAAAAATAACCCCTTACATTTACATTTACAGCTGTACACATCACAGAAGCCGGTACTGGCATGTTACATATGCTTAGCGCACCTCCAGAGTGCCCGTGCTCTGATGTTGAGGGCTTCGAAAGCTAATGCAGTGCTCACAGAGTTCTTGAATACGGAAACATTGGTAAGAAACTAATTTTTTCTTTAATTCGTTTTCAGAGGCTGTTAGTCATGCTTGACTCCATTTGTAAAGTTAATGACACATTAAAATATAGCTGAGGGAATTCTTCCCAACACTCTTTTAGTAGGGAACCCTAAAACACTATAGTAATTTATATTTTTTTAGTTCACAGAAAAATCATTAACAATTATTATTGAAAGGGCGTCATATAAACTAAACAGCCCATTGACTTATTCGCAAATAGAGCATAATGTTGTGGGTTCGAATCCTGTGAAAATTGAGGTGAAAGAAGAACCGACATATTTGGACATTGAAAAGAAAAATATAGACATAGAACAAGGTAACATATTCCCATATTCCTGTTTAATTTAATAATAAATAAATATATAGGGACAAATCACACAGGTTGAGCTAGTTCGAGACATGTGTTATGGGACACTAATTCTACGATACTATATTTTATAACCATTATATTATATAGATAAACATCCAAGACCCAGGCCAAGCAGAAGTTCGTTTTCTTCATGACCCACAGGTCATCATGTCGATAAAATAAATAAATAAATAAAATCATTTATTTGTGAGATTAATACATCCCATTGGGCATGCAAATTCAGTTACAATAAAATCATTATGTAAGGCAAATTTAAAAAATATAAAATCATATTAATAAATGGTCCCAGAATAGTAATATTAATATAATAAAGATTTAGATTCAGTCAAATAATTTAGCAAAATAGGGTATTTTTTAACTTTGCTTTTATAGGATCTCATATTGTCCGATTCCCTGATAATTATCAGGTCTTACCCCCATATTCTAAGACGTTTCCTAGTAACTTCCTTCACTCAAACTTACATTAAGGATTTCCTCGAGGTATCCTCAAAACCCGTATTCTTAGTCATATGTTGGAGGATCCTCAAATATGATATAATTGGAAATCTCTTATTTACATTTTTTTTTTTTTTTTTCTTTTTTAATATCTGCTATCAGCCTTGCAGCCATAATCAGATGTGTTGTGCATATTTAATAGGAATTGCGAGTGCACATCCAGCGATGTGTCGTCTCATTAATTTTATTTTTGTTTTTTTTGTTCAGAAAGGTAAGGAAAGGTTCAGATGGAGGCCAGTCGCACCCTTTTCAGCCTAAATATGTTACCATCTATATTCAAGAGGTCTGTAGCCAATTGATTTCTGTGCAGTTCCAGTCTCAGTTTGTATTTCACAGAGCATTTGTCTATTTCTTCTTTGACTGTTGGGATGTCCAGGTATTCATGGACTTCAGTGTTCCGTGTGAACCATGGCGCGTTGCTCAAAGTCTTAAGTACTTTATTCTGGTAGCGCTGGAGAATTTCTATATTTGAGTGACTCGCTGATCCCCAGAGTTGTATGCCATAGGTCCAAATCGGCTTCAATACACACTTGTAAATAAGGAGTTTATTTTCCACACTTAGTTTCGATTGTCTACCTAACAGCCAGTACATATCTCGAAACTTTTTATCTGCTTGCATCCTTTTGGCCTTTATATGATCTCGCCAGGTGAGTCTTCTATCTAAGTGCATTCCCAAGTATTTAGTTGTCGCCTGTTGTGGCAAGATGGTGCCGTCGAGTGTTACGGGTGAGCAGTCTCCCCTCTTAAGAGTGAATGTAGTATGTACCGATTTTGCAGGGCTTGCTCGGATTCTCCACTTCTTTAGCCATAGTCCAATTTTGTCTAAGCACTCTTGCAATTTAGTAGATGCTGTCTTAGGATCTTTATCACATGAGAGGATTGCGGTGTCGTCTGCATAGGTTGCGGTCACTACTTCTTCTGAGGTGGGTATGTCAGCGGTGTAGATAGTGTACAGAACGGGACCCAGCACAGAGCCCTGTGGCACTCCTGATTCTATTTTGCAGATAGATGAGAAACATTCTTCGCATTTTACCTGGAATATTCGGTTTTGTAGGTATGATTTCATAAGCATGTAAGCAGTATTTGGCAAGTGCATTTTTAGCTTATACAGCAAACCCTTGTGCCATACGCGGTCAAAGGCCTGCTGCACGTCGAGGAACACAGCCGAACAATATTCTTTCCTCTCCAAAGCTTGCCGTATTGTGTGAGCTACTCGGTGTATTTGTTCTGTCGTTCCATGATGTGCTCGGAAGCCGAACTGGTGGTCCGGTATCACTTTTTGTTCTTCAAGTACGGGGAGAATTCGCCTTAGGAGTAGTTTCTCAAACACTTTGGAAAGCAATGGGAGAAGACTTATGGGCCTGTATGACGTGACTTCTGTAGGTGGCTTCCCCGGTTTTGCAACCATGTTTATAATAGCTATTTTCCACAACATTGGATAATATTGTAGTCGCAACATTGCATTGAAGAGGATTGTTAGCAGAACAATGCCTTTTTTTGGTAGTTGTTTAAGGACTTCTGCTGTTATTAGGTCGAATCCTGGTGCTTTTTTTGGTTTCAAGCATAGGATGGCTTTTTTAAGCTCGGCTGGTGTAACTGGTCTTAGCGGCAAAGACATTTGTTGGGCACTATTCAAGAAGTCATCAATTTCCTTCTCTGTGTGCATAATGTCGGGTTCGTTGGGTTTAAATACATATTTTAGGAAGTCTGCGAATAATTCTGCCTTTTCTTGAGGTTTCCGTGACCAGTTGCCACTAGATTGTCTTAGTGGAGGCATGTGTTCTTTTGGTCTTTTAAGAGATTTTGTTATTTTCCAGAGTGAATAATCGTCTGCTTTGTACGGAGACAAAGTCTTCAGTTTGTCCTGTAAGGTGTCATCCTCATTCTCCCTTAGTTTATCTTTTAAGACTTTTTTTGCTTTATTGAGTGCCTTTTTGTCTTGTTGGTTCCTGCTAGTATGCCACTGGCGTCTTAGTCTTCTCTTAACAGTTATCAACTCTTTTATTTCCTGGGTGATGTCCTGACTATGTTGTTTGAATTCCACGTACGGGGTTGATAGCCAAGCTGCTTTTTGTATTAGATTGGTGGCACACCACATAGAGTCCTCTATCTCATCTTCCGTTTTAAGGGATATGCACAGATTAGCATTTTCTTCGATATAACCTCGGAAGGCTTCCCAGTCCGTTTTGTGGTTATATAGGGTCTCACGTGGTTCCTTCATGATAACAGTAGAACTCACTGTGCATATCACAGGTGTGTGATCAGAGGAGCCATCTAGACATGATTCCGCTTTTATATAGAGTCCTGAAATCCCTTTAGTTATAAAGAAATCGATGAGATCTGGAGTTTTGTTAGGATCCGATGGCCAGTAAGTTGGTTCACCTGTTGATATTACATTAAGGACATTATTGTCAATTGTCTTCTTTAGTTCCCGGCCCCTTGTAGTTGTCATTCTGGAGCCCCAAAAAGTGTTTTTGGAGTTCCAGTCTCCGCCTGCAATGAATCTGCCACCAAGTTCGTGGAAGAAGTCACTAAACATTTGTTGGTCTATGCGATGTCGCGGCGGACAGTACACTGCTACTAGATGTAGTCTACTCTTATTTACATGATTTTTCATTTTCAAATAGAAGAGGAAGCAATGTGCCCTTTGAATCTCAGCATTGTCATAAAATTTTATTGGATTTTCGGCATCACGCAAATAATGACGTTCTGGATAATCATACGGATTATCGTAAATATAATCTACAAAGTCTTGAAACTCCATTTTGGAAAAAAATATTTTGTGATACGTATTTACGTGATTTTATGCGTAAAGCGTCCTTGAGTTTTCCTTAAGGTCGTGAGGTACCTTGAGTTTGACAGTTGCTTCCTCACCTCCACCTCACCACAACTGATGAAAAGTGTCGAGTCATGGGATTTTTTTCAACTTTTTTGATTTCATCGAGGCACAGAAGTTTGTAGGAAATGTCTTAGAATATGGGTGTAGAGCTTCGATCATATACAACATGGATAATGCATGGCAATAGCGTCCGTGGCACACTTCAAACTCTGCTACAACGCACCCGTAGCGGACTTTGGAAACTTGTTCTGTGTGTAACTGGGACTCTAGCACACCCCTCTATTATCCTGATAGCTTTCTTTTGTAATAGCAGAACTTTGTTAATTAGGCACCCACTTCCCGATACTTCTATGCCATAGAACGGATCTAATTCAATTCCGAGAAATCGAATGCATGTTGATTTATTAATCGCTATATTACAAATATGATCCGGACTTTTGACACTACGCCTAAATATCATGTAGTAACTCTTTTCCTCGTTTATCCTGAGGCCATTGGCTTCGAGCCATTCTGTAAGCCCTCTCCAACTTGCTTGTATACAACATTTCAACTCGGAGAAAGAGTCTGCACTTAGTATTAGTTGACATCTTTAAAAACTTGAGTTAATATTGCTATTTCTATGATGATTTTCAGACTCACCTCTCCAAGACCAAGAAAGACTAGAATCAGACCAGGACGAAACACAACCTACTGTGTCCGACTCCGAAGATGATCTACCACTCACCACAGTAAAAACGAAGGAAAAAATTAAAGGGAGACCTCATTTGAAAGTTACGAAAAATGATTTAGTCGTCAAGCCAGTGAGTCGTCGCCTTTAAGGCTAATTTTAATACAAAATGTTGTAAAAGCCCACTAATATAATTCGTCACGCTCAAATGGCTGGGCCAATTTTAATGATATTTGGTGTGTAGGTAGCTGATACCTTGAATGGTAATGGTACCTTTAGTAGGTGGCGCTACTGTGCATAAAATTAAAACGAGGTTTTAGGAGTATGCTCTAGATCTACTAAACCGATTTTGAAAATTCTTTTATCAATAGATAACCACATTATTTGTGAGTGTCATAGGCCATATATTCATACGAAAAAGCAAACACATTAAACTATTATAGCTGTCACTGCCAAACTAAAGAAGATAAAAAGAGACAGCTTCAGATAAAAGAGATAGTTTGCCGCGGGTAACAGTTTTTTTATTATTTTTCAGGTGGAAGAACAAAACGTCCCATCTACACAGAGGTTTTGTGAACATTGCAATATACAATTTAAAACTTTGGAGGCGTGGAAATGTCATATACTTACTTCACCTAAACATACTATAGACTGTGATAGCAGGTAAAAATGATAACCCCACTAATATTATAAGGGCGAAAGTTGGGGTGTTTGTTTGTTACTTCTTCGCGCTCAAATGGCTGGGCCAATGTTTATGATATTTGGTATGTACGTACCTTGGTTTAACACGTAGGGTACTTTTTATCCCGAAAAGTGCGTGATTCCCGTAGGATTTGGTCAAAGTCTGACAGTCTGCACTTTATAAAGTAGAAGGCGTAGTATTTTAATATTGCATTTTGAATTTCAGAACAATGAAACTAATTCTGCGCAAGTACAATCCGCCGCGGGGACTCGCAGCTAAATATGGTGAGGAATTCGCGCAACAATAATTTCAACAAACATTTTAATATATTAAGCACATCATAATAAATAATCATCATATAAATTATAAATGGATGCGCTTCTCTTTGTATATGTGACAAATACAAGTTTATAGGAGAAAAAATGAATTTGCATGCACGGGTCACCCAATCGTTAGCTCACCACTGCCCATGTTATTTTATTTATCATATTTTCAGGTGAACCTCCAATGAAGAAAACTAAAGTAACACACACGGATATAAATGAAAAAACAAATTTACAAATCAACGCAAATATTCAACCAAGACGACAGGAAACAGAAATAAATAACGCAGTCATTATTGAAACGCCAAAACCAAAAAATATTAACAAAACTACGTGTAACCAAACCGACATTGAATATATTTGCGACGATTGCGGCTCGAAATTCGATGATAAATGTTCACTTACTAAACATATAGAACATCATAATTTAATGAAATCTAAAATTCAATTGAGTTATAACAAAGGTATTTTAAACGCGTCCTCATTGACAAGAAAAGATAAATCAAATATGTGCGAAATATGTAACAAGGGATTTACTACAAGTAGTCATTTAAAAACTCATCTAAGAACACACTCTGGAGAAAAGCCTTATAAATGTGAGATATGTAAGAAGAGTTTTAATCAAAGTGGTAGTTTAAAAAACCATTTAAGAACACACTCGGGAGAAAAGCCTTATAAATGTGAGATATGTAATAAGAGTTTTAATGAAAGTGGTCATTTAAAAAGACATCTAAGAATGCACTCTGGAGAAAAGCCTTACAAATGTGAGATATGTAATAAGAGTTTTAATGAAAGTGGTCATTTAAAAAGACATCTAAGAATGCACTCAGGAGAAAAGCCTTACAAATGTGAGATATGTAATAAGAGATTTAATGGAAGTGGTCATTTAAAAACCCATCTAAGAATGCACTCAGGAGAAAAGCCTTACAAATGTGAGATATGTAATAAGAGATTTAATGAACGTGGTCATTTAAAAACCCATCTAAGAACACACTCAGGAGAAAAGCCTTACAAATGTGAGATATGTAATAAGAGTTTTAATGGAAGTGGTCATTTAAAAACCCATCTAAGAATGCACTCTGGAGAAAAGCCTTATAAATGTGAGATATGTAATAAGAGATTTACTGCCATACAAGACACTACGGAGTCACTCTAGAATATAAAAAAATATGTGATGTAAAAATACATTTAAGAATACTAATCTACTTAATACTAATCTAGGGAGAAACCTTATACATATAAGATTTATATGCTATAATAACGCAGCTGTATGTGTCTAGACTGCACTGGTCTACGAAAGTTGAAGATGTCGTAGACTACATCCGAAAGAAATCCGCCTTCACTCTGAGGGTCGAGCCGTTGGAGTCTCGTCACAAAGTGAACTTTAGTTCTTTTGTGGTGAGGGTACCCAATCATCACTTGGAGACTTTCATGAAAGAGGATTTCTGGCCGCAGGGAGTCGTATACCGGAAGTTCCGAGGTCGACTGCCAGCTGACACCGCACGCTTCACATCGCCAAAGCGATTTTAATTATTTTTTTAGTGTTAGTGATTTTATTATTATTGTATATACAGGGTGACCGGTAATACGTTGCATTCCTTGCAAGGGGTTAAAGTAGAGCTCATTTGCAACTTATTTAGTCATATGACACTATGTCCGAAACTTGGTCATTTCTGAGTAATTCTAGTTTTAGGGATTTTAATCAAAATATCCCGATTTCGAGTTACAAAGTACCATTGTAGTGACTTATTACCATTTTTTTTTAATTTTTTTATTGTTTTCTGGTAGGTAAAGAACAACAGCATCACTTAGAATCAAAATAAGCTAGAAAAGAATGTTATTTTTTCATTTAAGACTAAAAACCTAAGCTACATTTTACAAAAAAAATATGTTCAAGCTCAAAGAATAATTATTTTGAAGAAAAAAATGTATGGGATGTCGCGTACAAATTACGTAACTAAATTCCTCAATTCATTAGCCATTCAAAAAGGTACAAGTGTCAACAAAAACCTTTGAGGGTTATTCACTACCCTGACAAGAAAGATCAAATCCGATTTTGATCCGAATTTTTTTAAGGAACGACCTGAACCTTTTATTGGACGATGTCCCTTTAGCTACTAGAAGACACCTTATTTATCAGCACGATGGTTGTCCAGCTCACTTTCTGCTCGGTGTACGCCAATGGTTAAATGAAGAATTTCCACTTCGTTGGATTGGGCGCGGTGGACCAATTCCTTGGTCTGCGAGAAGCCCCGATCTAACGCCGTGTGATTTTTTTCTTTGAGGTTACATGAAAGATCTTGTCTAAGTCACCCCTGTCAACACCGAAGAAGAGCTCCGTGAGTGAGCGGATTGAGAGAGCAGCACAAGACATTCGACGAAGTCTTACAACAAGGGTGACGAAAACAGAAATCAGAAAAAGACTTCGAGCTTGTATTAGGAAACGGGGCTCACAATTTGAACAAGATTTATAAAAAAAAATGTTTAAAAGAATATCTGGACTGGGTAGTAAATAAGCTTCGATTTTTTTTTGTTGAAACTGTATCTTTAAGAAAATCTGATTATTTAAGTTTTAACTAAGAGTTTTTAAGTCTTAAATGAAAAATTACATTATATTCTAGCTTATTTTGGTTTTAAGTGATGCTGTTCTTATTTACCTATCAGAAAACAACAACAGAATAAACAAAATTCCTTATAAGTCACTACAACGGTACATTGGGATTGTGACTTGAAAACTGAGAAAATCGGATTTGATCTTTCTTGTCAGGGTAGTGAAAAACCCTCAAAGTTTTTTGTTGACACCTGTACCTTTTTGAATGGCTAATGAATTGAGGAATTTAGTAACGTAATTTGTACGCGACATCCCATACATTTTTTTCTTCAAAATAATTATTCTTTGAGCTTAAACATATTTTTTTTGTAAAATGTAGCTTAGGTTTTTAGTCTTAAATTAAAAAATAACATTCTTTTCTAGCTTATTTTGATTCTAAGTGATGCTGTTGTTCTTTACCTACCAGAAAACAATAAAAGAATTAAAAAAAAAATGGTAATAAGTCACTACAATGGTACTTTGTAACTTGAAATCGGGATATTTTGATTAAAATCCCTAAAACTCGAATTACTCAGAAATGACCAAGTTTCGGACATAGTGTCATATGACTAAATAAGTTGCAAATGAGCTCTTCTTTAACCCCTTGCAAGGAATGCAACATATTACCGGTCACCCTGTATGTTAGTCTGTAAGGTATATATTATATGGGCCAATAATTTGTAAAATTTTGTTGCCTGAAATAAATAAATAAAAAATAAAATAAAATAAATAAGTTTTATTAGTCTTAAAGATAATTTAAAAACGCCCAGACCAAGGCAAACAGACATGTTCATGCACACAAATATTTGCCTTGCGCAGGATTCGAACCCGCGGCCCTTGGGATAAAGTGACCATTGCTAGCCACTCGACCATCGAGCCTGTCGATTGATATTTATTGAGAGACTACTTACAGATAAGCGACGGTTGGACCACGGGGACTTTACTAACGTCCTAACCTACCGGCGACTGCAGACGGCGACGCGGAGATCGGTAAGGAGGCTTCGAGCCTGATGCTGCGTGAGGAATGGCTGCAGGACGCCAAGACGGGATGAGAATCGGGATAGCTAAGTCAAGAATCGGTCAGAATGACATCTAGACCGCGCCAACGTATTGTCCCGCCTTGCTTATTTACCTGGGGTGCCTAACCTAACCAGGGTGTGATCTAGGGAGCCTAATTCAACCTTAACCAGCTAGTTGAACTGTGCAAGCGCGGGGCGGTCAGAATGACAGGCCTTGCTTCTTAAACTAGGGTAGGGTAGACCGGGGACAATAGTAACGCTTTTGAAATAATGGCTTGTAGTTTGGAATCTACAAATTTCTGAGACAATCTTCACAAACGTGTTTCATTTCAGTTTAAAATTCTATATATTTCAATTCTTAATATTTGTATATTATAGCAGAATACTGTAAAAATCGAGATTTTGTTCAGCGATTGCTCGTGCTACAATTGACCCCTTCTAAGGGTCAATAAAGTTAATAAAACCCAAATGAATGAGTTAATCAAAATAGTTTTATTGTTTATTTCTTAAACTTAATCAGTCTGATAACATACAACAGTCTTTAAGTGTTAGGATTCATATTTTAAAATAATTATCAGTTCTTTAGTTTAACTACATAGAACTTAGATAAATACCTCAGCTTGTCACAATACTTAATTAAGAAACAATCTATATTATACTTAAAGCATTACTTTACGTAACTAATTTGTATCACAAAAACAAAGAGATTTAAGAAGTTACAATTGACCCCGTTACTTAAAATAAAAATAATAAAAGTGAAATTAAAAAATGAAATTATGATGGCCAGCAAGAAATGTATGGCAATCGATAGAGAAACTAAATACAAACTAAGAATGTTCTTTTATAAAATCTCGTATACTTTCTGAGACATTGATTATTTTTGTTCCAAAAAAAAAGCAGTCTGTAAAGTCTGTTTACGGACGATAATTTTACGTGATAACGTCATAAGAAAACATTGATGAAAACTAGGGTTCGACTATTCGAACTTTTGGTCAGACCTCCACAAGACCTTTCATATGAGTACCCACATGTCGGCTTACCACATAGATTAATATATATTTATAAAAGAGAAAATCACTGACTGATTCATCACGAAATCTCCGAAACTACAAGTGCCAGGAGTCTCAAATTTTGCATGGGGGTTCCTTTTGGGGCGTAGGTGCTCACTAAGAAAGGATTTTTGGAAATTCATCCCCTAAGGGAGTAAAACGGGGGTGCAAAGTTAGTATGAAACTTTGCCGTTTTTGAAGTTATTCGAATGAAATTCAGCATGAAGGTTCTTTACTAAAAAGCATGAAACATGAGTAAAATATTTTTTTCAAAATTCATCCCTTAGGGGGTTAAACGGGGGTGCAAAGATAGTATGAAACTTTGCCGTTTTTGAAGTTATTCGAATAAAATTCAGCATGAAGGTTCTTTACTAAAAAGCATGAAACATGAGTAAAATATTTTTTTCAAAATTCATCCCTTAGGGGGTTAAACGGGGGTGCAAAGTTAGTATGAAACTTTGCCGTTTTTGAAGTTAGTCGAATGAAATTCAGCATGAAGGTTGTTTATTGAAAGGCATGAAACACGAGTAAAATATTTTTCTCAAAAAACATCCCTTAGGGGGTTAAACGGGGGTGCAAAGATAGTATGAAACTTTGCCGTTTTTGAAGTTATTCAAATGAAATTCAGCATTAAGGTTCTTCACTGAAAGGCATGAAACACGAGTAAAATATTTTTCTCAAAAATTATCCCTTAGGTTAAACGGGGGTGCAAAGTTAGTATGAAACTTTGGAAAGGGAGTAATAGGACTGTAAGTGTTTTATCGCTTAAGTATTAAAAAGTCACAAAAATCTCTTGATTTGAAAGAACAAATATGACCGTAGTTAATCAAGCCTGTTCGGCTTTTTATTTAGTGATCGATGTCAAAATGTATTCAGTCAGTCGTAGGTTTGACATGGTGTTATGAATGATTTGTCAAAGAAAATGCATGCTTTTCACACGGTCAATTGTATGAGTTAGTATCATATCGGTGCATTTGTAACTCGCCTTTGTTGTGGCTCGCCTAAGTGTGGCATGTTCACGTGTTGGCAAACCATCCGCCTTATTTGTTCTTGCGCCCGAACACAAAACAAAAAATATTGTATATCATAAAGTCCTTCAGTAAAATAAAAATATATTAATCTTAATAAAGTTTGTGTATTTTTTGATTACCTAAATTAAAATTATATATATTTAAATTGCAGCTAATTTAAAGCTATCATTACATTTATAACCTTTTAGGCGATACGAAGTTCGCCGGGTCAGCTAGTATTGTATAAACCAGTGAACGAAAAAAACAGAAGCATTCCTAGCGCCCGAAAATGACCCAACGCGGATTGTGCCACGGTAGGCGGGGCTTATAAATTGTGACACGAAGTAGTTTAGTTCGGCTGTGACGGCACATGTCGTTGTTCGTATTTTTGTCGAGTTTAAAAGTGTAAATTATGCCTTCTTGTGCGGTGAAATTGTGCATAAATCGATCTCATCTACATAATAAAAATACTGGAATTAGTTATCACGTGTAAATAGCCTCGTAAACTTGAACATTATTTTTATATTCATTAAAAACGTGGATAATTTTTTTTCTTCTATGCGGATGGTGTTATGCCCGATGAACTAAGTAAATCAATATTGAACATTTACAGTTTGAAGTAAAATATGTTTGTGTTGTCTTTATGCTACATTAAAAATTACTCGGCGCCTTTGATAGATTTCCACAAGACCCGAGTAAGAAAGAACAATGGACGAAAGCAGTTCGCTTGGAAAGACAGGAAAACCACCAAAACTAAAATTTCCAACACTTTTAGCTTGGTCTAAAACGAATTATTATTTTTAAAACAAAAGTACCTAAGTACTTAAATGTTGATTATATTCAGTGCAAATTTATCTCAATTGCTAGAAATTAATTTAAGTAAACCGTGGTAAACGGTGCTGGTGACACAGTTATAACGTCTTGTAATGTAAAACTAGGTATATATTTCATGTATTGTGACTTTGGGACACTGTTATTACCCCATTAAATAAATAAAAAGTTTTTGGATTTTGAAATTAACTTTATTTCTTACCCAGACTCTTTATTAAGTGCGTGCGAGTAACATAGTTTGGCTATTAAAACGTATTTAGAATTAAATTATTACCAATATGTAGAAAAATCAAAACCGCCCGTTTGAAGGCAAACTTTTTATTGTCATGCATCTACATCATACGCAAAACAACGACGACCTCTGTGGCGTAATGGTTACCACCAGGACCGTCACCCAGGAGCCCAGGAGATCCCGGGTTCGAATCCCGGTCGGATCATGATGGAAAACGAACTTTTTCTGATTGGCCCCGGGTCTTGTATATCATGTTCATCTATAAATGTATTTGTTATAAAATATAGTAACGTGACGTTGAGTTAGCATCCCTTACCACAATTTTTTAACTTACTTTGGGGCTAGCTCAATCTGTGTGATTTTTCCCTATATACATATTTATTATTTATTAAAAAAAGAAATAAAAATATATAAAAACATATTCAAATCTTTCATTGCTACCTTTTTACAATACTCGTCCACTTTGAAAATGTTTGCCGCCCCTTAAAAATGTCACATGCGTTCATTTCCAGCGCCAATGATGTCATTGTTACTATGCGTTGCTTAGCCAATTAGCGATGAGCGTTGACAACCTACCCAATCATTACTTAGTGATGTTAATAGAAAACAAACTCACTGTTCAAAGAAAACAAACGTGGGGCCGTCTATCAAAAGGATTTTGTTTGAAGTTACTCTTCTATGTTTTTTTCGTTCACTGGTATAAACGGAGCCGCTGACTGACGGGCGGGTGTACGGGAGGGCGTCTAAACACCTCCCGCACCTATGTCGCACCCCGCACGACAGGCGACATCTAGTAGCAAAAACAGTTAATTCAACTATTTTTGGCTGTGATTTTAGTTCTGATATTCGCAACCAGAAGCAGAGCCACAGGGGCCGCATTAAGGAGGATGTTTTAATAATATTTAAAGTCAGAATAAAGTTTTATACATTACTAGCGAAACCCGCGCAACTTCGTTTGCGTGTATCCCGCTTTCCCGTGGGAATTTTGGAATGTATGATACTTTAAAACCTTCCCCTTGAATCACTCTATCAATTAAAAAAAACCGCATCAAAATCCGTTGCGTAGTTTTAAAGATTTAAGCATACAAAGGGACAAAGGGACAAAGGGACATAGGGACAGAAAAAGCGACTTTGTTTTATACTATGTAGTGATAAAGTAGGTAATTATAATAGGTGTATAAGAAAAAAACCTTTACTACTATTGCTTCACTTTATTTATTACTTGTAAGTACATAATAATATGTATTTTTTTAGGTCGGTACTTTTTTTATAAATACGTAAAATGATTGTACTACTGACATAAATTGTATGAGCTTAACCGTACTCGTACAATTTCTATGAAAGAATATTTTGACGCGCCGCGCCTCTCCGAGCGGCGCGGCGCTGCAGCGGAACGGCGCGGCGCGGCATAGGCTAACCGCACTTGAGCGGCACTGCATCGGAGCGGCGGCGGCGCGGCCCAATGATCTCGAACCTACCAATTTTTCGGTATTGCTACTTAAAATGACAACTTCGTAAAATGTGATAAAAATCATAATTTAATGTCGAAATATTATAAGTAGTGTTGCCGAACTATCGATAGTTTGACTATCGATAGTTGAAGTAGTTGAATACAAAATAAATCTATTTTTCAGATGTGAACAAGAATACCTTTCTCATAGAAAGCCAACCGCTATTTTCTGAACCTCAGGACTATGACTACTATATAATTTTCCATATAAAATAACTTGTCTTATACAGGGTGTTTGGTAGAGGATTGAACATGGGATAATGGCAGAAAGGTGAGATGGTCTGCTACATGCTGAGTGAAAAAAATTTGACCTAGGGCCCATAGTTTTTTTTAAATGATTTTTTTAAAATTTTCACCAAACTTTCTTCCTTCGTGAATTTGAAGTACTATAACTTTTTTTTTATTAGATCAATCGTCCAGCTTATTTTTTTATTCTTATCTTAACTGAATGTAGCTTACTTATAAATTGATATTTGTTGGTTAGAGTTACCAGGAAAAAAATTATGAGCCCTCAAACATCAAAAATGGGAGAAGTCCATGCCGAGCGTTCAACTTTGGACTGCAGTTAAAAAAAACTAAAAATGGTACAGCAGTTCTAATTATAGGAAAACAGCTCTAGTTCATGCCCTTTCGAATGGTATGTAATTTGTATAGTTTATTTTTTTTTAAGTAGTCTTTCTCGTACTTTCTACATGAAATTGACCATTTCTGGCAAAAATACTTTCATGAAAATAAATCAAAAAAATGTTACGAAACATAGAGCGGGATGGTTACGGTTCATCATTGTCAGCATCCGTTCTTCCTTTTTCACTCTTCATAGGTGGGCAATGCATCCAAGACCTTGTAGTGGTGAAGTGGTAGAGCGTAGCCACCACTATGAACTAGTAGTAGCTCGTAAATGGGCAGGCTCGACCGGGGCAGTACCTCGTATGTCCCCCGTGATTCGTAGGATGAGTGAGAGAGCCGGAAGCCTGATACACCTCCTGTTTCTTACTCCCTTACTAACTTTCCTTCCCCAGTCCTTCCTTTTTCATTCCGTCATAGGTGGGCAACGCATCCAAGATTTTGTAGTCGGTGATTGCTTACCATAAGGTGCTTGTTTGTCCTCCTCGTGTCAAAAAAAAAGTTGTGCATGTCTATGGGCAGCGGTGATTGCTTACCATCAGGTGACTTGCTAGCTAGTTTGTCCTCTTCGTGTCATAAAAAAATTGTAGATGTCAATAGGCAGCGGTGATTGCTTACCACTTACCACTCTTCACCACTACAAGGTCTTGGATGCATTGCCCACCTATGAAGAGTGAAAAAGGAAGAACGGATGCTGATATTGATTAAGAGAAACGTTAACGTTTCTACCTGCCTTGAGTAACCATCCCGCTCTATGTTTCGTAACATTATTTTGATTTATTTTCTATAGAGGATTTTTGTCAGAAATGGTCAATTTCATGTAGAGTGTACGAAAAAGACTACTTAGAAAAAAAAATACTATGTAAATTGAATACCATTCCAAAGGGCATGAACTAGAGCTATTTTCCTAGAATTAGAACTGCAGTACCACTTTTAGTTTTTTTTTTACAGCAGTCTAAAGTTGAACGCTCGACGTGTATTTGTCGTCTTTTTGATGTTTGAGGACTCATATCCTTTTTTGTGGTAACTCTAACCGACAAATATCAATTTAGAAGTAAGCTACATACAGTTAATATAAGAATAAAAAAATAAACTAGCCGATTGATCTAATAAAAAAAAAGTTATAGTACTTCAAATTCACGAAGGAAGAAAGTTTAGTGAAAATTTAAAAAAAAATCATTTAAAAAAAACTATGGGCCCTAGGTCAAATTTTTTTCGCTCAGCATGTAGCAGACCATCTCACCTTTCTGCCATTATCCCATGTTCAATCCTCTACCAAACACCCTGTATACTTTGGGTTAATACTTTAGGACATTCTGTAAACAAAAGAAAATAAACAATTAAATTAACATGGTGTTTCCTTATTTCTGAATAAATTAAACCTAAAAGATAAATTAAATGCATGAAACTTATAAAGAGGTAAGTTATCCAAATTGAATTATGTGAATAACTGTCTCAAAATGATTAGTGCACTGATTTAATATTAAGGTTCATGAATAAATTTTTGAAAAATACCTACTTTATTTAAATGTATTGAACCTAAGCGGTTGCGTCGCTCTACAATAACCTGACCAGCCACTGAAAATATCCTTTCAGCCGGCGTAGATGTAGCGGGAATGCAAAAATAAATATTTCAAGGCAATATTTTTTAAATTGCTTCGTGAATACGACCAGTACTCTATTAGAAATTCAATATTCAGAAGCAATAGTTCGATAGTATTGCTGTGTCGATAGTATATAAGTTTACGGGGCTATCGATAGTATCGACACTATCGATAGCCTTATCGATACTATTGCTTTTGCCGACCTATCGACAAAAATGGTTGATATTTGTTCATACAATTATTCAGCTCAGAGAATAACAATGTGGTAGTTGTGAACCAATAAATAGCAGTCAGTGGTACTAGATATCAATAGTGGTGCATGTAACATAATTTTTCGTGTACATGTGAACTCATTTAACGCTCTTTTACAACATAATATATAGGCTGATTAATATATCACTAACTTAACCCGCTTACAGCAAAAAGCTGAATAACACTCTAAAAAGGTTCTATATAACGTATGTATTAAAATATATACTAAATACGTAAATGTATTAAAATGCCAGCAATATAACACCGTACATATGTGAACCTTTCAACAGCCAAAGTCGTATTTTTCCCGTCATAAATGCTTTTGCTCAGCCTTTAAAATGAAAGCTGACTAAACAGTGATAAGTTATCCTATTATAACACCAATAGTAACTTAATAGGCCAATTTTACACTCCTTTATATATGCCATCCAGATAGTATAAGCTGATTTCTTTACTTTAGTACAGCTAACGAACCACGTATGGCTTATATTAATGCTTAGAGATCACCAGTGAACTGTATGTGTACTATCAAATACTATAGAAGACTAATACCCACAGCTTCGGAAGAATTCGGGCAAGACGCGACACTAGCGCCCCTACGGCATGAGGTGAACTATTTCAAAACTTTTGTGCGTTTTGTATGCAAAATGTTATAGCGCCCCTAGCGGCATGAGGTGAACGGAGGTTTTTTGTATGCAAAATGTTACAGCGCCCCTAGCGGCATGAGGTGAACGGAGGTTGCCAAGTCATTGTATGAGAAACGTCAAAAGCTGTGGGTATTAGTCTTCTATAGTATTTGGTACTAGTATAGAGACAAATGTGTAATGTGTTATTGGGAACTGTCATCCGCCTACCTAACCTACTTTATCTATTGTTTTGTGTATACTTTTGTCTTCGATTTGTTTAGTTTAGATTTATAAAATTCCTTTACAAATTAATATTATAATAAATACAGTAAATGCATGTATCGTGTAAATATTTACGCTCAAAACTATTGTATTTTATGAAAAACTAACTAACTCAAAACTATTGCAGTCTGAATTTAGTTTAAAATAATATGTCTTTTCTATCTGTGTGTAGATTATGCCTTGTTGATAACGCAAAAATGCACATTATTTGCGACACACCATTACAAGAAGTTTATGAAAAACTGACGAGTTGTTCTGTAAGTACAATATATCAAAGAAGTTCTCTGCCCCTAACGCGACTCTGATCATTTTAGCTATACCACCGGTATGCTTAGTACCGGTGTGCGGACGTTTAAGATGATGGAATTATTTATATTTAAGGACGTCATACGCGGCGCACATAATATCCATACTAATATTATGCAAAAGTGTGTTTGTTAGTCATTTCATGGCGAAAGTAATGATTGGATTGACATGTTTTTTTTTGGGGATACGTTAAGTTCTGAAGAGGGACAGGACATTGGCTAGTTTTATTTCGGAAAAACCATTTATTCCCACAAGAAAAAATATAACCCGTGCGATGCTGGGGCGGGCCGCTAGTATGGTACATATTTGCAACATAGCCATTTTAGCATGCTCCAACACTCAGTTATAGTGATTCCATCTCGTCTTCCCCCCCCTTCCCTTTACAACAGGAAAAATAACCCCTTACATTTACATTTACAGCTGTACACATCACAGAAGCCGGTACTGGCATGTTACATATGCTTAGCGCACCTCCGGAGTGCCCGTGCTCTGATGTTGAGGGCTTCGAAAGCTAATGCAGTGCTCACAGAGTTCTTGAATACGGAAACATTGGTAAGAAACTAATTTTTTCTTTAATTCGTTTTCAGAGGCTGTTAGTCATGCTTGACTCCATTTGTAAAGTTAATGACACATTAAAATATAGCTGAGGGAGTTCTTCCCAACACTCTTTTAGTAGGGAACCCTAAAACACTATAGTAATTTATATTTTTTTAGTTCACAGAAAAATCATTAACAATTATTATTGAAAGGGCGTCATATAAACTAAACAGCCCATTGACTTATTCGCAAATAGAGCATAATGTTGTGGGTTCGAATCCTGTGAAAATTGAGGTGAAAGAAGAACCGACATATTTGGACATTGAAAAGAAAAATATAGACATAGAACAAGGTAACATATTCCCATATTCCTGTTTAATTTAATAATAAATAAATATATAGGGACAAATCACACAGGTTGAGCTAGTTCGAGACATGTGTTATGGGACACTAATTCAACGATACTATATTTTATAACCATTATATTATATAGATAAACATCCAAGACCCAGGCCAAGCAGAAGTTCGTTTTCTTCATGACCCACAGGTCATCATGTCGATAAAATAAATAAATAAATAAAATCATTTATTTGTGAGATTAATACATCCCATTGGGCATGCAAATACAGTTACAATAAAATCATTATGTAAGGCAAATTTAAAAAATATAAAATCATATTAATAAATGGTCCCAGAATAGTAATATTAATATAATAAAGATTTAGATTCAGTCAAATAATTTAGCAAAATAGGGTATTTTTTAACTTTGCTTTTATAGGATCTCATATTGTCCGATTCCCTGATAATTATCAGGTCTTACCCCCATATTCTAAGACGTTTCCTAGTAACTTCCTTCACTCAAACTTACATTAAGGATTTCCTCGAGGTATCCTCAAAACCCGTATTCTTAGTCATATGTTGGAGGATCCTCGAATATGATATAATTGGAAATCTCTTATTCACATGATTTTTCATTTTCAAATAGAAGAGGAAGCAATGTGCCCTTTGAATCTCAGCATTGTCATAAAATTTTATTGGATTTTCGGCATCACGCAAATAATGACGTTCTGGATAATCATACGGATTATCGTAAATATAATCTACAAAGTCTTGAAACTCCATTTTGGAATAAAATATTTTGTGATACGTATTTACGTGATTTTATGCGTAAAGCGTCCTTGAGTTTTCCTTAAGGTCGTGAGGTACCTTGAGTTTGACAGTTGCTTCCTCACCTCCACCTCACCTCAACTGATGAAAAGTGTCGAGTCATGGGATTTTTTTCAACTTTTTTGATTTCATCGAGTCAAGGAAGAGTCGAGGCACAGAAGTTTGTAGGAAATGTCTTAGAATATGGGTGTAGAGCTTCGATCATATACAACATGGATAATGCATGGCAATAGCGTCCGTGGCACACTTCGAACTCTGCTAAAACGCACCCGTAGCGGACTTTGTATTCAGTGACGCGTAATCTGTCAATGACTATTTGTTTTACAATACTGCTTAATAACTGAAGACATTTAAAGGACTGAGGTGTCAGCGGCAATGTATATAGACAGAGCCGGTCGAAGCACAATAAGGTGAATTTCAATACATGTACCAAGTTTAAGCTTTGTTATTGTATGACGTGCTGTATCCACTGTTGTATATCATCGAAGGTGTAGAGCATTAAAAACTTTTAAAGACTTATAGTTCAGGCTGTTATTAAGATTTGTATAATGAGGATGAAGCTTTCCCATCCTATCATTATTCCTGAGGCAACAGCGTTGAGAGTGCCACACTTGCCAAGTTATTGCGGTTCTGGAAGACGTGTATGCACATCTGTTGGAGGTACAGTCAACAAAGGAGTTGACTGACCCCCCTCTGTATATGTGATTAAAGATATCTAAATATTGCGTGAAGGGATTTACTTGAAAATTTGTAATTACTTAGTACAATATGAATACTATTGATAAATAAAATTTCAAGTAAATCCCTTCACGCAATATTTAGAAATATTTAATCATATAAACAGAGGGGGGTCAGTCAACTCCTTTGTTGACTGTACAAGGGACGCGGGTTCGAATCCTGCGCAAGGCAAACATTTGTGTGCATGAACATGTCTGTTTGCCTTGGTCTTGTTTTCTATGTATAATAAGTATTTATTTACAAAAAAAAAAGTATTTAAGTATATTTATCAGCACTCTAGTATCCATAGTACAAGCTATGCTTAGTTTGGAACTAGATGGCGTTGTGTGATTTGTCCAAGAATATTTATAATTTATTTATTAATTTCATTTGCTGGAAACATTGTTCTGTGTGTAACTGGGACTCTAGCACACCCCTCTATTAACCTGATAGCTTTCTTTTGTAATAGCAGAACTTTGTTAATTAGGCACCCATTTCCCGATACTTCTATGCCATTGAACGGATCTAATTCAATTCCGAGAAATCGAATGCATTTTGAGTTATTATTCGCTATATTAAAAATATGATTCGGACTTTTGACACTACGCCTAAATATCATGTAGTAACTCTTATCCTCGTTTATCCTGAGGCCATTGGCTTCGAGCCATTCTGTAAGCTCTCTCCAACTTGCTTGTATACAACATTCCAACTCGGAGAAAGAGTGCACTTAGTATTAGATGTTTATATCTTTAAAAACTTGAGTTAATATTGCTATTTCTATGATGATTTTCAGACTCACCTCTCCAAGACCAAGAAAGACTAGAATCAGACCAGGACGAATCACAACCTACTGTGTCCGACTCCGAAGATGATCTACCACTCACCACAGGAAAAACGAAGGAAAAAATTAAAGGGAAACCTCATTTGAAAGTTACGAAAAATGATTTAGTCGCCAAGCCAGTGAGTCGTCGCCTTTAGGACTACTTTTAATACAAAATGTAGTAAAAACCTACTAATATAATTCGTCACCGTCAAATGGCTGGCCCAATTTTTCTGACATTTGGTATGTAGGTAGCTGATACCTTGAATGGTAATGGTACCTTTAGTAGGTGGCGCTACTGTGCATAAAATTAAAACGCGGGTAACACCGCGGGCAGCGGCTAGTATTATAATAAAGAGGTAAAGCTTGTGAGGTTTTAGGAGGAGTATGCTCTAGATCTACTAAACCAATTTTGAAAATTCTTATATCAATAGATAACCACATTATTTGTGAGTGTCATAGGCCATATATTCATACGACAAAGCCAACACAATTAACTATTATAGCTGTCACTGCTAAACTAAAGAAGATAAAAAGAGACAGCTTCAGATATAAGAGATAGTTTGCCGCGGGTAACAGTTTTTTTATTATTTTTCAGGTGGAAGAACAAAACGTCCCATCTACACAGAGGTTTTGTGAAGATTGCAATATACAATTTAAAACTTTGGAGGCGTGGAAATGTCATATACTTACTTCACCTAAACATACTATAGACAGTGGTGGCAGGTAAAAATAATAACCCCACTAATATTATAAGGGCGAAAGTTGGGGTGTTTGTTTGTTACTTCTTCGCGCTCAAATGGCTGGGCCAATGTTTATGATATTTGGTATGTACGTACCTTGGTTTAACACGTAGGGTACTTTTTATCCCGAAAAGTGCGTGATTCCCGTAGGATTTGGTCAAAGTCTGACAGTCTGCACTTTATAAAATAGAAGGCGCTGCTGTGCGTAAATACACGTAGACGAAGTTGCACGGGTTTCGCTAGTATTTTAATATTGCATTTTGAATTTCAGAACAATGAAACTAATTCTGCGCAAGTACAATCCGCCGCGGGGACTCGCAGCTAAATATGGTGAGGAATTCGCGCAACAAAAACGGGTCACCCAATCGTTAGCTCACCACTGCCCATGTTATTTTATTTATCATATTTTACAGGTGAACCTCCAATGAAGAAAACTAAAGTAACACACACGGACATAAATGAAAAAACAAATTTACAAATCAACGCAAATATTCAACCAAGATGTCAGGAAACAGAAATAAATAACGCAGTTAACATTGAAACGCCAAAACCAAAAAATATTAACAAAACTACGTGTAACCAAACCGACATTGAATATATTTGCGATGATTGCGGCTCCAAATTCGATGATAAATGTTTACTTACTAAACATATAGAACATCATAATTTAATGAAATCTAAAATTCAATTGAGTCATAACAAAGGTAGTTTAAACGCGTCTTCATTGACAAGAAAAGATAAATCAAATATGTGCGAAATATGTAACAAGGGATTTACTACAAGTAGTCATTTAAAAACTCATCTAAGGACACACTCAGGAGAAAAGCCTTACAAATGTGAGATATGTAATAAGAGATTTAATAAAAATGGTGATTTAACAAAACATTTAAGAACACACTCAGGAGAAAAGCCTTACAAATGTGAGATATGTAATAAGAGATTTAATGAAAGTGGTCATTTAAAAACCCATCTAAGAACACACTCAGGAGAAAAGCCTTATAAATGTGAGATATGTAAGATGAGATTTAATCGAAGTGATCATTTAAAAACCCATCTAAGAACACACTCAGGAGAAAAGCCTTACAAATGTGAGATATGTAAGAAGAGTTTTAATAAAAATGGTGATTTAACAAAACATTTAAGAACACACTCTGGAGAAAAGCCTTACAAATGTGAGATATGTAATAAGAGATTTAATGAAAGTGGTCATTTAAAAACCCATCTAAGAACACACTCAGGAGAAAAGCCTTATAAATGTGAGATATGTAAGATGAGATTTAATCGAAGTGGTCATTTAAAAACCCATCTAAGAACACACTCAGGAGAAAAGCCTTACAAATGTGAGATATGTAAGATGAGATTTAATCGAAGTGGTCATTTAAAAACCCATCTAAGAACACACTCAGGAGAAAAGCCTTACAAATGTGAGATATGTAAGAAGAGTTTTAATAAAAATGGTGATTTAACAAAACATTTAAGAACACACTCTGGAGAAAAGCCTTACAAATGCGAGATATGTAATAAGAGATTTAATGAAAGTGGTCATTTAAAAACCCATCTAAGAACACACTCAGGAGAAAAGCCTTACAAATGTGAGATATGTAATAAGTGTTTTGATGGAAGTGGTCATTTAAAAACCCATCTAAGAATGCACTCGGGAGAAAAGCCTTATAAATGTGAGATATGTAATAAGAGATTTAATCGAAGTGGTAATTTAAAAATCCATTTAAGAACACACTGTAGTAAAGCCTGATATATGTGACATATGTAATAAGAGATTTAATCGAAGTGGTACTTGAAAAAAACATTTAAGAACACACTCTGAAGAAAGGCTTTACAAATGTGAGATATGTAATAAGAGATTTAATGGAAGTGGTAATTTAAAAACCCATCTAATAACACACTCGGGAGAAAAGCCTTATAAATGTGAGATATGTAATAAGAGATTTAATCGAAGTGGTACTTTAAAAAGACATCTAAAAAAAAACACTCAGGAGAGAAGCATACTTCTGAGATATGTAAGAAGAGATTTACTGCCATACAAGACACTACGGAGTCACTCTAGAATATAAACAAATATGTGATGTAAAAATACATTTAAGAATACTAATCTACTTAATACTAATCTAGGGAGAAACCTTTTACATATAAGATTTATATGCTATAATAAGTTTTTTTAGTCTTAAAGATAATTTAAAAATTTAAAAACGCCCAGACCAAGGCAAGCAGACATGTTCATGCACACAAAGGTTTTTCTTGCGCAGGATTCGAACCCGCGGCCCTTTTCGAACATTTGGGAAACTTAAAATCGTTTTTACTGGCAACACTGTCGACAAAAACAATGCGTAATATATTAATTTCGATTTTAATACTATTTTGGTATAATTTTAACATAATTAAGCATTCTTATTTGTGAAAAGTGATACCACTTGCTTTGTTATTAGTTTGGGATCACGTCATACATGTTTTAACAGTGCATTTAACCATTTTGTGATATTATTGTGAGATACGCATTCACTGAACGTCAAACTACGACTAAGTCGGAAGAAATTCAACTAAGACTGTGGCCTCAGTCGACGTGGCAGCGGGTATGTGTCAAACATTACGAATCTATAGTAAATAACAGATCACTGGTATTTGCTGACGGGCGGGTGTACGGGAGGGTGTCTAAACACCCCCCCGCACCTATGTCGCACCCCGCACGACAGGCGACATCTAGTAGCAAAAACAGTTAATTCAACGATTTTTGGCTGTGATTTTAGTTCAGATATTCGCCACCAGAAGCAGAGCCACAGGGGCCGCATTATGGACGATGTTTTAATAATATTTAAAGTCAGAATAAAGTTTTATACAATATAAAGTAGGTAATTATAATAGGTGTTTAAGAAAAAAAACCTTTACTTGCTACTATTGCTTCACTTTATTTATTACTTGTGTTATTCTACTAACACAAATGCACAAATGGACTCTCAATGGTGTCTCAATCGTGTCTCACAAGAATGCCGATAGTGTATCAGTGGAATAGTTTTAGACATTTGTTATGGACTGAAACAATAACATAATGAGACACCGCCGTAGCCGGTGTTTGAACTAGGTGAACTTTATTGGGAGTGTTGTAAGGTTGTAAATCAAACAACACACCTTTGAACTGTTGAGCTGGTGTATTTAGTGAACTGTATTAATGAACTGAAGAACTATACAATGTTGTAAAATAAAATGACATATCAAAAAGAAGTGACATAAAAAAATAGACAAAATTATAAAGAAATCGGAATAAACTATTTTAACAAAAAGGTTGTACGTCATGAACAACTTGTATGTACATACATATGTATTTTTTTAGGTCGGTACTTTTTTTAAATACGTAAAATTGTACTACTTACATAAATTGTATGCGTACAATTTCTATGAAAGAATATTTTGACTCGCCGCGCCTCTCCTTGCGGCGCGGCACTGCATCGGAGCGGCGGGCGGCGCGGCCCAATGATCTCGAACCTTCCAATTTTTCGGTATTGCTACCGATATGGGATCGCTTCTACCGAAGTGTATTTCCGTTTTTTAGCGTTGATAATAATAATTTTCAATTAATCACATTTACCGTAACATGTATACGTAATAATATAAATCTACCTACCTAAATAAAAAGGTTTTTTTCAATGTGTTTACTACCAGACACTCCCAACAAGATGCCGATCTCATTCTATTTATTGTTTTTCCTTGTTTGGTTCATGTAATTTGGATAATCATACAATTCAGAATATTTTTAAGAGAGGTAGGGCACAGCGGATAATACGCTCAAATCGGAGCAGCCCGTCTGGGGAAGGACCTCCACCTTACAGAAGATCGTAGCCAAATAGCATTGGTCTCGACCACGTTGTGTTCCTACAGTGAGTAAGGTTTCCAGAGCTCCACTTGGGGGGGTTGGGAGGGTTGGCAACGCGCGAGTGATACCACCGGTATTGCAAGCGTCTATAGGCTACGGTGATGCTAACCATCAGGCGGGCCGTATGCTTGTTTGACTCCGCTGACTTCACGAATCTCGCTGATGCAAATCCAAAGTCCACGAATTTGTGCATCAAGCGATCACCTTTGACTAGGCTGACTCCATAATAAATTTGTGTTAAAATAACTCAGATTAAACGGAGTCGTCCGCGTAGATGCACTCATAAGGATACAACTTAATTATGACTAAGTGCTTCTTTTAAGTGCTCTCTTCATAGTTATATAAGAAGAGAAAATAGTTATTCCCTGCTCAAATAGCGAAGTTAGTTTAAATAGAATTAAAGAGTTAAACAGTGCAAATCAAAAAAGAAAACAAAAAGTAAACATTAATGCGGTTTAAAAAATGAATTAGCAACCATACGCCTGACGGTCGAGGCGCTAGTTGCAAAAATATCAAAGCCAAAAGACATCATATATTTGTTATAAGTGTTACAACCCCTAATCAAGAACGAGTTTTGTCTATAATTGGTAGAAACAACTGGAATGTATAGCAAAGGGCAAGTCCGCAGGCCGAGCGTACCAGTGCGCAATGAGAGTGACTTAATCTACCTACGTGGATATTTGGACCTACGTGGACGGGGTATAGGGGACGACTGGCTCGGATTGTACATGGCAGCGTGGCCTGCGGCTAAATCGCTGCGCATGCACAATCCGCCCGCGACGTCAATGTGTCGCTACAGACACCTTTGTGGTATATTAAAAAAAAACACAAAATTAATTAATTTAACGATGAACTAAAATTCCAACGTAGCTAAACATGGTAGATTATGTATGAGTATACATGTCATACTAACTTATTTACTTAAAATGTAAATAAAATACAAATTGGATACTGATATACTCAAAATTTGATGTATTTGGTCAGATGAGGGACTTCTTTGGGGTAACCCTACCCTTTATTTTCTGAATATACATATATTTCTTTGTTAGCGCCCCAAAGAAGTCCCCCATCCAACGAATACATCAAATTTTGAGTATTTAAGCAGGTACCATTATCAAATTTGTATTTTATTTACATTCATCATATACATCATAATATTATTATCAACCCATAATCATCCCACTGCTGGGATACGGGTCTCCCTTCAATCGAAGGTGATTAGAGCGTACTCTGCCACGCTGCCCCAATGCGGATTGGCAGAGGCCGGTGTTTTCAAACCGCCCTAAGGCCACCGACTTGGCTTAACGACTGTCATCGATCGACAACAGCCGAAGCACGGAGAAGCTCGAGATAACGAAACCCATCCAAACGCTGGGTAGGGTCGACGTCGCTTAACTTGCGTGTTCATATTAGACTGCGACACACAGCGACGCCATCGAGCTCCTCTTGACGTTATTCATTTACATTGACGTCAATGCTATCGAATGGTCCGTGATGGGGCCTCCACACGCTCGCTGTTCGCTACAAACACCAAACACCGCACACCCAATCACCGAACACAAACGCGGTATCCACACGCTTGGCGAACCTGCAAGTCTATGCCGGTTTAGCAAACATGGCGGACGACGAACTTGTGGTGGCAGCAATCACTTTTGGTATGACTTATTTTTATAAAAAAAAAGGAAAGTGAAATTAAACGAAAAAGAAGGAGAGCACTCGGCCGGATATCGAGGGGTCGTGGGTTCGAATCCCACCTGGGGGGTGATTTTTTTTTTCAAAAAATCAATTTTGAAATATGAACGGCTAATTGCCTAAAAACTTCTGTGGAAAAAAGCTCAAAAAAAAGTTAAAAAGAAAATTCCTAAAACTAGGATTAGTTGCCCTAATATGTAACATTAAATAAATAAAAAATAGTACCTAGATAATTATTTATTGAAATTTAAATACTTTGACAACTACTTCTAAATAATAATCAGAAAAAGAAGGAAACTTTTGTTTGACAATTACTTACTACTGACTGCTTCACAAGCGTGTGGATACATCGCAAACATGTTCGTCGAACACCCTTTGATTTGTGCACAAAAACCGACACCGACAGGTGGACCACGACCAATACGGGACGCCGAACACTGGCAAACACAAAACAAAAACAGACAAACAGCTGTCCACACGTTCGTGTTTGCTGTTTGTGTTCGCTGTTCGCCATTTATTTTTTTTATTTTTTATTAATTGATATATTCAGGTTCGGGTGTACTAACACCCTTTTCTGAGACACCGGACTGTTGCGGGAGCGTAGGGCTCTCACCGCCAAAAATTTACAGTGTCTGCCTAGGAGCCGCTGTTCGCCATTGTTTGCCGAGCGTGTAGATGTAGATACGCCATCAGACGTTATGTGAAGTATGTAAAATGTGGCTGCCCCCTTTTTTTAATTTTTAGTTCATCTACCAGGCACCAAATGGCGCTGTTGCCTATGAAAATTTACGGGAATACTAAAGTGTGCTCCCCTAAACTGGATACGATAAAAGATCGAAACGCGGCGCTGCAGCGGAACTACGCGGCATAGGCTGGGAACGCACGAGCAACTTTGTCTCTACGACTTTTTTTGTCTATGTCGCCGTCTCCTGAAAAATGCGCGCACGAGAGCGACAGCGACACAACTTTTTCTCAATGTTGCCACCTTTAGCCCTTATTTTATTTTTTTCGTTTTGGCAATCAGAAAATTCTATTTTGCCATCTTCAAGTTATGCAAGTCAATCAATACTATGAATCAAACGATGAAACACACAGAAATTAAATTTTTAATCACGAGCCCAAGTGGACGCTATAGTAGATGGCTCTAATAAAGAAATCTAGCTCTTTTTAGCTCGTCCGACTGCCCTTTTTCAAAAACCAAGGTGGCAGGCAACACTGCTTTTTCTATAAAATTTTACGTCATAAGTTGGCAACCCTAGAAATTTATTTTGTCTCCCGCGGACTAAAAAGTCTCCCGGGTGTTGCGTCGCTCGTGCGCGCACTTTCATACTAACCCATAGACTTGATGCAAGAGACAAAAAAGTCGTAGAGACAAAGTTGCTCGTGCGTTCCCTCTCAAGTGTGCACACCCACCGTCACAACAGAGCGCGACACGACACGCCCCGACACGGTAGTGTGTTTCCGCCATAAATGTAAAACGGAAATACACTTCGGTAGAAGCGATCCCATATCGGTACCGAATACCGAAAATTTTTTAGGTTAGAGATCATTGGGCTGCGCCGCTCCGATACAGTGCCGCTCAAGTGCGGTTAAGTTCGAAACGCACTTACGCTGCGCGGCGCGACTCACAAAATTAATTAATTTTTCTTCGCCCATCTTTTCTACCTAATTAAAACAATCGTTCGTCGGAAAGTAGAAACAGTCAAGCAAAAATGCCGCGCCGCTGCAGTTGTCTATACCGCACTTGCGGCACTGGGCGGCGCGGCAGAAGTTGCCTCCGAAGAATATTTTGCCGCGCCGCGCCGCGTCGTGTAGCGCAGCGCCGCTGTAGTGTAGTGCGGTTAGGTTCATACAATTTCTATGAGAATATTTTGCCGCGCCGCGCCGCTCCGTGCAGCGCAGCGCCGCGCAACCCAAGTGCGTTTCGACCTTTACTATAATTTGTGTTCGATTTGTTATGGTACGATTATTGCTCTGATAGGCTCTGATACTAAGGGGAAAAAAAATTGAGCGGGAATTTGAAAAAATTACATTTTAGTTAATTATATTTAAATTTATATTGCTTCAGTTATAAATATACCTATATCTATAATGAACGAATGCAGTGGCGGTAACCCGCGAAAAGAAAAATGGATTTTTCAGATTCTCAGGAGCCTGGAAATAAAATTGGCGCCTATGTAGGTATACGCGCACCAAAAAGGGGTCTTCAAATGTTAACATTTGAAGACCCCTTTTTGGTGCGCGTATCTTCTGTACCCTGCAGATACCAAATCGGATTATGTAGTCTTTCTAACTTAATGTTGTTAATGGTGCTATGAAAAGCTTTCCCGGAATACTACACTTGAGAATGGTTAGCCCTAAATTGCTAAAGTTAATGTTTCATACAAATAAAACTGATAACGACTTTCATTCATTTTGAACTTAACTTTATTACAAAAATACAACTGGGCTGCCCGGATTTCTGCAAACGCCCTGGAGCCAGGGCATCACGAGATGAGGGTGCCTATTAAGATAACGGAGGAGGAGATGCTGGACAACTGCAAGGCTTCTTCGGAGGTCATTGGAGTCAAAAGATTTATGAAGCGGCAAAGTGATGGTAGTTTTCTTCCATTGACCACAGTTTTAGTCACGTTCCTGTCTGCCAGCCGTCCTAACCATGTGGTTTGATGTACAAAATTATATTCGTCCTCGCTTGCAATGCTTTGTATGCTATGGCCTTGCAAAAAGGTGTGCTCAATATGTGCGCGTAATCACTTCTTTATAGACTGTTCTAACGTTAGCAATATTAAATGTATTAATTGCAATGGTGCTCATCCTGCTGTGTCTAGTAATTTGTCCTAAGAAAGCTGATAAATTAAACCAAGTTAGGAATAGAATAATGGGTGTGTCTTATGCTGCAATAACTGCCAGAGCCAATGAAAAAATTACATGTCCCATAACTCAGTTGTCGGCACCCATTAATTCCACGCCTAATATTAAACCTGCCACAACTCCTCGTAAATGAGCATTAGCCACTGACATCCTCAATTGTCGAATTGGTGAAATTGGTAATCGGTAAAAAGGACTCGCCTAGCCATTCTGCCTCTAATGTTTCAAGCAAAGTCATCAAAGAGTTACTGATTGCCAATTTTTCTAACATCTAACATGGATCTGGTTCAAAGTTTAAATATTATACACTGGAATTCTAGAAGTACCTATTCATTCCAACGTTTTTGAATTATGAAACTTTTTAATTAATTTTCAGACTCATGTTGACTTAATGAAACTTGGTTAAATGCTGATAAGATTTTTAAGTTACCTGGTTATCACATAATTCGTAGAGATTCTGATCGGCCTCATGGAGGAATTGCTGTGGCTATTAGTAAAAAGTATAAATATAAAGTAATTGATTACTTTTTTCATATTATGTGCTTATAGTCCCCTCCTCCTAATGGTCAGTCAACATTGATTAATTTACCGACTCCTTTTCCAAATTATCATCTAAACATTTTTTGATAATAGGCGATTTCAATGCGCGCTACTCCTCCTGGAGAAGCAAGGCGAATGATGTCAGAGGTACTTAATAATCAATCATCTACTCTTTTTCAGTTTTTCAAGTTTGGTTTGTTTGAATGATGACATGAAATAAATCGTTTATTTCAGAAATTAGACCTTCACAGGCACTTTTTCTTGTCATATACAATTTGTATATATAAAGAAAATAAACTACGTTATAAACTACCACCATTTCGGACACAAGCAAAATGGCCACCGGTAAAAGAAATGGCGAAAGAAACCCGGTTACGGCCTTTTTTGTCATTTAGCTATTTTTTCTTTCACTCGTTTGTTACAATGTTTAAGTACATTTATAAGAATAAATAAAATACAGATCCAGGTACATACAGAAATCAAAACACTAAACGCGGGATGTCGATCCAAATAGCGCTATGGTCAAATCCTAAATATGTCGAATATGTAGATGTTAATAAATCACAACATTACTACATTTCCTGCTTTTGGACAAGATGGTAATGTATTGGATCTTGTTTTTGGTTCACAATCCATTAGTTCTAATTGTTCTTTTTCTGTTTTGGATGATCTGTTAGGCAGAAATCACTCTCCTCTTCTCTTATCCGTCCAGTACAGTGCGCCCTCTAAGAAGATAAGTAGACGGAGTGAAGTGCCTTCTGATGTTTTACCACTTTTTAAATCTTTAAACTTTAAGAAGACTGGGTTGAGTTTTCGAAACTACGTAAAAGCTATTTTGGTTAAAGTTGCCCCTTTTAGATTTCCAGTTTGCCGTAATAAAAATAACCTCGAGAGTGGGGGCTCCGCTAACGGAGTCCCCTACTCCGGGTTCAAAGGTCCCATTTGTCTGATTTTTGCTCATATCTCGAAAGTCTGTACAATTAGCACTATGATTGCCTCTGGCAAAAGTTTCTACGTAAAATTTCCTACCGATTTGGACTGTAATTTGGTATTATATGTTACGCTCAAAGACCGAAAACGCTCAGTAAGCGGAAAAATAGCTCACAACGCGGAATAGTAAGAAAAAATCGGTGATATGATCACAAGATAACCCTAACCCACCAATGTCTGTCTGAATACCAACAGACATTGGTGGGATAGGTTGGGACTGTTTTCAACTTTTCGCTCCATTGTCATTCGACCCCGTATTGGTCGTGGTCCACCTGCGGGGTACTCGACTACTTGAGTTTCGTTTCAATGATTTTTCGCTCCAGCGTACCTCGCTGAAATTTTTTCGCCACTGTGTCGCTACTGCGTCATTCGCCACTATAATAGGTACCGGATACCGGACCCCATAAAATATGGCATTGTAACTCACCTGCAAGCAAGAAATGCGTAGCCAATACGGAACCCTACATTGTGCGTGGCCCGACAAGTACTTGCCCGGTTTTTTTTTTTCAAATTTTATTTTTTTAACCTTAATCTTAAGGATTATTTAATGGTCTACTAAATACAATTTATTTCATTAAGCTAGCATTCTTAGTTTCCGAGATTTACATATAGGTTCTTTTAAGTGATCCGCATTCATTGCTCTCGAGTGTATTCAACTACGAATCGTATAAAGCTGGATCATTTGCGGCTGTTTGCCCTACACACTACACTCCAAATACCTAATGTTTCATGTAGACTTGTCCAAATATCTTGTGGAAGAAGTTGGAAAATATCAATATGCCACGCGAACTTATCAGTGTTTCCTAGTACTGGTACATGCAGCATCCAACAGTGAGATGGGCGGGGACTATGCCAGAGGCTTATCGACTGCAATGCGGTGTGAGGCAGGGAGGGTTGACATCGCCCACACTGTTCAACCTATTATTGTCGCGCTCAGCAATCAACATGTTGGCTGCCACGTTGATGGTGTTTGTGTAAATAAGCCTCAAGGACCATGCAGACATCGAACGGGAGCGAATATGTTGGCCCGCAGGTTTGTATACGTGTTCCTTGTGGGCGACCTATTCGCAAAGGAGCTACTGATGCCAGCTCCGACACTGTGCCGGCAATGATCGCCTCACGACTGGACAAAGCGCGACTCGTGGCGCCATCTGTTGGCCGACATTAATAGTTTTGCAGCGCCATCTATAGTAGAAAGAATGTTTTCCCAAGGGAATGACATACTTTCTCGGGATAAAAAGTTAAGTTAAGTAAGCCTATGTTGAGCTCTGTACCCCTGACAATATATGTACCTATACAATTTTTTAAATTGATCGGCTGCTTAGTCAAGCCGTGAAGGAATAACAAACACACAAACTCACTTTCTCATTTATAATTTTAGTATGATTTTTGATAAACGCTCTTATTACGTATTTTTTAATATTCTAGAGTGACTCCGTAGAGTGTCTTCTTACATGGCAGTAAATATCTTCTTACATATCTCAGAAGCATGCTTTTCTCCAGAGTGTGTTCTTAAATGTTTTTTTAAAGTACCACTTTGATTAAATCTCTTATTACATAATCTCACATTTGTAAGGCTTTTCTCCTGATGTATTCTTAGATGGGTTTTTAAATTACCACTTGTAATAAATCCGTTATTACATATCTCACATTTGTAAGGCTTTTCTCCTGAGTGTGTTCTTAAATGGCTTTTTAAATCACTATTTTGATTAAATCTTTTATTACATATCTCACACAGATAAGGCCTTTCTCCAGAGTGTGTTCTTAGATGGGTTTTTAAAGTACCACTATGATTAAATCTTTTATTACATATCTCACATTTATAAGGCTTTTCTCCTGAGTGTAATCTTAGATGGTATTTTAAATTACCACTTTCATTAAATCTCTTATTACATATCTCACATTTATAAGGCTTTTCTCCCGAATGTGTTCTTAGATGAGTTTTTAAATGACTACTTGTAGTAAATAGCTTGTTACATATCTCACATTTATAAGGCCTTTCTCCTGAGTGTGTTCTTAAATGGTGTTTTAAATCACCATTTAGATTAAATCTTTTACTACATATCTCACACAGATAAGGCCTTTCTCCAGAGTGTGTTCTTAAATGGTTTTTTAAAGTACCACTACGATTAAATCTCTTATTACATATCTCACATTTAAAAAACTTTTCTCCTGAGTGTGTTCTTAAATGGCTTTTTAAATTACTATTTTGATTAAAAGTCTTCTTACATATTTCACATTCATAAGGCTTTTCTCCTGAGTGTGTTCTTAAATGGATTTTTAAAGTACCACTTTCATTAAATCTCTTATTACATATCTCACATTTATAAGGCTTTTCTCCAGAGTGCATTCTTAGATGGGTTTTTAAATGATCACTTCGATTAAATCTCTTCTTACATATCTCACATTTATAAGGCTTTTCTCCAGAGTGTGTTCTTAAATGAGTTTTTAAATCACTTCTTGTAGTAAATCGCTTGTTACATATTTCGCACATATTTGATTTATCTTTTCTTGTCAATGAAGACGCGTTTAAACTACCTTTGTCATGACTCAATTGAATTTTAGATTTCATTAAATTATGATGTTCTATATGTTTAGTAAGTAAACATTTATTATCGAATTTCGAGCCGCAATCGTCGCAAATATATTCAATGTCGGTTTGGTTACACGTAGTTTTGTTAATATTTTTTGGTTTTGGCGTTTCAATGATAACTGCGTTATTTATTTCTGTTTCCTGACATCTTGGTTGAATATTTGCGTTGATTTGTAAATTTGTTTTTTCATTTATATCCGTGTGTGTTACTTTAGTTTTCTTCATTGGAGGTTCACCTGTAAAATATGATAAATAAAATACCATGGGCAGTGGTGAGCTAACGATAGGGTGACCCGTGCGTGCAAATGCATTTTTTCTCCTATAAACTTGTATTTGTCACATATACAAAGAGAAGCGCATCCATTAATAATTTATATGATGATTATTCAGTAGATATATTGTGTTTATAGTCGGGAATCGCATTATTATGAATGTGCTTAATATATTAAAATGTTTGTTGAAATTATTGTTGCGCGAATTCCTCACCATATTTAGCTGCGAGTCCCCGCGGCGGATTGTACTTGCGCAGAATTAGTTTCATTGTTCTGAAATTCAAAATGCAATATTAAAATACTAGCGAAACCCGCGCAACTTCGTCTACGTGTATTTACGCACAGCAGCGCCTTCTACTTTATAAAGTGCAGACTGTCAGACTTTGACCAAATCCTACGGGAATCACGCACTTTTCGGGATAAAAAGTACCCTACGTGTTAAACCAAGGTACGTACATACCAAATATCATAAACATTGGCCCAGCCATTTGAGCGCGAAGAAGTAACAAACAAACACCCCAACTTTCGTCTTTATAATATTAGTGGGGTTATCATTTTTACCTGCTATCACAGTCTATAGTATGTTTAGGTGAAGTAAGTAAATGACATTTCCACGCCTCCAAAGTTTCAAATTGTATATTGCAATCTTCACAAAACCTCTGTGTAGATGGGACGTTTTGTTCTTCCACCTGAAAAATAATAAAAAACTGTTACCCGCGGCAAACTATCTCTTTTATCTGAAGCTGTCTCTTTTTATCTTCATTAGTTTGGCAGTGACAGCTATAATAGTTTAACGTGTGGGCTTTTTCGTATGTATATATGGCCTATGACACTCACAAATAATGTGGTGGTGTGTGTGTGTATCTATTGATAAAAGAATTTTCAAAATCGGTTCAGTAGATCTAGAGCATACTCCTCCTAAAACCTCACAAGCTTTACCTCTTTATTATAATACTAGCCGCTGCCCGCGGTGTTACCCGCGTTTTAATTTTATGCACAGTAGCGCCACCTACGTTATGACGAACCATTGACAAGGTATCAGCCACCTACATATACCAAATATCAAAAAATTGGCCCACCCATCTGAGCGTGATGAATATCAAACATACAAACTTTCGCCTTTATAATATTAGTGGGTTTTTACAACATTTTGTATTAAAAGTAGTTATAAAGGCAACGACTCACTGGCTTGACGACTGAATCCTTTTTCGTAACTTTCAAATGAGGTCTCCCTTTAATTTTTTTCTTCGTTTTTACTGTGGCGAATGGTAGATCATCTTTGAAGTCGGACACAGTAGGTTGTGTTTCGTCCTGGTCTGATTCTAGTGTTTCTTGGTCTTGGAGAGGTGAGTCTGAAAATCATCATAGAAATATTTTAGCAACATTAACTCAAGGTTTTAAAGATGTAAACATCTAATACTAAGTGCACTCTTTCTCCGAGTTGGTCTTTCTACAGAATAGCTTGAAGCCAATGGCCTCAGGATAAACGAGGAAAAGAGTTACTACATGATATTTAGGCGTAGTGTCAAAAGTCCGGATCATATTTGTAATATAGCGATTAATAAATCAACATGCATTCGATTTCTTGGAATTGAATTAGATCCGTTCTTAAGATGGCAGATTCAAATTGAAAAAGTAATCAAAAGTTTGGCCAGTGCATGTTACTGTCTTAAAGATCTGGCTAAAATTATGGATAAGAAAACATTAGGAAGCATCTACTTTGCATATTTTGAGAGCATTATGCACTATGGCATAGAAGTATGGGGAAATGGGTGCCATTTTACGATACTAAAGAATATTTTGCTAAATTATTTGACTGAATCCAAATCTTTATTATATCATGGTTTAGTAATATCTCATTTAAATTACGGTATAATATTTTGGGGCAACTCGCGGGATAATGACAGAGTTTTTAAAGCACAGAAAAGATGTATCCGTTCGATGTAGTTGTGTACCTATGTTTAGGTCCCTTAAACTATTAACATTACCATGCATTTAGAATTTTGCAAATATGTATTTTTGTTAAATCCAATCCTCATCTGTTCCAAAAAAATTGTGAAACAAGTATAAGAAAAGATCAGGGGGGTTCACAACCGCATTGACAAAAAGTTTCATTGGAATGGCTCCTGTTATTTTCAATAAACTGCCAGATAATTTTAAGAGCTTAGACATGCCGAAATTTAAGAATAAATTAAAACTGTTTTTGACTGAGAAATGCTATTATAACATAAAATAATATTTATATGATAATTTGACTCAATGGAAATTTATGACTATTTAATTGATTTGTTTTTTATTTATTTATTTATTGATTTATGTGATTGTAATATATATTTTTTTTTTTATCAATTTGATTTGATTTGATCAATATTGCTGATATTACTATTCTGTGACTATTTATTAATATGATTTTATGACATTACATTTGCCTTATATAATGAATTTATTGTAACTGTGAAAATATTGTAACTCTATTTGAATACCCAATGGGTTGTATTAATCTCTCAATTATATGATTTTATTTATTTATTTTATCGACATGATGACCTGAGGGTCATGAAGAAAACTAACTTTTTCTGCTTGGGCTGTGCACAGATATTATAATACTTAACAGTAGTATCGTTGAATAATAGTATCTCAGCCTGTGTAATTTGTTCCTATATATTTATTTATTATTGTAGCAAGACAATAGTTATATCGTTCGCCACTAGATGGCGTTGTACTGTTTCTGAATCACGCTATGGTTTCGTTTTCGCTCAATGTTAAGTACTATGACAAATATTGTATTTTTGTCTTCGGCTCAGTGTACGAATACATCCATCACTGGATTACTCGGACCTAACCAGAGGCACTACATTTGGCTTAGGCTAGATTCTGCCCTTACTACTGCGAAATTGTATAAGTATACATATTACGTAGCGTTGAGGAACATCCTCGTCTGGATTTCCTGGACCTCGTAGTACCTGCGTGCGTACATCACGTCACACCTGAAGGCCAATTCTCGTATCTGTAAATCGTTCAAGTTACGTTTAAGTTAAAGAGTCGTTCGATTATAGTCCGATCCAAAATTGGTATTCTCGTATCACACAGACACGCTTCGATAGGACTTAAACTCAATAGGATAGGAACGTGATAGGAACTCAGCGACTTGTCAATCGAGATACAAAAAATATTGCCAGCTATAATACTTTTTATTGTGCCAAATTTCAAACATGATTTTTAAATATAAATACGATAATTTACATCTTAATCAATGAAATTAAATTATCTAGGTGATTCTGAATGTCAATGTTGAATTTTTAAGTTGAAAACATAACTTTTCTCATCATTTTAAATAGAAATAAAGAGCATTTTAATAAGTCTTTTGTCTATGAAGAAGAAGAAGTAGAGATAAATATCCGAAACTGTCAAATGTATCTGTCAAGTGTCGTAGGTACAAACTTCAAAAGTTGAAAAGTTTCAAAACAAGTTGTTCGTTTTCGTTCTAAGTTAACAGTTTCGTAGTACAATAAACAAAATGAATAAAAAAGTGTCAATTCGGCAGTTGGAAGCTTTAATTGGCTACATGGAGACGCACAAGGACCTAGCATTAGGTCGAGTGCGCTCCAAAGAAGGGAGGGCTCTCTCAGCCCGAATGTGGGAAGAAATAGCCAGCATTTTAAATGCCCAGTCTTTGGACTCCGTGAGGACAGCCAAAGACTGGAATAAAGTGAGTACCTGTATAATAAATTTCTAGAATTTAGAGTGCTTCGAGTGCAATACAAATATGTAAACAATAAAACTGAACAATGCTACAATAAAAATTACTTACCTAACTATTGTTGTTTTCAGTTTTATAACGACTATAAATGTCGCATTAAAAATAAATGCAGGAAAATTGGCCAAAGTCAAAAGAAAACTGGTGGTGGACCAGCAGATGTTCCTCCTCTAACACCACTGGAGGAACGGCTCTGTGCAGTGCTGGGCAATGATTTTGAGGGGTTGCCTGTGCGACAAGATCCTCTGTTAAATTGTCAGCAATCTTTGCCAATGTAAGTATCTGACACTAATAATATTATGTATATCATGCGGCGTACGTAACGTTCCTGCTAAGAATTTTCACATTTATTTTTCTTTTACAGAGAATACTTGTCCGAGGCTAATAATTCAGCTAATAATATGTATGTATGTTCACTGAATTTATATTAACAAAGATTTTTTTCTTTTCAATTATTCTTAAGTGGTTTTAAATGCTAAATAAAATTGGATAAAAAAAAACTAAAAAAATTTAATTACTTCTCATATTGTTTTTCAGAGAGCTGGCATCTACCTCCAGAGCATTCATTGAATGCTTTGGAGAAGAAAGCCATAATATTAATATGTAAGTAAGATAATCCTGTAATTTAATTGACATAATCTAATTGTCATAAATTCCAATTACACATTACAATATATTGCAGAGAGCTGGCAGAAACAGAAGAATGCGAGGAAAGTCACCCTATTATTAATATGTAAGTAAGATAATCCTTTAATTTAATTGACATAATCTAATTGTCAAAAATTTCAATTACCTACTTCTTACAATGTATTGCAGAGAGCTGGCATCTACCTCCAGACATATGGAATGTGATGAGGAAAGCCACCCTATTGTTAATATGTAAGTAAGATTATTCTGTAATTTAATTGACATAATCTAATTATGAAAAATTTCAATTACACCTTACAATGTATTGCAGAGAGCTGGCATCTACCTCATATATATCATTATATTTTGTGAAATTTCAATGCAATGTATGTTTTCCAGAGACCAGCCATCAACATCCAGAGACCAGCCATCGACATACAGAGACCAGCCATCGACATCCAGAGACCAGCCATCGACATCTAGATCCCATACACGGCCAAGCCGTCAAAAAAGGCTTAGGACAGATAATGGTAACTCCCACTTCTTAAATTTACCTATGCATATACAGCAATGTACATTTTTGAGAATTTTTTATATAAACACATTTTTATTTCAACAGAAAACGAAATAGAATGTACAAAAAAACTTTTGGCAAATTTGGAAGAAAGTAGGCTAGAATGTGACAAGGAAAGGAATAGAATTGAAAGAGAGAGGCTGGAATTAGAGAAAGAAAAGAATGAAATCGAAAAACAGAAAGTTGAGGCGTTTAAAAACCTCGCCTGTGCGGCTTGGGCCCTTCTAGATTTATTGAAAGAAAGGGAAAATGTAAGTAAAATACTTATTTGTGTATATATTATTGCTATATAAATAATAGCCACAGCAGTTTAATTATTTTTTTGTCATTGTTTTTTACAGAAATAAAAAGTGAAGTGTTGTCATCCATAAGCTCCAAATCTGCGGACAAATAATATTTGATTGAAATGGTGTTTTTTTTTTTATATATTTTAAATTCTAAGATTTAATGTTCCGAGATTTAGACAAGTTGATTCTGTGATTTTTTGAGACTGATTAAAGATTATTATTGTTATTAAGAAAATTGTTAAATGATTGGAAACTACATATTTTTTATTTGCTTAGTTTAGAACTAGAGTCGAATTTGAGACTGATGATATATTATTACTGTTAATTATTGTGTAAGAAAATTGTTAAATTATTCGGAATCTACCATTTTTATTTGCTTAGTTTAGAACTCGAGTCGAATTTGAGACTGATGATTAAGATTATTTAAAGTTGTATCAGTGATTTCTATACTGATAGTAATAATATAGTTTAAAAAAAAGTTATTGATTTTCTAAGAATAAAAATTATACATAAAAAGGAATTACTTTTAATTATTAAGATTCATCTCCATCCATAATCTTCTTATTAAAGCTTGCTGGGCTTCTCTGCCTTGCTGCAACTCTTGGTTACGAGAATGCTGTGTCACAAGTGCTCTGGCATCAATAGTTTCTACCAAATGAAGACTTTCATTAGAAATCTCTTCTGGTGAAAGCTCCGGAATTATCAGGCGAGCTTTATTGGCCAAATTGTGCAACACTGCACAAGCATTTACAATTTGGCCGGATGTAATAGGGCTGTAATGTAGTTTCCGGGCTACTAATAGACATCTGAAACAAATTGTATTATTCCAAATTATTTAATTATCTGTAAAAGTAGTATTAGTGATTATTAAAAAGATATAATACATACATTATGATGATGATAATAATAATTGTTAAAATAATACTGAAATACCTGAAACGAGCTTTTAGGACTCCTATGCACCTTTCTACAGCATTTCGTGCAGAAACTTGGATATTATAATAATTGGCTTCAGGAGAGCCTTCAGGGGCATTTAAATATGGGGTCATCATTGTCCTTCTGAGTGGATAGCCACTATCACCTGTAATGAAAGTAATAAAACATTAGATGTCAATTTCTTATTGCACCAAAACATTAGCTGTACAAACAGGAATATTTAATGTTTAAATTGTATTAGAATACAATGCACATAAATAGTTATTAGTATTACTATTCTGTTATTTTCTTATTATAAAATATACATGTAGTGATTTATTCTTACCAAGAAAAAACAATGTCTCTCCACTATTATTTTGTTCTGACACATATTCATGTAATGGGTGATCTGCCCATACCGTTGAGTCATGTGTGGACCCAGGGTGGCTAGGATCCACACATAAAATATTCAAATCCAAGTCGCAGATCTAAAAAAGGAAAACTTTCTCATTTTCTCGATAAATACAATAATATTTATTTTTCAATAAAAGTACATATTGTATGCTTACTATCATGACATTGAGGGAATGGTATCCTTTCCTATTAAAATACCTCTCCTCATTATTTATGGGCTTTATGATAGCCACATGGGTCCCGTCGATGCAGCCTATTACCCCTGGCATTTTATATTTATCATAAAAGCTGTGAACAAAATCCATTATTGACATGAGTGCATAATATTTGAATATGTAAATAATTAACAATTACAAGGTTATTATGTACCTACCTCTGTTTTATTTTGTCCCGGTCTTCTCTCCTTGTTGGGAAAACAACATATCTGTGAAAGACAGTCTCAGCGTTTAGTGCCTTAGTCACCTGTTGCACTGTTTGCGAGACAGTCGGTTGCGACACGGCACTATATATGTTTTGCCCAACAAGGGTCTGGTAGGATCCAGATGCATAAAATGCCAGGGCTATGAGGACCTAAAAAGATTATTTCATTAAATTGACAGAAACAAAATAGATGCTAATGAGCTATATTATAATAAGCTACAAAAGAATACAATAATGACTCGATATTTATTGATAACCTACGTAAGAAATTACTCTAAAATATTTTATAAAAAAATTTGAAGAAGTTTGCCCGCGCCGCGAGGGCTTAGAGAAAACTTAAACAGATTTTGAATTTTTAAAAATGAACTTACCTTATCCTTTACGGACAAAGCATCACGTCGTCGCTCATTCCGCATCAGCGGAGTAAGCTCGTCAATGAGACTCGCCACAAGGTTTTTACTCAGCCTGAAAGTCTTTATAAAGTCACTTTCAGGCATTTCAAAAGCGTCCCACCTAGACCGCCTCATCCGATTTCTCCTTCTCCGCTTTCTTCGGAGCTCTTCCCTTTGGGCCTCTTCTAATAAAATAATTGCTAAAAGGCGGCTCATTTTTTATATTTACGGGAACAACGAGTGATAAAAACTAACTTTTGTTCAACGATATTTGAATCGTCATATTTGACACATAAATCGTTGTAATCATATTCAACCAAACGTCACTTTTTATGAGAATACCTTTGACTTATCGTTTACGAACGATTCAAGATCTATTGGTTTACGAGAATACGAAATTACGAATCGGCGACATTACAATCGAACGACTTTTAGATCGGCGCAGTTCACTCGCGATCGCCGGATGAGAATACCAAATAGCGCAGTTGAATCGAATCGCTGCGGTATCGTAGCGATTTTCATTACGAGAATTGGGCTTCTGGACGCGTACGACGGATTGTCTGTCACATTTTATATTCTGAAAAGAAGCCGCTAACTTAACCTTCTGTTCTCTGAAATCGAATATAGATGCGAGACATAGACCGACAATTCCAGTTTCAATTGATGGAGTAAAAGGAATGGCGTACATTGACTCCTGCGCTAAATCAAGCATTGCCTCATACAAGCTTTATAAGGAATTTGAAGAAAAAAGCTATAGCTTCCAAAAGTCAGTAATGAATATCACTTTCGCTGATGGTATAACTAGAACTCAAGTTGCACATACTTTTAAAGCTTCAGTTGCAGTTTACGGTAGACGAGTAACGACATCTTTTATTGCGCTTCCTGAAGCAAAAGATACTAGAACTCTATTGGGCGTCGGTTTCATCGAAGATGTTGGAATGGTACTAAACCTGCCACAACGTACCTGCCATTTCGTAGACGAACCTGATAATGTATATGACCTAATAAAAGAAGAATTTGTTATGTCTAGCACGATGTACACTCCGGAACAATCTCTAGTATTTTCATCTATAAAATGCGATTATACCGAACAAGCATCATCCATAACAGCACCTATGACTGTGCACCAATCATATATACCATTTGAAGCATCCACCCCACTAAAAAGTTCTAGCTACTCTACGGATGGATCTTCTATGAACTATTTTTACCAGACACCGCCACATAAACGCAAATGTGTATTGTTTGATGGCTATTCTCCCGTTATGGATGCACTTTATCAAAATGCTGAGGAAACTATTTCCAATTATGATATAAACCTTTCTCCAGAGTCTGCTGCTTTATTCCCTGAATCACACATAGCATCGCTGGATGCTAATGAAACGGAACAATTAAGCCAGTTGATAGGGAAAAATGAAGATATATTCATCTCTAACAAGCAACCGGCAACAGCGATTGAACATATTATAGACACCGGAAATCATGCACCTACTGCAGTGCCACCATACAGATTATCCCCATCTAAGTTAGAATTACTAAAAAAGGAAGTTAATAAAATGTTAGAAGAAGGTGTCATTGAGCCATGTATGTCACCATGGTCAGCACCAGTCGTCATGATTCCTAAAAAAGATGGAGGGATACGTGTCTGCATTGACTATCGTCAATTAAATAGTATTACTACTCCAGATGTATACCCGTTGCCACGCGTTGACGATTTACTTCACAATGCCAAATTAACGCCTTTTATGACTACAATCGACTTACAAGCCGGATATTGGCAAATCAAAGTCAGAGAAGTAGACCAAATCAAGACTACATTCGTGGCACCATTTGGAATGTACAAATTTCTTCGTATGCCATTTGGACTACGGAATGCTCCCGCTACATTCCAACGCTTGATGGACAGAATTAAAATCTCGTTGAGTCATGTCAAAATATTAGTGTATTTAGATGATATAATAATTCTTTCGGGCACTTACCAGCAACATTTACAAGACTTACAAGATGTATTTAATCGTTTGAGAGAATATAACCTTACTGTAAACAAAGGAAAATGTAACTTTTGTTGTTCGAAAGTTAAATACCTCGGACATTATATTACACCAAGAGGATTGGAAGTCAATCCGGATAAAGTAAGCTGTATAATGAATATGTTGCCGCCAAGAAACCTAAAACATCTGTTATTATTTATTCAGATGTGTTCTTGGTACCGCAGATTCGTTCCAAACTTTGCGAAAATTGCTGAACCACTGACCAGGCTCACAAAGAAAACCTCAGTTTGGACATGGAGCGATGAACAGAAGGAAGCCTTTAACAAACTTCGTCACTTGCTAGCTACAGCCCCAGTATTAGCACAAGCAGACGGAACAAAGCCCTATACGTTGAAAACAGATGCAAGCAATTATGCAATAGGAGCAGTTCTAGTGCAGGGGGAGGGCGAACAAGAACACCCAGTAGAATACGCTAGTCGCTTACTGAATCATGCAGAAAGAAATTACTCTACAACAGAACGCGAAGCACTAGCAGTTGTTTGGGCCATAGATAAATTTCGTGGCTACATAGAAGGCGCACACATAACAGTCTTAACAGATCACCAAGCTCTCAAATGGCTGATGTCGCTGAAGTCACCGACGGGACGTTTGGCAAGATGGGCTCTACAATTGCAGCCCTTTGATATAACTATAAAGTATATAACAGGCAAAAAGAACGTAGTTGCCGATGCACTCTCGCGTCCAAGCTGCGATGCTGAAACAATAAATAACTGTGGAGTGTGCACGGTAACAGCAGATGTGCCTAAAAGAAGCAGTAAAGAAATAAGAGAGGAGCAACTCAAAGATAAAGATATTCTGAAAATTATTAATGATTTAGAAGGAAGTATCGAAGAACAGGCTATTTATTGGAGTCGGAAAGGATACCTCATGAATAATGGTCTTTTATACCGATACAGCCCGGAAAGTGACAACGAACATTGTCAGTTGGTAGTTCCACAACATGAACAAGATAATGTCATGTCAATTTATCACGATGACCCTATGGCAGGTCATTATGGTGTGGACAAAACAATAGAGCGCATTTCGAAACGTTATTATTTTAAAGGATTAAGAACGAAAGTGGAAGCTTACATTAAGAAATGTATTGATTGTCAAAGATATAAGCCTAGCAACCTAAAACCTGCGGGTTTACTTCAGACAACTGCAATGAACCAGCGTTTCGAAGTTATATCGTTTGATTTGTTTGGCCCCTTGCCAAAATCAGATAATAATATGAATTGGATTTTTATCATAGAAGACGTTGCAACCCGATGGGTAGAGTTATTCGCACTGACACAGGCTACAGCTGAAGAGTGTGCTAAAATCCTTCTTAATGAAATAATACTCCGATATGGTACCCCACGCCGTTTTATTAGTGACAATGGTACCCAATTTGTAAGTGGTGTCATGCAACAACTGACATACTGCTTGGACATCACACAAGGTCTTACTCCAGTTTATCATCCAGAGACAAATCCTATAGAAAGACGCAATAGAGACTTGAAAACGCAATTGGCAATACTAGTTGGAGACTCTCATACCAATTGGCCAGAAAAGTTGCCTAGCATCCGTTTCGCGATGAATACTGCGTTGATGTCGTCTACGGATTATACTCCTGCGTTCTTAACCTTTGGAAGAGAATTGCGAACACCAGATGATTGTCGACATGACCTGAAAGATATAATCATAAGTGAAAATTTCATACCTGAAATTACACCGAAACTACTCCTAATGGTAGATACACTCAAACGTGCTCAAGAAGTGCAAGAGATGAAGGAAGAGAAGAGAAAAGAGTATGCTGATCGCAAACGCCGACCAAATCCACAGTACAATCCCGGAGATTACGTCTTAGTTAATTCTCACCTACTAAGTAAATCTGCTCAAGGGTTCTGCGCTAAATTAGCTCCAAGGCGTGATGGGCCTTACATCATTTTGCGCATGCATGGACCGAGCTCATATGAAATTTCCTCTCCGAACAATCCTAATCAGCCTATTGGCTTATACCATTCCTCTGCTTTGCGCCCTTTTAAGAGGTCAGATGACACACCCTTACCACAACCGGTAGTCCCAATCAGAAAAAGAGGACGCCCAAGGAAGAACGAGCTTGCTGCAAGCCCTACCCCAGAGGCTACCAGTACAAGTTCATTCACACAAGCCAGACGACATCGAGGACGCCCACCAAAGACGACGACGTGAGCAGCGCTTCATCCTGTCTTCCTCGCCGGGACGTCTTCGGAGCCAGAGGGGGAGACTGTAGCAAGACAATAGTTATATCGTTCGCCACTAGATGGCGTTGTACTGTTTCTGAATCACGCTATGGTTTCGTTTTCGCTCAATGTTAAGTACTATGACAAATATTGTATTTTTGTCTTCGGCTCAGTGTACGAATACATCCATCACTGGATTACTCGGACCTAACCAGAGGCACTACATTTGGCTTAGGCTAGATTCTGCCCTTACTACTGCGAAATTGTATAAGTATACATATTACGTAGCGTTGAGGAACATCCTCGTCTGGATTTCCTGGACCTCGTAGTACCTGCGTGCGTACATCACGTCACACCTGGACGCGTACGACGGATTGTCTGTCACATTTTATATTCTGTCTCCTTCCCGCGCTGTGCTTCAAGTTGGCTTAATAAACCACTTATTCGGATCAAGACCTGTTTTATTTACCGCCTGACGAAGAACAGAACCCTACACTATATTATTAAATTAAACAGGAATATTCATTTATATCCGTGTGTGTTACTTTAGTTTTCTTCATTGGAAGTTCACCTGTAAAATATGATAAATAAAATAACATGGGCAGTGGTGAGCTAACGATAGGGTGACCCGTGCGTGCAAATGCATTTTTTCTCCTATAAACTTGTATTTGTCACATATACAAAGAGAAGCGCATCCATTTATAATTTATATGATGATTATTCAGTAGATATATTGTGTTTATAGTCGGGAATCGCATTATTATGAATGTGCTTAATATATTTAAATGTTTGTTGAAATTATTGTTGCGCGAATTCCTCACCATATTTAGCTGCGAGTCCCCGCGGCGGATTGTACTTGCGCAGAATTAGTTTCATTGTTCTGAAATTCAAAATGCAATATTAAAATAATGCGTGTATTTACGCACAGCAGCGCCTTCTACTTTATAAAGTGCAGACTGTCAAACTTTGACCAAATCCTACGGGACTCAACTCACGCACTTTTCGGGATAAAAAGTACCCTACGTGTTAAACCAAGGTACGTACATACCAAATATCATAAAAATTGGCCCAGCCATTTGAGCGCGCAGAAGTAACAAACAAACACCCCAACTTTCGCCCTTAAAATATTAGTGGGGTTATCATTTTTACCTGCTATCACAGTCTATAGTATGTTTAGGTGAAGTAAGTAAATGACATTTCCACGCCTCCAAAGTTTCAAATTGTATATTGCAATCTTCACAAAACCTCTGTGTAGATGGGACGTTTTGTTCTTCCACCTGAAAAATAATAAAAAAACTGTTACCCGCGGCAAACTATCTCTTTTATCTGAAGCTGTCTCTTTTTATCTTCTTTAGTTTGGCAGTGACAGCTATAATAGTATAATGTGTTGGCTTTTTCGTATGAATATATGGCCTATGACACTCACAAATAATGTGGTTATCTATTGATAAAAGAAATTTCAAAATCGGTTTAGTAGATCTAGAGCATACTCCTCCAACCTCACAAGCTTTACCTCTTTATTATAATACTAGCTGCTGCCCGCGGTGTTACCCGCGTTTTAATTTTATGCACAGTAGCGCCACCTACTAAATGTACCATTACCATTCAAGGTATCAGCTACCTACATATACCACATACCAAATATCAAAAAATTGGCCCACCCATCTGAGCGTGATGAATATCAAACATACAAACTTTCGCCTTTATAATATTAGTGGGTTTTTACAACATTTTGTATTAAAAGTAGTTATAAAGGCAACGACTCACTGGCTTGACGACTGAATCCTTTTTCGTAACTTTCAAATGAGGTCTCCCTTGAATTTTTTTCTTCGTTTTTACTGTGGCGAATGGTAGATCATCTTTGAAGTCGGACACAGTAGGTTGTGTTTCGTCCTGGTCTGATTCTAGTGTTTCTTGGTCTTGGAGAGGTGAGTCTGAAAATCATCATAGAAATATTTTAGCAATATTAACTCAAGGTTTTAAAGATGTAAACATCTAATACTAAGTGCACTCTTTCTCCGAGTTGGTCTTTCTACAGAATGGCTTGAAGCCAATGGCCTCAGGATAAACGAGGAAAAGAGTTACTACATGATATTTAGGCGTAGTGTCAAAAGTCCGGATCATATTTGTAATATAGCGATTAATAAATCAACATGCATTTGATTTCTCGGAATTGAATTAGATCCGTTCTTAAGATGGCATAATCAAATTGAAAAAGTAATCAAAAGTTTGGCCAGTGCATGTTACTGTCTTAAAGGTCTGGCTAAAATTATGGATAAGAAAACATTAGGAAGCATCTACTTTGCATATTTTGAGAGCATTATGCACTATGGCATAGAAGTATGGGGAAATGGGTGCCATTTTACGATACTAAAGAATATTTTGCTAAATTATTTGACTGAATCCAAATCTTTATTATATCATGGTTTAGTAATATCTCATTTAAATTACGGTATAATATTTTGGGGCAACTCGCGGGATAATGACAGAGTTTTTAAAGCACAGAAAAGATGTATCCGTTCGATGTAGTTGTGTACCTATGTTTAGGTCCCTTAAACTATTAACATTACCATGCATTTAGAATTTTGCAAATATGTATTTTTGTTAAATCCAATCCTCATCTGTTCCAAAAAAATTGTGAAACAAGTATAAGAAAAGATCAGGGGGGTTCACAACCGCATTGACAAAAAGTTTCATTGGAATGGCTCCTGTTATTTTCAATAAACTGCCAGATAATTTTAAGAGCTTAGACATGCCGAAATTTAAGAATAAATTAAAACTGTTTTTGACTGAGAAATGCTATTATAACATAAAATAATATTTATATGATAATTTGACTCAATGGAAATTTATGACTATTTAATTGATTTGTTTTTTATTTATTTATTTATTGATTTATGTGATTGTAATATAATTTTTTTTTTTATCAATTTGATTTGATTTGATCAATATTGCTGATATTACTATTCTGTGACTATTTATTAATATGATTTTATGAGATTACATTTGCCTTAAATAATGAATTTATTCTAACTGTGAAAATATTGTAACTCTATTTGCATACCCAATTAATACAACCCATTAATCTCTCAATTATATGATTTTATTTATTTATTTTATCGACATGATGACCTGTGGGCCATGAAGAAAACTAACTTTTTCTGCTTGGGCTGTGCACAGATATTATAATACTTAACAGTAGTATCGTTGAATAATAGTATCTCAGCCTGTGTAATTTGTTCCTATATATTTATTTATTATTAAATTAAACAGGAATATGGGAATATGTCACCTTGTTCTATGTCTATATTTTTCTTTTCAATCTCCAAATATGTCGGTTCTTCTTTCACCTCAATTTTCACAGGAATTGAACCCACAACAATATGCTCTATTTGCGAACAAGTCAATGGGCTGTTTAGTTTATATGACGCCCTGTCAATAATTGTTATTGATTTTTCTGTGAGCTATAAAAATATAAATTACTATAGTGTGTTTTAGGGTTCCTTACTAAAAGAGTGTTGAGAAGAACTCCTCAGCTATATTTTAATGCGTCATTACCTTTAAAAATGCATTTCAGAAACTGGCGGCAAGACTAGCATGACAAAAAGCTTCTGAAAAAGAAAAATAAGCTTCTCACCAATGGTTCTGTGTTCAGGATCTCTGTGAGCACTCCCTCAGCTTTCAAAGCCCTCAACATCAGTGTGCGAGCACTCTGGAGGTGCGCTAAGCATATGTAACATGCCACTACTGGTTTCTGCGATGTGTATAGCTGTGAATATTTATAAAAACAATAGTTTATTTTTCCTGTTGAAGGGGACAGGGGAGTGCAGACAAGTCCTATCTCGTCTCTGTCGTCCTCCCTGTAACTCAGTGTAGGGGCATTTTATGTGAAAAGAGCTCCCAGCCTATGTGTTTCCTTCGTAGTATGACATGGGACTATTTAAGAGGTACATTAGAGTTCTCGTCAGAGGTGGGCAACGCATTGGTAATGCCCCTGGTGTTGCTGATGTCCATGGGCGGTGGAGACCACTTTCGATCAGGTGGCCTACTTGCCTATTTGTCCGCCGTAAAACGAAAAAAAATCTACAAAGGCTATGTTGTAAATATTTATGTACCTTATCGCATTAAATATGTCCGCACACATAAGCATACCGGCGGTGTAGGTATAGCTGTCTTGGAACTCACAATAAATTAAGAAAGATTTTAGAGGTAGGTAGTAGGAAGTATATATACTGAAAGGGCTTCCGTCGGTCAAGAGAGTAGCCATAAGGGCAGGGAACTCCACAGAAACGTGAGATGTAGCAAGGGATTTTTGATATATTGTACTTACAGAACATCTCGTCAGTTTTTCATAGACTTCCTGTAATGGTGTGTTGCAAATAAAATGCATTTTTGTGTTTACAGTTAAGCATAATCTACATACAGCTAGAAAAGTCATTTTTTTCTTTGTTTAAACTACATTCAACTGCATGTAAATATTGACACGATACATGCATTTACTGTTTAATAATTTTATTACAATTTAGCTAAAAATTAAAATACAACAAATCTAAGCTAAGAAAAGAAAACTGTCAAATCAAATAGTTCATTGCAGAGGGCGCCCCTTGCTTGTTACAAGGAAGCTTGTCAAACTTCATACAAAAAAGATAAATATTTCCGATTTTTTAATTTAATGAAAAATGGATCGGTGTATGGCTTTTGGATGTGAAGAAATACGTTCTCATAAGTTTGTATAATGCTATGTAATTTTAGGGAAGGTATTGTGGAAAAAATAAAAATACGATATAGTTTTAAAAAAATGGTCCATTCCATTTTAATTCATAATTTCTCTAAATATACTTATTGAAAATAGCTTCCTTGTTATTGGTAAATTCATCATCTCTGTTAATAAAAATAACTTTTGTCTCCATAAAAGTATAAATAATTAAATTACAAACAAATTTACCTATCAGTAACAAATAATTGTCCCTGAATTTGATAATGTTTTCAAAAGTTTCTGTCGGTCTCCAATCTGTAACAAATGATCCCACCAAAAACATTCTGTAAAAAACTAGGCAAGTCTCGATGCAGCTGCTTGTTTATCTCTGAAAAGTAATGAAATCTAGACAAAGTCGTGCCAAGTCTAAGGTTCCTTACTAAACGTGCCATATTGATTTATTTTATTAGATTTTTTTATTTGACACAGTTTTTTTCTTTTTAGGAGTAGGTAGTAAAATTTTCGCGGAATTAATATTTTAGTGTTTGTTTATTTAACTTGTGTAATGTTCGAGTAGAATAAAGTTAGTCGTTCGACTATTTCTTCTTGTAAACTTGTAAGTATAAAAGCCAGTCTAGTCTTATCCAGAGTTTTCCTTAAATTTTATTTATATGCGTATTAAAAGCAGAAGGGGAGGCTGTTACGTTGTGAATTGTATTCACACGTAATTTTACAATTAAAACGTTTAAATATTAACTTTTCTAACTTAGAATGTAATCCAATAGGTGTCATTCGTTTTAAAAATGACCATATAAGGTTAGGTAGCTTGGGTAAGCGACAATGCCTTATATGGCCGGCTAGTTGGTGGACCTTATTTCTTGGCATTAAGGCTCATATTTGTTTGATAGGTTAACGTCCATTGATTGGGTGTGGTCAGCGACACACGAGAGACCAGTCATTGGCGGGGAGCCGTCGTACGCGCTCATGTCATTCGAAACCATCGAAATAATATTACTACGTATAGAACGGACACCGCGAACATTTTTGTCCCCATACGTTGAGGCCAATAGACATCAACTCGTTTAGTCACTTGTCTACGCTCATCGCGACCGGTCCTCGGACTTATGACAAAAAAAAACATTGAAAAATGCCGTCATGTTCGATAAAAACGTGTAAAAACCGTTCAACAGTAAGGAAGAAAGATAGCGGCGTGACTTATCATCGCTAAGTATACAAAAAATTAAGTAAAACCAACCAAAACAATTTTTTTTTTCATTATTTTCTATTGCATCATGATTGCATCCGCCATTTCAATGTGAAAATCATAGATTATCAAAAATTAATCGTACAGATGGGATACGTAGGTACTAAGCGTGAGTCAATTTTATAATATAATTTAGGTATTTCTGATTTTTTTTAGCTTTTTTTTTTAACCGACTTCAAAAAAGGAGGAGGTTGTAAGTAAACTACGTTTTAAACTACCACCATTTCGGACACAAGCAAAATGGCCACCGGTAAAAGAAATGGCGAAAGAAGCCCGGTTACGGCCTTTTTTGTCATTTAGCAATTTTTTCTTTCACTCGTTTGTTACAATGTTTAAGTACATTTATAAGAATAAATAAAATACAGATCCAGGTACATACAGAAATCAAACCTTTTTTGCCCGTGGTATGTGACTTTGGAAATCAAACACTAAACGCGGGATGTCGATCCAAATAGCGCTATGGTCAAATCCTAAATATGTCGAATATGTAGATGTCAATAAATCACAACATTACTACATTTCCTGCTTTTGGACAAGATGGTAATGTATTGGATCTTGTTTTTGGTTCACAATCCATTAGTTCTAGTTGTTCTTTTTCTGTTTTGGATGATCTGTTAGGCAGAAATCACTCTCCTCTTCTCTTCTCCGTCCAGTACAGTGCGCCCTCTAAGAAGATAAGTAGACGGAGTGAAGTGCCTTCTGATGTTTTACCACTTTTTAAATCTTTAAACTTTAAGAAGACTGGGTTGAGTTTTCGAAACTACGTAAAAGCTATTTTGGTTAAAGTTGCCCCTTTTAGATTTCCAGTTTGCCGTAATAAAAATAACCTCGAGAGTGGGGGCTCCGCTAACGGAGTCCCCTACTCCGGGTTCAAAGGTCCCATTTGTCAGATTTTTGCTCATATCTCGAAAGTCTGTACAATTAGCACTATGATTGCCTCTGGCAAAAGTTTCTACGTAAAATTTCCTACCGATTTGGACTGTAATTTGGTATTATATGTTACGCTCAAAGACCGAAAACGCTCAGTAAGCGGAAAAATAGCTCACAACGCGGAATAGTAAGAAAAAATCGGTGATATGATCACAAGATAACCCTAACCCACCAATGTCTGTCTGAATACCAACAGACATTGGTGGGATAGGTTGGGACTGTTTTCAACTTTTCGCTCCATTGTCATTCGACCCCGTATTGGTCGTGGTCCACCTGCGGGGTACTCGACTACTTGAGTTTCGTTTCAATGATTTTTCGCTCCAGCGTACCTCGCTGAAATTTTTTCGCCACTGTGTCGCTACTGCGTCATTCGCCACTATAATAGGTACCGGATACCGGACCCCATAAAATATGGCATTGTAACTCACCTGCAAGCAAGAAATGCGTAGCCAATACGGAACCCTACATTGTGCGTGGCCCGACAAGTACTTGCCCGGTTTTTTTTTTTCAAATTTTATTTTTTTAACCTTAATCTTAAGGATTATTTAATGGTCTACTAAATACAATTTATTTCATTAAGCTAGCATTCTTAGTTTCCGAGATTTACATATAGGTTCTTTTAAGTGATCCGCATTCATTGCTCTCGAGTGTATTCAACTACGAATCGTATAAAGCTGGATCATTTGCGGCTGTTTGCCCTACACACTACACTCCAAATACCTAATGTTTCATGTAGACTTGTCCAAATATCTTGTGGAAGAAGTTGGAAAATATCAATATGCCACGCGAACTTATCAGTGTTTCCTAGTACTGGTACATGCAGCATCCAACAGTGAGATGGGCGGGGACTATGCCAGAGGCTTATCGACTGCAATGCGGTGTGAGGCAGGGAGGGTTGACATCGCCCACACTGTTCAACCTATTATTGTCGCGCTCAGCAATCAACATGTTGGCTGCCACGTTGATGGTGTTTGTGTAAATAAGCCTCAAGGACCATGCAGACATCGAACGGGAGCGAATATGTTGGCCCGCAGGTTTGTATACGTGTTCCTTGTGGGCGACCTATTCGCAAAGGAGCTACTGACTGTTTGTATGCCAGCCGGGTGCGGGCTAGCTCCGACACTGTGCCGGCAATGACCGCCTCACGACTGGACAAAGCGCGACTCGTGGCGCCATCTGTTGGCCGACATTAATAGTTTTGCAGCGCCATCTATAGTAGAAAGAATATTTTCCCATGGGAATGACATACTTTCTCGGGATAAAAAGTAGCCTATGTTGAGCTCTGTACCCCTGACAATATATGTACCTATACAATTTTTTAAATTGATCGGCTGCTTAGTCAAGCCGTGAAGGAATAACAAACACACAAACTCACTTTCTCATTTATAATATTAGTATGATTTTTGATAAACGCCCTTATTACGTATTTTTTAATATTCTAGAGTGACTCCGTAGAGTGTCTTCTTACATGGCAGTAAATATCTTCTTACATATCTCAGAAGTATGCTTTTCTCCAGAGTGTGTTCTTAAATGTTTTTTTAAAGTACCACTTTGATTAAATCTCTTATTACATATCTCACATTTATAAGGCTTTTCTCCTGAGTGTGTTCTTAAATGGATTTTTAAAGTACCACTTCGATAAAATCTCTTATTACATATCTCACATTTATAAGGTTTTTCTCCTGAGTGTGTTCTTAAATGGATTTTTAAAGTACCACTTTGATAAAATCTCTTATTACATATCTCACATTTATAAGGCTTTTCTCCAGAGTGTGTTCTTAAATGGTTTTTTAAATCACTATTTCGATTAAATCTTTTATTACATATCTCACACAGATAAGGCCTTTCTCCAGAGTGTGTTCTTAAATGGTTTTTTAAAGTACCACTTTGATTAAATCTCTTATTACATATCTCACATTTATAAGGCTTTTCTCCTGAGTGTGTTCTTAAATGGTTTTTTAAATGACCACTTCCATTAAATCTCTTATTACATATCTCACATTTATAAAACTTTTCTCCAGAGTGTGTTCTTAAATGGTTTTTTAAATCACTATTTTGATTAAATCTTTTATTACATATCTCACACAGATAAGGCCTTTCTCCAGAGTGTGTTCTTAGATGGGTTTTTAAATGACCACTTCCATTAAATCTCTTATTACATATCTCACATTTGTAGGGCTTTTCTCCTGAGTGTATTCTTAGATGTTCTTTTAAATTACCACTTTGATTAAATCCCTTATTACATATCTCACACAGATAAGGCCTTTCTCCAGAGTGTGTTCTTAAATGGTTTTTTAAATCACTATTTCGATTAAATCTTTTATTACATATCTCACATTTGTAAGGTTTTTCTCCTGAGTGTGTTCTTAAATGTTTTGTTAAATTACCATTTTGATTAAAACTCTTCTTACATATCTCACATTTATAAGACTTTTCTCCTGAGTGTGTTGTTAAATGGTTTTTTAAAGTACCACTATGATTAAATCTCTTATTACATATCTCACATTTATAAGGCTTTTCTCCAGAGTGCATTCTTAGATGGGTTTTTAAATGATCACTTCGATTAAATCTCTTCTTACATATCTCACATTTATAAGGCTTTTCTCCAGAGTGTGTTCTTAGATGGGTTTTTAAATGACCACTTCGATTAAATCTCATCGTACATATCTCACATTTATAAGGCTTTTCTCCTGAGTGTATTCTTAGATGGGTTTTTAAATGACCACTTTCATTAAATCTCTTATTACATTTCTCACATTTGTAAGGCTTTTCTCCTGAGTGTGTTCTTAGATGAGTTTTTAAATGACTACTTGTAGTAAATCCCTTGTTACATATTTCGCACATATTTGATTTATCTTTTCTTGTCAATGCAGACGCGTTTAAACTACCTTTGTCATGACTCAATTGAATTTTAGATTTCATTAAATTATGATGTTCTATATGTTTAGTAAGTAAACATTTATTATCGAATTTCGAGCCGCAATCGTCGCAAATATATTCAATGTCGGTTTGGTTACACGTAGTTTTGTTAATATTTTTTGGTTTTGGCGTTTCAATGATAACTGCGTTTTTTATTTCTGTTTCCTGACATCTTGGTTGAATATTTGCGTTGATTTGTAAATTTGTTTTTTCATTTATATCCGTGTGTGTTACTTTAGTTTTCTTCATTGGAGGTTCACCTGTAAAATATGATAAATAAAATAACATGGGCAGTGGTGAGCTAACGATAGGGTGACCCGTGCGTCTCCTATAAACTTGTATTTGTCACATATACAAAGAGAAGCGCATCCACTTATAATTTATATGATAATTATTCAGTAGATATAGTGTTTGTAGTCGAGAATCGCATTATTATGATGTGCTTAATATGTTTAAATGTTTGTTGAAATTATTGTTGCGCGAATTCCTCACCATATTTAGCTGCGAGTCCCCGCGGCGGATTGTACTTGCGCAGAATTAGTTTCATTGTTCTGAAATTCAAAATGCAATATTAAAATAATGCGTGTATTTACGCACAGCAGCGCCTTCTACTTTATAAAGTGCAGACTGTCAGACTTTGACCAAATCCTACGGGAATCACGCACTTTTCGGGATAAAAAGTACCCTACGTGTTAAACCAAGGTACGTACATACCAAATATCATAAACATTGGCCCAGCCATTTGAGCGCGAAGAAGTAACAAACAAACACCCCAACTTTCGCCCTTATAATATTAGTGGGGTTATCATTTTTACCTGCCACCACTGTCTATGGTATGTTTAGGTGAAGTAAGTATATGACATTTCCACGCCTCCAAAGTTTTAAATTGTATATTGCAATGTTCACAAAACCTCTGTGTAGATGGGACGTTTTGTTCTTCCACCTGAAAAATAATAAAAAAACTGTTACCCGCGGCAAACTATCTCTTTTATCTGAAGCTGTCTCTTTTTATCTTCTTTAGTTTGGCAGTGACAGCTATAATAGTATAATGTGTTGGCTTTTTCGTATGAATATATGGCCTATGACACTTTTTTTCAAAAAGATCTAGAGCATACTCCTCCTAAAACCTCACAAGCTTTACCTCTTTATTATAATACTAGCCGCTGCCCGCGGTGTTACCCGCGTTTTAATTTTATGCACAGTAGCGCCACCTACGTTATGACGCACCATTGACAAGGTATCAGCTACCTACATATACCACATATACAAATATCAAAAAATTGGCCCACCCATCTGAGCGTGATGAATATCAAACATACAAACTTTCGCCTTTATAATATTAGTGGGTTTTTACAACATTTTGTATTAAAAGTAGTTATAAAGGCAACGACTCACTGGCTTGACGACTGAATCCTTTTTCGTAACTTTCAAATGAGGTCTCCTTTGAATTTTTTTCTTCGTTTTTACTGTGGCGAATGGTAGATCATCTTTGAAGTCGGACACAATAGATTGTGTTTCGTCCTGGTCTGATTCTAGTGTTTCTTGGTCTTGGAGAGGTGAGTCTGAAAATCATCATAGAAATAGCAATATTAACTCAAGTTTTTAAAGATGTCAACTAATACTAAGTGCAGACTCATTCTCCGAGTTGGAATGTTGTATACAAGCAAGTTGGAGAGGGCTTACAGAATGGCTTGAAGCCCATGGCCTCAGGATAAACGAGGAAAATAGTTACTACATGATATTTAGGCGTAGTGTCAAAAGTCCGGATCATATTTGTAATATAGCGATTAATAAATCAACATGCATTCGATTTCTTGGAATTGAATTAGATCCGTTCTTAAGATGGCAGATTCAAATTGAAAAAGTAATCAAAAGTATGGCCAGTGCATGTTACTGTCTTAAAGGTCTGGCTAAAATTACGGATAAGAAAACATTAGGAAGCATCTACTTTGCATATTTTGAGAGCATTATGCACTATGGCATAGAAGTATGGGGAAATGGGTGCCATTTTACGATACTAAAGAATATTTTGCTAAATTATTTGACCGAATCCAAATCTTTATTATATCATGGTTTAGTAACATTGGTCGCAAAAGGAAATTCTTAAAGGAGACTACCACCTGAACCTCAAAAAAACAGTAATGGACACTTGCATCCTGCCAACCCTCACTTATGGTAGTCAAACATGGACCTACACAAATAAAATTAAAAATAAAATCACGTTGAGGAAAATAGATAAAATCAGAAGCAAACACATAAGGGAAAAAACTAAACTTACAGATGCCCTCCACCAAGCGCTGCGTCTCAAATGGAAATGGGCGGGACATGTGTCGCGACTTAAGGACAAACGCTGGTCAATACTAGTAACAAAGTGGTCTGGGCCAATAGGCAAAAGGAACAGAGGACGACCAATGAAACGGTGGGCCGACGACATTAAACAAATTGCTGGGAGTGGCTGGATGGAGGTCGCTAAGGACAGACAAAAATGGCTAGATTTGGAGGAGGCTTTTACCCTTAAGGGGTCCATGTCACAGGAACTAACCGTACTAAACTAGTTTAAGAAAACAACTAACAGTACTAACAATACATTTGAAATGTATTTTTTGTGATTTGGAATAAATAAAAAGCTTTATTATTATTATTATTAGTAACATCTCATTTAAATTACGGTATAATATTTTGGGGCAACTCGCGGGATAATGACAGAGTTTTTAAAGCACAGAAAAGATGTATCCGTTCGATGTGTGGACTTAAATCTAGGGATAGTTGTGTACCTATGTTTAGGTCCCTTAAATTAACATTACCATGCATTTAGAATTTTGCAAATATGTATTTTTGGTAAATCCAATCCTCATCTGTTCCAAAAAAATTGTGAAACAAGTATAAGAAAAGATCAGGGGGGTTCACAACCGCATTGACAAAAAGTTTCATTGGAATGGCTCCAGTTATTTTCAATAAACTGCCAGATAATTTTAAGAGCTTAGACATGCCGAAATTTAAGAATAAATTAAAACTGTTTTTGACAGAGAAATGATATTATAACATAAAATAATATTTAAATGATAATTTGACTCAATGGAAATTTATGACTATTTAATTGATTTGTTTTTGATTTAAGTATGTGATTGTAATATTATTTATTTTTTATCAATTTGATTTGATTTGATCGATATTACTATTCTGTAACTATTTATTAATATGATTTTATGACATTACATTTGCCTTATATAATGAATTTATTGTAACTGTGAAAACATTGTAACTCTATTTGCATGCCCAATGGGATGTATTAATCTCGCAAATAAATGATTTTATTTATTTATTTTATCGACATGATGACCTGTGGGTCATGAAGAAAACGAACTTATATTATTTAGATGTTTTTCTATATAATATAATGTATTGGTTATAAAATATAGTATCGTTGAATTAGTATCCCATAACACAAGTCTCGAACTTACTTTGGGGCTATCTCAACCTGTGTAATTTGTTCCTATATATTTATTTATTATTAAATTAAACAGGAATATGGGAATATGTTACCTTGTTCTATGTCTATACTTTTCTTTTCAATCTCCAAATATGTCGGTTCTTCTTTCACCTCAATTTTCACAGGAATTGAACCCACAACAATATGCTCTATTTGCGAACAAGTCAATGGGCTGTTTAGTTTATATGACGCCCTGTCAATAATTGTTATTGATTTTTCTGTCAGCTATAAAAATATAAATTACTATAGTGTTTTAGGGTTCCTTACTAAAAGAGTGTTGGGAAGAACTCCCTCAGCTATATTTTAATGCGTCATTAACTTTAAAAATGCATATCAGAAACTGGCGGCAAGACTAGCATGACAAAAAGCTTCTGAAAAAGAATTAAATAAAAATAAGCTTCTCACCAATGGTTCTGTATTCAGGATCTCTGTGAGCACTCCTTCAGCTTTCAAAGCCCTCAACATCAGTGTGCCAGCACTCTGGAGGTGCGCTAAGCATATGTAACATGCCACTACTGGTTTCTGCGATGTGTATAGCTGTGTATATTTATAAAAACAATAGTTTATTTTTCCTGTTGAAGGGGACAGGGGAGTGCAGACAAGTCCTATCTCGTCTCTGTCGTCCTCCCTGTAACTCAGTGTAGGGGCATTTTATGTGAAAAGAGCTCCCAGCCTATGTGTTTCCTTCGCACAATGACATGGGACTATTTAAGAGGTAAATTAGAGTTCTTGTCAGAGGTGGGCAACGCATTGGTAATGCCCCTGGTGTTGCTGATGTCCATGGGCGGTGGTGACCACTTTCGATCAGGTGGCCTACTTGCCTATTTTGTTGTAGTGGTCGAATGTTGGAATAGAAACTTGAATGATACTGACATTAATATAATATATTCATGATTTTAATACTTTAAAATAAAACCTCCAAATACAAATTATAACCCCTTCCTCAAAATATACTAACAGTACTGATTGATTCTCAGAGTCTGAGAATGTAATGAACATTTTTCTCAAATGTTCCCCTATCTAAACAGCTTTTCAAACATTCTATTATTCTACTAATATTCTAATGTCATCTCTAAATTTTGAAAGCATCAAATAACCAGCCAGTGTTCTGTCAATTTTAAAATGTCACAATTCCAAAAACCTAAACCTCTAACATCCCCTCTGAATTGTGTATTAATATCTTCAAACACTCTTAAAACCTCTTAAAACCCATACTATAAGTCATAGCTAATAATGTAAGTCCACCCAATCATAAATTAACAAACAATCAAAAAAAAAAAATTTCTTCTTAAAATTTCCTAATCCTTCTTCTTCTTCTACTTCCACTTCTTGTGCCTCTACTTCCACTCCTTGTAGTTCCACTCCTTGTAGTTCCACTCCTTGTAGTTCCACTCCTTGTAGTTCCACTCCTTGTAGTTCCACTCCTTGTAGTTCCACTCCTTGTAGTTCCACTCCTTGTAGTTCCACTCCTTGTAGTTCCACTCCTTGTAGTTCCACTCCTTGTAGTTCCACTCCTTGTAGTTCCACTCCTTGTAGTTCCACTCCTTGTAGTTCCACTCCTTGTAGTTCCACTCCTTGTAGTTCCACTCCTTGTAGTTCCACTCCTTGTAGTTCCACTCCTTGTAGTTCCACTCCTAGTAGTTCCACTCCTTGTAGTTCCACTCCTTGTAGTTCCACTCCTTGTAGTTCCACTGGACCATCGACTTCTTCCAATTATTTGCAAATTGTCCACTCCATTGTCCGAAAACTCTCCTCCTCTAAATAACTTCACAAATTTCTAACCATCTCATTATTATAAATCCTCAATCCTCATTATCCTCAATAACTCTCTCAAGACCTTCATGTCTTATCTCCCATCTCACTATTTGCTTCATCGTCCAGTGAAAGCAACAACCATCAAAGATCTCTCTGCACGTTACTCCACTCCAATTTCATCTTTACCCGATACACATCATTTATTTTTCAATTTCCCTTTTCCCCTCTTGATGTGTATCGATCCTTATAATTTCTTTTTCCTCCATTTTGATATTATTACTCCATTCGTCTATTCCAACATCATAGTTACTGGGCCCATAACCTGTTGTAGTGGTCGAATGTTGGAATAGAAACTTGAATGATACTGACATTAATATAATATATTCATGATTTTAATACTTTAAAATAAAACCTCCAAATACAAATTATAACCCCTTCCTCAAAATATACTAACAGTACTGATTGATTCTCAGAGTCTGAGAATGTAATGAACATTTTTCTCAAATGTTCCCCTATTTATACAGCTTTTCAAACATTCTATTATTCTACTATTATTCTAATGTCATCTCTAAATTTTGAAAGCATCAAATAACCAGCCAGTGTTCTGTCAATTTTAAAATGTCACAATTCCAAAAACCTAAACCTCTAACATATTTGTCTGCCGTAAAAAGAAAAAAAATCTAAAAAGGCTATGTTGCAAATATGTACCATATCGCATTAAATATGTCCGCACACATAAGCATACCGGCGGTGTAGCTATAGCTGTCTTGGAACGCACAACAAATTAAGAAAGGTTTTAGAGGTAGTAGGAAGTACTGAAAGGACTTCCCTCGGTCAAGAGAGTAGCCTTAGGGGCAGGGAACTCCACAGAAACGTGAGATGTAGCAAGGGATTTTTGATATATTGTACTTACAGAACAACCCGTCAGTTTTTCATAAACTTCCTGTAATGGTGTGTTGCAAATAAAATGAATTTTTGTGTTTACAGCTAAACATAATCTACATACAGCTAGAAAAGACATTTTTTTTTCTTATTTTATATTAAATTAAATTTAACTGCATAATCTTGTAATAGAATAGTTTTGAGCGTAAATATTTACACGATACATGCATTTACTGTACCTACTTATATTATATTATTAATATAAAAAGGAGTAAGAGTTTTAAAAATTACAAATCGAAGCAGATTCGAAGACAATAAATTATAATGTCAATGTCAATTAATGTCAAACTCACAGTCAGTCACCACACCACACCACCTAATATCCGTTAATTTTCGCAACATCGTGATTTTGGTGTCTGGTGGATGAACTAAAATTTTTAAAAAAGCGAACATATTGTAAGTTTGTACCATGGAAGTAATGTAACTTATTACTTCCATGGTTTGTACCAAGAAGCTTAAATATTACATTTGAGCTTCTTGGTTTGTACATACTTCACTTAACGTCACGTTTTTTTTTGACGAATCTCACATCCCAAACTAAGCAAGCTCGTGCTATGGGTACTAGATTCCTGATAAATATATTTAAATACATTTTTTTATAAATTAATACCATATTATACATAGAAAACACCCAGAAAAGGCAAAAAGACATGTTCATGCACACAAATGTTTGCCTTGAAATGCTGCTTGATGGCGTATCCACACGCTCGGCAAACAACGGCGAACAGCGAACACGAACAGCAAACACGAACGTGTGGACACTGTTTGTCTGTTTTTGTTTGTGTTTGCCAGGTTTTTGTGCACGAATCAAAGGGTGTTCGCCAAACATGTTTGCGATGTATCCACACGCTCGTGATGCAGTCAGTAATAACTGCCAAACGAAAGCTTTGTTTCCTTCTTTTTCTGATTATTATTTATAAGTAATTGTAAAAATTATTTAAATTTCAATAAATAATTATCTAGGTACTATTTTTTTATTTAGAGATCAGAATAATAAACTACGCCTGAAGTGACATGTAAAGAATCCAACATGATTACGCGTTCGTCATGCCAAAGATCACACTCCCACAGAACGTGATGAGCTGTTTGTTCTACTCTGGTATTTGCGGTAGAACACTCACAGAAAGGAGAAGGTACAACCTTGAAATAAAATAACTTGGCCTTAAAGTTTCCGTGTCCCGTTAAAAATTGAGCTACTTGATGGTCGACCTCTAGCCAGGTTTTCTTTAATCTGTCTCTCACAGAGGGAAAGAACAGATACAGATGACGGCCTTTTACGGAAGTCTCCCACCTTTCCTGCTATTCCGACAGAAGAGTCTGTAATACGTCATCTAACGGATTAAATAGTCTATTTATTTTGTCACGATCACGGGTCATTTCTTTTGATCTATATTACATCGACGCGCGACGCTGTATCTCCAAATCGACCTCCCGAGGAGTACCTCCGTGCTGACAGTTCTGTAAGACTTACACAAAAATATCAAGGCAAGACTCTGACTTTGCAATAATTTTCTTCGCGCAGCCCCAATTGTTACACGATCCGCGAAAACCGCTGAACCATATGTTATACAACCCAGGTACGTCGCAGTATAAACCATTTTTAACGTTCTAAACTAAAGGTTAAGCCCCAGGTTGCGGCAGATACTCGAGTTAAGGCATAAAAATTATTTTTGGCTTTTTCTCCTACCTGCTTCATATGTTCAATGAAATTAAAGTTTTTGTCTAAAAGTAAACTTATGTAGGTAGCAGACTGTGATTTTATTTGAAACTAAAACTCCATTAAAGTGAAAGCGCGGAGGGACTTTTAAATTTCCCTTAAGCATAAGTTGATACGTTTTATGAGGTGCAAATTCGAGACGGTTACGATTTCCCCATTCCGAGATAATGTCAAGACTCGTTTCAGCAATTTTTTTTAAAAATGCCCGCGAACTAGCATTAATTAATAAAAGACCGTCATCAACATAACCCGTCAAGGAGCATCCATCCGGTAAGGGGAGGCTGAAAAAGTCGTCAAAGCCGATATTCCACAGGTAGGGACCCAATACTGAGCCTTGTGGGCAGCCTAATGTGAGCACCTTTGACGCAGCATAGTGTCCGAGTTTAATTTAGATAGGTATACCATTTTCAAAGTACGTCAGAATAAGAGCGCAAATATTACTATAACATCCTCTGGTCTTAAGTTTAAGTCCCCAAAAACTAAAATCCTATTATTTAATGCGATAGTCCGTGGTGGTTTGGAGTACTGCAGTGTGGTCTGGAATCCATTCTATGACGTGTATACGAAGAGGCTAGAGAGAGTGCAGAAAAGATTTCTATGGCACCTTGCATATTCTTGTAATCTGGGCAAAAGTGTTCTGAAATACGACGATAGATTAAAATACTTTAAGATTGTATCTCTATTGAATCGAAGACGCATGCACGATTTGTTTTTTTTGTACAAACTGGCGAATGACGTCCTCGACGCACCGGATCTGCTGCATGGTCTTAAATTTTCAGCACCGTCTATACTCCCACGACCTTCGCGATTTAAGCTTCTAGTCGAGCCGAGGAGGCCGAGTCTAGCAAGTCGAATCTTGGTCAACACGCGCCTTTGAATAGACTTATTAGAGAACTGAACTGCATGCCCAAGACCCTCGATTTTGACCTATTCGTGGACGGCATTCGTAGGTTTAAGAAGATATTGCATGCTTATTTTACTGCTTCCCCTTTGTAATTTATTGTGATTTTTTTTTTAATTCTATTTTATTTTATTTTTATTTTTATTTGTATTATAAATGCGTAATTAAATTTTTCTAATTGTAATTTTTCTTGATTTTAAATCCATATTATTTATTGTTGTTGCTTTACAAACGCATGCAGTCTTCACCTGTAAATGTATTAACATTAAGCTAGAAATGTATATCGACGTATTAAATCTAATGTAATAGTGTTTTTTATGTTGGTGATCAATAAATAAATAAATAAAAATAAAGTAATAACATTGGCCACCAAGCATTATCAAAAGCACCCGAGATATCTAAAAACACCCCTATCACATATTTACTTTCAGAATGCTCAACTGCTTTACGGACGGTAAGGGCTGTATCGACGGTAGATTTCCCGACGGTGAAACCAAACAGTCTTTCGTGAAGTTTAGGGCCACCTGGTAGCAAACGCGGAACTATGAGACGTTCCGAGAACCTTACCCAATGATGGTAGAAGGGTAATAGGACGATAGGATTTAGGATCGTCAGGCTGTTTATCACCGCCTTTAGGTATTAATCCAATGAAGCCTTGTCGCCAGACGGTAGGAAAATAACCTTCGTCGATGCAACGATTGTAAACCATTAAGATGGAATCAGCGGCTACTTTGCTTGCTTCTTGAATCATCCTATTAGTTTTCACCAGAAGCCTTATTAGTTGGCAAAGCCTTAACTACCGATAGAAACTCGTCTAGTAACGGAAGATCGGATTTTGGAGTTAGAGGGCATGGCGTGGCCGAATCTCGAACGTCACGATGATATTCCCTATCCTTACTTATGTTATCGTCCAGTATCAAAACGTTTAATAAGCTTCAGCAGTCTCCTCTACACCAAGATTAATGCGTGTTATTGAGTTTAATATTAGTTACATAAGCTTGGTCAATGCGCCTATTTGCCTTAAACTCGTGATATAGTGGAGACCACTGACCCTCATCATTTAGTTTATCTACAACGCGTCGTAATAGGTTGCCTTTGGATTTTTTAACACCGGCCCGATAGTGAGATCTTGCAATACGTAATTCTGTTAAAGCCGTTTGATAAATTACTCCCTCTATTTTTCGTTTCTTTAATTTAGCAGTCTTACGTCGAGCACTACGAAAAGCCCTACGCAACCGCGACAAGGAATCGTTCCACCAGTCGCAACGTCGTCGATCTACCACCGCTTTACGGCCAAGTGTGACGTCAGCGCAATATGTGAAGGTGTCCGACAGAAGTTCCGCATTTTCCGCGACCGTCAACTGAGCGCGAATGAAATCCTTGACATGAGCAGAAAACATGGATCTAAAAAATTCCCAGTTTGCGTTTCTGGTTTTATATTGAAAGTTGATTTGTTTAAATGAGTGTAATCATTTACAACAGGAGAGAACTCACAAACAATTAGACGGTGATCACTGCAAGAAGCATCTGGAAGTACGCGCCAATTAAGTATATGGACGTCTGCACTAGAAAGTGTGACGTCAATAGAAGACTCGCCCATTGGGCCACTAAAATGGTGCTTCAGGGGTGTTATGAATAATAAGGTTCGGTGGTGCTTCAGGGGTGTTATGAATAATAAGGTTCATCTCTGCAATGAAATCCTCGACAGAAGTTCGTCTATCGACGTCTGTCGATCTAAGTTTACCGTACCATAAAGGAGACGAAGCATTAACATCCGCTCCAACAATTACTTTATATCCTACGAGCGCTTGCAACACGGTACGCAAATGGTGTATATGGGGACCGACAGGGTCGGAGTATTGAAAATAACAGCTCACAACAAAAATTTTAAAACGAGGAGACGTTACTTCGGCGATCGCACAGTGAGTGGACATCAAGTTTGTAATAGCGGTTACGGTTAAATCGCTCTTTGGCATATAGATACCGGCGCATGCTTTATTATTGATCTGTACAAATTTACTATTTAAATGAGCCCGCTGGTATTGCTCTTGGACTAGAACGAGATCAAGCTTATAATCTGCAACAAGCTTATCTAACTCAGATGTCGCAATCCTATCGTTATGGAGATTTATAATAATTGTGAAATTACAACTTTATCCATACGTGGTGTTTAAAATTAGGTATTCTAACTTAGCTGCGTACGTAGGGCAAATCTCAGACCCGGTCTGATGGTCGGCCGCTTTCTTTAGACGGCGGCACGTTGCGCATTGGATTAAATTAATCGCTGGCCATTTGTTAAACGGAATATGTTATTTATTACGTAGTCGCGCTACCATTTCTATAAGTATTTGCAATTACATGGTTGCAAGTCTTTTTCGAATTTTTTTGTACACTCGCGCGAGTCGTGTGTTCCGGCACAGTGTGAACAAGTAGGCTTGTCTTCAGAACAATATTTATGCACGTGGCCATATTGCTGGCATTTTAAGCAACGGACTACTTCAATATCGTCGATGAATCTACAAGTTGCAAAATCTATGAAAATTTTATCCTTGATTGAAATTAAATGTTTCCGAATTTCCGCGAATAACTCGATACCTATCCGTTTTCTGCCATAAGCTGCTGAACGACGACGCACTATTTTGACTTCCTTCGTGAAGTCCGACGCACTAATGCTCATCTCATCTTTAATATTTTGGTTATACAAAGCCAGTAAAAATTTGGTGTCATCCATATTGCTGGGAATGTCTTTTATAATGATACGCGGTCGGCGCCCTTTCGGTTTTCAAGCTTGTTACTTGTTGTCTTGCGGGCCTTCTCCGCAATTAGGCAGCCTATGTGCCCTTTGTGCGTGCGAAGAGTGGGAGCTGGATCACTCCAGCCATCCTAATTCCTCCAGGAAGCCGGCCAGGGACTTGACGTCGCTGAGTACTTCTCGGAGACTGCCTCAGACTGACTGTTCCCAGGTGGATTGCCCGGTATGCTGACACCTCACTGCATTCCAGCAGGACGTGTGCCGCAGTTTCTTCTGCCGACATGCAAGCTCTGCACAGGGGACTGTCTGTAACACCTATGGTGAAAAGATGTTTGTTAAAGCTGCCATGACCTGTCACGGCGCTGGTTATTAATCTTAGTTTTTGTTTAGTTAAGTTAATTATGGACCTAGCGAGGCGAGCATCCACTTCAGGGAGAGCTTCTTTCGCTTGTCTATAATCTGTGGTGCCTAACCATAGTTTGTTATGTAAGAAGTTAGTATGTTTTAGAATGTTACCTTTGAGCCAGCTGACTGGCAAGGGGAGAATCGGTTCCGGACCAACTGATCTGTTGCCTGATCCCCTCCTCGCCAGCATGTCAGCAGCATCGTTACCTCTGTCGCCGCTATGTCCTTTGATCCACTGCAGTGTTATGTGGTTTGAGTGCCCTGCTTTCGTTAAGGCATCGTGGCATTCCAGAACCAGGCTGGATGTTACCACGTATCTTCCGAGGGCGCAGAGCACCGATTTGCTATCGGAGCGAATGAGTATGCGCTATTGTTTACCACTTTTTTAGCCGTTATTGCATTGGCTGCTAGTAGGATACCCATGCATTCTGCTTGGAATACTGTATTGTGTTCTCCTAAGGGCATGGATATGTGTATGTTTAGGTCTTCTGAGAAGACTCCCGTGCCGGTGGAGGGCACCGGCCCTCGTCTGTTTTAGAGCCGTCGGTGTAGATGGTCAATGATTTGTGGGCTGTTTTCAGGTTGCTATCTTCGTGTAGTTGGATTTTGTATCTCTTATCGAAGATATCCGTTGGTAGTACTCTGGTCACACGGTGCAGTCACGAGAGGATGTATCAACCATGATGTGAAGATGTTTTTGTAGTGTTTAGAGTTCTCATGCCTAGTTAATTCTAGTTGTTTAAGTCTAAGAGCTGCCTGCGCTGCTTCCTGTTGCACATGTAAGTGTAGTGGAGGAAGGTTAAGCATGGCTTCCATTGCTGCCGTCGGGGTTGTTCTCATACAACCAGTGATCGCACAGCATGCTTGTCTTTGTAGGCTTTGTAGCTTGGCGGCGCATGTCACTTGTTCGGTCTTTTGCCACCAGACTAGAGCTGCGTATGTTACCATTGGCCGTATTACTACCGTATAAAGCCATTTGAAGATTTTTGGGGATAGACCCCACCGCCGTCCCACTAGTTTGCGGCATTGCCACATAACGATGCCGGCGGTTCTGGTCTTTTTCTCAATGTGGCTGTTCCAGTTGAGCTTGCTATCTAGAGTAACACCTAGGTATTTGACTTCATTCGATAGTTGTAATTGTGTGCCGAGTAGTTTCGGGGGGCTAAAGTTTTCAAGCTTAAGACCGGCCGATTTAATTCCTTGAACGGATTGTAATTTTTTAATTTGGGCTTCATTAGAGACGCGCAGTACAACTCCGGATTTGGTTGTTTTTTTAACACCGACAATTTGGAAGCCGTCGGACGGTTTGATGGCTTTCATAAGGGCCTCTTTAGTCGCTGCAGACGAGGTAAGCTCAGAGGAACGCCCCTCAGTTGGATAGGCAACGACGCAAGGCATAGGTGGACGTGTTTGCACCGGTTTCATCTGCTTAGGCAGTCGCAATTTTAGACGGTCGGCATAAGACGCATTATTATTGTTGTTATTAACGCTTTGTACTGGTTCGGACGTCGTAATTGAGGATTTAACGGCTAAAAGATCGCGCTCAGCAATTGCCAGCTTTGTTTCGGCGGTAGAAATTTTTATTGCTAAAAGTGACACAATAGCCGTTACTTACTCGCTGAGTCATATCCATTAATGCCGACTTGTTTGCGATATTAATTCGTGACGACTGATCCTCACCCGTCGGGGGACCGCTCAGTAAAAATTTATTACTAGCCGACAATTTGTTATCTACTGTCTACTGTCTATTAGTTAATACCTAGTACCTACACAGTTATGTTTAATTAAATGTCTATAGCGGTCCCCCGACGTGATGACGCTTTGGAAGTATCATGAGTAACAACTATTAACTAAAATAAGTATTATATCATAAAATTAAAAGGTCGAATAGGGAGTACATAATTATTATTTATTTACTTTTTAGCGGTTTTGAGTCGGGGGTTTTTTAAATTTTTAATTTAAGTTTTATTTGAAGTTTTTTATACTTTCGTTCCTATTTTATTCTAATCCCTATCCGTTTAATTTGTATTTTAGATATGTATGAGAGGTATTGCGAAACATGTATGAGAAAATTGCGAAATATGTATGAGAGTTATTGCGGAATATGTATGAGGGTATTGCGATATATGTATGAGACAAAACGGATTAAACGAGCCCAAACGCGATGGGGTTATGTCGTTTAATTACTAGGTTCCTATGGCCTCCTTCCAGCTTCATCATCAAACCCTGGTTACCATCCTTCACCAAAGTACTCGTCAATACGAATCAAACGAGCCCAAACTAGATGGGGTTATGTCGTTTAATTACCGAGTTCCTATGGCCACCTTCGAGTTCCATTATCAGACCTTGGTTACCATCTAGCACCAAAGTACACAGATACACATGCAAAATTTATAAAACCTCTTTTTGGGTCGGGGATAAAAATACAACGCGATAGCAATAAACATTAAGTATGACGAGCGAAGCCGCGAGCCCAGCTAGTGAATTATACCTATATATGAAGTATATGAACTATTCAATGAGACCATTCCAATGAGCCCAAACACGATATATCTGCTGTAATTTGACGAGGAGTTGAGTATACTGCAGGTTCCGGATGATGCTGCAGCATCAGATCAAGTTTACCATATTCTTGCAATATCATGACAGTAACAGTATACCAAATTTAGACACCCTCCCGTCGGGTGTACGGGCCGCGCCCGTCAGCGACAGTCGTTCATACGAACGGGCTATTGTAACAGCTCCTCTTAGTATCTTCTCCATTGGCATTGTAACTCATCTGCAAGCAAGAAATGCGTAGCCAATACGGAACCCTACATTGTGCGTGGCCCGACACGTATTTGCACGTTTTTTTTTCAAATTTGATTTTTTATGATATACCTAACCTTAATTTAAGGAGTATTTAATTAATACTTAATGGTCTATTTACCACAATTTATTTAATTAAGCTAGCATTCTTAGTTTCCGAGATTTATATTATATATTTAAGAGAGGTAGGGCACAGCGGATAATCCGGAAATAAATCCTCAAATCGGAGCAGCCGTCTGGGGCAAATAGCATTGGTCTCGGCCATGTTGTGTTCCTACGGTAAGTAAGGTTTCCAGAGCTCCACTTGGAGGGGTTGGGAGGGTTGGCAGCGCGTGAGTGATACCCCGGTATTGCAAGCGTCTATAGGCTACGGTGACGGCTTACCATATGCTTGCTTGCCACCTGTGTGGTATAAAACATAGATAGGATGTTTTAAATGACCCGAATTCATTGCTACCTATCCTATAAAACAGGATCATTTGCGGTTGTTTGCCCTACACACTACACTCCAAATACCTAATGTTTCATGTACAGAGGTGTGTTTGTGTAGTGTGGATGACAAGACAGCCGCAGACGATCCAACTTAAAAAATCTGACTAAAAGATCTTTCAGATAAAACGAATTAGCCACGGTTATAGCTAGTGTTTGACGGTTTACTTAATACACAGTTAAATAAATACGTACCTACACCTGCACCATAACCAGTTTGGTTTTAGACCTAAAGTGTCCACTGCATACCGTCAGATACTACACAGATCGTAAGACACCTGTATATGCATGTTTCCTCGACTCGTCCAAATACTGCAGCAGGTCAACAGTATGCCAGAGGCTTATCAATGTTCTGTTCTGTTCAACCTATTATTGTCGCGCTCAGCAATCAACATGTTGGCTGCCACGTTGATGGTGTTTGTGTAAATAAGCCTCAAGGACCATGCAGACATCGAACGGGAGCGAATATGTTGGCCCGCAGGTTTGTATACGTGTTCCTTGTGGGCGACCTATTCGCAAAGGAGCTACTGATGCCAGCTCCGACACTGTGCCGGCAATGATCGCCTCACGACTGGACTGCCCTAACGAGTTACTTACAGTGCCGGGTATGGCGTTTCATTATGCTTTATTGACCACAATACAAAGTACTGATACAACAGGCCGACTTTATGCTAAATGCATTCTCTACCAGTCAACCCTTGGGAGTGCAGAAATTCACGAAAGCGGCTTGTTAAAGTAAATAAATTAAAAGTAAAAAAAAATATATTTAAAAACAAGCTTTTATTTGATTGCGCTAAAAAGAATAAAATAAACTTTTCTTTTAAAACTTTAACTATCAACATAAAACGTCATTATACAATTTATATGACATAAAAGCTTGTCGCGAGATTTACCTGTATAAGAAAACATAATTATCGAACTAACATTTACTCGTACTACGAATAAATGTTAGTAATTAAATCTCGCGACAAGCTTATAAGTCATATAAATTGTGTAATGACGTTATAAGTAACAATTTAAAAGTAAGCTACATGCAGTTAAGATAAGAATAAAAAAATAAACTGGCCGATTGATCCAATAAAAAAAAAGTTATAGTACTTCAAGTTCACGAAGGAAGAAAGTTTGCTGAAAATTAAAAAAAAACTATGGGCCCTAGGTCAAATTTTTTTCGCTCAGCATGTAGCAGACCATCTCCCCTTTCTGCCATTATCCCATGTTCAATCCTCTACCAAACACCCTGTATATTGTCAGGGGTAAGGGAGCCCAACATAGGCTACCTTTTTACCCGTGAAAGTATGTCAATCCAAAGGGAAAATATTTTTTCTACTATAGAGGGCGCTGTATGGGATGCTATCGGCCAACAGATGGCGCCACAAGTCGCGCTACCGGTTGTTTTGTTGTCAAACGAGATCTATGTCATAAAAATAACGCGAGCGAAGCCGCGAGGAAAAGCTAGTATAGATAAAATACATTTTAATCCAAAACCGGTTTAAAAAGAGCCATGTACCAATGTAAAATGTACCAAGGGTAGGGTCACATTATATTGGTTGTTTAAAGAAGAAGAAGAAGTAACTACAAAAATTACGATTTTCAGATTTATTCCTGTACTTGTGCTACATCATCTTGCTTCTTGCCAAATTTTATGCGTCTAGGACAACCGGAAGTACCCTATAGGTTTTTGGTCGGAATGGTTTTGTATGAAAAACGGAACACAAACGGCTGTATCGTAATTTTGTTATCATAATATTGTATTGTCATCTGATCTACAGTTTTAAGCAAAATTTCAGCTCAATCGGTCTTCGGGAAGTGGTTCAAAATTTCGTTCCAAGATTCCACCCTTACATACATACAGGTCAAGTTAAATAAAAGCTTTTAAAATAAAAATATTCTAAAATAAATATAGCATATACCTACATATTTATTATAATAAGATACATAGATAATAAATGTATAATACATATAGATGATTCCTATGCAACATTGTTGAAATATATTTATTATTTTGAAGAATGACATATCAAAGGTATTACTTTTTTAGAAGAACATAACATTTTAAATAGAAATACAGCCAGTATTCTGATATTTCTAACATGCCCCCTTAATGTATGTCGTAAAAAAGTAACAAAACAATAAATAAAAAATATAGTACCAAATAAAACTTAATCTATAAAACCTAACCTACTCAAACAGTGTTTGAACTTTACTTTCTGCAGAGGCTTAGTCAAACAATCCGCAGGCAGATCTGTAGTAGGTATAAATTCAAGTTTTACAGTACTATCCGACACTTTTTCCCTAACGAAATGGTATTTGGTATCTATATGTTTTGTCCGACCATGATGGATAGGGTTCAAGGCAATTTTTTGTGCACTCTGACTATCCCCAGACAATACTACAACATTGGACAAACCACTTACTTCGTAAAGGAATCTCCGTAGGAATACAGCTTCCTTCGTTGCAGAGCAAAGAGCCATATATTCCGCTTCGGTTGAAGATAGGGCAACTGTGGGCTGCTTTTTAGCTTCCCAAGAAATCGGGCCGCTACCTAATAAAAATACAAATCCAGTATAGGAACGACGATCTTTAATATCATTAGCCCAATCTGCATCTACAAAACCTTCAATATACTGACCAGTCTTCTTATAGGTGATTGTATAATCTAAAGTACCTTTTAAGTAGCTTAGAACGCGTTTTGCTGCTGTCCAGTGAACTTTCCTTGGATTTGAATTGAACTGACTGAGGTAAGAAACGGAAAAGGCTATATCTGGCCGTGAATTCATAGCTATGTATATTAAAGAGCCAATTAATGCTTGGTAATCAGTTTGATCACACAACTCATCCGTTTCCAACAATTTCTTTACTAATGGGGTATCAGCAGCTTTGCAGTTTTCCATCCCGTATTTCTTTAAAAGGTTGGTAATAAACGTACGCTGACAAAGCGTTATGCAATCACTTTTACGTGTTACATTCATTCCTAAAACATAATTTATTTCTCCTAAATCTTTAAGTGAGAAATATTTTTGTAAATCAGACTTGACAGTCTGCAAATGACAATTTTCTTTATAAAATAAAATTATATCATCAACATATACTGCCAATATAACAGTTTCACTACCAAACTTTTTTACATAAACACATGCTTCCGAAGGAGTTCGGTCAAAAGCTAATGAAGCTAGAGTGCTGTTTAATTTTATATTCCAAGCTCTTGGTGCTTGCTTGAGACCATACAGCGACTTCTTCAGTAAGCAGACTTTATTTTCTTGACCTTTGCATTTAAAACCTTGTGGCTGCTCCATATACACCTCTTCTTCTAAAATACCATTGAGAAAGGCAGTATCTACATCAAGGTGATGCATTTTTAGGTCATTTTCAGCCGCTAAGGCAAACAAAGTTCGTAACGAAGAGTTCCGAATTACTGGAGCAAAGGTGTCATTATAGTCAATACCAGCTACTTGTGTGAAACCTTTTGCAACCAGTCGGGCCTTGAATCTTGAAGGATTCCCATCGGCATCTTTTTTCAACTTATATATCCATTTACAAGGGACAACACGTTTATGGGATCGATCAACTAAAACCCAAGTTTCCTTCGATTTAAGAGACTGATATTCATCTTTCATGGCTGAAATCCAGCTCTCTCTCTCATCCGATCTTACAGCTTCAGCATATGTTCGAGGGTCATCAGATGTATCTTCTCCAGATCTAGCTACCCAAGACTCAAAATTAAAATAATCTGGTCTTCTACGTTCACGTTGAGGATTTCTCCGAGCGTCACATAACCCATCTGCTTCATTCTCCAACTCATAAGATGCTTCTTCAAACACATCGTCTTCATCTGTGGAAGAAACCAATGGTACTTCAGGTACCGGATTGGGAGCAGAAGAAACCGATGGTACTTCAGGTACCAAGTTGAGAGCATCTGAATCTTGAAGCTCAATATTTGAACAGCTTGGCTGCGGATCTTCAGACAACGACATCGGAACATGATCATTGTCATTACAAATCGTTTTAATATCAGTAAAACAATTTTCAAAAAATACGATATCTCTTGCTTTCGTCAATCTTCTTGGATATTGAACTACACGGAAGAGATAACTGTGGGGATCTTCTGTATAACCTACAAATATATGTTGCGTAGCTTTGACATCAAGCTTTGTACGCTTTTGAGGTGGCACATGTATGAGTGCTCTGCACCCAAACACTTTTAAGTGACCGAGATCTGGTTTCTGATCAAACCAAACTTCATAAGGTGTCACTCCGTTCAAGGCACGATGAGGTGACCTATTTTTCAGATAGACTGAACATGTGACAGCATCTTGCCAATATATGTTGGGTAAGAGGGAATCTGCAAGTAAAGCACGAGCTTTTTCCATAATAGAGCGCCCTGTACGTTCAGCAACTCCATTTTGTTGTTGGCAATATGGTACGATGGTCTGATGAACAATGCCATTAGACTTCAGATACTGAAGCAACTCTTGGTTTACAAACTCTGTACCATTATCTGTACGTAAAATCTTTACTTGCTTTCCGGTTTGTCTCTGTACCAAATTGATAAACTCACAAATCTTATTCTTGACTTCTGCTTTTGATTTTACAAAATATGTAAAAACAAATCTCGAAAAATCATCAATAAGATATAAAACATAAATATTACAATCAAAAGAAGTTACAGACATTGGACCTGCTAGGTCACAGTGAATCAACTGTAGAATATCAGTTGCCTTCTTGTATAATAGTGGTTTAAAAGGTTTTCTGCTTTGCTTACCTTCTATACAAGCTACACAGGGTTCCAAGTCGACGTCTCCAAATTCAATACCTATAGAAAGACCGTTAGCAAGCTTACCCATGCCTATACGATTTAAGTGACCTAATCGTCTATGCCATAGTCTGTACTGAGAAACGTCAGAGTGCACATCAAACGCTGACAGATCGCGAGGAATATTCGTACAGTTTAGAGAGTACAGCCCATCACGATCAGAAGCATATAGAACCGGAACACCTGTACAAGAAAAATCACTACTATTATAAAATTTACAACCTTCTTTATCAAAAACAACTATTAAACCTTTTTGAACAGCCTTTCGGACAGATAGTAAATTAGACTTTAAATTCGGTACAAATACAACATCAGAAATTACTTTAGTAGTTTGTAAATCAGTAAAAATAGAAACATCACCAATACACTGACTTTGAAGCACGTCACCATTTGCAATAGTTACTTTGCCATGTGTAAACGTCTTTACATTGTCCATCCAATCAATACGAGAACTCATATGTGTTGTGGCTCCTGAGTCAACAATCCAGTGTTTGTCTGAAAAATGTGTATCTCTAATATCCACATTCAGCGCTCCAAGATGTGTTGAGTTATTGTTGCTTACCTTCTTTGGTGTTTTGTCCATTTTATAGGGACAGTCTGGTCGTTTGTGGCCAGGTTCATTGCAACTGTAGCACACGACAGGCTTCGAGTTTTTCTTGTTAAGATTAGGTGCTGTTTTCTTTTTCTGACTGTACCGAGTCTTTAAAGCTGCATCAGATTCAGTAACATTTTTAGTAAACTCATTCAGCAGTTTTGTCTTTATCATGTCAGTAGTTATGGCTATGTTCAAATTCTCTAAGGCCATGATCAGTGGCTCGTATTTTGATGTTAGGCCACCCAACATTATTGCTGCTATTGAAGAATCATCGATTATCTTTCCAATGTCCGCCAAATCTTGTGCAGTGGACATTATAGCATTGACATATGATTCAATACATGGAAAATCAGATAACGAATATCTATATAATCTTCTTTCTAGCGACAGTTTTCTCCCCATACCTCGATCCTCATAGACGCTTGCAAGAGCATCCCATACTTCTTTGGCTGTAGTAGCACATCGAACGTGAGTTATTGCAGCTCCGTCTAGAGTAAGACATATTTTTGACAATGCCTTTAAATCTTTACTCTTACGTACCTCCAGGGGAATCGCACTTTCATCTGGGTAACCATTCACAGTGTTCCAGAGATCCTCATGAATGAGTAACATCCTCATTTTAAATTTCCATGATCCGTATCCGTCTCTGTCCTTCAACATCAAACTTATCTTTATGCCACTGGAACTTAAATTTGACAACATATTGATAGTAAAATAAACAATAGTAAAATAAACACTCTCCTTTTATATCGGAAAAAATTATTGACAAACTGAGGTGTCAAAAAATTTTTATTAACAATATTTTACATTTTACGTTTATGAGTTATCTATTATGGATTCACAGGGACTTTTCTTCTTCCCACCACAATTCTGCACAATTAAAACATCAAAACATATAGTTTTATCTTAGTTTTATAGAGCTTCGTGCTGATAACGTGTTGAAATATATTTATTATTTTGAAGAATGACATATCAAAGGTATTACTTTTTTAGAAGAACATAACATTTTAAATAGAAATACAGCCAGTATTCTGATATTTCTAACAAACATAAAACAATTAAAGGAATTACATGTAGACAGAGAAAACTATAGACAAATTGATAGCATTTGTCGCATTCACACATGAATGGAATTATGGGTATATCGCAAGAAGCTTAAATAGTGGTAGTAATATATAAGCTTCTTGGTATATCGTGTAAAAAAACGAGACAGAAAGATACTATTTTTTGTTTCGCGACGCGTGCCAGTTTTTTCAAGGTCAGCACAGTACTGTGCTAAACAATTTTGAAAGATAATAGTCACTTGATTTCTTACAACGTGTAATTTGGTGTAAATTTTATTAAAAAGTGCACAATACGGTCACAGAGTCGCCTTAGGGGCAGGGAATGCTTATTGTGAACAATTAGTGCATTGTTATTTTGTTAAAACATGGTGCGTTGTAGTGTTTTGACGTGCAAAAGCGATAGTGAAAGAAATTGTCCTTTCATTCGTAAGTATGCCACGTAAATGCCAATTATCAATCTTTCAATATAATAATTGAGTGTCTAAAGTATCTATCATCACGTCAAGTATAAAATTTTCGTTAAATATGGAAAATTATTAATATAAAATAGTTCATAACCTAAAAATTGGATTTTGTTCAGTGTTGCCGGCTTTTACATTTTTATTCTCCCACAATTTGAGGTAGTTACATTTTATTTTGATGTACATACTTAGTTTGATATGTGTGGTGAATTACAAGAGTATTTAAATGGCACGTTTCAGTTTTCCGGATGATGACATAATATGTCGAAAGTGGACAGAAGCAACGGGACGAACGAATTGGACTGCAAAAAAGTCTTCGAGAATTTGTACCGAAGGCAAAAATAAGAAACGTTCATAATAAATTAGTGTTATATAAAGGTCAGTAGAAATAATAATAGTAGTAGTTAATATATTTTATTAAAAGAAAATATTTTGTCTGATTTGGGTATTTTTATTTAATAATAATCCTACAACGACTTAGCTATGAAACTCACGAAACTGAACAACTTTTATTTCACAAAAAAAGTTTCACAAAATATTGAAAATTTTTTTTACTTTTCATACAACCTGATCAGCTAACCAAGTCAATTTGTATGGAAGTTCAAAAAATGATTTTGCGTATTTTAAAAAGTTTTTCAGTTTAATGGACCGAGCCACTACATATCCGAGAGATTTTGCGTTATTTATCTATTTTTCACCAGAGCAGAGGGAGACTATTCAAAATCGTCTGCTTGGGTCATTTGCTGTCTCGCCTATTTCTGCCGCCAAGCAGCTACATTTCGACAGATTGTTTGCCTACCCAATTAGTATTAGGTATTAAAAAAATCATTATATAAGCAAAGCAAAGGTTAGGTAGGTCTACGAATTTAATTATTATTTGTCAGTTCTATTAGTGCATTAAAAAGTTTCCTAGTAATATTTTTCACATGTAACATTACTAAGTACTCACTAAGTATTTTAGCATGTCAATTTTTGTGTACAAAAAGGAAATCGAGAGTATGGGGTAAATTTATCTTTACCTGGCAACTCTACATCTAGTATGTACTTTTTTTTCTGTCCCTTTCAGCGGCACGCATAGCAGCTGTCTATAGTTTTCTCTGTCTACGGAATTACACGAACAAATGATGACGTACTTTCGTTTTAAAAATAGAGGCATTTTTGGTGTCTCTGATAGGGTCCGGCGGCGCATTCCAGAGTCGTGAAGCATGAAGAGTGAAAGTAAATTATGTTGTACCTATGTGTAATTTTTATAGGTCTTGGTTACCCGAAATAATGTATTTTTTTAAATGTATATCACACTATTAATAGTTTTGCAGCGCCATCTATAGTAGAAAGAATATTTTCCCATGGGAATGACATACTTTCTCGGGATAAAAAGTAGCCTATGTTGAGCTCTGTACCCCTGACAATATATGTACCTATACAATTTTTTGAATTGATCGGCTGCTTAGTCAAGCCGTGAAGGAATAACAAACACACAAACTCACTTTCTCATTTATAATATTAGTATGATTTTTGATAAACGCTCTTATTACGTATTTTTTAATATTCTAGAGTGACTCCGTAGAGTGTCTTCTTACATGGCAGTAAATCTCTTCTTACATATCTCAGAAGTATGCTTTACTCCCGAGTGTGTTCTTAGATGTCTTTTTAAAGTACCACTTCGATTAAATCTCTTCTTACATATCTCACATTTATAAGGCTTTTCTCCTGAGTGTGTTCTTAGATGGGTTTTTAAATGACCACTACCATTAAATATCTTCTTACATATCTCAGAAGTATGCTTTTCTCCAGAGTGTGTTCTTAAATGTTTTTTTAAATTACCACTTTCATTAAATCTCTTATTACATATCTCACATTTATAAGGCTTTTCTCCTGAGTGTGTTCTTAAATGGTTTTTTAAATGACCACTTCCATTAAATCTCTTATTACATATCTCACATTTATAAGGCCTTTCTCCTGAGTGTGTTCTTAAATGGTTTTTTAAATCACAACTTTGAATAAATCTTTTATTACATATCTCACATTTGTAAGGCTTTTCTCCTGAGTGTATTTTTAGATGGGTTTTTAAATGACCACTTCCATTAAATCTCTTATTACATATCTCACATTTGTAAGGCTTTTCTCCTGAGTGTGTTCTTAGATGGGTTTTTAAATGACCACTTTGATTAAATCTCTTATTACATATCTCACATTTGTAAGGCTTCTCTCCTGAGTGTGTTCTTAAATGTCTTTTAAAATTACTACTTACCTTAAATCTCTTATTACATATCTCACATTTATAAGGCCTTTCTCCTGAGTGTGTTCTTAAATGGTTTTTTAAATCACTATTTCGATTAAATCTTTTATTACATATCTCACACAGATAAGGCTTTTCTCCAGAGTGTGTTCTTAGATGGGTTTTTAAATGACCACTTCGATTAAATCTCATCGTACATATCTCACATTTATAAGGCTTTTCTCTTAGTGAGTGTATTCTTAGATGAGATTTTAAATGACTACTTGTAGTAAATCCCTTGTTACATATTTCGCACATATTTGATTTATCTTTTCTTGTCAATGAAGACGCGTTTAAACTACCTTTGTTAGGACTCAATTGAATTTTAGATTTCATTAAATTATGATGTTCTATATGTTTAGTAAGTAAACATTTATTATCGAATTTCGAGCCGCAATCGTCGCAAATATATTCAATGTCGGTTTGGTTACACGTAGTTTTGTTAATATTTTTTGGTTTTGGCGTTTCAATGATAACTGCGTTATTTATTTCTGTTTCCTGACATCTTGGTTGAATATTTGCGTTGATTTGTAAATTTGTTTTTTCATTTATATCCGTGTGTGTTACTTTAGTTTTCTTCATTGGAGGTTCACCTGTAAAATATGATAAATAAAATAACATGGGCAGTGGTGAGCTAACGATAGGGTGACCCGTGCGTGCAAATGCATTTTTTCTCCTATAAACTTGTATTTGTCACATATACAAAGAGAAGCGCATCCACTTATAATTTATATGATAATTAATCAGTAGATATAGTGTTTGTAGTCGAGAATCGCATTATTATGATGTGCTTAATATGTTTAAATGTTTGTTGAAATTATTGTTGCGCGAATTCCTCACCATATTTAGCTGCGAGTCCCCGCGGCGGATTGTACTTGCGCAGAATTAGTTTCATTGTTCTGAAATTCAAAATGCAATATTAAAATAATGCGTGTATTTACGCACAGCAGCGCCTTCTACTTTATAAAGTGCAGACTGTCAGACTTTGACCAAATCCTACGGGAATCACGCACTTTTCGGGATAAAAAGTACCCTACGTGTTAAACCAAGGTACGTACATACCAAATATCATAAACATTGGCCCAGCCATTTGAGCGCGAAGAAGTAACAAACAAACACCCCAACTTTCGCCCTTATAATATTAGTGGGGTTATCATTTTTACCTGCCACCACTGTCTATAGTATGTTTAGGTGAAGTAAGTATATGACATTTCCACGCCTCCAAAGTTTTAAATTGTATATTGCAATCTTCACAAAACCTCTGTGTAGATGGGACGTTTTGTTCTTCCACCTGAAAAATAATAAAAAAACTGTTACCCGCGGCAAACTATCTCTTTTATCTGAAGCTGTCTCTTTTTATCTTCTTTAGTTTGGCAGTGACAGCTATAATAGTATAATGTGTTGGCTTTTTCGTATGAATATATGGCCTATGACACTCACAAATAATGTGGTTATCTATTGATAAAAGAATTTTCAAAATCGGTTTAGTAGATCTAGAGCATACTCCTCCTAAAACCTCACAAGCTTTACCTCTTTATTATAATACTAGCCGCTGCCCGCGGTGTTACCCGCGTTTTAATTTTATGCACAGTAGCGCCACCTACTAAAGGTACCATTACCATTCAAGGTATCAGCTACCTACATACCAAATATCATTAAAATTGGCCCAGCCATTTGAGCGTGACGAATTATATTAGTGGGGTTTTACAACATTTTGTATTAAAAGTAGTCCTAAAGGCGACGACTCACTGGCTTGACGACTAAATCATTTTTCGTAACTTTCAAATGAGGTCTCCCTTGAATTTTTTCCTTCGTTTTTCCTGTGGTGAGTGGTAGATCATCTTCGGAGTCGGACACAGTAGGTTGTGTTTCGTCCTGGTCTGATTCTAGTGTTTCTTGGTCTTGGAGAGGTGAGTCTGAAAATCATCATAGAAATAGCAATATTAACTCAAGTTTTTAAAGATATAAACATCTAATACTAAGTGCAGACTCTTTCTCCGAGTTGGAATGTTGTATACAAGCAAGTTGGAGACGGCTTACAGAATGGCTTGAAGCCCATGGCCTCAGGATAAACGAGGAAAAGAGTTACTACATGATATTTAGGCGTAGTGTCAAAAGTCCGGATCATATTTGTAATATAGCGATTAATAAATCAACATGCATTCGATTTCTTGGAATTGAATTAGATCCGTTCTTAAGATGGCAGATTCAAATTAAAAAGTAATCAAAAGATTGGCCAGTGCATGTTACTGTCTTAAAGGTCTGGCTAAAATTACGGATAAGAAAACATTAAGAAGCATCTACTTTGCATATTTTGAGAGCATTATGCACTATGGCATAGAAGTATGGGGAGATGGGTGCCATTTTACGATACTAAAGAATATTTTGCTAAATTATTTGACTGAATCCAAATCTTTATTATATCATGGTTTAGTAACATCTCATTTAAATTACGGTATAATATTTTGGGGCAACTCGCGGGATAATGACAGAGTTTTTAAAGCACAGAAAAGATGTATCCGTTCGATGTAGTTGTGTACCTATGTTAAGGTCCCTTAAACTATTAACATTACCATGCATTTAGAATTTTGCAAATATGTATTTTTGTTAAATCCAATCCTCATCTGTTCCAAAAAAATTGTGAAACAAGTATAAGAAAAGATCAGGGGGGTTCACAACCGCATTGACAAAAAGTTTCATTGGAATGGCTCCTGTTATTTTCAATAAACTGCCAGATAATTTTAAGAGCTTAGACATGCCGAAATTTAAGAATAAATTAAAACTGTTTTTGACTGAGAAATGCTATTATAACATAAAATAATATTTAAATGATAATTTGACTCAATGGAAATTTTTGACTATTTAATTGATTTGTTTTTGATTTAAGTATGTGATTGTAATATTATTTATTTTTTATCAATTTGATTTGATTTGATCAATATTACTATTCTGTAACTATTTATTAATATGATTTTATGACATTAAATTTGCCTTACATAATGAATTTATTGTAACTGTGAAAATATTGTAACTGTATTTGCATGCCCAATGGGATTTATTAATCTCGCAAATAAATGATTTTATTTATTTATTTTATCGACATGATGACCTGTGGGTCATGAAGAAAACGAACTTTTGCGGCTTGGCCTTATATTATTTAGATGTTTATCTATATAATATAATGTATTGGTTATAAAATATAGTATCGTTGAATTAGTATCCCATAACACAAGTCTCGAACTTACTTTGGGGCTATCTCAACCTGTGTAATTTGTTCCTATATATTTATTTATTATTAAATTAAACAGGAATATGGCCATATGTTACCTTGTTCTATGTCTATATTTTTCTTTTCAATGTCCAAATATGTCGGTTCTTCTTTCACCTCAATTTTCACAGGAATTGAACCCACAACAATATGCTCTATTTGCGAACAAGTCAATGGGCTGTTTAGTTTATATGACGCCCTGTCAATAATTGTTATTGATTTTTCTGTCAGCTATAAAAATATAAATTACTATAGTGTTTTAGGGTTCCTTACTAAAAGAGTGTTGGGAAGAACTCCCTCAGCTATATTTTAATGCGTTATTAACTTTAAAAATGCATATCAGAAACTGGCGGCAAGACTAGCATGACAAAAAGCTTCTGAAAAAGAATTAAATAAAATAAGCTTCTCACCAATGGTTCTGTATTCAGGATCTCTGTGAGCACTCCTTCAGCTTTCAAAGCCCTCAACATCAGTGTGCAAGCACTCTGGAGGTGCGCTAAGCATATGTAACATGCCACTACTGGTTTCTGCGATGTGTATAGCTGTGTATATTTATAAAAACAATAGTTTATTTTTCCTGTTGAAGGGGACAGGGGAGTGCAGACAAGTCCTATCTCGTCTCTGTCGTCCTCCCTGTAACTCAGTGTAGGGGCATTTTATGTGAAAAGAGCTCCCAGCCTATGTGTTTCCTTCGCACAATGACATGGGACTATTTAAGAGGTAAATTAGAGTTCTTGTCAGAGGTGGGCAACGCATTGGTAATGCCCCTGGTGTTGCTGATGTCCATGGGCGGTGGTGACCACTTTCGATCAGGTGGCCTACTTGCCTATTTGTCTGCCGTAAAAAGAAAAAAAATCTAAAAAGGCTATGTTGCAAATATGTACCATATCGCATTAAATATGTCCGCACACATAAGCATACCGGCGGTGTAGCTATAGCTGTCTTGGAACGCACAACAAATTAAGAAAGGTTTTAGAGGTAGTAGGAAGTACTGAAAGGACTTCCCTCGGTCAAGAGAGTAGCCTTAGGGGCAGGGAACTCCACAGAAACGTGAGATGTAGCAAGGGATTTTTGATATATTGTACTTACAGAACAACCCGTCAGTTTTTCATAAACTTCCTGTAATGGTGTGTTGCAAATAAAATGAATTTTTGTGTTTACAGCTAAACATAATCTACATACAGCTAGAAAAGACATTTTTTTTTCTTATTTTATATTAAATTAAATTTAACTGCATAATCTTGTAATAGAATAGTTTTGAGCGTAAATATTTACACGATACATGCATTTACTGTACCTACTTATATTATATTATTAATATAAAAAGGAGTAAGAGTTTTAAAAATTACAATTTGAAGCAGATTCGAAGTAGGCATGGCGATCTGAAATCGATTAATCGAAGAATCGATTTTTGGAGCCAACAAGATCGATTTTTTAAATCGATATGTAGTACTGAATCGATTCGGTGAATCGATATTTAACCCTTGAAAATCGACATTCGATTTTTTTTGGTATAAACCATAAAACTATTTACAATTAATTGAATGTATCCGTATTATAAGAGTGCTGCCGGTTAAAGAATTAATTATTCAAAAACTCGCGAGATGGCTGTATGTTTAGATTTCGTCGCATCTCTTGAATAAAAAAGGTTACGTTTGTAGTCTTTGACTTTTTGTTTTTGTTTGTATCGCTTATCCTAATGGGCCTACCACACGCACAAGCTTCACCACAGTTTTGCCTGCGCAGGCCGGTTTGTACACGGAACACGGAGCGTGAGGTTGGTAAAACTGTATCACGCGCAAACCCCACAGCGCGGCTCGCGACTTTTCGACTTGCTTGAAATTTTGCCTGCGCATGCCCGGCCTGCGCGTACTTGTCTGTGCGTGTGGTTGGGCGTTCAGTGTTCAAGCCACAGTCGAGGCTCGCTCGCAGTTCGCTGAAGTCGTTTGACACTCAAAAATGGCTGATTTGGGTATAAGTGGTAGAGTATTTTTTGCGAAAATCGTTTGGATCATCTCTTAAATCCTTCAGTAGATTTATATGTGTATGTATTTTTCTGTTCAACAGTCATTTTTTTGTCTACTTTGATCGCTTACTTTTTGACTTTTGCATTGTCTTTTTTTTAATAGCAAACACTTGAAAAATAATTAGCATTATAAATGTTTCTTCATTGGGAAAAATTGTTGCGACGCCAAGGATTTCGACAAGAATGTGGCTTGCGCGGGGCTTGCGCGTACTTAACTGTACCGTGTGGTTAAAGACACGGAGTGTTCAGTTTTTTCGTGCGAGAAGTTTGCGCAGGCCAAACTGTGGTGAAGCTTGTGCGTGTGGTAAGCGCTTAAGTCAACCATCGTCTCGAGCAGCTAAAATGATATGCATCATGGTGATGAACCGGAGCATCGCTAACGTCGCTGAGTAATTTTCATTAGTTAGGGTACGATAGGACTGACATGTCTCTCAGGGACAAAAGTCCTTAATAAAGGAGAAAAAAAAAAAAAAAAAAAATCTGTGACTGGACTGAGTTGCGTCATGCCAGCCATAATTTATTTTTGGTATTTATTTCATTTGTTTATTGAAATTTATTGAAAAAAAGATCGATTTTTCGGAAATCGATCTTATAGACCTCGATTTTTTTGTGAATCGATTCATTAGGTCACGATTCGAATCGATTTAAAAATCGATCTTTTTCGAAAAGAATCGCCATCCCTAATTCGAAGACAATAAATTATAATGTCAATGTCAATTAATGTCAAACTCACAGTCAGTCACCACACCACACCACCTAATATCCGTCAATTTTCGCAACATCGTGATTTTGGTGTCTGGTGGATGAACTAAAATTTTTAAAAAAGCGAACATATTGTAAGTTTGTACCATGGAAGTAATGTAACTTATTACTTCCATGGTTTGTACATACCAAGAAGCTTAAATATTACATTTGAGCTTCTTGGTTTGTACATACTTCACTTAACGTCACGTTTTTTTTTGACGAATCTCACATCCCAAACTAAGCAAGCTCGTGCTATGGGTACTAGATTCCTGATAAATATATTTAAATACATTTTTTTATAAATTAATACCATATTATACATAGAAAACACCCAGAAAAGGCAAAAAGACATGTTCATGCACACAAATGTTTGCCTTGAAATGCTGCTTGATGGCGTATCCACACGCTCGGCAAACAACGGCGAACAGCGAACACGAACAGCAAACACGAACGTGTGGACACTGTTTGTCTGTTTTTGTTTGTGTTTGCCAGGTTTTTGTGCACGAATCAAAGGGTGTTCGCCAAACATGTTTGCGATGTATCCACACGCTCGTGATGCAGTCAGTAATAACTTCCAAACGAAAGCTTTGTTTCCTTCTTTTTCTGATTATTATTTATAAGTAATTGTAAAAATTATTTAAATTTCAATAAATAATTATCTAGGTACTATTTTTTTATTTAGAGATCAGAATAATAAACTACGCCTGAAGTGACATGTAAAGAATCCAACATGATTACGCGTTCGTCATGCCAAAGATCACACTCCCACAGAACGTGATGAGCTGTTTGTTCTACTCTGGTATTTGCGGTAGAACACTCACAGAAAGGAGAAGGTACAACCTTGAAATAAAATAACTTGGCCTTAAAGTTTCCGTGTCCCGTTAAAAATTGAGCTACTTGATGGTCGACCTCTAGCCAGGTTTTCTTTAATCTGTCTCTCACAGAGGGAAAGAACAGATACAGATGACGGCCTTTTACGGAAGTCTCCCACCTTTCCTGCTATTCCGATAGAAGAGTCTGTAATACGTCATCTAACGGATTAAATAGTCTATTTATTTTGTCACGATCACGGGTCATTTCTTTTGATCTATATTACATCGACGCGCGACGCTGTATCTCCAAATCGACCTCCCGAGGAGTACCTCCGTGCTGACAGTTCTGTAAGACTTACACAAAAATATCAAGGCAAGACTCTGACTTTGCAATAATTTTCTTCGCGCAGCCCCAATTGTTACACGATCCGCGAAAACCGCTGAACCATATGTTATACAACCCAGGTACGTCGCAGTATAAACCATTTTTAACGTTCTAAACTAAAGGTTAAGCCCCAGGTTGCGGCAGATACTCGAGTTAAGGCATAAAAATTATTTTTGGCTTTTTCTCCTACCTGCTTCATATGTTCAATGAAATTAAAGTTTTTGTCTAAAAGTAAACTTATGTAGGTAGCAGACTGTGATTTTATTTGAAACTAAAACTCCATTAAAGTGAAAGCGCGGAGGGACTTTTAAATTTCCCTTAAGCATAAGTTGATACGTTTTATGAGGTGCAAATTCGAGACGGTTACGATTTCCCCATTCCGAGATAATGTCAAGACTCGTTTCAGCAAATTTTTTTAAAAATGCCCGCGAACTAGCATTAATTAATAAAAGACCGTCATCAACATAACCCGTCAAGGAGCATCCATCCGGTAAGGGGAGGCTGAAAAAGTCGTCAAAGCCGATATTCCACAGGTAGGGACCCAATACTGAGCCTTGTGGGCAGCCTAATGTGAGCACCTTTGACGCAGCATAGTGTCCGAGTTTAATTTAGATAGGTATACCATTTTCAAAGTACGTCAGAATAAGAGCGCAAATATTACTATAACATCCTCTGGTCTTAAGTTTAAGTCCCCAAAAACTAAAATCCTATTATTTAATGCGATAGTCCGTAGTGGTTTGGAGTACTGCAGTGTGGTCTGGAATCCATTCTATGACGTGTATACGAAGAGGCTAGAGAGAGTGCAGAAAAGATTTCTATGGCACCTTGCATATTCTTGTAATCTGGGCAAAAGTGTTCTGAAATACGACGATAGATTAAAATACTTTAAGATTGTATCTCTATTGAATCGAAGACGCATGCACGATTTGTTTTTTTTGTACAAACTGGCGAATGACGTCCTCGACGCACCGGATCTGCTGCATGGTCTTAAATTTTCAGCACCGTCTATACTCCCACGACCTTCGCGATTTAAGCTTCTAGTGGCCGAGTCTAGCAAGTCGAATCTTGGTCAACACGCGCCTTTGAATAGACTTATTAGAGAACTGAACTGCATGCCCAAGACCCTCGATTTTGACCTATTCGTGGACGGCATTCGTAGGTTTAAGAAGATATTGCATGCTTATTTTACTGCTTCCCCTTTGTAATTTATTGTGATTTTTTTTTTAAATGCTATTTTATTTTATTTTTATTTTTATTTGTATTATAAATGCGTAATTAAATTTTTCTAATTGTAATTTTTCTTGATTTTAAATCCATATTATTTATTGTTGTTGCTTTACAAACGCATGCAGTCTTCACCTGTAAATGTATTAACATTAAGCTAGAAATGTATATCGACGTATTAAATCTAATGTAATAGTGTTTTTTATGTTGGTGATCAATAAATAAATAAATAAAAATAAAGTAATAACATTGGCCACCAAGCATTATCAAAAGCACCCGAGATATCTAAAAACACCCCTATCACATATTTACTTTCAGAATGCTCAACTGCTTTACGGACGGTAAGGGCTGTATCGACGGTAGATTTCCCGACGGTGAAACCAAACAGTCTTTCGTGAAGTTTAGGGCCACCTGGTAGCAAACGCGGAACTATGAGACGTTCCGAGAACCTTACCCAATGATGGTAGAAGGGTAATAGGACGATAGGATTTAGGATCGTCAGGCTGTTTATCACCGCCTTTAGGTATTAATCCAATGAAGCCTTGTCGCCAGACGGTAGGAAAATAACCTTCGTCGATGCAACGATTGTAAACCATTAAGATGGAATCAGCGGCTACTTTGCTTGCTTCTTGAATCATCCTATTAGTTTTCACCAGAAGCCTTATTAGTTGGCAAAGCCTTAACTACCGATAGAAACTCGTCTAGTAACGGAAGATCGGATTTTGGAGTTAGAGGGCATGGCGTGGTCGAATCTCGAACGTCACGATGATATTCCCTATCCTTACTTATGTTATCGTCCAGTATCAAAACGTTTAATAAGGCTTCAGCAGTCTACTCTACACCAAGAGTATGCGTGTTATTGAGTTTAATATTAGTTACATAGGCTTGGTCAATGCGCCTATTTGCCTTAAACTCGTGATATAGTGGAGACCACTGACCCTCATCATTTAGTTTATCTACAACGCGTCGTAATAGGTTGCCTTTGGATTTTTGAACACCGGCCCGATAGTGAGATCTTGCAATACGTAATTCTGTTAAAGCCGTTTGATAAATTACTCCCTCTATTTTTCGTTTCTTTAATTTAGCAGTCTTACGTCGAGCACTACGAAAAGCCCTACGCAACCGCGACAAGGAATCGTTCCACCAGTCGCAACGTCGTCGATCTACCACCGCTTTACGGCCAAGTGTGACGTCAGCGCAATATGTGAAGGTGTCCGACAGAAGTTCCGCATTTTCCGCGACCGTCAACTGAGCGCGAATGAAATCCTTGACATGAGCAGAAAACATGGATCTAAAAAATTCCCAGTTTGCGTTTCTGGTTTTATATTGAAAGTTGATTTGTTTAAATGAGTGTAATCATTTACAACAGGAGAGAACTCACAAACAATTAGACGGTGATCACTGCAAGAAGCATCTGGAAGTACGCGCCAATTAAGTATATGGACGTCTGCACTAGAAAGTGTGACGTCAATAGAAGACTCGCCCATTGGGCCACTAAAATGGTGCTTCAGGGGTGTTATGAATAATAAGATTCGGTGGTGCTTCAGGGGTGTTATGAATAATAAGGTTCATCTCTGCAATGAAATCCTCGACAGAAGTTCGTCTATCGACGTCTGTCGATCTAAGTTTACCGTACCATAAAGGAGACGAAGCATTAACATCCGCTCCAACAATTACTTTATATCCTACGAGCGCTTGCAACACGGTACGCAAATGGTGTATATGGGGACCGACAGGGTCGGAGTATTGAAAATAACAGCTCACAACAAAAATTTTAAAACGAGGAGACGTTACTTCGGCGATCGCACAGTGAGTGGACATCAAGTTTGTAATAGCGGTTACGGTTAAATCGCTCTTTGGCATATAGATACCGGCGCATGCTTTATTATTGATCTGTACAAATTTACTATTTAAATGAGCCCGCTGGTATTGCTCTTGGACTAGAACGAGATCAAGCTTATAATCTGCAACAAGCTTATCTAACTCAGATGTCGCAATCCTATCGTTATGGAGATTTATAATAATTGTGAAATTACAACTTTATCCATACGTGGTGTTTAAAATTAGGTATTCTAACTTAGCTGCGTACGTAGGGCAAATCTCAGACCCGGTCTGATGGTCGGCCGCTTTCTTTAGACGGCAGCACGTTGCGCATTGGATTAAATTAATCGCTGGCCATTTGTTAAACGGAATATGTTATTTATTACGTAGTCGCGCTACCATTTCTATAAGTATTTGCAATTACATGGTTGCAAGTCTTTTTCGAATTTTTTTGTACACTCGCGCGAGTCGTGTGTTCCGGCACAGTGTGAACAAGTAGGCTTGTCTTCAGAACAATATTTATGCACGTGGCCATATTGCTGGCATTTTAAGCAACGGACTACTTCAATATCGTCGATGAATCTACAAGTTGCAAAATCTATGAAAATTTTATCCTTGATTGAAATTAAATGTTTCCGAATTTCCGCGAATAACTCGATACCTATCCGTTTTCTGCCATAAGCTGCTGAACGACGACGCACTATTTTGACTTCCTTCGTGAAGTCCGACGCACTAATGCTCATCTCATCTTTAATTATACAAAGCCGGTAACAATTTGGTGTCATCCATATTGCCGGGAATGTCTTTTATAATGATACGCGGTCGGCGCCCTTTCGGTTTTCAAGCTTAAGACCGGCCGTGTTAATTCCTTGAAAGGATTGTAATTTTTTAATTTGGGCTTCATTAGACACGCGCGGTACAACTCCGGATTTGGTTGTTTTTTTAACACCGACAATTTGGAAGCCATCGTTGGACGGTTTGATGGCTTTCATATGGCCCTCTTTAGTCGCTGCAGACGAGGTGAGCTCAGAGGAACGCTCCTCAGTTGGATAGGCAACGACGCAAGGCATAGGTGGACGTGTTTGCACCGGTTTCATCTGCTTAGGCAGTCGCAATTTTAGACGGTCGGCATAAGACGCATTATTATTGTTGTTATTAACGCTTTGTACTGGTTCGGACGTCGTAATTGAGGATTTAACGGCTAAAAGATCGCGCTCAGCAATTGCCAGCTTTGTTTCGGCGGTAGAAGATTTTATTGCTAAAAGTGACACAATAGCCGTTACTCGCCGAGTCATATCCATTATTTCCAACTTGTTTGCGATATTAATTCGTGACGACTGATCCTCACCCATCGGGGGACCGCTCAGTACAAATTTATTACTAGCCGACAATTTGTTATCTATCGTCTATTAGTTAATACCTAGTACCTACACAGTTATGTTTAATTAAATGTCTATAGCGGTCCCCCGACGTGATGACGCTTTGGAAGTATCATGAGTAACTACTAATAACTAAAATAAGTATTATATCATAAAATTAAAAGGTCGAATAGGGAGTACATAATTATTATTTATTTACTTTTTAGCGGTTTTGAGTCGGGGGTTTTTTAAATTTTTAATTTAAGTTTTATTTGAAGTTTTTTATACTTTCGTTTTATTCTAATCCCTATCCGTTTCATTTGTATTTTAGATATGAGAGGTATTGTGAAACATGTATGAGGGAATTGCGAAATATGTATGAGAGTTATTGCGGAATATGTATGAGGGTATTGCGATATATATGTGAGAGGTACTGCAAAATCTGTATTAGGGTATTTCGAAATATGTATGAGAGGTATTGCGAAATATGTATGAATGGTATTGCGAAATATGTATGAGAGCGAAATATGTACGAGAGACCAATTGCGAATATGAGAGGTATTGTGAAATATGTATGAATGGTATTACGAAATATGTATGAGAGATATTGCGAAATATGTAGGTATGCGAGTTATTGCGAAATACGGTATTAGGGTATTGCGAAATATGTATGAGACAAAACGGATTAAACGAGCCCAAACGCGATGGGGTTATGTCGTTTAATTACTAGGTTCCTATGGCCTCCTTCCAGCTCCATCATCAGACCCTGGTTACCATCTGGCACCAAAGTGCTCATAAAGACAGATCAAACGAGCCCAAACTCGATGAGGTTATGTCGTTTAATTACTGAGTACCCATGTCTATCTTCCAGCTCCATCATCAGATCAGCTCCATAACTGTTTTAACAAAGATGTGTGACCAAAGGAAGGTCGAGCCTCGCTCGCTTCGCTCGCTCGGTTTTTAATGGGCACAAGCCTACTTAACTTAACCCAGCAATAGCGGAATATCATAGATAGTCATCCAGCTTCATCATCAAACCCTGGTTACCATCCTTCACCAAAGTACTCGTCAATACGAATCAAACGAGCCCAAACTAGATGGGGTTATGTTGTGTAATTACTAAGTTACCATGGCCACCTTCAGCTCCATCATGAGACCCTGGTTACCATCTGGCACCAAAGTACTCGTCAAGACGGATCAAACGAGCCTAAACTAGATGGGGTTATGTCGTTTAATTACCGAGTTCCTATGGCCACCTTCCAGCTCCATTATCAGACCTTGGTTACCATCTAGCACCAAAGTACACAGATACACATGCAAAATTTATAAAACCTCTTTGTGGGTCGGGGATAAAAATACAACGCGATAGCAATAAACATTAAGTATGACGAGCGAAGCCGCGAGCCCAGCTAGTGAATTATACCTATATATGAAGTATATGAACTATTCAATGAGACCATTCCAATGAGCCCAAACACGATACATCTGCTGTAATTTGACGAGGAGTTGAGTATACTGCAGGTTCCGGATGATGCTGCAGCATCAGATCAAGTTTACCATATTCTTGCAATATCATGACAGTAACAGTATACCAAATTTAGACACCCTCCCGTCGGGTGTACGGGCCGCGCCCGTCAGCGACAGTCGTTCATACGAACGGGCTATTGTAACAGCTCCTCTTAGTATCTTCGCCATTGGCATTGTACTCATCTGCAAGCAAGAAATACGTAGCCAATACGGAACCCTACATTGTGCGTGGCCCGACACGTATTTGCCCGTTTTTTTTAATCAAATTTGATTTTTTATGATATACCTAACCTTAATTTAAGGAGTATTTAATTAATACTTAATGGTCTATTTACCACAATTTATTTAATTAAGCTAGCATTCTTAGTTTCCGAGATTTGTTATATATTTAAAAATATTTAAGAGAGGTAGAGCACAGCGGATAATCCGCTCAAATCGGAGCAGCCGTCTGGAGAAGGACCTCCACCTTACAGAAGATCGTAGCCAAATAGCATTGGTCTCGGCCATGTTGTGTTCCTACGGTACTTAAGTAAGGTCTCCAGAGCTCCACTTGGAGGGGTTGGGAGGGTTGGCAGCGCGTGAGTGATACCCCCGGTATTGCAAGCGTCTATAGGCTACGGTGACGGCTTACCATATGCTTGCTTGCCACCTGTGTGGTATAAAACATAGATAGGATGTTTTAAATGACCCGAATTCATTGCTACCTATCCTATAAAACAGGACCATTTGCGGTTGTTTGCCCTACACACTACACTACAAATACCTAATGTTTCATGTAGACTTGTCCAAATATCTTGTGGAAGAAGTTGGAAAATATCAATATGCCACGCGAACTTATCAGTGTTTCCCAGTACTGGTAGGTACATGCACCACCCAACAGTGAGATGGGCGGGGACTATGCCAGAGGCTTATCGACTGCAATGCGGTGTGAGGCAGGGAGGGTTGACATCGCCCACACTGTTCAACCTATTATTGTCGCGCTCAGCAATCAACATGTTGGCTGCCACGTTGATGGTGTTTGTGTAAATAAGCCTCAAGGACCATGCAGACATCGAACGGGAGCGAATATGTTGGCCCGCAGGTTTGTATACGTGTTCCTTGTGGGCGACCTATTCGCAAAGGAGCTACTGACTGTTTGTATGCCAGCCGGGTGCGGGCTAGCTCCGACACTGTGCCGGCAATGGTCGCCTCACGACTGGACAAAGCGCGACTCGTGGCGCCATCTGTTGGCCGACATTAATAGTTTTGCAGCGCCATCTATAGTAGAAAGAATATTTTCCCATGGGAATGACATACTTTCTCGGGATAAAAAGTAGCCTATGTTGAGCTCTGTACCCCTGACAATATATGTACCTATCCAAATTTTTTAATTGATCGGCTGCTTAGTCAAGCCGTGAAGGAATAACAAACACACAAACTCACTTTCTCATTTATAATATTAGTATGATTTTTGATAAACGCCCTTATTACGTATTTTTTAATATTCTAGAGTGACTCCGTAGAGTGTCTTCTTACATGGCAGTAAATATCTTCTTACATATCTCAGAAGTATGGCTTTTCTCCAGAGTGTGTTCTTAAATGTTTTTTTAAAGTACCACTTTGATTAAATCTCTTATTACATATCTCACATTTGTAAGGCTTTTCTCCTGAGTGCATTCTCAGATGGGTTTTTAAATGACCACTTTGATTAAATCTCTTCTTACATATCTCACACAGATAAGGCTTTTCTTCTGAGTGTGTTCTTAAATGGTTTTTTAAAGTACTACTTTCATTAAATCTCTTCTTACATATGTCACATTTGTAAGGCTTTTCTCCTGAGTGTGTTCTTAAATGCTTTTTTAAATCACTATTTTGATTAAATCTTTTATTACATATCTCACACAGACAAGGCTTTTCTCCAGTGTGTTCTTAAATGTTTTTTTAAAGTACCACTTTGATTAAATCTCTTATTACATATCTCACATTTGTAAGGCTTTTCTCCAGAGTGTGTTCTTAAATGGATTTTTAAATGTTCACTTTGAATAAATCTCTTATTACATATCTCACATTTATAAGGCTTTTCTCCTGAGTGTGTTCTTAAATGTTTTTTTAAAGCACCACTATGATTAAATCTCTTATTACATATCTCACATTTGTAAGGCTTTTCTCCTGAGTGCATTCTCAGATGGGTTTTTAAATGACCGCTTTGATTAAATCTCTTCTTACATATCTCACACAGATAAGGCTTTTCTTCCGAGTGTGTTCTTAAATGTTTTTTTAAAGTACTACTTTTATTAAATCTCTTCTTACATATCTCACATTTGTAAGGCTTTTCTCCTGAGTGTGTTCTTAGATGGGTTTTTAAATGACTACTTTGACTAAAGCTCATTTTACATATATCACATTTATAAGGCTTCTCCCCGGAGTGTGTTCTTAGATGGGTTTTTAATCCAATACTTTGACTAAAGCTCATATTACATATATCACATTTATAAGGCTTCTCCCCGGAGTGCGTTCTTAGATGGGTTTTTAAAATATCACTTCGATTAAAGCTCTTATTACATATCTCACATTTATAAGGCTTTTCTCCCGAGTGTGTTCTTAAATGGTTTTTTAAACTACCACTTTGATTAAAACTCTTCTTACATATCTCACATTTATAAGGATTTTCTCCAGAGTGTGTTCTTAGATGAGTTTTTAAATGACTACTTGTAGTAAATCCCTTGTTACATATTTCGCACATATTTGATTTATCTTTTCTTGTCAATGAAGACGCGTTTAAACTACCTTTGTTATGACTCAATTGAATTTTAGATTTCATTAAATTATGATGTTCTATATGTTTAGTAAGTAAACATTTATTATCGAATTTCGAGCCGCAATCGTCGCAAATATATTCAATGTCGGTTTGGTTACACGTAGTTTTGTTAATATTTTTTGGTTTTGGCGTTTCAATGATAACTGCGTTATTTATTTCTGTTTCCTGACATCTTGGTTGAATATTTGCGTTGATTTGTAAATTTGTTTTTTCATTTATATCCGTGTGTGTTACTTTAGTTTTCTTCATTGGAGGTTCACCTGTAAAATATGATAAATAAAATAACATGGGCAGTGGTGAGCTAACGATAGGGTGACCCGTGCGTGCAAATGCATTTTTTCTCCTATAAACTTGTATTTGTCACATATACAAAGAGAAGCGCATCCATTTATCTATATATATAAAATGCTTTGTCCTGACTGACTGACTGACTGACTGACTGACTGACTGACTGACTGAGAATCAACGCACAGCCTAAACCGCTCATCGTAAAAATCTGAAACTTGGAGGGTGGATTGTTTGTATGACGTAGGCGTCCGATAAGAAAGGATTTTTCGAAATTCTAACTCTAAGGGGGTAAAAAAGGGGTGCAAAGTTACTATGGGACAACTTGATTCCTTGGTCCAATCTACTTCAAATTTTGCATAAAAATTGTTTAAGAGAATTGATGGAAGACGTGATTCTTATTTTATTGAAATTCTTGAAAAATATGTATTTTGTGGGTAATTTTCTTCGATTTGATATCAATACTCATACTCCTTAGTGCTTTTGATTTCAATTACATTTCATTTTGACACATTCGTGAAGTGAAGATGTCATCTGTCATGTAATATTTTTATAAATTGTGAATATTCAAACAAAATGATTTCATAATGTCGTCGTAGGTCATCGTACTATTTATTCTGTTTGTGATCTCGGAAAAACAGCTAAAATTCTAACTATGTATAAAGCGGACTGAATCATATTCATCGATAATAAACAGTAAGTAATTAAATATTAAATTTTAAAATATTTGACAGGGGTCAAGTTAAATTGGTCAATGGTTAAATGGCATATTGATATTGTCTCTTTCTTACCTATAGGAAATATCATTACGTCGACTCGCTCTATTATTTCGTAGTGTTGTTGTAGGGATGGTTGTAGGCTGAGGTTGTAGGTATTGAAACACCCATATACTTATACATTTTTTTTACGGAAGTGGTTGGAAATCAAGCTCAGGAATATGGATCATTTGATATTAGGTGATTATCGTCGACTATGGAACACATAGATTCTAGGGTCCCTGACCTGTTGCCGACCTATAATAGGAAAAGACAGGATATATAGCGAGAAATATTATAAGGAAGGAGATAGATATTTTTTTTATACCACAAAGGTGGCAAACAAGAATTTCGGATTGCGGACGGAAGCAGCAATGCGTTTCGTTTGGAGAGTGAAATCACTCTCCAAACGAAACGCATTGCTGCTTCACGTCAATATTCTGTAAAGTGGTACTTCACCGGTCGGGATAGCCTATTTCATAAACGCCCACTCCAAATATTGTAATGAGAAGTATTTAAATAGAAAAATAATCATGTATACATATGAAAATGTTTGTTCTTGACCGTAGAGACCTGAAATTTGGGTGTGTGATGTAGGCAACCGATAAGAAAGGATTTTTTTAAATTCCCACGGGAAAGCGGGATAAACGCAAACGAAGTTGCGCGGGTTTCTCTAGTAATTTATATGATGATTATTCAGAAGATATATTGTGTTTATAGTCGGATCGCATTATTATGAATGTGCTTAATATATTAAAATGTTTGTTGAAATTATTGTTGCGCGAATTCCTCACCATATTTAGCTGCGAGTCCCCGCGGCGGATTGTACTTGCGCAGAATTAGTTTCATTGTTCTGAAATTCAAAATGCAATATTAAAATACTAGCGAAACCCGCGCAACTTCGTCTACGTGTATTTACGCACAGCAGCGCCTTCTACTTTATAAAGTGCAGACTGTCAGACTTTGACCAAATCCTACGGGAATCACGCACTTTTCGGGATAAAAAGTACCCTACGTGTTAAACCAAGGTACGTACATACCAAATATCATAAAAATTGGCCCATAATCATAAATCATAAATCATTTATTTGCTCAGATAAAGGTATATACAAGGTCTTAACACAATATTTATGTGTTTTTACAGTTCCTTTGTCTGCTACTAGTATAGCATGCAAATATTACATTTAGGTCGAATTATTTGAAAATATAATAAAACACCATTAAATTCCTTAAAAAAAACAATAATAATACTACAATAATAAATTAAATTAACATGGTTACGAAATTGGAATTTTACAATTAAAATTTTTTATCTAACAAAAATTCATTCACAGAATAATATCTTTTTTCCATTATCATCCCAGCCATTTGAGCGCGAAGAAGTAACAAACAAACACCCCAACTTTCGCCCTTATAATATTAGTGGGGTTATCATTTTTACCTGCCACCACTGTCTATGGTATGTTTAGGTGAAGTAAGTATATGACATTTCCACGCCTCCAAAGTTTTAAATTGTATATTGCAATCTTCACAAAACCTCTGTGTAGATGGGACGTTTTGTTCTTCCACCTGAAAAAAATTTAAAAATCTGTTACCCGCGGCAAACTATCTCTTTTATCTGAAGCTGTCTCTTTTTATCTTCTTTAGTTTGGCAGTGACAGCTATAATAGTATAATGTGTTGGCTTTTTCGTATGAATATATGGCCTATGACACTCACAAATAATGTGGTTATCTATTGATGAAAGAATTTTCAAAATCGGTTCAGTAGATCTAGAGCATCACGGACATCATCTCCGAGAGTTACATAACGGCCACATCAAGCCCAGAACTGTCGTCTGATCATACACCCGTTATTGTAACACTTAAAAAAGAGGTGATAAGGACACAAATGGTATGCAGACTTCACAACCGAAAAACAAACTGGACACTGTTTCGAAAATTGGTGTCTTCTACTATAAGTACAAAACTACCACTCATGACAAATGATGCCATATCAAATGCTGTGGAACACTTCAACGAATGTGTCCAAAAGGCTGCATGGGAAGCAACACCTACTCAAGTGGATTATAATCCGAATTCTAGTTCTTCAACTATTAGAGAGAAAGTTAATGAAAAACGCAGGGCTAGAAAAAAATGGCAACAGACAAGACATCCTGATGATAAGAAGGAATTAAATTATTTAACGTCTCAATTAAAAAGACTACTTATTGAAGACAAAAACCTACAATTTGAAAAGTTTTTATCAAATTTAGATGCAACGGCCTCATCTGACTATTCTTTATGGAAGGCGACTAGAAAAATAAAGCAACCAAAGGCATATCAACCTCCAATTCGTAACCCCGACAATTCTTGGGCCAAAACTGATCTTGATAAAGCGAAAACGTTTGCTGCGCATCTGAAAGACGTATTTACACCAAACGCCTGCGAGGTACCAACAGACACTCTTAATGATGTGACTAAAGTTTTGAATGAAACTTATCAAATAGACCCACCTATTGAGAGATTCACTAAAAATGAGGTATTCCTAGCCATAATTAAATTGGACCAGCATAAGGCGCCTGGTTATGATTTAATAACAGCCAAAGTATTGAGGGAATTACCTGACGAAGGATTAACTTTATTAACACAAATTTGCGGAAGATCCAAAATTTTATCGACCCATAAGCCTTTTGCCGATACCCTCAAAGGTCCTAGATTTTGTTTCTGGGTAGACTCAATCCAATAATAAAAGAAAAAAAGTTGATACCAAAACATCAATTCGGGTTCAGACATGGCCATGGTACTATCGAACAAATACATAGACTAGTGGACAATATACATAACTGCTTTGAAAAAAAAGAATACTGCTCCGCAGCATTTTTGGACATATCACAGGCTTTTGACCGCGTTTGGCATGATGGCCTTCTTTATAAAATCAGAAAAGTTTTCAACCTGGATTATTATCTGTTTTTAAAATCATATCTAGATGAAAGACATTTCTTTGTTAAGTGTGGTGAAGAAAATTCTGAGCTCCAACCAATATTGGCTGGGGTTCCTCAGGGTAGTGTCTTGGGACCTACATTATATCTAATCTTTACATCAGACCTACCTATGACGGATGGTGTTACGGTGGGCACATTCGCTGATGATACTGCTCTTCTTGCAGTTGATAAGATTGCGTCTGAGGCATCTCGACGGCTTCAGAGGAGCCTTAACAATATCTCTTCTTGGCTTAAAAGATGGCGGATTAAGGCTAATGAAACAAAATCAGTCCATGTTACTTTCACACTTAGAAAAGAGACTTGCCCTCCAGTAACACTAAATACCGTGACCATTCCACAAGCTCAAGACGCTAAGTACTTAGGACTCTATCTGGACAGACGACTCACGTGGAGAAAACATATATTTACCAAGCGCAAAGCTCTCAGCATACAATTTAGAAAATATTATAATCTGCTAAACAGAAAATCCAAGTTGTCACTGGAAAATAAATTACTTATCTATAAATGTGTAATAAAGCCTATCTGAACTTATGGAATGCAACAGTGGAGTACTGCTGCAAACTCAAATTTGGAAATTTTGCAAAGATTCCAATCAAAAATGCTGCGGACAATGGTGGATGCGCCCTGGTATATCACCAATGACAGACTTCACAAAGATCTAAATACTCCTACAATTAAAGAGGAAATTAAGGACACTATGCCTAAATACAGAAACCGCTTAATCAATCATAGCAATGAGCTCGCATCTGGACTTGTTAAGAATGGAAATAAGTTTTCCAGATTAAAAAGGAAGACCACCTGGGATTTATGAATGAGACAACAGACATGTTGAATCTTTTTATCGAAGTTGGCTAAGTCACTGGACTTGACCACGAAAAAATTTTTTGGATGGGAGAAATATGATACACATATTGCTTAATGTCCAAACGTGACAGATTGCATTAATAGAAGGAAAAAAAAAAAAGATCTAGAGCATACTCCTCCTAAAACCTCACAAGCTTTACCTCTTTATTATAATACTAGCCGCTGCCCGCGGTGTTACCCGCGTTTTAATTTTATGCACAGTAGCGCCACCTACGTTATAACGCACCATTGACTATCAGACTTCCGACCCAATTCTACGGGAATCGCGTACTTTTCGGGATAAAAAGTACCCTATGTGTTAATCCAAGGTATCAGCTACCTACATAGTACCACATACCAAATATCATAAAAATTGGCCCACCCATCTGAGCGTGATGAATATCAAACATACAAACTTTCGCCTTTATAATATTAGTCGGTTTTTACAACATTTTGTATTAAAAGTAGTTATAAAGGCAACGACTCACTGGCTTGACGACTGAATCCTTTTTCGTAACTTTCAAATGAGGTCTCCCTTGAATTTTTTTCTTCGTTTTTACTGTGGCGAATGGTAGATCATCTTTGAAGTCGAACACAGTAGGTTGTGTTTCGTCCTGGTCTGATTCTAGTGTTTCTTGGTCTTGGAGAGGTGAGTCTGAAAATCATCATAGAAATAGCAATATTAACTCAAGTTTTTAAAGATGTAAACATCTAATACTAAGTGCAGACTTTTTCTCCGAGTTGGAATGTTGTATACAAGCAAGTTGGAGAGGGCTTACAGAATGGCTTGAAGCCTATGGCCTCAGGATAAACGAGGAAAAGAGTTACTACATGATATTTAGGCGTAGTGTCAAAAGTCCGGACCATATTTGTAATATAGCGATTAATAAATCAACATGCATTCGATTTCTCGGAATTTAATTAGATCCGTTCATAAGATGGCATAATCAAATTGAAAAAGTAATCAAAAGTTTGGCCAGTGCATGTTACTGTCTTAAAGGTCTGGCTAAAATTACGGATAAGAAAACATTAAGAAGCATCTACTTTGCATATTTCGAGAGCATTATGCACTATGGCATAGAAGTATGGGGAAATGGGTGCCATTTTACGATACTAAAGAATATTTTGCTAAATTATTTGACTGAATCCAAATCTTTATTATATCATGGTTTAGTAACATCTCATTTAAATTACGGTATAATATTTTGGGGCAACTCGCGGGATAATGACAGAGTTTTTAAAGCACAGAAAAGATGTATCCGTTCGATGTAGTTGTGTACCTATGTTTAGGTCCCTTAAACTATTAACATTACCATGCATTTAGAATTTTGCAAATATGTATTTTTGTTAAATCCAATCCTCATCTGTTCCAAAAAAATTGTGAAACAAGTATAAGAAAAGATCAGGGGGGTTCACAACCGCATTGACAAAAAGTTTCATTGGAATGGCTCCTGTTATTTTCAATAAACTGCCAGATAATTTTAAGAGCTTAGACATGCCGAAATTTAAGAATAAATTAAAACTGTTTTTGACTGAAAAATGCTATTATAACATAAAATAATATTTAAATGATAATTTGACTCAATGGAAATTTATGACTATTTAATTGATTTGTTTTTTATTTTTTTATTTATTTATTTATTGATTTATGTGATTGTAATATAATTTTTTTTTTTATCAATTTGATTTGATTTGATCATATTGCTGATATTACTATTCTGTGATGACATTACATTTGCCTTATATAGGGTGTTCTGAAATTATATGTTGCATAATGAAGTGGGACATAGTATCCGTTTCATAGATCACACTAAATTAGCAATTATGCATTTTTAAGCTCATACAATTTTCCATACACACAAAAATAATATTCGTGTTCTGCCTCAAAGAACATAACTTTTAAGCGGCATTCACATTATGTCCGGAGCACGCCGCGTCTTAGCCGTAATTAAAAAACCGCGCGAGAACCGTTGTACTGTTTAGCATTATTAGGCTCGCGTGGCTTTTGAATACCGACAAAAGTTCGCTTCGCTTGTGAATTTAACTTTAAGTGGTAGAAAACATGGCTGCAGGTACTAAATCTGGCATTAAAACAGGCTAAAAACGGACGGATTTCCGCCGACAAACAGCGTCATATGTAGATGCATCTTTACGGCATAGCCACATTTATCTTTCTCTGTTACTCATTCGATCTCTTTCTTTCATTCAATAAAATGTAAAGTTATGAATGAAGCGGGGAAACGACTTACCTATCACATGCATTTACTTACCTTTACCTACTAATTACTATCAATCAAGCTAAATTTAACAAAAATAAATCAAAATGTTCACAGCTGATAGTATTAGTAGATAGATAAGTACCTACTAGATTTCAAATAACTATCGTACAGTAATTTGGCGTTTAAAAGTTCATTAGATACATTTACAAAATGGTACCTAGGCATAAAATGTCAAGGTTACTTACAAAAAAAGTATCTTCCTCCGTTGTTCTTCACCGAACACGCCGACTTAACGTGCCAACAAGCACTCACTGCACTCACTATGACCACTGCTGTCAAGTCAAGAGCACCCATTAGTCCATCGACTACACTCGTCACGCAAAGCGTAGGCTGCGTAGGTATTCGGAGTGATGTTTATTCTCTCAAAGAAATCCAGCAAATCCTAAATCCAACTGTAGGTATTCGAAAGCGGGAGTTCTCCGCGTCTCCAGTAGGGTATAGAGAACCGGTACTATCTCAAGGAACCGGGATTTTCGGTACCGGACTATGCTGGAACCGGGATTTCCCGGGAATTACCGTACTTTCGGGATTTTTTTCAATACATCAACACCGCCTAGGGATGTTTTGATTTTGCTCAATTTACACATTTTTTGTTAGACATAAAGAACTTACTTTTTAGAAAGCTCATTTATTGGACTAGGTACATGTAAAAGTAAAATAATATAATATATAAATATTTTAATAAAAGTGAAATAATGATACAAGTAACGACCGTATTTGTTTAATACGGTCGTTACAAAGAAAAATTAAAAAATTATGCAGTTTTTTGCAATTATGCGAAAAATCAGTTTTCAATCAAATATCCCATGATTCATACAATGGTTCTGAATCGATTTTTCATGTCATAAATCAAATCTTTTTGGGCGACATTACCTAAGTCCTGGGAGGCGATTCTCGGTTCTTGCGAGATATCTCTATTTCGAGATAATGTCGAATTTTAAATGTCTGCTGAAAATGTCACCAAAATCTCTATAATTTCATTTTGACCTATTCTCGGTGCCAATAGAGATAAATGTCGCCAAAATGTCATACTTTTTTGGTGTTACGTTCCGTTTTTTCGATTGTGTTGAATCACAATCGAGCTAAACGAATTTGGAACTAGAATAGTCTTTAATACATCATAAAACTAATATAATACTAAACAACATAAATGCTATAATATATTACAACACAAAAGTATCATAAAATAGGTTCTCAAAGAAGGAAATGAAATATTTTGTCTAATATAGCTGCGTGAAAAGTAACGTAATTTTTCTTTTCGCGATTTCGAATTGACAACACAACTTTGACAAGTCGATTATAGGCCGTTTGTTTTCCTTTAATTCTATTTAGTGTTATTTTTTATTTCGTATTTTTTTTTTAATCCACTATATTATCATTAATAAAAAACGACATAAAATCGTCTCCAGACATATACACATTAATTAGACATGACAATTGAGATTTCGACTGACATAATGTGTGAAATATCCAATGTCTACTGCTGTCGACCACTCGTTGCTTGTCGAACGCTGGGGCACGACATATGTCTACCGTGAGATGCTGAGAATACGGAAATCTGTTTGCAATCGACATCCGCCATGTTTTTTCGAGATATCTCGATGTCGACATTATGTCACGCGCCCGAGAATCGCCTCCCTGGTATGATGCTAAAAAGTTGCTCTTGTCGCAAGGCTTGCGGCAATCAAGGTTAAAGTAACTTTATCATGCTACTGGGGAAGTAAGTGAAAGAATGCCATGGCCAGAAGCGCAAGGACCATACGCACGAAGACCGATTTTGCTAACTGATGCGAGAAAACAGCCAAATGTTACGGCAATGCTGTTTCTTCAAATGCTCTCGTCAGAGCACCAGTTGTTTGTGTTAAAAAAAAATGTCAACCACTGCTTCTGTCGCTCGCTCGCGACTGACTGAAGGGTTGTGGTGTTAATGTCCGTATATACGCAGACAGCGCGAGTGGTGACCAGCTGGCTTCAGGAGCACGCACGACATTTCGGTCTTAGACTGGCCTGCGCAATCACCAGACCAAAATCTTAAAAAGAACGCATAGAACATGCTTCCTTCATAAACATTGAGACTGAAGAGCAATTTTTTTGCATCTTAATAGGACTTGAGACAATTCTTGGGAAAATTGAGACTTCGTGATCTTGATTCGATTATTATTCTTTCTCCACTCCTATTTAACATCTACACGGAGTGCATAATGAGAATTGTATTGGAGCAATGGGACAAGGGAGTTTCAGTGGGAGGCCGAAAGACATCCAACTTACGATACGCCGACGACACAACCCTTCTCGCCCAATCAGAAGAGGACATGGAGCAGCTGTTGACATGCCTAGAGACAACAAGCCTCTCCTTCGGACTCGAAATCAACATAGAAAAAACCAAGATGATGATTGTGGACCGAGCCGAACAAAATCGACCTGATATCAGCATGATTGGCAACTGCGAAGTTGTCCAAAGCTACGTATACCTCGGCTCCACTATCACGAACACTGGAGGATGCGAGGAAGAGATTAGATGGAGATGTGCTGTTACAAGATCTGCAGTGGATAAGCTGAAAAGAATCTGGAGCAACCGCAACATCACCAAAGCCACGAAAGTCCGCCTGATGAAAAGTTTAGTCTTCCCCATATTTCTGTATGGCGCAGAAACGTGGACGGTTCGCCTTAAAGACCGACGCAAAATCGACGCACTCGAAATGTGGTGCTGGCGACGACTACTAAAGATCCCTTGGACGGCGTTTCGAACCAATATCTCAATCTTGGAGGAGCTCAAAATCAAGGATAGATTATCGTCGAATGAGCAACTACGAATCATCAAATACTTTGAACACATCGTTCGAAACCAGAACTCCATGGAACGACTCGGGACAAGTGGAAGGAAAGCGGTCCAGAGGTCGATCACCAACACGTTGGACAGATTCAATAAAAGCTGCCACACAAAATACCAGCATAGTCCAATGTTCCCGGAACGCTGAAGACCGCAACGAATGGAGGCGCATCGCGAGGGCCGCGTTATCTAATGACACCATCATGAAACCACGACCACTCTGACAAGAGTGAACGACTGAGGAGGAGGATCTTGATTCGATGCATAAAAACCGTTTCAGAACCATTGTAAACATAGGTGTTTTTAAAGACATTTTCTTTGGCAAAATTGCAAAAAAGGCATAGTTTAGATTTTTTTTTTTACTTTTTCTTGAAAACATACTCGATTGTTTGTTGTCCATCAAAATATATTCGATCGCACGTAGCGTCACTAGCGTCAGTGTTGCCAATTGCCATATAATTGAATAAATAAATAAATCCCGAAAGTACCGAAAATCCCGGTTCTTGTATTTCAATTCCCGGTTCTTTTATAGCTATAAAAGAACCGGGAATTCCCGGGATTTTCGGTACCGGGATTTCCCGGTTCTATACCCTAGTCTCCAGTGACGAGGGGAGGAAAATATTCCAGTGTCCCAATGCCGCTCCAAGAATACTCTCATAAGTACACAACATTGACACTATGTTCAAACACTCATCATTCATTTGTTTACGTACGGCAAGATGATAAATGACCACAACACAACACAACACAACCGTTTACTCTGTCTGACGTAAGTAAGAACGAGAGAAAAAAGCAAAAAGAATGAAATAATATTTTTTGCGAAAAATCGTTGTCGCCGCGGTCAAAGGTGCCGCTCGTTTGAGTTGAGTTTGACCACGCCGCCACCGCCCTCGTCCCGCCCGCGACCTTATTACTAAGTAAGTGTTACCTATTTAGACCAGTCAATCGCGTGATTCGGTTCGGTTAAAATACAAGTTAAATAAAAGCTTTTAATAATGCCATTTCGATACACAAATCAGGAGTACCTGCACTACGAATGTAATAATAGTGGTAGGCAAGCAGTGTTTATGTCCAACTAGTTACATCAATGTAACTACAATGTAACTAGGTAAAATAGAGGTGAAGAACGGGCCTCTTTTTCTCTCTGTTAGTTAGACGTTGGGAGCCCTGTTTTAAGGTGCCATTATTACTTTAAAATGTGTGTTCGTGCAACTCACAATAAGAGATTGTTTTGATAATGTAATAGTAAAATTTGTAATACCTGTAATTGGTGTACACGTGAGAATAATACTGTATCATTACTTTAATGTACGTACGCAGTTGTAAAATCATCTATCAAATCAACCATCATCCCACTGCATGGATATGGGTCTTCCTTCAATAGAATAAGAGCGTACTCTGCCACGCCCTTTCACTACGGATTGGCAGAGGTCAGTGACCGTGTTTGATATTCGCCATCGCGGGTGCGCGAGCGGCGGTGCGGGGTATCAGGCGCGGGAACGCCGCCGCCGCCGCCGCCGGCCGCCCTCGACGCCGACACAGACAAGGACGGGGCGTATAGCTCGCTAGTAACAGCTGTTATAATGAATGAACGCGGTGCCCCCAGTTTGTTACAAAGGCAGAACATTAATATTATTTTTGTGGAACACCCTATATACAAAGAGAAGCGCATCCATTAATAATTTATATGATGATTATTCAGTAGATATATAGTGTTTATAGTCGGATCGCATTATTATGATGTGCTTAATATGTTTAAATGTTTGTTGAAATTATTGTTGCGCGAATTCCTCACCATATTTAGCTGCGAGTCCCCGCGGCGGATTGTACTTGCGCATAAGTAGTTTCATTGTTCTGAAATTCAAAATGCAATATTAAAATACTACGCCTTCTACTTTATAAAGTGCAGACTGTCAGACTTTGACCAAATCCTACGGGAATCACGCACTTTTCGGGATAAAAAGTACCCTACGTGTTAAACCAAGGTACGTACATACCAAATATCATAAACATTGGCCCAGCCATTTGAGCGCGAAGAAGTAACAAACAAACACCCCAACTTTCGCCCTTATAATATTAGTGGGGTTATCATTTTTACCTGCCACCACTGTCTATAGTATGTTTAGGTGAAGTAAGTATATGACATTTCCACGCCTCCAAAGTTTCAAATTGTATATTGCAATCTTCACAAAACCTCTGTGTAGATGGGACGTTTTGTTCTTCCACCTGAAAAATAATAAAAAACTGTTACCCGCGGCAAACTATCTCTTTTATCTGAAGCTGTCTCTTTTTATCTTCTTTAGTTTGGCAGTGACAGCTATAATAGTTTAATGTGTTGGCTTTTTCGTATGAATATATGGCCTATGACACTCACAAATAATGTGGTTATCTATTGATGAAAGAATTTTCAAAATCGGTTCAGTAGATCTAGAGCATACTCCTCCTAAAACCTCACAAGCTTTGCCTCTTTATTATAATACTAGCCGCTGCCCGCGGTGTTACCCGCGTTTTAATTTTATGCACAGTAGCGCCACCTACTAAAGGTACCATTACCATTCAAGGTATCAGCTACCTACATACTAAATATCATAAAAATTGGCCCACCCATCTGAGCGTGATGAATATCAAACATACAAACTTTCGCCTTTATAATATTAGTGGGTTTTTACAACATTTTGTATTAAAAGTAGTTATAAAGGCAACGACTCACTGGCTTGACGACTGAATCCTTTTTCGTAACTTTCAAATGAGGTCTCCCTTGAATTTTTTTCTTCGTTTTTACTGTGGCGAATGGTAGATCATCTTTGAAGTCGGACACAGTAGGTTGTGTTTCGTCCTGGTCTGATTCTAGTGTTTCTTGGTCTTGGAGAGGTGAGTCTGAAAATCATCATAGAAATATTTTAGCAATATTAACTCAAGGTTTTAAAGATGTAAACATCTTATACTAAGTGCAGACTCATTCTCCGAGTTGGAATGTTGTATACAAGCAAGTTGGAGAGGGCTTACAGAATGGCTTGAAGCCCATGGCCTCAGGATAAGGAGGAAAAGAGTTACTACATGATATTTAGGCGTAGTGTCAAAAGTCCGGATCATATTTGTAATATAGCGATTAATAAATCAACATGCATTTGATTTCTCGGAATTGAATTAGATCCGTTCTTAAGATGGCATAATCAAATTGAAAAAGTAATCAAAAGTTTGGCCAGTGCATGTTACTGTCTTAAAGGTCTGGCTAAAATTACGCATAAGGAAACATTAAGAAGCATCTACTTTGCATATTTTGAGAGCATTATGCACTATGGCATAGAAGTATGGGGAAATGGGTGCCATTTTACGATACTAAAGAATATTTTGCTAAATTATTTGACTGAATCCAAATCTTTATTATATCATGGTTTAGTAACATCTCATTAAAATTACGGTATAATATTTTGGGGCAACTCGCGGGATAATGACAGAGTTTTTAAAGCACAGAAAAGATGTATCCGTTCGATGTAGTTGTGTACCTATGTTTAGGTCCCTTAAACTATTAACATTACCATGCATTTAGAATTTTGCAAATATGTATTTTTGTTAAATCCAATCCTCATCTGTTCCAAAAAAATTGTGAAACAAGTATAAGAAAAGATCAGGGGGGTTCACAACCGCATTGACAAAAAGTTTCATTGGAATGGCTCCTGTTATTTTCAATAAACTGCCAGATAATTTTAAGAGCTTAGACATGCCGAAATTTAAGAATAAATTAAAACTGTTTTTGACTGAGAAATGCTATTATAACATAAAATAATATTTAAATGATAATTTGACTCAATGGAAATTTATGACTATTTAATTGATTTGTTTTTTATTTATCAATTTGATTTGATTTGATCAATATTACTGATATTACTATTCTGTCTGGGGAGTAAGGGGAGAACGGAAATAACATCATTTATACCCGACCCTAACGTCAACCTCACCTGCACGCGTCGGTAGTTCATTATGAATAGCTGGCGGCGACGTTCTCTGGACGTCGTGGTGCTCCCTGCTGGATAACGGACGAGGCTCTGGCGACCGAGAAATGGCGGAATAACCATACTCCTGGCCGGGCAACCGGTTGGATGAGGCTACAGCGGCCTTGGGGTCTAAATAACTCCAAAAAGGTCTGGGGCAGAAGGCAACGGGAAACCACTGCTACTACTTCCCATGATAGTCACGCATGAAACCACAACCTGTCGAAAATGTTTTGCCATACGATCCGACTAGCACTCGGCGCTGTACTGCGACCGGGGCAGGCAGTGTGAAGTGGGCGACCGGCCGTGCTAATGTAGGTAACCAGGCGTTGCACGGAAGCAATGCTACTGGAAAACCCGAACTCAAGATGAGAGACCCATTGAGGTTTGAAAACTGGAATGTCCGAGGAATACTTCAGCCTGGAAAACTTGACATCGTAGAGAAAGAAGTGGTCCGGTGTAACATCTTAGTGTGTGGCATTAGTGAAACGCATTTAAAAGGAAATGGTCATTTTCAAGCGGATGGCCACACGGTATATTTCTCTGGTCACATCACAAAAAGCAGAAATAGAGTAGCAATCGTTGTTCGAAATAACTTTAACAACAGTGTCATGGGGTACGAACCAGTAAACGATAGGATAATAACTATGAAGATAAGAGCAAGACCAGTTAACCTCAACATTATCCAAGTCTATGCACCAACATCTGACGCGGACGACGAAGTGATCGAGGCTTTTTACACTGCACTGGAATCGTCTATTCGCAAAATCTCTAGCAGAGAATACCTAGTCATCTCTGGCGACTTCAATGCAAAAATAGGTACTGGAATAGTTGATGAAGAATTGCGAGAGGTCGTAGGACCGTTTGGCTTGGGTGTCAGAAATGAAAGGGGTGATCGATTGGTTCAATTTGCCGCAGACAATGGACTTGTAATAACAAACAGTCTCTTCAAACAACATCCAAGAAGACTTTACACCTGGACATCCCCTGGCGGCAGCTACCGCAATCAAATCGACTACGTGCTTGTAAGATCACGTTGGAGAACATCGGTTACGAACGCTCACACTTTACCGGGAGCAGACTGTGGATCGGATCACCAATTACTTGTCTGTACACTGAGGCTAAAATTAAAAGCTGCCAGGAAAGTTGAGACGGCCAGGCGGATCACTGTAACGGACCCACCTTTGTTTGTTGTAAAAATCGAACAGAAGTGGAGACAGTGGTCAGCACATAGATCAGAACAGGACACAGCAGACAGTATTTGGAGCGAGACCAGGCAGTTGATTATTGACGCAGTAAAAGCTTCGCAACCGTTAAAACCGGCACCGGTAAAACGTCAACACTGGATGAAGGGCAGCACACTGGCGCTTGTCGAGAAGAGACGTGACCTCAAAGCCGCGGGTGCGACTTTACAAGCACAGAATGAACTCAGCTATCGTATACAGGCTGCTTGCAGAAGAGATAAAAATGACTTCCTTAGAGATATCTGTACCGAAGTAGAAGCACACGCAAACAAACATGAGACTAGAGATCTACATCAGAAAATACGATACATCACTAAAAAGTTCAGGTCACAGTCATGGGCTGTCGAGGACTCCAAAGGAAACATCATCACCGAACTGGAACACATCCTGGACGTTTGGAAATCATATTGTCAGTCACTGTTTTTGGATCCGGAGTCACGTGTTTTCTCTCCGACTGAGCCGGATGCTGATAACCTAGAACCAGACATACTTAAAGACGAAGTCAGAGCTGCGATTAAACACCTTAAAGTTGGCAAAGCAGTGGGAAGTGACGCAATTCCTATAGAGACCATCAAGTATTGCGGGGAATATGGAGTGGACATGTTTCACAAAATATGCAACCACATATGGAGAACTGGAATATGGCCAACAGATTGGACTCACTCACTGTTCGTTCCTCTTCATAAAAAGGGTTCAACCACTAAATGCAGTAACTACCGTCTCATTGCCCTTATAACTCACGCCAGCAAAATCTTACTGCATATTTTGAACCAGAGATTAAGCGCTTTCATCTCGAAGGAAATAGCACCAGAGCAGGCAGGATTTGTTAGAGGAAAGGGCACTCGGGAACAAATTCTCATAGTGATATAGTATACATGTGTTTTGTCGACTTCCAAAAAGCGTTTGACTCGGTTTGTTGGCCGCGGCTATGGCAGACTCTGTTGGAAATGGGAGTACCTAAACATCTTGTTCACGTAATTCGTATGCTGTATGAGAACAACACAGCTTCGGTAAGGGTCGATAACGTCAATTCGCAGATATTCCATCCTAGCGCCGGCGTCCGACAGGGTTGCATCTTATCACCGCTCCTGTTTAATGCGTACACGGAATGCATAATGCGCATAGCGCTAGAAAACTGGACGGATGGTGTACCCATTGGCGGAAAGAACATCTCCAATCTGCGATATGCGGACGACACTACTCTACTTGCGACCAGTAAACATCATATAGCTGAACTATTAAATCGTGTCGAAGCAGTTAGCCTTAGCTTTGGATTGAAACTCAATAGACAGAAAACAAAAATGATGATTGTCGATAAAAACCGCAACAATGCTCCGGAAGTCACCGAGATTGCAAAATGCGAAGTAGTCCAGTCATATGTCTATTTGGGTTCCCTTGTAACGAATACCGGAGGATCTGAGGCTGAAATCAAGCGAAGAATAGCCATCACTCGCACGGCTATGGATAAACTATCCAAAATATGGAAGGACCGCAATATCACGAAGGTTACGAAGACTCGCCTCGTGAGATCATTGGTGTTTCCCATTTTCTTGTACGGAGCTGAGACATGGAGTGTGAGGGAAAGGGAGAGACAGCGTATTGACGCATTAGAGATGTGGTGCTGGAGAAGGCTCTTACGTATATCTTGGACACAACATCGCACCAATGAGTCTGTTCTAAAAGAACTCCACATCAAAGAACGGCTGTCCACCCTTGTTCGATCCCGTATACTGCAGTTCTTCGGGCATGTGACGCGAAGAGGAAGTGATGCCGTGGAGCGCTTGGTAGTGCAGGGCCGAGTCAATGCAGATCCAGAGGACGATCTCCTCTGCGCTGGACCGACCAGATCAAATCTCTGACCCAAGAGCCTCTCAATGAATGCGCAAGAGAAGCATCCACCAGAGACAGATGGAGAACGGTAGTAAGGCGTTACCGGGAGACGCGCGTGGCCACGACTACTCTGTAAAGAGCATACAACTGAGAAGAAGAAGAACTATTCTGTGACTATTTATTAATATGATTTTATGACATTACATTTGCCTTAAATAATGAATTTATTGTAACTGTGAAAATATTGTAACTCTATTTGCATACCCAATGGGTTGTATTAATCTCTCAATTATATGATTTTATTTATTTATTTTATTGACATGATGACCACCCACAGGTCATCATGTAATATACATGAAGAAAACTAACTTTTTCTGCTTGGGCTGTGCACAGATATTATAATACTTAACAGTAGTATCGTTGAATAATAGTATCTCAGCCTGTGTAATTTGTTCCTATATATTTATTTATTATTAAATTAAACAGGAATATGGGAATATGTTACCTTGTTCTATGTCTATACTTTTCTTTTCAATCTCCAAATATGTCGGTTCTTCTTTCACCTCAATTTTCACAGGAATTGAACCCACAACAGTATGCTCTATTTGCGAACAAGTCAATGGGCTGTTTAGTTTATATGACGCCCTGTCAATAATTGTTATTGATTTTTCTGTGAGCTATAAAAATATAAATTACTAGTGTGTTTTAGGGTTCCTTACTAAAAGAGTGTTGGAAAAAACTCCCTCAGCTATATTTTAATGCGTCATTAACTTTAAAAATGCATTTCAGAAACTGGCGGCAAGACTCGCATGACAAAGAGCTTCTGAAAAAGAATTAAAGAAAAATAAGCTTCTCACCAATGGTTCTGTATTCAGGATCTCTGTGAGCACTCCCTCAGCTTTCAAAGCCCTCAACATCAGTGTGCGAGCACTCTGGAGGTGCGCTAAGCATATGTAACATGCCACTACTGGTTTCTGCGATGTGTATAGCTGTGTATATTTATAAAAACAATAGTTTATTTTTCCTGTTGAAGGGGACAGGGGAGTGCAGACAAGTCCTATCTCGTCTCTGTCGTCCTCCCTGTAACTCAGTGTAGGGGCATTTTATGTGAAAAGAGCTCCCAGCCTATGTGTTTCCTTCGTACTATGACATGGGACTATTTAAGAGGTACATTAGAGTTCTCGTCAGATGTGGGCAACGCATTGGTAATACCCCTGGTGTTGCTGATGTCCATGGGCGGTGGTGACCACTTTCGATCAGGTGGCCTACTTGCCTATTTGTCTGCCGTAAAACGAAAAAAAATCTACAATGAAGGCTATGTTGTAAAATATGTACCTTATCGCATTAAATATGTCCGCACACATAAGCATACCGGCGGTGTAGGTATAGCTGTCTTGGAACTCACAATAAATTATGAAAGATTTTAGAGGTACCTAGTAGGAAGTACTGAAAGGGCTTCTCTCGGTCAAGAGAGTAGCCTTAGGGGCAGGGAACTCCACAGAAACGTGAGATGTAGCAAGGGATTTTTGATATATTGTACTTACAGAACATCTCGTCAGTTTTTCATAAACTTCCTGTAATGGTGTGTTGCAAATAAAATGCAGTTTTGTGTTTACAGTTAAGCATAATCTACATACAGCTAGAAAAGACATTTTTTTCTTTGTTTATACTACATTCAACTGCATATAAATATTTACACGATACATGCATTTACTGTTTAATAATTTTATTAGAATCTAAAAATTTAAATACGACAAATCAACGACAAGAAAACTGTCAAATAGTTCATTGCAGAGGGCGCCCCTTGCTTGTTACAAGGAAGCTTGTCAAACTTCATACAAAAAAGATAAATATTTCCGATTTTTTAATTTACTGGAAAATGGGTCGGTATGTATGGCTTTTGGATGTGAAGAAATACGTTCACATAAGTTTGTATAATGCTATGTAATTTTAGGGAAGGTATTGTTGATAAAATAAAAATACGATATAGCTTTAAAAAAATGGTTTAATTCCATTTTAATTCAAAATTTCTGTAAATATACTTATTGAAAATAGCTTCCTTGTACCTAATACTTAGTAAATTCATCTTCTCTATTAACAAAAATAACTTTTGTGTCCTTAAAAGTACAAATAATTAAATTAGAAACAAATTTATCAGTAACAAATAATTGTCCCTGAATTTGATAATGTTTCATTAGGTAACTCTATCTGTGGCTTTGAGCTATTTTGTCCACTAATTTTTGTTTTTTTTTGTTTGTAGCATACTAATATTATATTATTAAATACGCTAATATAATTACAATCTAGCCTAAACATAGACTAATGAGTAATTTTACATTGACCTAGTTTTATAAAATTGTAATATAAGAATGTGTCCATCGGCACTTTTCTTACTGTCTCTATTAAGGGGAAGTCACTTTGTTCATGTGTCTTTGTTTACACTGTATTAACACATAAGTATTGTCATTAATCACTACACTAATTCAAATGGTTTAGTTCTTTTAAGTCGTCTCACTATGTCCGTATTGTCGAGGAGCTGGATCGCCTCTACGTTCACATGATGAAGCAATCTATTCTCATGTGCTTCTGCATTTTTTTGGATGACATTGTTGACCATTGGTATGTTAAGGTCCCGGTGTAGATGGTCGTTTCTTATGTACCATGGCGCATTCACAATAGCCCTCAGTACTTTATTTTGGAATCTCTGAATTATTTTAGTGTTGCTCTTTTTGGTACAGCCCCACAGCTGTATGCCATAAGTCCATACTGGCATTAGGACTTGTTTGTACAGTAGTATTTTGTTTCGAACCGACAGGGTGGAGTGTCTTCCTAGTAACCAATTCATCTTATTGAACCGTATATCAAGTTCACATCTTTTCTTTTTGACGTGAGCTTTCCAGCGAAGCTTCGCGTCGAGCGTCATACCCAAATACTTGGCTGTATTTTCGTAAGGTATACGCTTTTGATTAATGTACACTGGGTAATATTGATCGTGTTTATTTGTAAAGTTGATGTGAACTGATTTAGCTTCATTGAGTTTGATTCTCCATGTTTTTGTCCAGTCGTGAACTCTAGTAACAGCTATTTGAACTTTCTCTGCTGCTTCCTCATGAGTGCTTCCAACTGCCATTATAGCGGTGTCGTCAGCAAAGGTTGCAAGAGTGTTATTATCTAATTCCGGAATATCACTGGTGTACAATAGGTACAGGACCGGACCTAATAAACTTCCCTGCGGTACTCCGGCTTTTATCTCCTTAATTTCTGAATATGCATTTTCTTGCCTTACTCTAAATACTCTATCCGATATATATGATTTTATTATATCTATGTATTGTGTGGGTAGCATTCTCTTAAGTTTTTTAATGAGTCCTTCGTGCCATACCTTGTCAAAAGCTTGTGCTTTTGACAAGGTATGTCCACTAATAATGTTTTCAAAAGTTTCTGTCGTAGGCCTCCAATCTGTAACAAATGATCCCACCAAAAACATTCTGTAAAAAACTAGGCAAGTCTCGATGCAGCTGCTTGTTTATCTCTGAAAAGTAATGAAATCTAGACAAAGTCGTGCCAAGTATAGGGTTCCTTACTGCGATTTCTTTATTATTATTATAGTTGTTAGTATGTTGTGTGACTTGGCCGTTGAAGGGTACACAAGGGTACAAAACCAGGTGCTCCTTAACACCATTGTACTGTACCAATCTGTTGCCAGAACTGCTACCCATTGACGATGGAAAATTGCCACTTGGAAAATTTTGGATTTTAAGTATGTGATTATAGCTTATTGGATGACGAAAATTTCTGCGTTCACTGCTATGCCCCCAGATAAAATGTTCAATCTTTGTTCAAAAAGTGAGGTTATTTTTTTCGTAACTCCCTAAAATACTTCAAAGATATTTTGGCTAGCTTATTTTGTTTAATGCAAGTATGAAATAATCTATATGTTTAAATTAGAAGGTTACTGGCAGCTGGGGAATGGCCAGAAATGAGTAGTTTAGTTTACCTCGCTACCAAGTCAACTTTTCAATTCTCTTTTTAAATCTGCATTTTCTCTAGGTAGATTACATGTCGAATAACTAATTTTTACCAAAAAAAAATGGGACTAATAGGACGCTAAAAAACAATGTAATCACACAAACGCTTTTGACGATTGTCTGAATAAAACAAACTCACAGCGACCTCTACCGGAATAGTTTCCAGTTTTCTTCCTCATTCAGGGGGAGCACCACCATTCCTACGCCATCTAGTTGGGGGGTTAAGAACTCACCTACAACAACAAAGTTACTCTAATTTCGAATGTCCAATATTATAATTAAATGCCAATAAATTTGATAAATACTTTTGAACGGTTTAAACGACAATATAAGCATTAAAACTGATGAATTTTATGGAGAATAAGCCAAAAATAATATTTACTCTATTTAAAAAGGCACTAACGTGGATTGTCAAGAAGAACTCTTTGAGTGTTACCATTATCAAAACAAACAGCACTTTTTAGTATATTTCGTACAAGAATAACATTTAAAATTTATGAGTATTTTTAATATTGTTGATATATCTAAATGTAAATTCTTTCAAAATGAGAACTGAAATATCTATTAAGTTGTAGTATTATATTTCAAATCACTGAAAATTGGGATTTTAAAAATAATTTATTGTCGTTAGAACTAATTGTATTGTGTATGGTGGTAACACAGAAAATACAATAATAAATAATACTAGAAATAATACTACGCATCTGAATTGAAATTTTGATATCGCTTATTTCACAATTCACTTCTTTTCGGTCTGCATTTTCAAATCTTCAAGGTACCTACCACAAGTTTCTTTGTGATCATAGTGCATCGAGTCGAATATTATTATTACCTATATTATTTATCTGCCTTTGTATGTAGACATCCTGTAGAAATTTATGATATTGTGTGTGAGCCTAGCGGCTCTTAAATTGATTTAATTTGTGTACTTACATCGAGCCTAGTGACTTTGTTTTGTGACGAGGATGTAATAATAAATTGCAGAATAAGACGTGATAATGAATTGCAAAATGTAAAACTTATGTGTTAAATAAATAAAAATAATAAAATTGAATTTTTATTTGATCAATCTAATACATCATATTAGTAGATAATATGTAGATATATATATTATATTATAGGTGTAATAGGATGTTGAAATAGATACGTAGGTAGGTACGGTACGTATAGATAGATAGTTACGAATGCTGTTTAACCTGCTGACTAGATGGCGCTATTAGTTCGATCAGCTGAGTTTCATATCTATTTCAGTTTATAAAAACTAGTACTTATTACTTCCATGTATTACCTTACCTTAATTGCTCCGAGTATTACCCTCAATTTTCATAGGCAACCATGTACTTCACATAACGTCTGACGGACCATTCAATAGCATGACGTTATTTATTTACTAATGTAAATAAAATACAAATTGAATAGGTACCTAAATACTCAAAATTTGTTGTATTCCGTTGAATGGGGAACTTCTTTGGGGCGCTAACAAAGAAATATGTATATTCAGAAAATAAAGGGTACCTATACCCCAAAGCAGTCCCCCATCTGACGAAATTCATCAATTAGCCGCTAGATGTCGCCTATCGGGCGGGGTTTGACATAGGTACAGAAGGGGGTGTTAGACCAAGAAGCTTAAATGCAAAGATTAATAAGCTTCTTGGTTTAGACCATGTTTAGACACCCTCCCGTACACCCGCCGCGCCCGTCAGCGACAGTCGTTCATACGAACGGGCTATTGTAACAGCTCCTCTTAATATCTTCTCCATTGGCATTGTACTTATCTGCAAGCAAGAAATACGTAGCCAATACGGAACCCTACATTGTGCGTGGCCCGACACGTATTTGCCCGTTTTTTTTAATCAAATTTGATTTTTTATGATATACCTAACCTTAATTTAAGGAGTATTTAATTAATACTTAATGGTCTATTTACCACAATTTATTTAATTAAGCTAGCATTCTTAGTTTCCGAGATGTATATTATATATTTAAGAGAGGTAGGGCACAGCGGATAATCCGGAAATAAATCCTCAAATCGGAGCAGCCGTCTGGGGCAAATAGCATTGGTCTCGGCCATGTTGTGTTCCTACGGTAAGTAAGGTTTCCAGAGCTCCACTTGGAGGGGTTGGGAGGGTTGGCAGCGCGTGAGTGATACCCCGGTATTGCAAGCGTCTATAGGCTACGGTGACGGCTTACCATATGCTTGCTTGCCACCTGTGTGGTATAAAACATAGATAGGATGTTTTAAATGACCCGAATTCATTGCTACCTTTCCTATAAAACAGGATCATTTGCGGTTGTTTGCCCTACACACTACACTCCAAATACCTAATGTTTCATGTACAGAGGTGTGTTTGTGTAGTGTGGATGACAAGACAGCCGCAGACGATCCAACCTAAAAAATCTGACTAAAAGATCTCTCAGATAAATCGAATTAGCCACGGTTATAGCTAGTGTTTGACGGTTTGCTTAATACACAGTTAAATAAATATGTACAGCCACTGTCCACAGCATACCGTCAGATACTACACAGATCGTAAGACACCTGTATATGCATATTTCCAGGTCAACAGGGAGGGTTGACATCGCCCACACTGTTCAACGTATTATTGTCGCGCTCAGCAATCAACATGTTGGCTGCCACGTTGATGGTGTTTGTGTAAATAAGCCTCAAGGACCATGCAGACATCGAACGGGAGCGAATATGTTGGCCCGCAGGTTTGTATACGTGTTCCTTGTGGGCGACCTATTCGCAAAGGAGCTACTGACTGTTTGTATGCCAGCCGGGTGCGGGCTAGCTCCGACACTGTGCCGGCAATGGTCGCCTCACGACTGGACTGCCCTAACGAGTTACTTACAGTGCCGGGTATGGCGTTTCATTATGCTTTATTGACCACAATACAAAGTACTGATACAACAGGCCGACTTTATGCTAAATGCATTCTCTACCAGTCAACCCTTGGGAGTGCAAAAATTCACGAACGCGGCTTGTTAAAGTAAATAAATTAAAAGTAAAAAAAATATATTTAAAAACAAGCTTTTATTTGATTGCGCTAAAAAGAATAAAACTTTTCTTTTAAAACTTTAACTATCAACTTATAACGTCATTATACAATTTATATGACATAAAAGCTTGTCGCGAGATTTACCTGTATATGAAAACATAATTATCGAACTAACATTTACTCGTACTACGAATAAATGTTAGTAATTAAATATCGCGACAAGCTTTTATGTCATATAAATTGTGTAATGACGTTATAAGTAACAATTTAAAAGTAAGCTACATGCAGTTAAGATAAGAATAAAAAAATAAACTGGCCGATTGATCCAATAAAAAAAAAGTTATAGTACTTCAAGTTCACGAAGGAAGAAAGTTTGCTGAAAATAAAAAATAAAAAAACAAAAAAAAAACTATGGGCCCTAGGTCAAATTTTTTTCGCTCAGCATGTAGCAGACCATCTCCCCTTTCTGCCATTATCCCATGTTCAATCCTCTACCAAACACCCTGTATATTGTCAGGGGTAAGGGAGCCCAACATAGGCTACCTTTTTACCCATGAAAGTATGTCAATCCAAAGGGAAAATATTTTTTCTACTATGGAGGGCGCTGTATGGGATGCTATCGGCCAACAGATGGCGCCACAAGTCGCGCTATCGGTTGTTTTGTTGTCAGACGAGATCTATGTCATAAAATTAACGCGAGCGAAGCCGCGAGGAAAAGCTAGTATAGATAAAATATATTTTAATCCAAAACCGGTTTAAAAAGAGCCATGTACCAATGTAAAATGTACCAAGGGTAGGGTCACATTATATTGGTTGTTAAAAGAAGAAGAAGAAGTAACTACAAAAATTACGATTTTCAGATTTATTCCTGTACTTGTGCTACATCATCTTGCTTCTTGCCAAATTTTAGGCGTCTAGGACAACCGGAAGTACCCTATAGGTTTTTGGTCGGAATGGTTTTGTACGAAAAACGGAACACAAACGGCTGTATCGTAATTTTGTTATCATAATATTGTATTGTCATCGATCTACAGTTTTAAGCAAAATTTCAGCTCAATCAGTCTTCGGGAAGTGGTTCAAAATTTCGTTCCAAGATTCCACCCTTACATACATACATACATACATACAGGTCAAGTTAAATAAAAGCTTTTAAAATAAAAATATTCTAAAATAAATATAGGGTGTTCTGAAATTATATGTTGCATAATGAAGTGGGACATAGTATCCGTTTCATAGATTTTATTTATCCAGCAATTATCAATTTTTAAGCTCATACAATTTTCCATACACACAAAAATAATATTCGTGTTCTGCCTCTAAAGAACATAACTTTTAAGCGGTATTCACATTATGACCGGAGCACGCCGCGTCTTAGCCGTAATTCAAAAACCGCGCGAGAACCGTTGTACTGTTTAGCATTATTAGGCTCGCGTGGCTTTTGAATACAGACAAAAGTTCGCTTCGCTTGTAAATTTAACTTTAAGTGGTAGAAAACATGGCTGCAAGTACTAAATCTGGCATTAAAACAGGCTAAAAACGAGCGGATTTCCGCCGACAAACAGCGTCATATGTAGATGCATCTTTACGGCATATCCACATCTATCTTTCTCTGTCACTCATTCGATCTCTGTCTTTCATTCAATAAAATGTAAAGTTATGAATGAAGCGGGGAAACGACTTACCTATCATATGCATTTACTTACCTTTACCTACTAATTACTATCAATCAAGCTAAATTTAACAAAAAATAAATCGAAATGTTCACAGCTGATAGTATTAGTAGATAGATAAGTACCTACTAGATTTCAAATAACTATCGTACAGTAATTTGGCGTTTAAAAGTTCATTAGATACATTTACAAAATTGTACCTATACCTAGGCATAAAATGTCAAGGTTACTTACAAAAAAAGTATCTCCCTCCGTTGTTCTTCACCGAACACGCCGACTTAGCGTGCCAACAAGCACTCACTGCACTCACTATGACCACTGCTGTCAAGTCAAGAGCGCCCATCAGTCCATCGACTACACTCGTCACGCAAAGCCTTTATCACTCCATCCTCAGTGCTCGCATTCTCTCAAAGAAATCCAGCAAATCCTAAATCCAACTGTAGGTATTCGAAAGCGGGAGTTCTCCGCGTCTCCAGTGACCCAATGCCGCTCCAAGAATACTCTCTGTACACAACATTGACACTATGTTCAAACACTCATCATTCATTTGTTTACGTACGGCAAGATGATAAATGACCACAACACAACACAACCGTTTACTCTGTCTGACGTAAGTAAGAACGAGAGAAAAAAGCAAAAAGAATGAAATAATATTTTTTGCGAAAAATCGTTGTCGCCGCGGTCAAAGGTGCCGCTCGTTTGAGTTGAGTTTGACCACGCCGCCACCGCCCTCGTCCCGCCCGCGACCCCGCGTGCTGCCCGCGACGCCCCTTTCCCTTATTACTAATACTAAGTAAGTGTTACCTATTTAGACCAGTCAATCGCGTGATTCGGTTCGGTTAAAATACAAGTTAAATAAAAGGTTATAATAATGCTATTTCGATACACAAATCAGTACCTGCACTACGAGGCAAGCAGTGTTTATGTCCAACTAGTTACATCAATGTAACTACATGGTAACTACAATGTAACTAGGTAAAATAGAGGTGAAGAACGGGCCTCTTTTTCTCTTTTAGTTAGACGTTGGGAGCCCTGTTTTAAGGTGCCATTATTACTTTAAAATGTGTTCGTGCAACTCACAATAAGAGATTGTTTTGATAATGTAATAGTGAAATTTGTAATACCTGTAATTGGTGTACACGTGAGAATAATACTGTATCATTAATTTAATGTACGTAATTGTGATGTGTACGTACACTGTTTATTGGTATGTCTGAATGAATAAAATAAAAATCTATGCATTTCTTTGTCGAGTCTGATCAAAGAGTAACGCGACCCGACCGTGGTGACGGCGACCATCAAATACAGGCTACGTACCTACGCAGTTGTAAAATCATCTATCAAATCAACCATCATCCCACTGCATGGATATGGGTCTTCCTTCAATAGAATAAGAGCGTACTCTGCCACGCCCTTTCACTACGGATTGGCAGAGGTCAGTGACCGTGTTTGATATACGCCATCGCGGGTGCGCGGGCGCGGGCGGCGGTGCGGGGTATCAGGCGCGGGAACGCCGCCGCCGCCGCCGCCCGCCGGCCGCCCTCGACGCCGACACAGACAAGGACGGGGCGTATAGCTCGCGTAGTAACAGCTGTTATAATGAATGAACGCGGTGCCCCCACGCGGCACCCCGGGTTTGTTACAAAGGCAGAACATGAATATTATTTTTGTGTGTATGGAAAATTGTATGAGCTTAAAAATTTATAATTGCTGGATAAATAAAATCTATGAAACGGATACTATGTCCCACTTCATTATGCAACATATAATTTCAGAACACCCTATATAGCATATACCTACATATTTATTATAATAAGATACATAGATAATAAATGTATAATACATATCTAAGATGATTCCTATGCAACATAAAACAATTAAAGGAATTACACGAACAAATGATGACGTACTTTCGTTTTAAAAATAGAGGCATTTTTGGTGTCTCTGATAGGGTCCGGCAGCGCATTCCAGAGTCGTGAAGCATGAAGAGTGAAAGTAAATTATGTTGTACCTATGTGTAATTTTTATAGGTCTTGGTTACCCGAAATAATGTATTTTTTTAAATGTATTTTTATATCACACTATTAATAGTTTTTAGTAGCAAGAATATTTTCCCATGGGAATGACATACTTTCTCGGGATAAAAAGTAGCCTATGTTGAGCTCTGTACCCCTGACAATATATGTACCTATACAATTTTTTGAATTGATCGGCTGCTTAGTCAAGCCGTGAAGGAATAACAATCACACAAACTCACTTTCTCATTTATAATATTGGTATGATTTTTGATAAACGCTCTTATTACGTATTTTTTAATATTCTAGAGTGACTCCGTAATGTCTTCTTACATGGCAGTAAATATCTTCTCACATTTCACCTTTCTCCAGAGTGTGTTCTTAAATGTTTTGTTAAAGTACCACTTCGATTAAATCTCTTATTACATATCTCACATTTATAAGGCCTTTCTCCAGAGTGTGTTCTTAAATGGTTTTTTAAAGTACTACTTTCATTAAATCTCTTCTTACATATCTCACATTTATAAGGCCTTTCTCCTGAGTGTGTTCTTAAATGTTTTTTTAAAGTACCACTTTGATTAAATCTCTTATTACATATCTCACATTTGTAAGGCTTTTCTCCAGAGTGTGTTCTTAAATGGTTTTTTAAATGTTCACTTTGAATAAATCTCTTATTACATATCTCACATTTATAAGGCTTTTCTCCTGAGTGTGTTCTTAAATGTTTTTTTAAAGCACCACTATGATTAAATCTCTTATTACATATCTCACATTTGTAAGGCTTTTCTCCTGAGTGTGTTCCTAAATGGCTTTTTAAATTACTATTTTGATTAAAAGTCTTCTTACATATTTCACATTCATAAGGCTTTTCTCCTGAGTGTATTCTTAGATGAGTTTTTAAAACACTTCTTGTAGTAAATCCCTTGTTACATATTTCGCACATATTTGATTTATCTTTTCTTGTCAATGAAGACGCGTTTAAACTACCTTTGTCATGACTCAATTGAATTTTAGATTTCATTAAATTATGATGTTCTATATGTTTAGTAAGTAAACATTTATTATCGAATTTGGAGCCGCAATCGTCGCAAATATATTCAATGTCGGTTTGGTTACACGTAGTCTTGTTAATATTTTTTGGTTTTGGCGTTTCAATGATAACTGCGTTATTTATTTCTGTTTCCTGACATCTTGGTTGAATATTTGCGTTGATTTGTAAATTTGTTTTTTCATTTATATCCGTGTGTGTTACTTTAGTTTTCTTCATTGGAGGTTCACCTGTAAAATATGATAAATAAAATAACATGGGCAGTGGTGAGCTAACGATAGATTTTTTCTCCTATAAACTTGTATTTGTCACATATACAAAGAGAAGCGCATCCATTTATAATTTATATGATGATTATTCAGTAGATATATAGTGTTTATAGTCGGATCGCATTATTATGATGTGTTTAATATGTTTAAATGTTTGTTGAAATTATTGTTGCGCGAATTCCTCACCATATTTAGCTGCGAGTCCCCGCGGCGGATTGTACTTGCGCATAAGTAGTTTCATTGTTCTGAAATTCAAAATGCAATATTAAAATAATGCGTGTATTTACGCACAGCAGCGCCTTCTACTTTATAAAGTGCAGACTGTCAGACTTTGACCAAATCCTACGGGAATCACGCACTTTTCGGGATAAAAAGTACCCTACGTGTTAAACCAAGGTACGTACATACCAAATATCATAAACATTGGCCCAGCCATTTGAGCGCGAAGAAGTAACAAACAAACACCCCAACTTTCGCCCTTATAATATTAGTGGGGTTATCATTTTTACCTGCCACCACTGTCTATAGTATGTTTAGGTGAAGTAAGTATATGACATTTCCACGCCTCCAAAGTTTTAAATTGTATATTGCAATCTTCACAAAACCTCTGTGTAGATGGGACGTTTTGTTCTTCCACCTGAAAAAAATTTAAAAATCTGTTACCCGCGGCAAACTATCTCTTTTATCTGAAGCTGTCTCTTTTTATCTTCTTTAGTTTGGCAGTGACAGCTATAATAGTATAATGTGTTGGCTTTTTCGTATGAATATATGGCCTATGACACTCACAAATAATGTGGTTATCTATTGATGAAAGAATTTTCAAAATCGGTTTAGTAGATCTAGAGCATACTACTCCTAAAACCTCACAAGCTTTACCTCTTTATTATAATACTAGCTGCTGCCCGCGGTGTTACCCGCGTTTTAGTTTTATGCACAGTAGCGCCACCTACTAAAGGTACCATTACCATTCAAGGTATCAGCTACCTACATACCAAATATCATAAAAATTGGCCCACCCATCTGAGCGTGATGAATATCAAACATACAAACTTTCGCCTTTATAATATTAGTGGGTTTTTACAACATTTTGTATTAAAAGTAGTTATAAAGGCAACGACTCACTGGCTTGACGACTGAATCCTTTTTCGTAACTTTCAAATGAGGTCTCCCTTGAATTTTTTTCTTCGTTTTTACTGTGGCGAATGGTAGATCATCTTTGAAGTCGGACACAGTAGATTGTGTTTCGTACTGGTCTGATTCTAGTGTTTCTTGGTCTTGGAGAGGCGAGTCTGAAAATCATCATAGAAATAGCAATATTAACTCAAGTTTTTAAAGAATTAGATCCGTTCTTAAGATGGCATAATCAAATTGAAAAAGTAATCAAAAGTTTGGCCAGTGCATGTTAATGTCTTAAAGGTCTGGCTAAAATTACGCATAAGGAAACATTAAGAAGCATCTACTTTGCATATTTTGAGAGCATTATGCACTATGGCATAGAAGAAGTATGGGGAAATGGGTGCCATTTTACGATACTAAAGAATATTTTGCTAAATTATTTGACTGAATCCAAATCTTTATTATATCATGGTTTAGTAACATCTCATTTAAATTACGGTATAATATTTTGGGGCAGCTCGCGGGATAATGACAGAGTTTTTAAAGCACAGAAAAGATGTATCCGTTCGATGTGTGGACTTAAATCTAGGGATAGTTGTGTACCTATGTTTAGGTCCCTTAAATTAACATTACCATGCATTTAGAATTTTGCAAATATGTATTTTTGTTAAATCCAATCCTCATCTGTTCCAAAAAAATTATGAAACAAGTATAAGAAAAGATCAGGGGGGTTCACAACCGCATTGACAAAAAGTTTCATTGGAATGGCTCCTGTTATTTTCAATAAACTGCCAGATAATTTTAAGAGCTTAGACATGCCGAAATTTAGGAATAAATTAAAACTGTTTTTGACTGAGAAATGCTAATATTATAACATAAAATAATATTTAAATGATAATTTGAATCGATGGAAATTTTTGACTATTTAATTGATTTGCTTTTTGATTTAAGTATGTGATTGTAATATTATTTATTTTTTATCAATTTGATTTGATTTGATCAATATTACTATTCTGTAACTATTTATTAATATGATTTTATGACATTAAATTTGCCTTACATAATGAATTTATTGTAACTGTATTTGCATGCCCAATGGGATTTATTAATATGCGATATTAATAAATCCCATAAATGATTTTATTTATTTATTTTATCGACATGATGACCTGTGGGTCATGAAGAAAACGAACTTATATTATTTAGATGTTTATCTATATAATATAATGTATTGGTTATAAAATATAGTATCGTTGAATTAGTATCCCATAACACAAGTCTCGAACTTACTTTGGGGCTATCTCAACCTGTGTAATTTGTTCCTATATATTTATTTATTATTAAATTAAACAGGAATATGGCAATATGTTACCTTGTTCTATGTCTATATTTTTCTTTTCAATGTCCAAATATGTCGGTTCTTCTTTCACCTCAATTTTCACAGGAATTGAACCCACAACAATATGCTCTATTTGCGAACAAGTCAATGGGCTGTTTAGTTTATATGACGCCCTGTCAATAATTGTTATTGATTTTTCTGTCAGCTATAAAAATATAAATTACTATAGTGTTTTAGGGTTCCTTACTAAAAGAGTGTTGGGAAGAACTCCCTCAGCTATATTTTAATGCGTCATTAACTTTAAAAATGCATATCAGAAACTGGCGGCAAGACTAGCATGACAAAAAGCTTCTGAAAAAGAATTAAATAAAAATAAGCTTCTCACCAATGGTTCTGTATTCAGGATCTCTGTGAGCACTCCTTCAGCTTTCAAAGCCCTCAACATCAGTGTGCAAGCACTCTGGAGGTGCGCTAAGCATATGTAACATGCCACTACTGGTTTCTGCAATGTGTATAGCTGTGTATATTTATAAAAACAATAGTTTATTTTTCCTGTTGAAGGGGACAGGGGAGTGCAGACAAGTCCTATCTCGTCTCTGTCGTCCTCCCTGTAACTCAGTGTAGGGGCATTTTATGTGAAAAGAGCTCCCAGCCTATGTGTTTCCTTCGCACAATGACATGGGACTATTTAAGAGGTAAATTAGAGTTCTTGTCAGAGGTGGGCAACGCATTGGTAATGCCCCTGGTGTTGCTGATGTCCATGGGCGGTGGTGACCACTTTCGATCAGGTGGCCTACTTGCCTATTTGTCTGCCGTAAAAAGAAAAAAAATCTAAAAAGGCTATGTTGCAAATATGTACCATATCGCATTAAATATGTCCGCACACATAAGCATACCGGCGGTGTAGCTATAGCTGTCTTGGAACGCACAACAAATTAAGAAAGGTTTTAGAGGTAGTAGGAAGTACTGAAAGGACTTCCCTCGGTCAAGAGAGTAGCCTTAGGGGCAGGGAACTCCACAGAAACGTGAGATGTAGCAAGGGATTTTTGATATATTGTACTTACAGAACAACCCGTCAGTTTTTCATAAACTTCCTGTAATGGTGTGTTGCAAATAAAATGAATTTTTGTGTTTACAGCTAAACATAATCTACATACAGCTAGAAAAGACATTTTTTTTTCTTATTTTATATTAAATTAAATTTAACTGCATAATCTTGTAATAGAATAGTTTTGAGCGTAAATATTTACACGATACATGCATTTACTGTACCTACTTATATTATATTATTAATATAAAAAGGAGTAAGAGTTTTAAAAATTACAAATCGAAGCAGATTCGAAGACAATAAATTATAATGTCAATGTCAATTAATGTCAAACTCACAGTCAGTCACCACACCACACCACCTAATATCCGTCAATTTTCGCAACATCGTGATTTTGGTGTCTGGTGGATGAACTAAAATTTTTAAAAAAGCGAACATATTGTAAGTTTGTACCATGGAAGTAATGTAACTTATTACTTCCATGGTTTGTACCAAGAAGCTTAAATATTACATTTGAGCTTCTTGGTTTGTACATACTTCACTTAACGTCACGTTTTTTTTTGACGAATCTCACATCCCAAACTAAGCAAGCTCGTGCTATGGGTACTAGATTCCTGATAAATATATTTAAATACATTTTTTTATAAATTAATACCATATTATACATAGAAAACACCCAGAAAAGGCAAAAAGACATGTTCATGCACACAAATGTTTGCCTTGAAATGCTGCTTGATGGCGTATCCACACGCTCGGCAAACAACGGCGAACAGCGAACACGAACAGCAAACACGAACGTGTGGACACTGTTTGTCTGTTTTTGTTTGTGTTTGCCAGGTTTTTGTGCACGAATCAAAGGGTGTTCGCCAAACATGTTTGCGATGTATCCACACGCTCGTGATGCAGTCAGTAATAACTGCCAAACGAAAGCTTTGTTTCCTTCTTTTTCTGATTATTATTTATAAGTAATTGTAAAAATTATTTAAATTTCAATAAATAATTATCTAGGTACTATTATTTTATTTAGAGATCAGAATAATAAACTACGCCTGAAGTGACATGTAAAGAATCCAACATGATTACGCGTTCGTCATGCCAAAGATCACACTCCCACAGAACGTGATGAGCTGTTTGTTCTACTCTGGTATTTGCGGTAGAACACTCACAGAAAGGAGAAGGTACAACCTTGAAATAAAATAACTTGGCCTTAAAGTTTCCGTGTCCCGTTAAAAATTGAGCTACTTGATGGTCGACCTCTAGCCAGGTTTTCTTTAATCTGTCTCTCACAGAGGGAAAGAACAGATACAGATGACGGCCTTTTACGGAAGTCTCCCACCTTTCCTGCTATTCCGACAGAAGAGTCTGTAATACGTCATCTAACGGATTAAATAGTCTATTTATTTTGTCACGATCACGGGTCATTTCTTTTGATCTATATTACATCGACGCGCGACGCTGTATCTCCAAATCGACCTCCCGAGGAGTACCTCCGTGCTGACAGTTCTGTAAGACTTACACAAAAATATCAAGGCAAGACTCTGACTTTGCAATAATTTTCTTCGCGCAGCCCCAATTGTTACACGATCCGCGAAAACCGCTGAACCATATGTTATACAACCCAGGTACGTCGCAGTATAAACCATTTTTAACGTTCTAAACTAAAGGTTAAGCCCCAGGTTGCGGCAGATACTCGAGTTAAGGCATAAAAATTATTTTTGGCTTTTTCTCCTACCTGCTTCATATGTTCAATGAAATTAAAGTTTTTGTCTAAAAGTAAACTTATGTAGGTAGCAGACTGTGATTTTATTTGAAACTAAAACTCCATTAAAGTGAAAGCGCGGAGGGACTTTTAAATTTCCCTTAAGCATAAGTTGATACGTTTTATGAGGTGCAAATTCGAGACGGTTACGATTTCCCCATTCCGAGATAATGTCAAGACTCGTTTCAGCAAATTTTTTTAAAAATGCCCGCGAACTAGCATTAATTAATAAAAGACCGTCATCAACATAACCCGTCAAGGAGCATCCATCCGGTAAGGGGAGGCTGAAAAAGTCGTCAAAGCCGATATTCCACAGGTAGGGACCCAATACTGAGCCTTGTGGGCAGCCTAATGTGAGCACCTTTGACGCAGCATAGTGTCCGAGTTTAATTTAGATAGGTATACCATTTTCAAAGTACGTCAGAATAAGAGCGCAAATATTACTATAACATCCTCTGGTCTTAAGTTTAAGTCCCCAAAAACTAAAATCCTATTATTTAATGCGATAGTCCGTAGTGGTTTGGAGTACTGCAGTGTGGTCTGGAATCCATTCTATGACGTGTATACGAAGAGGCTAGAGAGAGTGCAGAAAAGATTTCTATGGCACCTTGCATATTCTTGTAATCTGGGCAAAAGTGTTCTGAAATACGACGATAGATTAAAATACTTTAAGATTGTATCTCTATTGAATCGAAGACGCATGCACGATTTGTTTTTTTTGTACAAACTGGCGAATGACGTCCTCGACGCACCGGATCTGCTGCATGGTCTTAAATTTTCAGCACCGTCTATACTCCCACGACCTTCGCGATTTAAGCTTCTAGTGGCCGAGTCTAGCAAGTCGAATCTTGGTCAACACGCGCCTTTGAATAGACTTATTAGAGAACTGAACTGCATGCCCAAGACCCTCGATTTTGACCTATTCGTGGACGGCATTCGTAGGTTTAAGAAGATATTGCATGCTTATTTTACTGCTTCCCCTTTGTAATTTATTGTGATTTTTTTTTTAATTCTATTTTATTTTATTTTTATTTTTATTTGTATTATAAATGCGTAATTAAATTTTTCTAATTGTAATTTTTCTTGATTTTAAATCCATATTATTTATTGTTGTTGCTTTACAAACGCATGCAGTCTTCACCTGTAAATGTATTAACATTAAGCTAGAAATGTATATCGACGTATTAAATCTAATGTAATAGTGTTTTTTATGTTGGTGATCAATAAATAAATAAATAAAAATAAAGTAATAACATTGGCCACCAAGCATTATCAAAAGCACCCGAGATATCTAAAAACACCCCTATCACATATTTACTTTCAAAATGCTCAACTGCTTTACGGACGGTAAGGGCTGTATCGACGGTAGATTTCCCGACGGTGAAACCAAACAGTCTTTCGTGAAGTTTAGGGCCACCTGGTAGCAAACGCGGAACTATGAGACGTTCCGAGAACCTTACCCAATGATGGTAGAAGGGTAATAGGACGATAGGATTTAGGATCGTCAGGCTGTTTATCACCGCCTTTAGGTATTAATCCAATGAAGCCTTGTCGCCAGACGGTAGGAAAATAACCTTCGTCGATGCAACGATTGTAAACCATTAAGATGGAATCAGCGGCTACTTTGCTTGCTTCTTGAATCATCCTATTAGTTTTCACCAGAAGCCTTATTAGTTGGCAAAGCCTTAACTACCGATAGAAACTCGTCTAGTAACGGAAGATCGGATTTTGGAGTTAGAGGGCATGGCGTGGCCGAATCTCGAACGTCACGATGATATTCCCTATCCTTACTTATGTTATCGTCCAGTATCAAAACGTTTAATAAGCTTCAGCAGTCTCCTCTACACCAAGAGTAATGCGTGTTATTGAGTTTAATATTAGTTACATAAGCTTGGTCAATGCGCCTATTTGCCTTAAACTCGTGATATAGTGGAGACCACTGACCCTCATCATTTAGTTTATCTACAACGCGTCGTAATAGGTTGCCTTTGGATTTTTGAACACCGGCCCGATAGTGAGATCTTGCAATACGTAATTCTGTTAAAGCCGTTTGATAAATTACTCCCTCTATTTTTCGTTTCTTTAATTAAGCAGTCTTACGTCGAGCACTACGAAAAGCCCTACGCAACCGCGACAAGGAATCGTTCCACCAGTCGCAACGTCGTCGATCTACCACCGCTTTACGGCCAAGTGTGACGTCAGCGCAATATGTGAAGGTGTCCGACAGAAGTTCCGCACTTTCCGCGACCGTCAACTGAGCGCGAAATGAAATCCTTGACATGAGCAGAAAACATGGATCTAAAAAATTCCCAGTTTGCGTTTCTGATTTTGTATTGAAAGTTGATTTGTTTAAATGTGTGTAAATCATTTACAACAGGAGAGAACTCACAAACAATTAGACGGTGATCACTGCAAGAAGCATCTGGAAGTACGCGCCAATTAAGTATATGGACGTCTGCACTAGAAAGTGTGACGTCAATAGAAGACTCGCCCATTGGGCCACTAAAAGTAGGTGGTGCTTCAGGAGTGTTATGAATAATAAAGTTCATCTCTGCAATGAAATCCTCGACAGAAGTTAATGGTGTATATGGGGACCGACAGGGTCGGAGTATTGAAAATAACAGCTCACAACAAAAATTTTAAAACGAGGAGACGTTACTTCGGCGATCGCACAGTGAGTGGACATCAAGTTCGTAATAGCGGTTACGGTTAAATCGCTCTTTGGCACATAGATACCGGCGCGTGCTTTATTATTGATCTGTACAAATTTACTATTAAAATGAGCCCGCTGGTATTGCTCTTGGACTAGAACGAGATCAAGCTTATAATCCGCAACAAGCTTATCTAACTCAGATGTCGCAATCCTATCGTTATGGAGATTTAATTGTGAAATTACAACTTTATCCATACGTGGTGTTTAAAATTAGGTATTCTAACTTAGCTGCGTACGTAGGGCAAATCTCAGACCCGGTCTGATGGTCGGCCGCTTTCTTTAAACGGCGGCACGTTGCGCATGTTGGCTTAAAGTCTTTTTCGGATTTTTTTGTACACTCGCGCGAGTCGTGTGTTCCGGCACAGTGTGAACAAGTAGGCTTGTCTTCAGAACAATATTTATGCACGTGGCCATATTGCTGGCATTTTAAGCAACGGACTACTTCAATATCGTCGATGAATCTACAAGTTGCAAAATCTATGAAAATTTTATCCTTGATTGAAATTAAATGTTTCCGAATTTCCGCGAATAACTCGATACCTATCCGTTTTCTGCCATAAGCTGCTGAACGACGACGCACTATTTTGACTTCCTTCGTGAAGTCCGACGCACTAATGCTCATCTCATCTTTAATTATACAAAGCCGGTAACAATTTGGTGTCATCCATATTGCCGGGAATGTCTTTTATAATGATACGCGGTCGGCGCCCTTTCGGTTTTCAAGCTTAAGACCGGCCGTGTTAATTCCTTGAAAGGATTGTAATTTTTTAATTTGGGCTTCATTAGACACGCGCGGTACAACTCCGGATTTGGTTGTTTTTTTAACACCGACAATTTGGAAGCCATCGTGGGACGGTTTGATGGCTTTCATATGGCCCTCTTTAGTCGCTGCAGACGAGGTGAGCTCAGAGGAACGCTCCTCAGTTGGATAGGCAACGACGCAAGGCATAGGTGGACGTGTTTGCACCGGTTTCATCTGCTTAGGCAGTCGCAATTTTAGACGGTCGGCATAAGACGCATTATTATTGTTGTTATTAACGCTTTGTACTGGTTCGGACGTCGTAATTGAGGATTTAACGGCTAAAAGATCGCGCTCAGCAATTGCCAGCTTTGTTTCGGCGGTAGAAGATTTTATTGCTAAAAGTGACACAATAGCCGTTACTCGCCGAGTCATATCCATTATTTCCAACTTGTTTGCGATATTAATTCGTGACGACTGATCCTCACCCATCGGGGGACCGCTCAGTACAAATTTATTACTAGCCGACAATTTGTTATCTATTGTCTATTAGTTAATACCTAGTACCTACACAGTTATGTTTAATTAAATGTCTATAGCGGTCCCCCGACGTGATGACGCTTTGGAAGTATCATGAGTAACTACTAATAACTAAAATAAGTATTATATCATAAAATTAAAAGGTCGAATAGGGAGTACATAATTATTATTTATTTACTTTTTAGCGGTTTTGAGTCGGGGGTTTTTTAAATTTTTAATTTAAGTTTTATTTGAAGTTTTTTATACTTTCGTTTTATTCTAATCCCTATCCGTTTCATTTGTATTTTAGATATGAGAGGTATTGTGAAACATGTATGAGGGAATTGCGAAATATGTATGAGAGTTATTGCGGAATATGTATGAGGGTATTGCGATATATATGTGAGAGGTACTGCAAAATCTGTATTAGGGTATTTCGAAATATGTATGAGAGGTATTGCGAAATATGTATGAATGGTATTGCGAAATATGTATGAGAGCGAAATATGTACGAGAGACCAATTGCGAATATGAGAGGTATTGTGAAATATGTATGAATGGTATTACGAAATATGTATGAGAGATATTGCGAAATATGTAGGTATGCGAGTTATTGCGAAATACGGTATTAGGGTATTGCGAAATATGTATGAGACAAAACGGATTCAACGAGCCCAAACGCGATGGGGTTATGTCGTTTAATTACTAGGTTCCTATGGCCTCCTTCCAGCTCCATCATCAGACCCTGGTTACCATCTGGCACCAAAGTGCTCATAAAGACAGATCAAACGAGCCCAAACTCGATGAGGTTATGTCGTTTAATTACTGAGTACCCATGTCTATCTTCCAGCTCCATCATCAGATCAGCTCCATAACTGTTTTAACAAAGGTGTGTGACCAAAGGAAGGTCGAGCCTCGCTCGCTTCGCTCGCTCGGTTTTTGATGGGCACAAGCCTACTTAACTTAACCCAGCAATAGCGGAATATCATAGATAGTCATCCAGCTTCATCATCAAACCCTGGTTACCATCCTTCACCAAAGTACTCGTCAATACGAATCAAACGAGCCCAAACTAGATGGGGTTATGTTGTGTAATTACTAAGTTACCATGGCCACCTTCCAGCTCCATCATGAGACCCTGGTTACCATCTGGCACCAAAGTACTCGTCAAGACGGATCAAACGAGCCTAAACTAGATGGGGTTATGTCGTTTAATTACCGAGTTCCTATGGCCACCTTCCAGCTCCATTATCAGACCTTGGTTACCATCTAGCACCAAAGTACACAGATACACATGCAAAATTTATAAAACCTCTTTGTGGGTCGGGGATAAAAATACAACGCGATAGCAATAAACATTAAGTATGACGAGCGAAGCCGCGAGCCCAGCTAGTGAATTATACCTATATATGAAGTATATGAACTATTCAATGAGACCATTCCAATGAGCCCAAACACGATACATCTGCTGTAATTTGACGAGGAGTTGAGTATACTGCAGGTTCCGGATGATGCTGCAGCATCAGATCAAGTTTACCATATTCTTGCAATATCATGACAGTAACAGTATACCAAATTTAGACACCCTCCCGTCGGGTGTACGGGCCGCGCCCGTCAGCGACAGTCGTTCATACGAACGGGCTATTGTAACAGCTCCTCTTAGTATCTTCGCCATTGGCATTGTACTCATCTGCAAGCAAGAAATACGTAGCCAATACGGAACCCTACATTGTGCGTGGCCCGACACGTATTTGCCCGTATTTTTTTATCAAATTTGATTTTTTATGATATACCTAACCTTAATTTAAGGAGTATTTAATTAATACTTAATGGTCTATTTACCACAATTTATTTAATTAAGCTAGCATTCTTAGTTTCCGAGATTTATATTATATATTTAATAATATTTAAGAGAGGTAGGGCACAGCGGATAATCCGCTCAAATCGGAGAAGCCGTCTGGGGAAGGACCTCCACCTTACACAAGATCGTAGCCAAATAGCATTGGTCTCGGCCATGTTGTGTTCCTACGGTGAGTAAGGTCTGCAGAGCTCCACTTGGAGGGGTTGGGAGGGTTGGCAGCGCGTGAGTGATCTAGTCTATAGGCTACGGTGACGGCTTACCATCAGGCCGACCGTATGCTTGCTTGCCACCTGTGTGGTATAAAACATAGGTAGGTTCTTTTAAATGACCCGAATTCTTTGATAAAATCTCTTATTACATATCTCACATTTATAAGGCTTTTCTCCTGAGTGTGTTCTTAAATGGTTTTTTAAAGTACCACTTTGATTAAATCCCTTATTACATATCTCACATTTATAAGGCTTTTCTCCTGAGTGTGTTCTTAAATGGTTTTTTAAAGTACCACTATGATTAAATCTCTTATTACATATCTCACATTTATAAAACTTTTCTCCTGAGTGTGTTCTTAAATGTTGTGTTAAATTACTACTTTCATAAAATCTCTTATTACATATCTCACATTGATAAAGTTTTTCTCATGAGTGTATTCTTAGATGTACTTTTAAATTACTACTTGTAGTAAATCCCTTATTACATATATCTCATTTGTAAGGCTTTTCTCCTGAGTGTGTTCTTAGATGAGTTTTTAAATGACTACTTGTAGTAAATCGCTTGTTACATATCTCACATTTATAAGGCTTTTCTCCTGAGTGTGTTCTTAAATGGTTTTTTAAAGTACCACTTTGATTAAATCCCTTATTACATATCTCACATTTATAAGGCTTTTCTCCTGAGTGTGTTCTTAAATGGTTTTTTAAAGTACCACTATGATTAAATCTCTTATTACATATCTCACATTTATAAAACTTTTCTCCTGAGTGTGTTCTTAAATGTTGTGTTAAATTACTACTTTCATAAAATCTCTTATTACATATCTCACATTGATAAAGTTTTTCTCATGAGTGTATTCTTAGATGTACTTTTAAATTACTACTTGTAGTAAATCCCTTATTACATATATCTCATTTGTAAGGCTTTTCTCCTGAGTGTGTTCTTAGATGAGTTTTTAAATGACTACTTGTAGTAAATCGCTTGTTACATATCTCACATTTATAAGGCTTTTCTCCTGAGTGCATTCTTAGATGGGTTTTTAATTCACTATTTTGATTAAATCTCTTTTTACATATCTCACATTTGTAAGGCTTTTCTCCTGAGTGTGTTCTTAAATGGTTTTTTAAAGTACCACTATGATTAAATCTCTTATTACATATCTCACATTTATAAGGCTTTTCTCCTGAGTGTGTTCTTAAATGGTTTTTTAAAGTACCACTTTGATAAAATCTCTTATTACATATCTCACATTTATAAGGCTTTTCTCCTGAGTGTGTTCTTAAATGGATTTTTAAAGTACCACTTTGATAAAATCTCTTATTACATATTTCACATTTATAAGGCTTTTCTCCAGAGTGTGTTCTTAAATGGTTTTTTAAATCACTATTTCGATTAAATCTTTTATTACATATCTCACACAGATAAGGCCTTTCTCCAGAGTGTGTTTTTAAATGGTTTTTTAAAGTACCACTATGATTAAATCTCTTATTACATATCTCACATTTATAAAACTTTTCTCCTAAGTGTGTTCTTAAATGTTTTTTTAAATCCCTATTTTGATTAAATCTTTTATTACATATCTCACACAGAAAAGGCCTTTCTCCAGAGTGTGTTCTTAGATGGGTTTTTAAATTACCACTTTGATTAAATCCCTTATTACATATCTCACATTTATAAGGCTTTTCTCCTAAGTGTGTTCTTAAATGTTTTTTTAAATCACTATTTTGATTAAATCTTTTATTACATATCTCACACAGATAAGGCCTTTCTCCAGAGTGTGTTCTTAGATGGGTTTTTAAAGTACCACTTTCATTAAAATTTTTATTACATATCTCACATTTGTAAGGCTTTTCTCCCGAGTGTGTTCTTAAATGTTTTGTTAAATTACCACTTTCATTGAATCTCTTATTACATATCTCACATTTGTAAGGCTTTTCTCCTGAGTGTGTTCTTAGATGAGTTTTTAAATTACTACTTGTAGTAAATCCCTTGTTACATATTTCGCACATATTTGATTTATCTTTTCTTGTCAATGAAGACCTGTTTAAACTACCTTTGTTATGACTCAATTGAATTTTAGATTGCATTAAATTATGATGTTCTATATGTTTAGTAAGTAAACATTTATTATCAAATTTCGAGCCGCAATCGTCGCAAATATATTCAATGTCGTTTTGGTTACACGTAGTTTTGTTAATATTTTTTGGTTTTGGCGTTTCAATGATAACTGCGTTATTTATTTCTGTTTCCTGACATCTTGGTTGAATATTTGCGTTGATTTGTAAATTTGTTTTTTCATTTATATCCGTGTGTGTTACTTTAGTTTTCTTCATTGGAGGTTCACCTGTAAAATATGATAAATAAAATACCATGGGCAGTGGTGAGCTAACGATAGGGTGACCCGTGCGTGCAAATGCATTTTTTCTCCTATAAACTTGTATTTGTCACATATACAAAGAGAAGCGCATCCATTTATAATTTATATGATGATTATTCAGTAGATATATTGTGTTTATAGTCGGGAATCGCATTATTATGAATGTGCTTAATATATTTAAATGTTTGTTGATATTATTGTTGCGCGAATTCCTCACCATATTTAGCTGCGAGTCCCCGCGGCGGATTGTACTTGCGCAGAATTAGTTTCATTGTTCTGAAATTCAAAATGCAATATTAAAATAATGCGTGTATTTACGCACAGCAGCGCCTTCTACTTTATAAAGTGCAGACTGTCAGACTTTGACCAAATCCTACGGGACTCACGCACTTTTCGGGATAAAAAGTACCCTACGTGTTAAACCAAGGTACGTACATACCAAATATCATAAACATTGGCCCAGCCATTTGAGCGCGCAGAAGTAACAAACAAACACCCCAACTTTCGCCCTTATAATATTAGTGGGGTTATCATTTTTACCTGCCACCACTGTCTATAGTATGTTTAGGTGAAGTAAGTATATGACATTTCCACGCCTCCAAAGTTTTAAATTGTATATTGCAATCTTCACAAAACCTCTGTGTAGATGGGACGTTTTGTTCTTCCACCTGAAAAATAATAAAAAAACTGTTACCCGCGGCAAACTATCTCTTTTATCTGAAGCTGTCTCTTTTTATCTTCTTTAGTTTGGCAGTGACAGCTATAATAGTATAATGTGTTGGCTTTTTCGTATGAATATATGGCCTATGACACTTTTTTTCAAAAAGATCTAGAGCATACTCCTCCTAAAACCTCACAAGCTTTACCTCTTTATTATAATACTAGCCGCTGCCCGCGGTGTTACCCGCGTTTTAATTTTATGCACAGTAGCGCCACCTACTAAAGGTACCATTACCATTCAAGGTATCAGCTACCTACATATACCACATACCAAATATCAAAAAATTGGCCCACCCATCTGAGCGTGATGAATATCAAACATACAAACTTTCGCCTTTATAATATTAGTGGGTTTTTACAACATTTTGTATTAAAAGTAGTTATAATGGCAACGACTCACTGGCTTGACGACTGAATCCTTTTTCGTAACTTTCAAATGAGGTCTCCTTTGAATTTTTTTCTTCGTTTTTACTGTGGCGAATGGTAGATCATCTTTGAAGTCGGACACAGTAGATTGTGTTTCGTCCTGGTCTGATTCTAGTGTTTCTTGGTCTTGGAGAGGTGAGTCTGAAAATCATCATAGAAATAGCAATATTAACTCAAGTTTTTAAAGATGTCAACTAATACTAAGTGCAGACTCATTCTCCGAGTTGGAATGTTGTATACAAGCAAGTTGGAGAGGGCTTACAGAATGGCTTGAAGCCCATGGCCTCAGGATAAACGAGGAAAAGAGTTACTACATGATATTTAGGCGTAGTGTCAAAAGTCCGGATCATATTTGTAATATAGCGATTAATAAATCAACATGCATTCGATTTCTTGGAATTGAATTAGATCCGTTCTTAAGATGGCAGATTCAAATTGAAAAAGTAATCAAAAGTTTGGCCAGTGCATGTTACTGTCTTAAAGGTCTGGCTAAAATTACGGATAAGAAAACATTAAGAAGCATCTACTTTGCATATTTTGAGAGCATTATGCACTATGGCATAGAAGTATGGGGAAATGGGTGCCATTTTACGATACTAAAGAATATTTTGCAAAATTATTTGACTGAATCCAAATCTTTATTATATCATGGTTTAGTAACATTGGTCGCAAAAGGAAATTCTTAAAGGAGACTACCACCTGAACCTCAAAAAAACAGTAATGGACACTTGCATCCTGCCAACCCTCACTTATGGTAGTCAAACATGGACCTACACAAATAAAATTAAAAATAAAATCACGTCGTGCCAGCGAGCCATGGAGCGCAGCATGCTGAAGTTGAGGAAAATAGATAAAATCAGAAGCAAACACATAAGGGAAAAAACTAAACTTACAGATGCCCTCCACCAAGCGCTGCGTCTCAAATGGAAATGGGCGGGACATGTGTCGCGACTTAAGGACAAACGCTGGTCAATACTAGAAACAAAGTGGTCTGGGCCAATAGGCAAAAGGAACAGAGGACGACCAATGAAACGGTGGGCCGACGACATTAAACAAATTGCTGGGAGTGGCTGGATGGAGGTCGCTAAGGACAGACAAAAATGGCTAGATTTGGAGGAGGCTTTTACCCTTAAGGGGTCCATGTCACAGGAACTAACCGTACTAAACTAGTTTAAGAAAACAACTAACAGTACTAACAATACATTTGAAATGTATTTTTTGTGATTTGGAATAAATAAAAAGCTTTATTATTATTATTATTAGTAACATCTCATTTAAATTACGGTATAATATTTTGGGGCAACTCGCGGGATAATGACAGAGTTTTTAAAGCACAGAAAAGATGTATCCGTTCGATGTGTGGACTTAAATCTAGGGATAGTTGTGTACCTATGTTAAGGTCCCTTAAATTATTAACATTACCATGCATTTAGAATTTTGCAAATATGTATTTTTGTTAAATCCAATCCTCATCTGTTCCAAAAAAATTGTGAAACAAGTATAAGAAAAGATCAGGGGGGTTCACAACCGCATTGACAAAAAGTTTCATTGGAATGGCTCCAGTTATTTTCAATAAACTGCCAGATAATTTTAAGAGCTTAGACATGCCGAAATTTAAGAATAAATTAAAACTGTTTTTGACAGAGAAATGCTATTATAACATAAAATAATATTTAAATGATAATTTGACTCAATGGAAATTTATGACTATTTAATTGATTTGTTTTTTATTTATTTATTGATTTGTGTTATTGTAATATAATTTTTTTTTGATCAATTTAATTTGATTTGGTCAATATTACTGATATTACTATTCTGTGACTATTTATTAATATGATTTTATGACATTACATTTGCCTTATATAATGAATTTATTGTAACTGTGAAAACATTGTAACTCTATTTGCATGCCCAATGGGTTGTATTAATCTCGCAAATAAATGATTTTATTTATTTATTTTAGCGACATGATGACCTGAGGGTCATGAAGAAAACTAACTTTTTCTGCTTGGGGTGTGCACAGATATTATAATACTTAACAGTAGTATCGTTGAATAATAGTATCTCAGCCTGTGTAATTTGTTCCTATATATTTATTTATTATTAAATTAAACAGGAATATGGGAATATGTTACCTTGTTCTATGTCTATATTTGTCTTTTCAATGTCCAAATATGTCGGTTCTTCTTTCACCTCAGTTTTCACAGGAGTTGAACCCACAACAATATGCTCTATTTGCGAACAAGTCAATGGGCTGTTTAGTTTATATGACGCCCTGTCAATAATTGTTATTGATTTTTCTGTGAGCTATAAAAATATAAATTACTATAGTGTGTTTTAGGGTTCCTTACTAAAAGAGTGTTGAGAAGAACTCCCTCAGCTATATTTTAATGCGTCATTAACTTTAAAAATGCATTTCAGAAACTGGCGGCAAGACTAGCATGACAAAAAGCTTCTGAAAAAGAAAAATAAGCTTCTCACCAATGGTTCTGTATTCAGGATCTCTGTGAGCACTCCCTCAGCTTTCAAAGCCCTCAACATCAGTGTGCGAGCACTCTGGAGGTGCGCTAAGCATATGTAACATGCCACTACTGGTTTCTGCGATGTGTATAGCTGTGAATATTTATAAAAACAATAGTTTATTTTTCCTGTTGAAGGGGACAGGGGAGTGCAGACAAGTCCTATCTCGTCTCTGTCGTCCTCCCTGTAACTCAGTGTAGGGGCATTTTATGTGAAAAGAGCTCCCAGCCTATGTGTTTCCTTCGTAGTATGACATGGGACTATTTAAGAGGTACAGTCAACAAAGGAGTTGACTGACCCCCCTCTGTATATATGATTAAAGATTTCTAAATATTGCGTGAAGGGATTTACTTGAAAATTTGTAATTACATAGTACAATATGAATACTATTGATAAATAAATTTTCAAGTAAATCCCTTCACGCAATATTTAGAAATCTTTAATCATATATACAGAGGGGGGTCAGTCAACTCCTTTGTTGACTGTACATTAGAGTTCTCGTCAGAGGTGGGCAACGCATTGGTAATGCCCCTGGTGTTGCTGATGTCCATGGGCGGTGGAGACCACTTTCGATCAGGTGGCCTACTTGCCTATTTGTCTGCCGTAAAACGAAAAAAAATCTGCAAAGGCTATGTTCTAAATATGTACCTTATCGCATTAAATATGTCCGCACACATAAGCATACCGGCGGTGTAGGTATAGCTGTCTTGGAACTCACAATAAATTAAGAAAGCTTTTAGAGGTAGTAGGAAGTACTGAAAAGGCTTCCCTCGGTCAAGAGAGTAGCCATAAGGGCAGGGAACTCCACAGAAACGTGAGATGTAGCAAGGGATTTTTGATAATATTGTACTTACAGAACATCTCGTCAGTTTTTCATAAACTTCCTGTAATGGTGTGTTGTAAATAAAATGCATTTTTGTGTTTACAGTTAAGCATAATCTACATACAGCTAGAAAAGACATTTTTTTCGTTGTTTATACTACATTCAACTGCATGTAAATATTTACACGATACATGCATTTACTGTTTAATAATTATATTAAAATTTAAAAATTAAAATACGACAAATCGAAGACAAGAAAACTGTCAAATAGTTTATTGCAGAGGGCGCCCCTGGGGCGCCCCTTGCTTGTTACAAGGAAGCTGTCAAACTTCATACAAAAAAAAGATAAATATTTCCGATTTTTTAATTTAATGAAAAATGGATGTGAAGAAATACGTTCACATAAGTTTGTATAATGCTATGTAATTTTAGGGAAAGTATTGTAGATAAAATAAAAATACGATATAGCTTTAAAAAAATGGTTTAATTCCATTTTAATTCATAATTTCTGTAAATATACTTATTGAAAATAGCTTCCTTGTTATACTTATTGGTAAATTCATCATCTCTGTTAACAAAAATAAATTTTGTGTCCATAAAAGTATAAATAATTAAATTACAAACTTTATCAGTAACAAATAATTGTCCCTGAATTTGATAATGTTTCATTAGGTAACTCCATCTGTGGCTTCGAGCTATTTTGTCCACTAATAATGTTTTCAAAAGTTTCTGTCGTAGGCCTCCAATCTGTAACAAATGATCCCCCATGCTTATTTTATTTAATGCAAGTATGAAATAATCTATATGTTTAAATTAGAAGGTTACTGGCAGCTGGGGAATGGCCAGAAACATCGAAATAATATTACTACGTAGTAATATTATTTCGATGGCCAGAAATGAGTAGTTTAGCTTACCTCGCTGCCAAGTCAACTTCCTTTTTCTGTTGCGAGGCACCCCTTCTTTTCAATTCTCTTTTTAAATCTGCATTTTCTCTAGGTAGAATACATGTCGAATAACTAATTTTTATAAAAAAAAAAATGGGACTAATAGCTACCTACTAGCGACCTACCTACATATTTTTTCAGTTTTGCTTAATTACATGTTTTATGAATAATTTGTGTGATTTTCTACCCTAGGTTTCTTTTCAGCACGTATTAAGATGGAAAGTGACGATAGTGTTTTAATTCCATGCTCGAAAACACCATGTGCTAGTGCTAGTGCTCCCGCTAAAAGTGACGATAAAAATCGCGATCGCGTGAAACAATTGGACTCGAGTCCTCAGAAAATCTAGACCGCGTCACCGTAACAAAAAGGCGGGGGGGAGAGCAAACGCCGGTATCGACGTCGCGAGTCCTGTAAATTAACACGTTAAGTAGATGACCTTCGAAATCAATCATTCACACACAACACACAAACAAGTGATACATTAAGCCGGCCATTCTTGCTTCCGTTGCGCAAACGGGTCAAAGCAAGGCCGCACGCCACCCCTCGCAGGGGCAGGCTTTACGTAACTTACCTCTGCATGCAGAGTACTACTCATGGATGTTGTGCGCTTACGCATATTTCCCATGCCTACAATCAACCCGAGCAGGGTTGCTGTAATACTAAACCCTCGCAGGGTCATGTCATGGTTCTGATTACTACCGTAACAAAAGATGTATAGTTTGACTATCAGCCCGCAACATTCAGAGCGTCGCGTCTGGCTCGTTGGGGCACCCCCAACTGTCCTTTTCACATCGACCGCTACTTGTAGTACCTACTACTGTTAAACGAGACTCGTTTCAATGCAATCGACGGATGCAATGTCGACCATTATCACCCAGATGCAACACCGGTGTGTAGGTATTAGATGTTGTCAAGGCCTCGCCAAGTTTGTGTACACACTGTTCCTTGTGTCAAAGGGCGACGAGTCGCACCGACCCATGTTCAACCTAGCGGCCTTCAACAGATATGTAATCACCGACAGTGTTAGATTAATAAATGTCTCTCGAGTTCCGGAGTACTTTCAAACAAATGATTGGATGTGGAAAATAGTCCTGTCACAGACCTATTTTCACTAGTTCCATCTCACAGACTAGACGGTTCTTTCCGTAGCTCCATCTCACAGATTAGACGGTTCCTGCGTCTAATCTACAAAGGAAGGTTAGTGAAAATGAAGTGCCTCCCATTCGGTCTGAGAACGACCCCCAAGGTGTTTGCTTCTATCTAATTAGGTAGCACAGTCAATGAGGAATCAAGAGATTCAAATATTTGTCTATTTGGACTTGCTGCCTTGCCGGCGGTCTGCTCCTATCTTTAACACCGATTTAGCATTTTATATTTATTTTTATGTTGAGACAAATTAATGGCACTTTTTATTGACATTCCGCGTACGTAATGTTGTATGTATGTACCTAGTTTTAAATTTTATATTGAAAAAGAAAAGTACGATATATTTTTATACGACAAAAAAGGCCGTAACTGGTTTTCTTTCGCCATTTCTTTTTACCAGTGGTCATTTTGCTTTTGTTTCCGAAATGGTAGTAGTTATAGAGTTGATTAATTTATGCAAATCATTTATTACTGTATACTCTGACAAGAGAACGTGTTTGTGAAAACCTATTCTCTGAATAAAAGTTTTGAATTTTGAATTTGAATTTGGACTATTTTCGAGGTGTGAGTTGTGCATTAAAGTACACAGATATCGCACCATTCCTGGAAGAAAGTCATAAGTGAAAAATAGCAACTTTTCAGGAGCGTAAAAAAACTGTCTAGAAAATACATCTTTTGTCCTAAAAATATGTGGTATACAGCAAATGATAATAAAAACTAGCTGTCTAGTCACCATATTTTTATGTTCAACATTTACACAATGTACATAGAGAAAAACTTACAAAAGAGCGTTGCATAAATATTCCTCGAAGCATAATAAATTATCCGTAGCAGTAATTGTAAATATTGCATTATTGACATGGGGACGGTAATTGGCTGTTTGATATTACTGTAGATAACTCTTTATTCATGCCCTAATTCGGTAGTGCATTCAATGCGTAAGTGTGGTTTACACGCTTCTTCCACGAACAACTCATTTGTGTAAGATCAGTTGCGCACTTTTTCCTTCTGAAAGATTCCTTTACTTAAAGTTACATTTGGAGTTATAGCTTTACTTAAAATGAAAAATTACAAAGATTTTTGCGTAGTAATCTATTGTTTTTCATGAAAATCCTATTTTCATGACGAAACGAGCGACATTCCTTCTAATAATCAATTAACTGTAATAATTATTTATTAAATTACATAAAATAAGACTGTTCCTACTTCATCCTTTGTTTACTTACTTCAGAAACAGTGGCTGCTTATTATGTATATTATTTTATTCAGGTTTTCTCATTTAATTATTGTTTTATGATATTATTATGTATGTGTATGTCAGTTGGGAACGTATGAAATAAATAAATCTATTTCTAATTAAATATTTTTAATTAATGCTTTTGTAATCAACTTATAAAATCAACAACATTTTAACTTCTAAATTATTGCTTGGCATGGTGTTTAATCAACAAATCATACAAAATTATGTGTCTATTCGGATTCATCGCTATCGACATTAGAATTATTCTCATTAGGTGCAGAATGCGGGCGCAAATTCTTATAAAAGTTCTGATAATGCAATAGGATATGGTTACCTCTACACAAACTTATTAAATCTTTGTAAAGATTTTCAGATATAGGCAGTGGAGCGTTATATAATCGAGATAAAACAGAGGCCCTCTCCATATCTTCACAACCTGATGTTTTCTTTCTTCTTCCGACCCTATTACAACGTTTTGTGTCTACAATTATTGGTGTTTCATCCTCGAAATCACATCTTATCAGCAGGATTCCAGGTGACAAAGGATCTGCTGAAACCTCTTTTACCTTTGTCCAATGAACATTTTTCTCCTGACGCTTCCTTTGCCCATTAGTATTATAAGTTATTAGTCTTTTAAAATCCAAAAAGTCTTCCTGTGACATTTCTTTTACGTTATATTTCTGTCCTCGTACTTTAGCATTCCTAATAATTGCGTAAATTTCTTCAGGAATATACAAAACATGGTTTTTCTTGCTTTTCTCAATGCATGAATGCATAGAGTCCCGTTCATTCTGCGTATGGCCTTTCTGTAAAAACCTATGCGTGATTTTTACACCCAATTTTACTGCTGCATGGACATATAACGCAAAAACAAATCTGTTTCGGTTTTGCCCACTGAAATGATCCGAGTAAAATTATACTTCTTCAATTCCTAGCTTTTAGATATGCCCATAAACAGCTGGCTATCTCGTTAGCTCCTCTTTTTGCTATCTCACCATGCCAAACGTAACAGTAGCCACTTTTTATCAAAATATTATAAATTGTAAAGTTGTAAACAGGATATTTTCTTTTATAATTAAATACCCCAACTTCAGACTGGGGCAGACTCAACACCTTTTCTAAATCAAAACGGGCAACTGTTTTTGTAGTTGCGTCCGAATTCTCCTTTTCTTCGTCCTTAATTTTTCTTACAAGCTCTTTATTCTTTATATGCACTTCATACTCCACTTTTAATTGATCCTTCCTTTCTGAGTCTGCCTCTTCGTACAAAGAGCATTTACCCTTTTTCGGGTGAAAAAAGCCTATATTAAATTTTGTGCAGAAGATATGGTAATACCATCGCTCTGTTGCCAACTGGACATTTGGATATTGTGAATTATTGTTCATCCAATCCACGTAAAGGCGATACATTTTCGCACAATTCAGTTTTTCATCCAAATATTCTCTTTGAGTCTGTTTTCGGAGATAATGAGACTCTTTGCAAGGAAACAAATTGATATGATCTATTACACTTTTCGTTGCATGGCGAGATAGCAAAAAGAGGAGCTAACGAGATAGCCAGCTGTTTATGGGCTTATCTAAAAGCTGAAGCCGACAGAGGAATTGAAGAAGTTTCATTTTACTCGGATAATTGCAGTGGGCAAAACCGAAACAGATTTGTGTTTGCGTTATATGTCCATGCAGCAGTAAAACTGGGTGTAAAAATCACGCATAGGTTTTTACAGAAAGGCCATACGCAGAATGAAGGGGACTGACTCTATGCATTCATGCATTGAGAAAAGCAAGAAAAACCATGTTTTTTATATTCCTGAAGAAATTTACGCAATTATTAGGAATGCTAAAGTACGAGGACAGAAATATAACGTAAAAGAAATGTCACAGGAAGACTTTTTGGATTTTAAAAGACTAATAATAATACTAATGGGCAAAGGAAGCGTCAGGAGAAAAAGTTCATTGGACAAAGGTAAAAGAGGTTTCAGCAGATCCTTTGTCACCTGGAATCCTGCTGATAAGATATGACTTCGAGGATGAAACACCAATAATTGTGACACAAAACGTTGTAATAGGGTCGGAAGAAGAAAGAAAACATCAGGTTGTGAAGATATAGAGAGGGCCTCTGTTTTATCTCGATTATATAACGCTCCACTGCCAATATCTGAAAATCTTTACAAAGATTTATAACTTAAAATCATTGTTGATTTTACGTAATTGTATTTGCGCTATTAAACATAATTAAAATACTCGGATAATAAATAATTTTCAATAATTACGAAATATGTAAAATAAAATGTAACGTAGAAATCTCTATTTATGTATAGACCACTTCCAAATTGATACTAACTCAAATAAGTGACATTTGTTACTTAAAATAATATCATTATAGGTCTCGTAGAAGAAATAAGCAACTAAACTTACACACCGACACCTACATAATTGTATCCTAAAACAAGTATTCAACAATTAGTTGTGACAAGTTTTATTCATAAGTTTTCGTTCAACATTTACGTAAGATTGAATATGATAATAGTCGCATGGAATTTTATTGCTAGTTCAAGTGCAAATGTATCAACTTCGTTATTATATGGGAATTTAGTGAAATTTTATGTTGCAGGATTTTTAATATTTCCATTTATTTCCTTCATTTTTGAGATAAATTTTATGAAAAAAATTGACAAGATGTAATACAATTTTCTTGATTTTTTGGTGTAATAAAAAAAAAATGACATAATTGGGGTTGCGACTATCTTCCACCAGTGGTGCGATATTACAAGTCCAAATCACGGTAGAGAAGTTGCAATATCTAAGTTTTTTAGTGACAAGAGCAGGCTTCACTTTCGAGTACTCCTCTCTTTCCTGAACACAGTCGCCACAATACCAGATGTCAAACAGTTCATGTTTCCGGTTCATTGACTGAAGGAGCTAACATGGTAGTTGCAGAAACACCATTGTCTTTCCGATTCACTTCGTATTTCCTAGTGACTGACGTTGCAGACCTTGCTTGGGGAGAGCAAATAGTCGACCGTTCATTCATGAGACCATAGAACTAATGAGAACTACTGGTACACTGCAACCAAAAGGAACTTTTGGCCGTACTCAATGTATTACAAGACCGCAGGGTCAGTCCTCGAGTCGTTCCACGGTTCTATTGCAGTGCGACAATAGAACAGCCTTATATTCCATTCGCAAGAAAGGCAGCACGAAATCAATAGTTCTCTTGAACTTGATGAGGGTGGTCTTATAATCTAAGCTAATCTGGAACAGTTCGCAACTGGACCTACTTTCATCGTTATAGCGTCCATCTACGCGTAGTACATACAAAGCCGCATGGAATAGACGGCTAGGATTCGATTTTTGAGTCATTATTATTTTAGGAATCACACAGTATTTATACTATTGCACAAATCAGTGGTGTCTACGCTCTGTAATACCGAATTTTTGGGAGTCCTAAGTGCTCACGTACTGGTTAAGCATGATATAAAAAACATGCAACTCATAAGAAAACTATTTGAGATGTAAATTCTCTTAATTTTTGTCTTCATATGAAATTAACGAAAATAACTGTTTTGCTACCGGACACACCGTTATGTTGCTGCTTTGTTTTCTGGTAGACGTATCCATGACCTGACCCTTCTGGCAGTCAATAAAAAGCATTATATTGACAATACTAATCATTTGATTCTATGGCCCAGACTTGGTTCTAAAACTGACCGTTTGGATTTTAGGCAATCGGCCTGGAAATTGCTAAGAAATGACAATTCAATAATTGTTTTGGGTAAAGCAATGTGTTAAATGAAAAACATAATTCCATTTTTATTTGTTATTTTAAGGCCCTCCTTGTGGTCCCTTTTTTTTTAATTATCGTCAGAAAAATGCTTTGCAGCAGCCCCACCGCCCGGGGAACTTGTGGTCCCTACCACAAGCCATTAGCGCGTAATGTGAGCGCATAACAGAGGCTAGTATTGTCGCAACTCCCGGTAGCGTTCGCTCAGAGGTCGCTTCCAGAAACTGGCCCGATAACGTGTCCGTTGACAAATTTTGTCACGAGGTAACTAGAGGTCTGATGACACATTCCGTTGCTTCTATAGGCATGAGGTCGTCCAGGCTCCTGTTAGCTCTGGGATGTCAGACTGTTTCGGCACAAATTAATCAAAATTGTGAAGAAGTTTACTATTTTATTATGTTGCTTGCATATTATTTCGTATATGTTTTTGTGTACATTTCCAGATACTATGATTGTAATTTCTATGTACATCAGAGTATTATTTGATTAAACAAATTTATTTAGTCTCGCACACTTGCAATTTAATTTATATTTTCCTAAATATAAAATGAACAGTGTAACCTTCATAGTTACCGTTTACGCCTTCGGCTTGTTCCTGTGCATAACTTCACATTGGCGTCCTCCTCCACCAGGCGATAACAAACAGGTCTCATTGTGTATATAATATACACATAAGCTTCAAATAACGGTCAAGTGTTTAATAACAGCGTTTTACCCTGAAATAAAACGCTTATTAAATACTTACCTTATTTGAAGCTTAGTTTTTAAATCTGCCTGGTTTAATTCGACACAATGATGAGAACGCGGCCGCCAACCGTATGGCCGCCCTGGGGGCGTATTACGAACTTTATAAAAACCAGCCTGTTTCCAGGCCATATTGTTTACGGCCTTAAACTGACTTGTTCTTTTTCGTATTATGAGCTCTATTAAACTGACTGGAATCTTACTGGATGATTGTCTATGGATTGTTTGAAATGTCGTATGTGGCGTTCGGAAATCGATGTGACCGATTTTACTTCTAAATTACGGTTTTTTATTTGTGATGAAAATAATGATAATATTTAGGAATTATTCTTAACTAACAACAAGAAAATCAAACGAAATCAATATGAAAACAATGAGCTAAATTATATGTTGGAAACACGATATACAACAACAATGACTCTAATCAACCAAATTATCTTCAGTTACATTTTTGAACGACGCGTATGATATTATCATTTGGGATTCGGCTGAGCCGGCAAAAAACAAAATACTTAAACTAAGTTTTAAAGTACCACTTGAAAATATTAAAAGAATGTGTGAAATTCTTGGGAATAGCTATTATTCATGGGTTTGTGTTGCATTAGCGGTGCAACGCCCTAAAGTATATCAAGTGTTTTGTGTGGTTTATTTGCTTTGAGTCTACAAGATGCGAGACAAACTCTAGTCGATGTTGCACGGGCAAGATTGTTGCTAGAACAACGAAATGCAGACTCACTCATCACATTTCAGAAGCACAGCAAACTTTACAAGTATTTAAAGAAATCCTGTGCACTCGGAATGGAATAGCGGCAGTGATTTGCAAGTAAGTATAACACACAATTACACAGAAAATTTTATTTGTAACTTAAATTAAAAAAAAAACTTAGTAAACAATATAAAAAACTAAAAAATTTAAAAAACAAACTAACTTAGTTTTGTACATAATAAATGAAGATTGACAATATGAAGATTGACATTTATTTTATCATTGAAAAAAATAGACCCCTATTGGAACTTAAATACTTTTACAATTTATAATAATGTTAGTAGTTATATTACATATACAACAGTGAAATTAACTTAAGTTAGTAGAATATTACATGAAGAATGAAAAGAAATTAATAACATTTAATACTTTTTTTATTTTAATTTGTAGACCCACGAGTGTTCCAGAGTCGAGAAATGAGGGTGCTCCTGACAGCTAGGCCATCTCTCAGTTCCCTGTTATTTCTGGTGGTGGATGAGGACTCTTGTGGATCTACACTGTGAGTTTGTTGTCTGGATGCCTCCAACACAGCTTCTTCTTCGGTCAATTCTTGTACAGGCACATTTGCTCTATTGCAAATGTTGTGTAATATTACACAAGCATTTACTATAGATGCTGCTACCGGAGGTGCATAATGCAACACTCTATGTACAAGCAAACACCGGAAGCGAGCTTTCAAAAGACCAATCGTCCTTTCTATAACATTTCGTGTCCGGACATGCACATCTGTGTAGTGTGCTTCTGGAGTATCCGGAGTGGCACCAGTAATAGGGGTCATTAAAAATCTTCTTAAAGGATACCCGGAATCACCTTAAATGAAAAAAAAAAATTAACCATAGTGTTATATTATTAATTTTTTAAATAGATAATATGGATAAACTTGATTCAAATCTTGCATACCAAGTAACCATATAGCTTCATTACTGCTAATCTCTTCCATATGTCGCATTAAGGGATGGTTTGCCCAGATAAAAGAGTCATCATGTGTAGCTCCTCCAAAACTAGCATCCACACTAATAATTTTCATATCTGCATTACTAATCTAAAAAAAATATACATTTCAGATTAATCTTACATGAAAATGAGGCTGTAAAGAAGAATATTATTTTGCTGTTACATGATTGTTACCTAGATTTTAAGTTTCAAAATTCAAAGATTTTTATATTAGTATTTCTTACATTACAAAATATTATTTTTACATTTATTTGTTTGTATGTAGGTAGTAGTAGTAGTATTACCTAAAAAAAAATATATTTTTAAGCAAAAAGTTGTACAAATCTATGTTAAATATTATTGTTTAAATATGTAAGTTTTCCAAATAAAATAAAATATGTAATGGAAATAAACATGTCTATTTATGTCGTTAAAAAAAATAAAATAAGTATTTTATTTACCAATTGGACATTTAATGAGTGATATTGTTTTCTGCAGTAATATCTCTCTTCGTTTTCAACTGGACGTACAATTGCAACATGTGTGCAATCAATACAGCCCAATACTCCCGGCATGCCAAACTTATTAAAAAATCTGTAAATAGAAATATTGTATTTGGATAAGGTAACCTACTTATTGTGGAAAAATATAGCTAACAATATTAAATAATTAGATATATTTATGTTCCATTAAGAAAGCTCATCCAATATTAAATTATCTTTAATACCTATGTTTTGTGTTGTTATAATTTGTTACCCTATGGTTGCCTTGAAAAGATTGCTTTTGGCAATAAGACCTTATTGCCTATACACTAGTTCTAAATAAAATGTTGTTTGTGACTATTGTATTAAACCGCTTTCTATAATGCAAATAAATAATAATAAATTTTATTGGTCACAGATTCATAATCAGTAATCAATACACTCACCTTATCTTATTATTTGTTCTTTCCTCAATAGTTCTTGGGAATCGGATATATTTCGCTTGAATTTGAGGTAAATTCAGTAACCTTGTGATCTGTTTTATAGTCACAGAGACTGTAGGTTGGGCTACTGAGTGGGCTGATATATCACCAACGGGACGTTGGTAAGACCCAGTGGCATAAAATGATAATGCTATTAACACCTGTAACAAAATGAACCATATTATAAATATTACAACGACTCGAAGTATAAGTAATAGGTAATAATTTAATTATAAACACTAGATACCTACTAACCTTTCTTTCGAGTGTTATATCTGAAGCTTTTGTAGTCCCAACCACATGAGGTCTCAAGTCTTCGCACAGATCCAGAACTAATTGTTGACTTAACCTATATCTTTTTACAAAATTAATTTCATCCATATCAAAGGGATCACTAATATCACGAAGACGTTTCCTCATTAATTTTGCTTCATTTATTTTCCTTGTTTCCGCAGCGTCACTCTCCAGAAATTCAAATATTTCTAACTCGTCACACATGTTTAATATTTATTTTTAACAAACGCACTAAATATTTAGTTCAAAAGTCACAAATACACACTATTACAAATTATTAAATTAAAAATAAAGCCAAGCAAGTCAGTAAAAGTTGATGAAAGGTAGCATAAACTGACTGGTTTAGTAGAGTTCTTTTTTGACAGATAAACATGTCACGAAACGTCAAACTAACGCTTGTAATACGAAATTCCCAGCCATATTCAAAGCCAGAAGTCGGCCAAGTGTCACGTGACCGCTGACTGGCTGGGAATAAGAGCTCATAATACGGTTTAGCAAGGCACTTCAATTTACGGTGTAAACTGCCTGGAATTAAGAGTTTGTAATACGCCCCCTGGTGGAGTAGAGGGGATAGTGTGCGAGCGAGAGAGGGCTACAGGGTAGAAAGAGAGGAAAGATGTGCGGAAAACAGATAGGGCCTATCTCATTGTGTATATAATATACACATAAGCTTCAAATAAGGTAAGTATTTAATAAGCGTTTTATTTCAGGGTAAAACGCTGTTATTTTTGCTCGTGACTGTACATAATTATTATTTAGGTATTTACTTTTTAGCGGTTTTGAGTCGGGGGTTTTTTAAATTTTTAATTTAAGTTTTATTTGAAGTTTTTTATACTTTCGTTCCTATTTTATTCTAATCCCTATCCGTTTCATTTGTATTTTAGATATGTATGAGAGGTATTGCGAAACATGTATGAGAAAATTGCGAAATATGTATGAGAGTTATTGCGGAATATGTATGAGGGTATTGCGATATATGTGTGAGAGGTACTGCAAAATATGTATTAGGGTATTTCGAAATATGTATGAGAGGTATTGCGAAATATGTATGAATGGTATTGCGAAATTTGTATGAGAGGCAATGAGAGCGAGATATGTACGAGAGAGCAATTGCGAAAATGAGAGGTATTGTGAAATATGTATGAATGGTATTACGAAATATGTATGAGAGATATTGCGAAATACGGTATTAAGGTATTGCGAAATATGTATGAGACAAAACGGATCAAACGAGCCCAAACGCGATGGGGTTATGTCGTTTAATTACTAGGTTCCTATGGCCTCCTTCCAGCTCCATCATCAGACCCTGGTTACCATCTGGCACCAAAGTGCTCATAAAGACGGATCAAACGAGCCCAAACTCGATGAGGTTATGTCGTTTAATTACTGAGTACCCATGACTATCTTCCAGCTCCATCATCAGATCAGCTCCATAACTGTTTTAACAAAGGTGTGTGACCAAAAGTAGGTCGAGCCTCGCTCGCTTCGCTCGCTCGGTTTTTGATGGTCACGAGCCTACTTAACCCAGCAATAGCGGAATATCATAGATAGTCATCCAGCTTCATCATCAAACCCTGGTTACCATCCTTCACCAAAGTACTCGTCAATACGAATCAAACGAGCCCAAACTAGATGGGGTTATGTTGTGTAATTACTAAGTTCCCATGGCCACCTTCCAGCACCATCATGAGACCCTGGTTACCATCTAGCACCAAAGTACACAGATACACATGCAAAATTTATAAAACCTCTTTTTGGGTCGGGGATAAAAATACAGCACGATAGCAATAAACATTAAGTATGACGAGCGTACGACGACATATTCTTGCAATATCATGACAGTAACAGTATACCAAATTTAGACACCCTCCCGTACACCCGCCGCGCCCGCCAGCAACAGTCGTTCATACGAACGGGCTATTGTAACAGCTCCTCTTAGTATCTTCTCCATTGGCATTGTACTCATCTGCAAGCAAGAAATACGTAGCCAATACGGAACCCTACATTGTACGTGGCCCGACACGTATTTGCCCGTTTTTTTTATCAAATTTGATTTTAATGATATACCTAACCTTCATTTAAGGAGTATTTAATTAATACTTAATGGTCTACTAAACACAATTTATTTAATTAAGCTAGCATTCTTAGTTTCCGAGATTTATATTATATATTTAAGAAATAATATAATAATAATAATAAATCTTTATTCATAAAACTTACGGCTAGTGTAACATTAATTAACAGTATAAAAACAATTAAGGTAAAAGTATAACATGTGCCTGAGCTAGGAAAATCCTGTGTTTCAGGCGGTAAAAGATCTAATATAAAAAATCATGATAATCACTTTAAATATGATACAAGGTAAAAGGTGTCTTATAATTAAAAATTAATAATAATAAATTGTAATGTGGTAGTATTTACAGGTTTATTTCACGATCGTCATTAATTCCTCTGTATCTTTGTAGGACATATTTTTGAGTGCTGTTTGAAGAGCTTTTTTACAATTATATGAATTAAGGGGGTAGATACATAATTTGGCGTTTAATCTGTTATAGAGCAATGGTCCGAGAAATATAAAGAATCTAGATGATAGGGCGCGATATGTTGCAATGGGTCTAAAACAAACTATATCTTTCCGTCGTTTATTAGTAGTTTCAGTGCAGAAGGGCAAAACTGCATGCTGTTTAAGTACAATGTTCATTATAAATAATTGTCGAACGCTCAGTACATCACAGGATTTAAAGAGTAGGTCAGTTGGATAGAGATACGGTTTAAAAGTGGAGACTTTTAGAACCGCTCGCTGTGCTCTTTCAATTTTTATTAGAGCTGTTTTAGCTGCTCCACCCCACGTCGTAATGCAGTAAGTTAATATTGATTGACATAGGGCCAGGTACACCTGTTTAACGATTTTAAAATCAGAAATCGAACGGAGTTTCTTGAAAATAAATATTAACTTCCGCATTCTGCAAGTTATTGCTTCTATATGCCTTCTGAATGTTAGAGTTTCGTCAATTATAACACCCAAGTACTTAATGTGGTTTGTGTAAGTAATGAGAGGACACTCGCACAAACCATTTGCGGGATTACAATTATGCGCAATCAAAGTCAATAGAGTAGAGTTTGATTTACGCGATGAAAACTTAATGAAATTTGTTTTATCCGCATTTAATGTTAATAGATGATTCTGAAGCCAGTTATTTACAACATTAAAACCCCGTTGTGCCAGTTCATAGACTTCTTCGTCTGTTTTTGCGGAAAAAATTAGTGCTGTGTCATCGGCGTATGATATGATTTTACCACCATTTAATTGAAGATTACATAGGTCATTTCATTTATATAGATTAAAAAGAGGGTTGGGCCTAAAATACTTCCCTGAGGAATGCCAAACTGGGTATTATTCATATCAGAACTGATGACATTGCCCATTTTAACGCATTGTGTTCGCTCGTATAAGTAGCTCGCAAAAAGCTTGAGCTGCGCGTCTCTAATACCTATTATTTCTAATTTTTGCAAGAGGATTGGGATGGAGACTGTGTCAAATGCTTTTGCAAGGTCAAGGAATATTCCCAGTGTCCGATTACCCTTATCAATCTCATGAACTAAAAAGTCAGAGAGTTGATGTACGGCATCGTTAGTTGATAGCTTTGGTCTAAACCCAAACTGTGTTTTTGATATAATAGCCTTGTGTTTGCCCTGTGTTTTTGATATAAAAGGTAGGGCACAGCGGATAATCCGCTCAAATCGGAGCAGCCGTCTGGTGAAGGACCACCACCTTACACAAGATCGTAGCCAAATAGCATTGGTCTCGGCCATGTTGTGTTCCTACGGTAAGTAAGGTCTCCAGAGCTCCACTTGGAGGGGTTGGGAGGGTTGGCAGCGCGTGAGTGATACCCCCGGTATTGCAAGCGTCTATAGGCTACTTTGTTGTTACTTGTTACTTGTTGTCTTGCGGGCCTTCTCCGCAATTAGGCAGCCTATGTGCCCTTTGTGCGTGCGAAGAGTGGGAGCTGGATCACTCCAGCCATCCTAATTCCTCCAGGAAGCCGGCCAGGGACTTGACGTCACTGAGTACTTCTCGGAGACTGCCTGGTGTTCCCAGGTGGATTGCCCGGTATGCTGACACCTCACTGCATTCCAGCAGGACGTGTGCCGCTGTTTCTTCTGCCGACATGCAAGCTCTGCACAGGGGGCTGTCTGTAACACCTATGGTGAAAAGATGTTTGTTAAAGCTGCCATGACCTGTCACGGCGCTGGTTATTAATCTTAGTTTTTGTTTAGTTAAGTTAATTATGGACCTAGCGAGGCGAGCGTCCACTTCAGGGAGGGCTTCTTTCGCTTGTCTATAATCTGTGGTGTCTAACCATAGTTTGTTATGTAAAAAGTTAGTATGTTTTAAAATCTTACCTTTGAGCCAGCTGACTGGCAAGGGGAGAATCGGTTCCGGACCAACTGATTTGTTGCCTGATCCCCTCCTCGCCAGCATGTCAGCAGCATCGTTACCTCTATCGCCGCTGTGTCCTTTGATCCACTGCAGTGTTATGTGGTTTGAGTGCCCTGCTTTCGTTAAGGCATCGTGGCATTCCAGAACCAGGCTGGATGTCACCACGTATCTTCCGAGTGCGCAGAGCACCGATTTGCTATCGGAGCGAATGAGTATGCGCTCGTTTTCCATTTTCTTAGCAGTTATTGCATTGGCTGCTAGTAGGATACCCATGCATTCTGCTTGGAATACCGAATTGTGTTCTCCTAAGGGCATGGATATGTGTATATTTAGGTCTTCTGAGAAGACTCCCGTGCCGGTGCCCTCGTCTGTTTTAGAGCCATCGGTGTAGATGGTCAGTGATTTGTGGGCTGTTTTCAGGTTGCTATCTTCGTGTAGTTGGATTTTGTATCTCTTATCGAAGATATCCGTTGGAAGTACTCTGTCACACGGTGCAGTCACGAGAGGGTGTATCAACCATGATGTGAAGATGTTTTTGTAGTGCTTAGAGTTGTCATGCCTAGTTAATTCTAGTTGTTTAAGTCTTAGAGCTGCCTGCGCTGCTTCCTGTTGCACATGTAAGTGTAGTGGAGGAAGGTCAAGCATGGCTTCCATTGCTGCCGTCGGGGTTGTTCTCATACAACCAGTGATCGCACAGCATGCTTGTCTTTGTAGTCGTTGTAGCTTGGCGGCGCATGTCACTTGTTCGGTCTTTTGCCACCAGACTAGAGCTGCGTATGTTACCATTGGCCGTATTACTACTGTATAAAGCCATTTGAAGATTTTTGGGGATAGACCCCACCGCCTTCCCACTAGTTTGCGGCATTGCCACATAACGATGCTGGCGGTTCTGGTCTTTTTCTCAATGTGGCTGTTCCAGTTGAGCTTGCTATCTAGAGTAACACCTAGGTATTTGACTTCATTCGATAGTTGTAATTGTGTGCCGAATAGGTTCGGGGGGCTGAAGTTACCGAGCTGTCGTTTGTTAGTAAACAGTACAAGTTCGGTCTTGGATGGGTTTACACATAGTTCCTGTTCTCTGCACCATTCTTCCAGTATCCTTAGAGCAGACTGCATCGTGGCGCATGCGGTGCTTGCGTTTGGTCCTGTCATGAGGATGGTGATGTCGTCAGCATAGCCCACGGTGTAAAAGTATCTTGAATTTAGTCTGGTGAGCAGGTCATTGACAACGAGGTTCCAGAGTAACGGCGATAGTACACCCCCTTGGGGGCAGCCTCTCGCCACTACAGCCCCCCCGCTATCAGGACCGCCTAGCCGGACTATCCTGTTGCGTAGCATGTTGACAATCCATTCAGTCATCTGAGTTGGGACTTTATGTCTTATCAGTGCTGTTTCGATGCTACGGAAGTTGGTTTTGTCAAAAGCCCCTTCAATGTCAATGAAGGCCCCTAGACATACCTGTTTATTTGAAATTGCTTCTTCGATTTTGCCTACCACTTGGTGGAGTGCGGATTCTGTGGATCTGCCCGCGCAGTAGGCATGTTGGTTCTTATGGATAGAGAAGTTCTTGATTAGGCGACTCCTCAGATGTTTGTCGCAGATTCTCTCCAAAGTTTTTAGGAGGAAGGACGTTAGGTTAATGGGTCTATACGCCTTTGCGTTGGAGTAATCTTCTTTTCCCGGTTTGGGTATGAAGACTACTTTTACCTCACGCCATGCCAGGGGAGTGTAGCGGAAAGCTAGGCAGGCTTGGAAGATCGTGGTGAGGTGGATGGTTATCTTTTGTCCTCCCCATTGTAGTAGTCCTGGGAAGATGTCATCAGGTCCTGGTGCCTTAAACGGCGAGAAGCTGTTGAGCGCCCAGCTCACCTTCTCTGGTGTTACGACGTCTTTAGCAAACCTCCAGCAGGTCGTAGTTGGTATTACCGGTGAGTCGTGCCATCTTGGTGTCATCGTTAGCTGGCAGTCTGGGAAATGTGTGTTAAGTAGGATTTCCTCGGTTTCCTGAGTGCAGGAGGACATCGTACCATTGGCACCCCGCTTGTGGAAGATTTTGCTTGGCGAGGATTTTCCTCGCTCTATTTGCTTGTTGGTTGGTAGATATCTCTTCGCTGAATTTCCTCCAGGCGAATGATTTCCAGTATCTGATACGCTTTTTGAAGAGCGCTTGGGTTTCCTTATAGGCATCCCAGTCTGATTCCGCGCGTGTGTTAAGAGCCCTGTTAAACCTCTTTCTCACCTTCTTTTTCAGACCTTCAAGCTCCGGGCCCCACCATTTGTTTCAATCTTTATTAGTACTCTTTCTCAAATAATTTCATGTTCGTATCATTTTTATGCCGATGACCTGCAGCTTTATGTACACACGGACATAGGAAGGATAGACAATGCCATAGAAGAACTTAATAGAAATCTACATCGTATTAATTTATGGTCAAATAGCTACGGTATAGTCGTAAACCCTAACAAATGCCAATCAATAATTATAGGCGGAGGTCGACAAGTGTCCCAAATTAACAATAACTCCTTGCCGTCGGTTATATATAACAGTATACCTATAAAAATATCAGAAACAGTCAAGGATCTTGGTCTTTACATAGACAATAAATTGAATTGGGATGCACATATTTCTGAGATCAGCCGAAAAGTTTATAGCACCTTGCATTACCTGAACCAATTAAAAAATTTTCTTCCCCTCACAACTAAAATAATGCTGGTACAAACCCTTATACTCCCCATCATTGATTATGCTGATGTGTGTTATTTGGATTTAACTGAAGACCTTCTCAACAAAATGGAACGACTTTTGAACAACTGTATCAGGTTCATATTTTGTTTGCGCAAATATGATCGCATTTCCCACTATCGTACACAGCTTAAATGGCTTAATATCAGGCACCGCAGAAATCTCCATGTCCTTTGCCAATTATACATGGTTCTTAACAGTCCATCTTCTCCGGATTATCTCAAGTCTCAATTTCACCAACTTGGTTCAAATCACGATAGAAATTTACGATCGTCTAATAGTTTGGTCCTCTCTTTTCCTTCGCACCGTACTGGTTATTTCTCCAATTCTTTCGCTGTTTCGGCTGTACGACTATGGAACGCCCTCCCCGACACCATTAGGCGAGCACAGTCTCGAGTCTCATTTAAAAAGCAGGTACATCAACATTTTTTGGAGCTGGAATAGACAGTATTTTGTTAAAATCTACATTGGCTGCACTATTCAATTGTATGTATTGTTTACGCGTATATGTATGTTATGTAAGTATTTATATATGTATGTAAGTATTTATTTATGTGTAATTGGATATGTATGTTAAAATTTAATCTAGATTATTAATGTATTTTCAATATTTTTTATTTTATTCTTATGCTGCACCCCTTATTACCGATTCAGATGTCCCAAAGGTAAACTGGGAGACAATGCTTTTAGCATTAAGTTCGCCTTTTGTATACACATTATGTATTGTGTGCAATAAAGTTTAAATAAATAAAAAATTTGTTGGTCTTGTTTGTGTTGTCTTTGGGCAGGGTGAGAGGGCAGGACTGGTGGTAGCAGTCCAAGACGGTCCCGGTTAGGGCTGTTACCTGTAAGTCTATGTCTGAAGTGCTAGTAATTGTCATCGTATGATGTTTGGATAGATTGCTATCTGCTAGCAGTCGGGAAAAACGGCATTTGTCGGTTTTCCTTGGATATCTTCTTGGAGTAGGAACAGTGGTGGGTAGCTGTATATCAAAGCGGATCCACCTGTGGTCTGAGCATGATGCCTCGTCAGAGACGTGCCATTCGTTGATGAGGTCCACTGCGCCCGGTGTGGCTAAAGTGAGATCAATTATTGTACGACAGTGTCTCCCTACAAATGTTGGTTCATTGCCTGTGTTTAGTATTTCGAGATTAGTAGTTAGTAGAAAATCAACGAGTTAATTACCTCTATTGTTGCAGCGGTCCATTCCCCACAGTTGGTGATGGGCGTTGGAGTCCGTGGCTATGATTAGTTCTAAGCTGTGTCGCTCGCAGAAGCGTACCAGGTTCGTCACCTCATCCGGTGGCGCCGGGTCCCCTTCGGGCATGTAGATTAAAGCTAGGATGATGTCATGGTTGCCGTTGTCCTGACTGTTGACTCTGACAGCACACAGATCTCTGGAACAGAAATCCGTAAGTAAATGTGCAGAGATGTTATTAGATAGGTAGATGCAAGCCCTGGCATCCGTGTTGTTTGCATACATCAGCTTACCTCTCAGACTTGCGAGTCCGCATATGGAGCCGCCCCTTAACCACGGCTCTTGTATGAGGGCGGCTAGAGGTATCTTTTTGCTGTTCACCTCCACCCACCGCCGAAGTTGGGCTGTGGCGGTGATGCTGTGGTGGAGGTTGCACTGGATGATGGATGTTTTAGAGAGGAACACCATCTTGGCATTCCTCTCCCAGCTCCAGCCTACCGAAGTCGAGGTCTTCTTCCCCCAGTAGCTCGGCTTCGGTGTAGGGGACCGAGGTGGCGGACGTTGTCGCCTTGCCCCGGTCCTGGTTTTCGGGGGTGGAGGTCACCCTCAGCGGTGGCGGCCTCGCTACACCCTCATCCCCCCCTTTGCTGGGAGGGATGTTGGTGTAGCGTCCGCTCGCGTCCCTGAATTTGAGGTATACCGCCCCGAAGCGATAGCTCAGTTTTCTGTTTCTGGCCATCACCTCCGGGATGATATCCTCCGGGATGCTGAGGGTGAGGAAAGTAGCGCCCTGGCGCTCCTGTTTGTGGGCTGCATGCACGAGCCATCTCTGCGGCTGGGCCCACGCGTTGGAGACGTTTAAGCGTCTCCCTATTAGCGAGACGTCGGATTCTAGCGCAGGCAGCAGAACCCCCGCCCGTACTCTACGCGGGAGTTCATCCGCGCGGAACACGGCCAGGGGTTCCGGCTCGAAGTCTCCGACGCTCGTTTTCACCCATTCGACGGTGGCCTCATCTTGGCAGAGCAAGCAGAAGCCACCGTCGAAGAAGTGTGGTTTCCCCGAGAAGGCTGGTCTGGGGATGTTGGGGTCATCGCTGAGGGCAAGGACATCAAACTTGTTGAGGAGGAATACCTCGACCTTCGCCGCTAGCTCACGCGAGATAAAGCGCGTGGCTGCGGCGGTTATGACAACCTTGATGTCCCCGCCCCCGGTAGATGCCGCTGCTGCCGCATAGGACGCCGGGCGCGGCCCATGGGATTGGCTCAGCCTTGGCTTTTTGGGGTCGGTCTTAGGTGACATTGTCTCCTCCGGCCTTCCCCGCTTAGCCTTTGCAAGGCCTCCCCCACCCGCCCCGCCCGGCCTCCCTGACGCTGCGTTCGTGGAACTGCCAGCTGGATCTGGTCTCTTTTCCTGCTGGCTGGATGTGGTGGAGGGGGTGCCTTCTTCTGCCTTCCTCTCTTTCTTCCGCTCCCTCCTCCTCCTGTTCTGCCAACTTTTCTTAGAGGACCCCTGCAGGCGGTCCCCGCCCGGAGGTTCAGCGGCTTTGACAGGCCGCATCGCCCCCTTGCGAGACCCGCCCACGATTGTCCAACTAGACCAGTCGGCAGGTGTGTTGGTGGCTGGCGCAGCTTTGGGTGTCCCCTCCGCCGCGCCCGCTGGTGCGTTGAGTGCAGCAGGGTCTTGCGGAGAGGCCTCGGGTTGCCCCGAAACCTGTCCGCCCGACTCCGCTGGAGTGTGAGTTGTGCCGGAGGCCTGCTGTAGAGCCACGGGTTTCCCCGCTACTTCTACGCCTGCCGCCGGCAGTGGTGAGGGTGCGCCACCGGTCACATTAGGTTGCCCCTCTGTAACACGGGTGGACGCTGTTATGTTTGTGTTAAGTGTATAAGTTTGTTTTTGTGTTTGGTTTTGATTGTTCTGATTTAAGTTGTCCATATTTGTTAAAGGAAAGTAAATTATTCATCCCAGAGGCTCCCACCCTCCTTGGAGCCCGCAACGTTGGGATCGCCCGTGGGTCCTGCCGGACGGGCGATAGGACTACCCCTGTGATATAGGGCGGATGAAGGGGCAATAAGGGCGCCCTCCGCAGCTCGTGAAATGTCCGGAGAACTACCAGACATCCGCTTGCCGCATCAGACGACCCCCTACGACCCCCCCCCCTCCCTAGCCACGCCCCCCTCTAGTCGGAGGCGCTGTTGACCAGTACCCCGGAGCGGCTACTCCGGGGCCACCGTTTTGGCTGAAGTTGGGGCCAAAGGGGCGTGTTGCGGACGTGCAACGCCGCTCAGCCTCCCAGGATCCCCTCATCCAGCCATACGGCGCTCAACTGCGCTGGCCCACGGCGCAGGTAGGTGTTTTTTTTTTTTTTTTTTTTTCCTCACGAGGGCCCACTCCTACGAAACCCGTCGGATTCGGTCGTATCGATGTCCTGCAATAGAGCTAGAAACATTAGGAATATATACATATACATACTAGGGTGATTGTGGATATACTATAAATACACATTTAAAATGAGATAGAGTGTGAGTGGGGGAAAGAGGATATGGAAGGGATTGGAAGGAATTGGGATGGTAATAGTAGGACTCAGGAGTGTGGGGTATATAGGAATGATCGAGGGATGGGAATTTCCCCCGACCATAGCCCCTCATATTTAGCTGCTGCGGGTCCGGGGAAGTATGTTAGTGTATGGTACCCGTTTACAACCCGCAGCATTTCCAGGGTGTACGACCCCCTTGGGGCATGCTCCAAGGGGGTTCACCTCGAGTCTGTGCCTGAGCAGACTCGTGATGACGAGGACGTATACGCTTAACTCAGGTGAGTCTAACTGTCTTCGGGACCACACTCCCCGAAGATACCCACCTGGGAATTACACCCCTAATCTATAGGCTACGGTGACGGCTTACCATCAGGCCGACCGTATGCTTGCTTGCCACCTGTGTGGTATAAAACATAGGTAGGTTCTTTTAAATGACCCGAATTCATTGCTGCCTATCCTATAAAACTGTCGCGCTCAGCAATCAACATGTTGGCTGCCACGTTGATGGTGTTTGTGTAAATAAGCCTCAAGGACCATGCAGACATCGAACGGGAGCGAATATGTTGGCCCGCAGGTTTGTATACGTGTTCCTTGTGGGCGACCTATTCGCAAAGGAGCTACTGACTGTTTGTATGCCAGCCGGGTGCGGGCTAGCTCCGACACTGTGCCGGCAATGATGGCCTCACGACTGGACAAAGCGCGACTCGTGGCGCCATCTGTTGGCTGACATTAATAGTTTTGCAGCGCCATCTATAGTAGAAAGAATATTTTCCCATGGGAATGACATACTTTCTCGGGATAAAAAGTAGCCTATGTTGAGCTCTGTACCCCTGACAATATATGTACCTATACAATTTTTTAAATTGATCGGCTGCTTAGTCAAGCCGTGAAGGAATAAGAAACACACAAACTCACTTTCTCATTTATAATATTAGTATGATTTGTGATAAACGCTCTTATTACGTATTTTTTAATATTCTAGAGTGACTCCGTAGAGTGTCTTCTTACATGGCAGTAAATATCTTCTCACATATCTCAGAAGTATGCTTTTCTCCAGAATGTGTTCTTAAATGTTTTTTAAAATTACAATTGTGATTAAATCTCTTCTTACATATCTCACATTTATAAGGCTTTTCTCCCGAGTGTGTTCTTAAATGGTTTTTTAAATCACTATTTCGATTAAATCTTTTATTACATATCTCACACAGATAAGGCTTTTCTCCAGAGTGTGTTCTTAAATGGTTTTTTAAAGTACCACTTTGATTAAATCCCTTATTACATATCTCACATTTATAAGGCTTTTCTCCTGAGTGTGTTCTTAAATGGTTTTTTAAAGTACCACTTTCATTAAATCTTTTATTACATATCTCACATTTGTAAGGCTTTTCTCCCGAGTGTGTTCTTAAATGTTTTGTTAAATTACCACTTTCATTGAATCTCTTATTACATATCTCATATTTGTAAGGCTTTTCTCCTGAGTGTGTTCTTAGATGAGTTTTTAAATTACTACTTGTAGTAAATCCCTTGTTACATATTTCGCACATATTTGATTTATCTTTTCTTGTCAATGAAGACCCGTTTAAACTACCTTTGTTATGACTCAATTGAATTTTAGATTGCATTAAATTATGATGTTCTATATGTTTAGTAAGTAAACATTTATTATCAAATTTCGAGCCGCAATCGTCGCAAATATATTCAATGTCGGTTTGGTTACACGTAGTTTTGTTAATATTTTTTGGTTTTGGCGTTTCAATGATAACTGCGTTATTTATTTCTGTTTCCTGACATCTTGGTTGAATATTTGCGTTGATTTGTAAATTTGTTTTTTCATTTATATCCGTGTGTGTTACTTTAGTTTTCTTCATTGGAGGTTCACCTGTAAAATATGATAAATAAAATACCATGGGCAGTGGTGAGCTAACGATAGGGTGACCCGTGCGTGCAAATGCATTTTTTCTCCTATAAACTTGTATTTGTCACATATACAAAGAGAAGCGCATCCATTTATAATTTATATGATGATTATTCAGTAGATATTCAAATTCAAAATTCAAATTCATTTATTTTCAGATAAGTAACATCCATAAAACATTCATCAAAATAAAATAAAAACAAACACACTAGACCATTAAATTAATAATAATAAATAAATCCATTTAAATTAAACTAACAATTAAATAAAACAAAAAGATTAAAAAATTATTAAAAACTATTCAAATATCACAATTATTAAAATTATTATTATTAATTATTATTATTAATTATTAATATAAATATTATTAAAAAATTCTTTTGGGAAACTCCACTGCAACATGCCTATTGCAGCAGTGCCGGATGAAAGGACAGTCCCACCTGTCAGCTATCATTTTCAAAGTGATGTTCGAGCTGGCCCGCACTCTGTGCACTAACGACGCGCTCCTCTTACGCATAGTAGCGTGAAAACAGGCAGTGTGCGCCACCGCAAACATATTCGAGGCACTGCAGAAGCGGGGCAACCCCAAAATCACTCTGAAAGCGTTATTATACAAGATGCGGAGATCGTTGTAACTGCGCTTATTATAGTCAGCCCACAGGCTAGATGTATAGAGCGATGTACAATACGATTTGAATAGCGTAACCTTTACATTCCAAACCTGCGGGCTATCATATTCGCTCTAATGGACAACGCTCTCCGCTCCCGCTCAATGTCCGCATTGTCCTTGAGGTCATTAGTAATAATGTGCCCTAGGTACCTAAATTGATTGACAACCTCTAGGGGCACACCATTCAATGTAATTGACGGTAAGTCCCGAGGGCACTTGGTACCCGCCCTCATGACCATGTATTGACTTTTCTTCACATTGTACTTTAGACCGTGTTCACTCGCATACTCCTCACAAATACGTATCAATTTCCTCAAACCACAGATCGACGCACTCAACAAAACCATATCGTCCGCATAACTCAAGTTATTTACACATACTCCATCAACGTGGCATCCAACGCGCTGGCTGCCAAGCGAGACGATCAGGTCGTTCATATACAAGTTGAATAGTGTCGGAGATGTTAATCCGCCTTGTCTGACTCTGATATATTGTGTTTATAGTCGGGAATCGCATTATTATGAATGTGCTTAATATATTTAAATGTTTGTTGAAATTATTGTTGCGCGAATTCCTCACCATATTTAGCTGCGAGTCCCCGCGGCGGATTGTACTTGCGCAGAATTAGTTTCATTGTTCTGAAATTCAAAATGCAATATTAAAATAATGCGTGTATTTACGCACAGCAGCGCCTTCTACTTTATAAAGTGCAGACTGTCAGACTTTGACCAAATCCTACGGGAATCACGCACTTTTCGGGATAAAAAGTACCCTACGTGTTAAACCAAGGTACGTACATACCAAATATCATAAACATTGGCCCAGCCATTTGAGCGCGAAGAAGTAACAAACAAACACCCCAACTTTCGCCCTTATAATATTAGTGGGGTTATCATTTTTACCTGCCACCACTGTCTATAGTATGTTTAGGTGAAGTAAGTATATGACATTTCCACGTCTCCAAAGTTTTAAATTGTATATTGCAATCTTCACAAAACCTCTGTATAGATGGGAAGTTTTGTTCTTCCACCTGAAAAAAATTAAAAAATCTGTTACCCGCGGCAAACTATCTCTTTTATCTGAAGCTGTCTCTTTTTATCTCCTTTAGTTTGGCAGTGACAGCTATAATAGTTTAATGTGTTGGCTTTTTGTATGAATATATGGCCTATGACACTCACAAATAATGTGGTTATCTATTGATGAAAGAATTTTCAAAATCGGTTTAGTAGATCTAGAGCATACTCCTCCTAAAACCTCACAAGCTTTACCTCTTTATTATAATACTAGCCGCTGCCCGCGGTGTTACCCGCGTTTTAATTTTATGCACAGTAGCGCCACCTACGTTATGACGCACCATTGACAAGGTATCAGCTACCTACGTAGTACCACATACCAAATATCAAAAAATTGGCCCACCCATTTATTTATTTTACTTTATTGACCACAATACATAAGTACTGATACAATAGGCGGACTTAATGCTAAATTGCATTCTCTACCAGTCAACCATTGGGAAGTGCAGAGATTCACGAATGCGGTTTACTTGTTACTACTAATAACATTACTCAAAATTAATACATAAGTAGGCAATACAATAGACATACATACATAGATATAAATATACATAAATATACATGAATATATATAAATATACATAAATACATATAAATATATAGAAATAAACGGAATATATACAAATATTAATACCGTTGATGATAGATAGACTAAATAAAAATGTACCTAGTGATGATGATAATGAGTTGGTCATTTTGGCAAGCCGTCTAGTAGATGTGAACGCCCTTTCTTTTTAAAGATGAAACTACTGTGGGTATCTCTGATAGGATACGGCAGCGCATTCCAGAGTCGTAAAGCTTGGAGAGTGAAAGAATCAGACATGAAACCAGAACGAAAGAGAGGAGTAAAGAGTTTAAGAGAACTATCTGATCGAAGTTGACGGTCGTGAGAGTGACATAGATACTGAAATTTGCATTTCAGATAATCTGGAGATTTAGGGTTGGAAAAAATAGAGAAATGTGTGCACAATAGCCTCTGCTGTCTACGCTGTCGAATAGGTAGCCATCTGAGTTTTGACCGAAAAGAGGAAATATGGTCGAATTTGCGCAGGCAGAAAATAAATCGAATGGCATTGTTAATAAGCCGGTCCAGTTTATTAAGGAGATCTTCGTTAAGATCAGGATAACTCACATCACCATAATCAATAAGAGGAAGAACGAGAGATTGGACTAGAGTAACCTTGGTAGAAGTGGGAAGAAAGTGCCTGTACCGATTAAGAGAACGTAGCGTTGATATAACTGAGCGGCTAACCTCAGCAATCTGTGTACACCAACTAAGAGTGCTGTCAATATGTAGCCCTAAATTTTTTACACTACAGCTAAACGGAATAATTTTGGAATCAAGCGTGAGAGGCAGAGTAGTGGTGTAATCAATCTGAGCAATTTGCTTTGAACTCCCAACAATTATTTTATAAACTTTATAACTTGACACTTGGTCGGGTTCACCGGTATCCCGAACGTTATGGACCAATCACTGATGTGCGCAAGGTTTGCATTTAGTGTGTCAATTGCGGCATTGAGACTAGAGATAGGTGTCTGTGTATAAATTTGTAGATCATCCGCATAGAAATGGTAAGAACAATTAAGCAAAGAAGACAATAAATTAATAAAAATAGAAAATAATAGAGGGGATAATATACCACCCTGCGGTACACCAGCAGACAGATCACTCCAGTCTGACATATTACGGCCAACTCGCACCGCTTGCCGGCGACCGCGAAGATAAGATAAGAACCAATCCAAAGCACGGGAGGAAAATTTTATATGTTCAAGGATGGTAAGAAGAATATCGTGATCTACCATATTAAAAGCGTTAGAAAAATCGATAAGAACGAGAATGGTGACCAACTTTCCTTCCATACCCTCACGTATGTCTTCTGTCCCGGTCGAAAGCCGGACTGAAGTGGAGAGAGAAGGCCATTAGAGAAGATAAAGGTTGACACTTGTTTGTGTGCCACAGCCTCAACTACTTTAGAAAGGAAAGGCAGGATAGAAATAGGCCTATAATTGTTTAAAAGTAGAGGAGTTGGAATTTTGGGAATAGGTGTTACTAGCGCTTGTGGCCAGAGAGGGGGGAAAGTGCCACTCAGAAGGGAAAAATTTACAACGTGGACAATAATAGGAAAAATATTTTCCATGACAGCGACGATCATATCTCTACTGACGTCATCGCAACCCACCGCTTTGGATTTTATAGACATAATTATCTTACGAATATCATCTTCAGAAGATGTAGAGAAGGAGAAAGTTTCATTTGGGGACAGGACCATGGAAGAAATCTTCGAAATAGTATTAGACTTTATCCTGTCGTCAAGAGAAGGAACTGAGGAGAAATGCTTATTAAATTCATTGAGAGAAAATGATAGATTCTCACATGGAGTGGATCACCATCTGAGCGTGATGAATATCAAACATACAAACTTTCGCCTTTGTAATATTACTGGGTTTTTACAACATTTTGTATTAAAAGTAGTTATAAAGGCAACGACTCACTGGCTTGACGACTGAATCCTTTTTCGTAACTTTCAAATGAGGTCTCCTTTGAATTTTTTTCATCGTTTTTACTGTGGCGAATGGTAGATCATCTTTGAAGTCGGACACAGTAGATTGTGTTTCGTCCTGGTCTGATTCTAGTGTTTCTTGGTCTTGGAGAGGTGAGTCTGAAAATCATCATAGAAATAGCAATATTAACTCAAGTTTTTAAAGATGTAAACATCTAATACTAAGTGCAGACTCTTTCTCCTAGTTGGAATGTTGTATACAAGCAAGTTGGAGAGGGCTTACAAAATGGCTTGAAGCCCATGGCCTCAGGATAAACGAGGAAAAGAGTTACTACATGATATTTAGGCGTAGTGTCAAAAGTCCAGATCATATTTGTAATATAGCGATTAATAAATCAACATTCATTTGATTTCTCGGAATTGAATTAGATCCGTTCTTAAGATGGCAGATTCAAATTGAAAAAGTAATCAAAAGTTTGGCCAGTGCATGTTACTGTTCTAAAGGTCTGGCTAAAATTACGGATAAGAAAACATTAAGAAGCATCTACTTTGCATATTTTGAGAGCATTATGCACTATGGCATAGAAGTATGGGGAAATGGGTGCCATTTTACGATACTAAAGAATATTTTGCTAAATTATTTGACTGAATCCAAATCTTTATTATATCATGGTTTAGTAACATCGCATTTAAATTACGGTATAATATTTTGGGGCAACTCGCGGGATAATGACAGAGTTTTTAAAGCACAGAAAAGATGTATCCGTTCGATGTAGTTGTGTACCTATGTTTAGGTCCCTTAAATTATTAACATTACCATGCATTTAGAATTTTGCAAATATGTATTTTTGGTAAATCCAATCCTCATCTGTTCCAAAAAAATTGTGAAACAAGTATAAGAAAAGATCAGGGGGGTTCACAACCGCATTGACAAAAAGTTTCATTGGAATGGCTCCAGTTATTTTCAATAAACTGCCAGATAATTTTAAGAGCTTAGACATGCCGAAATTTAAGAATAAATTAAAACTGTTTTTGACAGAGAAATGCTATTATAACATAAAATAATATTTAAATGATAATTTGACTCAATGGAAATTTATGACTATTTAATTGATTTGTTTTTTATTTATTTATTGATTTATGCGATTGTAATATAATTTTTTTTTTGATCAATTTAATTTGATTTGATCAATATTACTGATATTACTATTCTGTGACTATTTATTAATATGATTTTATGACATTACATTTGCCTTATATAATGAATTTATTGTAACTGTGAAAACATTGTAACTCTATTTGCATGCCCAATGGGTTGTATTAATCTCGCAAATAAATGATTTTATTTATTTATTTTATCGACATGATGACCTGTGGGTCATGAAGAAAACTAAGTTTTTCTGCTTGGGCTGTGCACAGATATTATAATACTTACCAGAAGTATCGTTGAATAATAGTATCTCAGCCTGTGTAATTTGTTCCTATATATTTATTTATTATTAAATTAAACAGGAATATGGGAATATGTTACCTTGTTCTATGTCTATATTTTTCTTTTCAATGTCCAAATATGTCGGTTCTTCTTTCACCTCAGTTTTCACAGGAGTTGAACCCACAACAATATGCTCTATTTGCGAACAAGTCAATGGGCTGTTTAGTTTATATGACGCCCTGTCAATAATTGTTATTGATTTTTCTGTGAGCTATAAAAATATAAATTACTATAGTGTGTTTTAGGGTTCCTTACTAAAAGAGTGTTGAGAAGAACTCCCTCAGCTATATTTTAATGCGTCATTAACTTTAAAAATGCATTTCAGAAACTGGCGGCAAGACTAGCATGACAAAAAGCTTCTGAAAAAGAAAAATAAGCTTCTCACCAATGGTTCTGTATTCAGGATCTCTGTGAGCACTCCCTCAGCTTTCAAAGCCCTCAACATCAGTGTGCGAGCACTCTGGAGGTGCGCTAAGCATATGTAACATGCCACTACTGGTTTCTGCGATGTGTATAGCTGTGTATATTTATAAAAACAATAGTTTATTTTTCCTGTTGAAGGGGACAGGGGAGTGCAGACAAGTCCTATCTCGTCTCTGTCCTCCTCCCTGTAACTCAGTGTAGGGGCATTTTATGTGAAAAGAGCTCCCATCCCAGTCTATGGGTGACAAATCTACATTGAGCTATGCTGCGCAGTGCTATGTTTGGTCAACTCGCTCGTCTAATATTTTAATGAGGATACAAACAAACCATGCTGTGCTGCGCTGTGTGAGGCTACGCTCTGTTTAAAAACGCAACAGTCCCTAGCGAGGCGCGCTAGCTGAGCCGCACTGTGCCGAACTGTGCTATGTTTTTTATGGAGCTCTGCCATGCTGCGCTGTGTCGAGCTGTGCTAGGTCTACTGTCACAATACAACTGTCTGTCAAAATAATGTCTATTAAAAAGAAAAACTCAACCACAAAGTTTAACCAAACAAAAAACATTGAAGTTTTTTTATTACTATGGGAACAAGGAACAGATTTAAGCTATCCTAGCACCACTTTGACAGCTGCCAACCCCATTTGCTCATCGAGGGCAGTGGTCAGATTGAAAAATGGAGATTTTTATAGAACAAGTTCAGAAACACAAATGTTTGTGGAATCCAACATCCCCATATTATAAAGATACAGAAAAAAGCTTCGCCATTAAACAAACAATTTTGACAGCGCTGTCAAAACATGTTAAAAAAAACGTAGCTTAAGAAACACAGCACAGCACAGCGCAGTACAGGTCGATGTAGATTTGTCACCCTTAGTGTTTCCTTCGTACTATGACATGGGACTATATAAGAGGTACATTAAAGTTTTCGTCAGAGGTGGGCAACGCATTGGTAATGCCCCTGGAGTTGCTGATGTCCATGGGCGGTGGTGACCACTTTCGATCAGGTGGCCTACTTGCCTATTTGTCTGCCGTAAAAAGAAAAAAAATCTAAAAAGGCTTTGTTGTAAATATGTACCATAACGCATTAAATATGTCCGCACACATAGGCATACCGGCGGTGTAGGTATAGCTGTCTTGGAACTCACAATAAATTAAGAAAGCTTTTAGAGGTAGTAGGAAGTACTGAAAGGGCTTCGCTCGGTCAAGAGAGTAGCCTTATGGGCAGGGAACTCCACAGAAACGTGAGATGTAGCAAGGGATTTTTGATATATTGTACTTACAGAACATCTCGTCAGTTTTTCATAAACTTCCTGTAATGGTGTGTTGCAAATAAAATGCATTTTTGTGTTTACAGTTAAGCATAATCTACATACAGCTAGAAAAGACATTTTTTTCTTTGTTTACATTAAATTCAACTACATGTCTCGAAAATTAAAATACACAAATCGAATCGAAGACAATGGGCAGGGGGAGCACACTTAGTATAACCGTCAATTTTCATAGGCAACAGCGACATTAGGGTGATTGGTGGAAGAACTAAAATTTAAAAAAAGCGGCGGCCATTTTGTACTCCACTTATCGTCTGACGGACCATTCGATAGCATTGACGTTATTTATTTTATTGGTTATTTATTTACATAAAATGTAAATAAAATACAAGTTGAATACTTACATACTCAAAATTTGATGTATTCCGTCGGATGGGTTACTTCTTTGGGGCGCTAACAAAGAAATATATTCCGAAATTTTAGGGAAGGGTATACATACTATGTATAGCTATAGTTGAAATTTTAGTTCACCCACCAATCCCTGCGGTGGCAGCACCTTCCATAGATGCCGATTTCACCCCTGAGTTGCCACTCTATACCTACCCTTTCTCTAAGATACCTGCTATTATTACTATCCTCTTTGACAATGGGTAAGAAAAAGAAAACTGTCAAATAGTACATTGCAGGGGGCAAATACTATAGACGAGTAATACTGGCAAAAACTATAGAAGACTAATACGCACAGCTTCGGAAGAATTCGGGCAAGACGCGACACTAGCGCCCCTACGGCATGAGGGCGGCATGAGGTGAACGATTTCAAAACTTTTGTGCGTTTTGTATGCAAAATGTTATAGCGCCCCTAGCGGCATGAGGTGAACGGAGGTTGCCAAGTCATTGTATGAGAAACGTCAAGAGCTGTGCGTATCAATTGGTCTTCTATAGTATTTGATACTGGTATTACCTTAGAGAAAGGATGAATAGAGTTGTCATTTGGCGTATACGGGACTAGGACCAAGTATAAGAATGGACGGATTGTATTTTAGACGAAAGAAATACATGGGTATTGTCTTTCACACTAATATGTGCCGTCTTAAGTAAAAAAGAGATAGATATATCATTGTCTATAACGTCTTTTGTGCTCATGAAGCCAGTATGCTATATAAACTTTTGTTTTTTTATATAGGATCACTAGAGATGTGCCGTGTCTTTTTCGACTAATATCGATTTAATATTTAATGTTCATTTTAAGATCTGAGAACACTTGACAAAAACAAATGATTAAAGACAGAAACAGATGCATAACCCCCTAGTTTCCCTATCGGGGTGAGTAGAACCATAAGTCATTTAGTCAAACCACAGCAACCTGATATTCGTTCCAAGATTACCAATGACGAACATTCCTATCGTTATCCCCCATAGACAGTCCGATGTTGGAGTGGGTATGATCACGTCGGCTTTTACGACATACCCTGGGAAGATAAGCAGCTCAAAGGGTTGGTCTATGTTTTTTATTCAGTCCCAGTCCAGCTATAAATCAATATTGCTGACAGAAATATTCTTTAACAATTAAATACACACTATCGACACCTATCGATAGGAATGTCAAATACTCATCTATCAGGAACTTTAGGTATTTATGTTTTTTTTAAATATGCCAAATAAAAAGATTACCTACACTCAATGCGGGTGAAGAATAAATAAAGCAAATAGGTACTTATAAGGTTTTTATTCAAAATATTTAAATTAAATAAAATCATACATCATAATCATGATCATTTTGTAATCATTATACACACATGTAATAATAATTATAATATCTAATAGGAATTGTTAAATAATCCGTATAATGTCACCAATTTAACAATTCTTATTTTTAAAAAATCAACTAGGGATCAAAAAACAATAAACAAAGACTTACAGGAATTTACTTAAAGTGCTTGATGCTTAGTTATTTACTGCATCTACTGACCACTAAATAAGACTAGTTTATTAAAATGATTTCTAATGTTTATGATTAAACGTCACATAATACTCCGTAGCGTGTTCATCTAAATTACCTGCCCGATAGCAAGATACATCGAAATGTAATGAGCACAGGCGAGAATATGGCGAAGGTGTCCAATTATCTTGTTTCTTACATTAGTGTCAGGAAACCTGAAAAACACAAGATCTATATTACTTTGATTACTCTTATCTAACTAACCCTCATCCCAATGGGCAAGATAACTAGGAATAAATTAAACCTTAATAAAAACGCATACAATTTATTATTTTATCGATACAATGTGACAACTCTACTTACAATATTTAAGGTACATCATCTGTCAAAGCTCAATATACTATAATATATATATATAGACACTGTAAAATTTTTGGCGGTGAGAGCCCTACGCTCCCGCAACAGTCCAAAAAAAAAAAAAAAAAAAAAAAAAAAAAAAAAAAAAAAAAAAAAAAAAAAAAAAAAAAAAAAAAAAAAAGCTCAATAAACGTAATGTATAAAATCAAATCTTTGTATAAAAGTAATGGGTTGTCTGCATCGTCTTTAGGGTTCAATTAACTTTACAAAAACCGATCATGTAATGTATTTCCTGCACAAAAAATATAAATCATGTAGTCGATAACTTACCTATGAAAAGATATCCTTTGATCGCTTTCCGTTGTAACACCCATTCTGTTTGTCTATGTTTGTTTCTTTTTTTCACACTGAATGTTGCTATAAGCAAGACAGAGAGCAAAGACAGTTTCATTGTCGTTCTAAAATTTAATCTGTCCATTCCGTAGACAGAGAAAACTATAGACTGCTGGATGTTTTTTATTTCACTTACAATAGAAAAGGATGGTCATATACGCATGGCTGATAAAAAAAAGAGACAAAGAGAATATTTTTTTGTCCCTCACTGCGTGGCCGGTTTTTTCAAGGCCAGCAACTTTAATTGCTAAACAAACTTTGACGTTTGCTGCAGGTGATAACTAATTTTAAAGTTTTTGTTTTGTTTATTCAATTACGAATAACTATTTTGTGTTAATTAAGTTCCTGGAGGTGATTGCATCTGTAGAAAATGGTGCGGTGCAGTATAATGGGATGTAAAAGTGATAGTGAGAGAAAAATTTGTGGGTTGTCGTTTCATTCGTAAGTAGACATTATTCCCGACTATTTTACTATTTATCATAGTTAAATATACTAATTTTGGTTTATTTTCGACGAATGATATCAAGTCTCATCATGATTTTGAAAAATGCGTGAGATTTTTAACATTTTTGTTATCATAACCTTTCAAGTCAGTGTTGCTATTTTTTTTTGGTGGAAATTTTCCCTAAAATAGGAAATTTTCTGTCAGAGTCGCGTTAGGGGCAAGGAAGTAGAGTTGGAGTATAGGCTTAGGGGCACTATGAGACGCCAAGAAAACATAAAAAAAAAAGTTTTTGTGATTTTTTTTTAACAAAATTTTTTATTTATTTTTATTTCCTTCTTTTTTGGGTTCCATTGAGAGTGGTGAACTTGCAAACACTTTTAGCCCTTTGCACCAAGCCCGTGCGCTACCGTTCTCGAGATATACGCAATTGGAAAAAAGCGGATTTTCAAAACTGCAAATTTCTCAGGGGCACGGGGTTGGTACAAAGGACCAAAAGTGTTCGTAAGTGCCCCCCCCCCCCCCCCCCCCCCTAGATAAGATGAGACCAAAAGAAGGGGAGATTTCTAGAAAAAAAATGCTGCCCCCTATCATATAGATATTTGGATCCCAAAACTTAGCTCAAAAATATGTAAAAAAAAATTACACCGAAAGAAATAATCCGTAATGTTCACACGAAATTAGTACTTTTCCAAGGCCATTAGATGAGAACTTTAGTTGTTATTAAAAACTAGTTTAAAAAAAAAAAAACCGACTGCATGAAATTACCACTCAAAAGGGAAAAACAAAACCCATGATTTAGTGTAAAGTGTATGCACCGTGTATTATGTTTTATTTGATACCTACTCCAATACTTTATATGTTTTAAATCACAGAAGTTTTTATATTTTTATGTACTCAATGTTTAGGTATCAAGACGAATTAGTGAATATAATAAAAATAAATTATCCTATTATGTTTTAGATTGTTTTCATTTTATTTCCTACAAACTACTTTAATAAACGGGCAGTTTTCAAGACACAGTCTTCGCATTATTTCTTTACATATAATTCATGAGTGAGAATTTGAAAAATGCCTGTTATTATGAAGTGTACATACATCACTACATAGTATAAAACAAAGTCGCTTTTTCTGTCCCTATGTCCCTATGTCCCTTTGTCCCTTTGTATGCTTAAATCTTTAAAACTACGCAACGGATTTTGATGCGGTTTTTTTTAATTGATAGAGTGATTCAAGGGGAAGGTTTTAAAGTATCATACATTCCAAAATTCCCACGGGAAAGCGGGATACACGCAAACGAAGTTTCGCGGGTTTCGCTAGTATTATATAATACCTACCTACCAATACTTATCTAAAGATTTACGCATTCATTTTTATGATTCGTCCCCGATGTTTTGAAACTAATAGGTAAGTATTCGTTAGTTCTATTAATGGATTAAAAACTTTAAAAAGTACTAAGTATCAGCATGTCAATTTTATACATACAAAAAGGAAATCGAGAGTTTGGGGTAAATTTATCCTTACCTGGCAACTCTAAATCTAGTATGTACTTTTTTTTCTGTCCCTTTCAGCGGCACGCTTAGTAGCTGTCTATAGTTTTCTCTGTCTACGGTCCATTCTTATACTTGGTCCTAGATACGGGAGAGAAACAAAGTACATTGATTAAGCAGTGTTACCAGAAAAGAGAATATTACCCTATGATTTACCCCATGTTTTTTTTATATTTTTATATACGATAAACTAATACGACTATTGATGATTTGCGATGTATTTTTTCATATTATAATCATCAATATATTGGGATCGATTTATACTTGTATAAATCTCTTGTCTGTATCTCCGCTAAGTCTTATTGTCTCCTATTATTATGGGAAGGTTGGTGTGACTACAGATCTCTCTCAGCTTGTATTAAATAGATATTATTTTTAATTTAGGTTGTCACTTTTTTACCTCAATTGTGGGTAATATTGCATGGGTAAATTCAAGTAAATTGCTGGTATCCCAAATACGCGTGGTACCCGACTAAATTCAGGAGACACAGGAAAGTGGCCGCCTGGCTTCATTTTACTTACCTACTTAATTTACGTGCATAATACTACAAAATACGATTATTTTCTTGACCATTTACGTTTTATTTCTTTATTTCTGTACATTGAAGGGGTCATTTGAGTCTTAATAAATATAATCTGTATTCATTTTTATCAATTATGGCCGAAATAAAGTCTAAATAGTGTACTTACGAATGAAAGGTTATGTTGTCGATTTTACGTTCACTGCGGCTATTGCAGCCTAAAACACTACAATGCACTATAGTCTATGGACGCAAAAACACATCAACTCAACCACAGAACAGTTTTCGCCTTGTTTTCACCCTGAAAGTTCAGATTTTGAGAAATAAAGAAAACTGCTTTCGTTTGCTGGGCACAGTTAGCGACTGTGCTCAGCAAAAAAATAGTATACGTCGATAAGGACAAAAAATGTTTCTCTAGCTCTTTTTGGCCTTGGGAATATTGTATTTACTCATCTCGCTCACTCCTACCGTGTCGCCTCTATTTACCCTTTCTCTAAGGCCGGATTCGACCAAACTTGAGTAAGTCTTTACTCGAGTGTAACAACTGCTTAATCTAAGAGTAAGCAGATTTTGCATTCTACCAACTATTAACCAAAGAATAAGATAACTACACGCGAGTAAATATTTACACGGGCAATTTTGGCGGAGTAAAGGTTTAATCTGAGAATAACAATTGTCAGAGCAGAGGTGTCACTTGTGAAAATAAGCTGTCAACATTTGAAATTTCACTGTATTATCCTACAAAATTGAATTGTTGCATCATTCCAAGGCAAGCTAGAAAAACAAATACATTGATTTTTTGTCGGTTTATACATTCATTCATCATTCTTTTTACTCCGCAGAATAACAATACCGAGTTTAACGTACTCCTCGAGTACATTGGAAAAACGTGAACGAAGATACCCAAGGGTAAATTCAAGGAGTAAAATTATTCCCGGAATAGTAACACTCGTGTAACTTTGTGTTTGGTCGAATCCGCCCTAAGGGTAATACGCACAGCTCTTGACGTTTCTCATACAATGACTTGGCAACCTCCGTTCACCTCATGCCGCTAGGGGCGCTATAACATTTTGCATACAAAACGCACATTTCACCTCATGCCGCTAGGGACGCTATAACATTTTGCATACAAAACGCACAGTTCACCTCATGCCGCTAGGGGCGCTATAACATTTTGCATACAAAAGTTTTGAAATCGTTCACCTCATGCCGCCCTCATGCCGTAGGGGCGCTAGTGTCGCGTCTTGCCCGAAATCTTCCAAAGCTGTGCGTATTACTCGTCTATTGTTTTTGCAGGGGGCGCCCCGGGCGCCCCTTGCTTGTTACAAGGAAGCTGTCAAACTTCATACAAAAAAGATAAATATTTCCGATTTCTTTATTTTAATGAAAAGTGGGTCGGTGTATGGCTTAAAGTATAAATAAATAAGACAAGTAAATAGAGTGCGCTCTAGAGAGTATGAACAGTAATGCCTTGATCACACGCGCCGAGTAGAGCGGCGAGACAGTGTCACTCACTCTGGTTTCCTGCGCCATACGGCGCGTGCGGGCCTCGAGCATGGCTCCTTGCCCGGGTTTCAACTCCGGGGATGACTATCCCCGGGTACTTGATTTTTCCATAAGGAGGCGTTAATTTGGACAACACACTTATAAATTAAGAATTTACTTCCGCTCGGGTGAAGACAATGTTCTCCATTGTCCTCCTCCGAGCCGAGCGGCACAAGACATATAACATATAGACGAAGTTTGGATCGACTGGCTTCCCCGTGACTGCCCGTGCTTCTAATTTTAAAATCTAAATAAATATATAAGAATAAATAAATATTTATTTTAAAAGAAAAGTTGCGTCAGCTGAGCTCCGCGAACTGCGTCCGCAGCGTGCCCACACACGGTGGAACGAAAATGAAAATTTGGGACATAGGGATTTTTATGCATATTTTTTAATTCTATACTAAAACGATAATTTAATGTCAATAACATTTTTTGATATATTCGATATTTTTGGAAATATAATACTTTAAAGTTTGTATGGTAAAGATTTAATTTTTTTATTTCTGATATTTTTAGTATGTACCGTGTAAATTCAATAAAAATCTTAAAATGACATTCCATTCCACACCACCAACAAGGCTCTTTTTATTGAATTTGAATAAAAAAAATACATTAATTGTTTAGAAGAAAAATGTTTTTAGTGACAAAACAAACAATGTCAATTGTTAATAACATTGTTTTTAGTAACATACGTATAATGTCATAAGTTAAGGCCGTCGATTTTATTTTAAAAAAACAACGTCATTTATTAATGACGTCGTTATTAGTAGCAAAAAAACAACGTCATTTGTTAACGACTTTGTTTGTCTGATAAAAACAAAGGACGTCATTAGCTAATGACGTTTTTTGTTTTCTATCATTCCCCCCTCCTCTCTATGTCGGCCAATCAGAGCGCAGATAGCCATGACGTGTCTTATTGTCATTGGTTGATCCAAATCAATTAGGAAAAAGTTCGGTTGCGTTTGAAATATCAATGTTATATGTATAAATTTAAAACATTTAAAATAACGTCCAGTACGTTGATACATAACATACGGACTACTTTGCGATCAAATTTTCGGGAAATATTTAATTTCGTCAAAATGTTTAAAGATTTGGTGACAAATATTGACATGTTTGTGAAATTACAAGAAAGTGGCGGTATTAAAAATAATAATTTCTCATACGAAACTTTAAAATCTCGACTACCTGTAAATTTAAATATTGAAGATGATAAAAATCTAAAAGAGTTTTGCTATAAATACTGTTTTAATCTTCATAGGAGGTGGATAAGTGCTAACAGAAAAGAAATTCAATTTAAAAATAATAATAGTCAATGGTTAGAGGCAAATATAGTGTGGCCAGAAGTTATTACGAAAGTTTTTGAGACCTCGACTAACCAATCTGGACCGAGTACGGTTATTACGGGAGTGGAAACATGTGATCAACCTAGACCAAGTACATCTACTCAGTGTTCAGTACAAGAAAAACAAACAATAGGGACATCGACTGAGGTGAGTCCAAGAAAAATATTTGCAGAGTTGTCAAATAAACAAAAAAAAGAGGCGTATAGAACATAATATGAGCACAACTATGTCTTCAGACGAACTTACTTTTGTTTACGTTTCAAAATAAAAAAATGATGGTAATAACGACATTGCACAAATTCTTGAGCACTTGCTTCAAAATCCACAAGATGTGAATCGGGTAAAAAATTGCATTTTTGAAAATAAGTAACCTCAATTTTCTCCGGATGAAGCTCTTAGTTTAATGGTATCATTAAAATTATCCAAATGGCAGTATAATACATTACGAAAAAGTGTCGAAGAAAAAAGTCATAATTTATTTCCTTCATACTACACTATTCAAACCGCAAAGCAAGACTGCTATCCACCAAAATAAGATATTACAGTAACGGACACAATAGCGAAAATAAAGTTGCAGGCCCTTTTGGACATAACAGCAAAAAGAATAACAAAATCAATCGCATATGACAACGAATGTAAGGAATTAACAATGATTAGTAAATGGGGGTTTGATGGTGCTTCTAACCAAGCTAACTATAAACGGAAAACGCTATTAACTGAAGAGGAACACTTTGATGATTCGAGTATTTTCATGGGAAGTTTAGTACCAATTAAAATGATTTCTGGAGATCATGTAGTCTGGAAGAATGAGTCACCTAATTCGCCATATTGGTGACGTCCACTCTTCTTTAAATTTATTAAAGAAAATAAAGATACCATATTACAGGAAAAGAATGCCATAGAGTCAGAAATAAATGATTTAACTCCAACAAGAATAGGAGAAATAAAAATATCACATTCATTGCTTCTAACAATGATAGACGGTAAAGCAACATCAGTGCTAAGTGAAACGTCATCTCAAAGATGTGATATTTGTAAGGCTACGCCAAATGAGATGAATAATTTGCTATTGGTACTAAGTAAGACAATTGATACTGACTTATATAGATATGGTATTTCATCTTTACATATATGGATACGATTTATGGAATGTATTCTTCATATAGCTTACAGGTTAGATTTAAAAACATGGATTGTAAAAGGTGACAGCAAAGTTATTATGGAAAGTAGAAAGAAAAGTATTCAGGAAGCTTTTAAAGATCAAACAGGACTTTTAATTGATGTTGTAAAACAAGGGCATGGTACCACCAATGACGGCAATACCGCTAGAAGATTCTTTGCAAATACTGCAATAACGGCTTCTATAACCGGAGTAAACGAAAATTTAATAAAACGGTTTTCAGTAATCTTAGAGGTAATTTCTTCGGGTCTCTTTATTGATGTATTAAAATTTAAGGAGTATACTGAAGCTACCGCGAAGTTATATATTGATTTATACTAATGGTATTACATGCCCTCTAGCGTGCTTAAAGTCCTGGTGCATGGGGCAAACATAATTGAAAATTTTGGTTTAATTCCAATAGGAAAATTATCCGAGGAAGCTGCTGAATCTAGAAATAAAGATTTCCGTAAATATCGCGAAAATAATTCTAGAATAATTAATAGAAAAGCCACCAATGAGGATATTTTACATAATTTACTAATCAGTTCAGATCCATATATATCAATAAAACGACACAAAATACATCGAAAACACAAAGAAATATCACAGGAGGCAAAAACTTTATTCATTCTAGATGAAATTGTTGACAATGACCAAGAAAAAGAAAACTTTGAGTTTATAGACATAAGCGGTCTAGAAAATGATGAATCTGAGGACATTAACTAAAGAGAATAATTAAGTGGATTAGGCCTACAGGGGATACCACTGTTAAAAAAACGCGCCTGGTTCTCTACCTCTAGGGTGGTGTGGAATTGAGAATAAAACAACAAAAAAATTATTTGTCGCAAAAACGCAGCGAAGCGCAATTACAGACGTACGTACCTTAAATATAGTAAAATAAATAGTATAATACAAATCTAAAATCATTTTTTTAAGAGCTCTTGAGAGTTCGCAGTTTTTAAGGAATTTGTGATTTTCTCCATACAAAAAAAATAACAAAAGAAAAATATTGTCGCAAAAGCGCAGCGAAGCGCAGTTACAGACGTACCTTAAAAATAGTAAAAAAAAAGTATAATACAAACCTAAAATCATTTTTTTGAGAGCTCTTGAGATTTCGGAGTTTTTAAGGAATTTGTTAGAAAAAGACAAAAAAAAATATTGTCGCAAAAGCGCAGCGAAGCGCAGTTACAGACGTACCTTAAAAATAGTAAAAAAAATAGTATAATCCAACCCTAAAATAATTTTTTTGAGAGCTCTTGAGATTTCGGAGTTTTTAGGGAATTTGTTAGAAAAAACAAAAAAAATATTGTCGCAAAAGCGCAGCGAAGCGCAGTTACAGACGTACCTTAAAAATAGTAAAAAAAAATAGTATAATACAACCCTAAAATAATTTTTTTGAGAGCTCTTGAGAGTTCGGAGTTTTTAAGGAATTTGTGTTTTTCTCCATACATATTTTTTTTAAATAATTCATAACTAATAAAGTATCGATTATATCAAAAAAGTGTACAAGTAATTAATGTCTTATATTTGATAGTAGAATCGAAATCCATCATAATTTTTCGAAGTTGGTTTTCGATTGTCGCTATGTCCACTAGCGGCCGTTTTCGTTCCAACGTGGCGGCGCGGCGGGCCGCTGCGGGCGCCTCTCGCGGCCCTCAACCTGCGCTATATATAGATAATAATAATAAATATATATGGCCCTACTGTTGGGCCAGTCACCAGGAAGCGTCGATCCGAGCGTTTTTCCCCCTTGATAACTGGTTTAGGAGGGTAACACATGCTTTCCTAATCCAGCCCTCAAGGGGGGGAGGAATGTGGGTAGGGGGAAATTATGTACATACAGCCCTGTTTTTATTTATTTTTTATTAGTTTTTGTATAATTTTTTTTTTATTCTCTAAATGTAGGTATATGCGTCTACACAATAAAAAAATAAAAAGAAGCGGACAAAACAAACATGAAAAGAATTTTGAAAAAGTGATTTTGGAGCACGACAGATGGGTACTCTATTCTATTGAATAGAGCGCCATCTGTCGGCTTTTAACTATTTATACTAATGGTCAGCATGTCCTCAAGCACCGCGCAATGCTGCCTGAGGACATGCTTTGTGCTGCCAAAAAACAATTTAATTAAATATTGCACCGAAATGACGCCAGATGTCGCTACCAGTAGTGTTATACTGACCTCGACATCCAGCGCCATATTTTTTTTTTCAGATGGACGATACAAACAAGCAAGAGGACATACAAGTGAGGACAGCACATTAATAGACATATAGGACAGGTACAGATTTACATTTAACATTTATTGGAGACGATTGCAGGCCCAACTTATGCCTTTATAGGCAAGTTTATTCTTTCTCCGCGGGAGGTAAGAGCGCGACGACTCTTCCGGCCGTCCGGGGGTCTCGCGTGGAGCGGGGCTATTCCCCTGAGGTGGAGGAATTTGGAGTGATCGGCGCGGTCATACATTTTCCGCGCACATCTCACTTCAAACTCCTCCGACTCCATTTTTAAGTCGCGGGCAATTACGTCATTTCTGACGTAACGGCCCGCGTTGATGATGCCTCGGAGCGCGATATTTTGTTGGGCCTGCAATCGTTTCCTAATTGCGTGGGAGCACAAGGCGAACCATGCAGGGGCTGCATATGTAAACTGCGGACGAATGTAGATTTTATATAAACCTACTATCGTCCGCAGTGGCAGTTTAGATTTTATGACTGGCCTTAGGAGGGCCCTTGCAAACTTTATCTTTTTTATGACTGAGTCTGCATGGGCCCTCATGGTCAGTGATTTATCTATTGATACCCCGAGATATTTCGCCGTGTGCTCCCACACAATTGCCTCATCCCGTAGCATCAAAAGCGGCGGTGCATTCCGTTTCAGCCCGACGCATAGCGCGACAGTCTTACCCACGTTGACTGTCAGGCGTCACTTGTCGAGCCAATCCGGAAAAAGGTTAAGCAACCTTTGCATCCGCGCCGCGGCGATCGCCGGCTTCGTCGACGAGGCGAAATACGCGCTGTCGTCCGCGAACAACGCCAAGGTGACACCCCTCTCTCCCTCGAGCCTATGCTCTTCGGTGAGCAGAGGGATGTCGTATAAACCGCGTAGAGTGCCGGCGAGAGGCAACTACCCTGCGGCACTCCGGCCCTTATCTTGCGCGACTGAGACTCTGCGTTCTCCACGGCCACACAGAATTCTCTGTCGCGCAAGAATGACGCTATTAGTCGCTCATACTGGTGCGGTATGCTAGTTTGCTCCAGTAGCTTGTAGAGTATACTCTCGTGCCACACGCGGTCGAATGCTTTCTCGATATCGAGAAATACAGCGACCGAGGTACGGCCGAGGTTCCACTCCTGGGCAAGGAGTTCTAGCACGCGCGCTAGTTGGAGCGTCGTAGAGTGTTATCCCGTCCGTGCCTGCGGCTTTCCGCCTAGGCATAGCCGCTATTGCCTTCCGCATTTCTGCAGGAGAGACAAAAGCGACTTCGGGCGGGATCGGCGGGTTGTCGGCGAGAAATTGCTCTACGCGGCTTATCACCTGTTGGTGTTGTTCGCGGATTGCCGGCGCGCTCGTTGATGCTACGGGATTCGGCATGAACTGCCCCTCTAGGTGCTCTGCCAAAATCTCCGCTCTCTCCGCGGCGCCGTATTGGCGGATGCCCGCTCTATCGTAGAGCGGGCATTGAGGAGGTTTTCTAAACAGCTGTCTGTTGAGACGATAGAGTGAAGCGGGCTCCGCGGCCGCATCGTCAATGACGCGGTCCCAGTTAGCCCCTCTCCACTCCCTCACCCCATCAGACAGCTGGGTACTGACGGCATCGAGTCTTCGCTTGATCCTCGGGCAGCGTGTCTCGGCCCAGGCGCGACGTAGGACGCGCTTCTTGCATAGGAGCGCTCTTAAACCCGCTGGAAGACTGTCTCGGCGATTATGTCTGACCGCCTCACTATAGGCACAGTGGAGGCCTCCCCCGCCTCTTGTACTTGAGTAAAGAGTGCGGCGGCGGTCTCCACGGCCTGCGGGCTATTCAGATCCTCGCCGAGATTGAGATTTAAGAGTGCTCGTTGAAAGGCGTCCCAGTCTATACGCTGCCTGGGCTGTCTCGGAAGAGTACAGCTGGCCGAGGAATCTAATGTGGCCATTATAGGCAAGTGCTGAGACTCAATGTCGTACAGCACTTCTACTTCCATTTGTATTGTAGAGCGGAGATTTTGGCAGAGCACGATATCTAGTACGTCCGCCCTGAAATTGGGATTCGAGGCATTGGAGGGTACATGAGTGGGCGCATTTGGCCCGACTACTATGTACCCATCCCGTCCCGCGGCTTGTTGTAGCGTGCGGCCTGCGACATTATTGGTATGGGAGCCCCAGTCTCTATGCTTAGAGTTGAGGTCACCCATTACCAGCGCCGGGCCGCTGCCGTCTAATAATTGGCGGACGTCTCGGGGCAGTATTTCCCTAACATGTGCTACGTTGTTAGAGGGTGAGTAATAGGACGCATATATCCGCGCCTCGTCACCACCCACCTTTAGACACACTCCGTTCGCAACTAGTGTGTCTAGGGGCGCGGTCGAGCTCCACGTGTATGCAGTCCCGCCGTACTAGCACGGCGGTGCCTCTGTAGGGCATGCCGGACGGCGACAGAGAGAGAGAGAGAGAGAGTGAGAGTGAGAGTGAGACAGTGTCCTCGGCCGAGCGCTCGGTTGGTATGTACTCTCCGACGAGTACTCGGCCGAGCAAAATGGCGAGACACTCACTCGGGCCTCGTTTTGTTTACTAGGCCGAGTGCCCACCCCCGCGCTCCCTTCAGCATACCCCTTACTGTCGCGCTCGCTCACTCGGCAAGTTTGAACCCATGCCGAGCGAAACTCGCTCGCTACTGGCTAGTTTGGCTCGCGCGCATCTTGTTGTTGTTTGTTTCTGTTCCCGAATTTTAGGTGAACTGACTCGCTGGGAACCAAAATTAGTATAAACACGTACTCGCCCAAGGCTGACGAGTGGACTGTCTCGGCCGAGTGACATTTTTACTGTCTCGCCACTCTACTCGGCGCGTATGATCAAGGCATAAGCACAAGTATGAACAGTCTCGAAATTGCAAGGGCGACGTCATTATTCACAAAACGTCAGGCGCGATGATTGTTTTTGTCACGATATTTAATTAAATTTTCAGTTTATCATGGTGAAATGTGCAGTACCAAGGTGTAAACACGATTCTCGGAAGCAAACTAAAAAGAACAATGATATTTCTTTTCATCGGTAAGTAATATTTTGTCAGGAAAACACTAATTTTAACTAAATTAACCAGGGTGTGAAAGGGTGATGCGGGGGCGCGCGGGCGGGTTGACAACGCACGTCCTCCCCGCGCCCCGCGTTTTACAGCTTCCCGAATTAGAGCTAGTGCTGTACCCTGGCTGTACCACGTTGTACTCGAATATTTTGTAATATCATGATTTCTTTCGTAATAATAAAAAATAATAGATACCTATTGTATGTACATCAAGTTGATCAAAGTATTAGAAATTAAATCATTTGTATTACAAGTTTTTTTTACTAGTATTACAACCTTTCAATGCATACATTACAGTAAAATGTTTAATTTGAATTGTTACAAACTTAACAATTTATTTAAATACGGTTAATTATTTAATTGCAGATTTTGAGAAAAGCCGTCAATTGGCAAATAAGTGGGCTATAGCAATTAAGAGGCCCGACTGGGAGCCCAACATTTGGAGTTTCGTTAGTTCCGTGCATTTTAATGTCCTAACTAGATAATCATTATTAGTGATGGGCAGGAGAACATTTCCGTTCCGAAAACTTTCTTAGATCGAGAACATTCTGAAACATTCTCTTGAACAGAGAATTTGAAAGAATTTACGGAAATTTAAGAGCAAACCAAGTATGTAGACTTTTTAATTTTGACATAAAAATAGATGACTATGCATGTAATTTCAGTAGCTATGAATGCCATAGTGAAGATACATGTCAGGTAGGTAGTTATAATGACGTTATATTTGATTTTATATATATATATTTAAATTCAAAGTCCTGTCTGACTGACTGACTTAATTATATATCAACGCACAGCCCAAACCCCTGGGTCTATTGATTCCAAATTTGGAATGTTGGTTCCTTACGACATCTAGGGGCGTACTAAGAAATGATTTTTCAAAATTCCCATGGGAAAGCGCGATATACGCAAACGAAGTTGCGAGGGTATATCAACGCACAGCCCAAACCGCTGGGTCCAAGGATTCCAAATTTGGAATGTAGGTTCCTTACGACATCTAGGAGTGTACCAAGAAAGGAAGAAAGGATTTTTTAAAATTCCTAAGGAAAGCGAGAACACAAACGAAATTGCAAGGGTTTTACTGATCCGCTGGGTCTATTGATTCCAAATTTGGAATGTTGGTTCCTTACGACATCTAGGGGTGTACTAAGAAATGATTTTTCAAAATTCCCATGGGAAAGCGCGATATACGCAAACGAAGTTGCGAGGGTATATCAACGCACAGCCCAAACCGCTGGGTCCAGAGATTCCAAATTTGGAATGTAGGTTCCTTACGACATCTAGGAGTGTACCAAGAAAGGAAGAAAGGATTTTTTAAAATTCCTAAGGAAAGCGAGAACACAAATGAAGTTGCAACGGTTTTACTGATCCGCTGGGTCTATTGATTCCAAATTTGGAATGTAGGTTCATTACGACGTCTAGGGGTGTACTGAGAAATGATTTTTCATAATTCCCACGCGAAAGCGAGATATACGTAAACGAAATTGCAAGAGTTTTACTGATCCGATGGGTCTATTGATTCCAAATTTAGAATGTAGGTTCCTTACGACATCTAGGAGTGTACCAAGAAAGGAAGAAAGGATTTTTTAAAATTCCTAAGGAAAGCGAGAACACAAATGAAGTTGCAACGGTTTTACTGATCCGCTGGGTCTATTGATTCCAAATTTGGAATGTAGGTTCATTACGACGTCTAGGGGTGTACTGAGAAATGATTTTTCATAATTCCCACGCGAAAGCGAGATATACGTAAACGAAATTGCAAGAGTTTTACTGATCCGCTGGGTCTATTGATTCCAAATTTGGAATGTAGGTTCCTTACGACATCTAGGAGTATACCAAGAAAGGATTTTTCAAACGAAGTGCGTGGGTATATCGGTATATCAACGCACAGCATAAAGTGAAGCAATAGTAGTAAGATTTTTTTCATATACTATAATATTACTTTAAAATGTATAAAAGTATACTGTGACTTTAAATGTTAATTAAAACATCGTCTTTAATGCGGCCCCTGTGGCTTTGCTTCTGGTGGCGAATATCTGAACTAAAATCACAGCCAAAAATAGTTGTATAAACTTATTTTGCTATTAGCCGCTAGATGTCGCCAGTCGGGCGGGGTGTGATTCAGACCAAGAAGCAAAAATGCATAGATTATTATTGTTGCTTAAATGTAGTACCTATTTAATATATTTTAAGCTTCTTGGTTTAGACCATGTTTAGACACCCTCCCGTACACCCGCCGCGCCCGCCAGCGACAGTCGTTCATACGAACGGGCTATTGTAACAGCTCCTCTTAGTATCTTCTCCATTGGCATTGTACTCATCTGCAAGCAAGAAATACGTAGCCAATACGGAACCCTACATTGTGCGTGGCCCGACACGTATTTGCCCGCTTTTTTTATCAAATTTGATTTTAATGATATACCTAACCTTCATTTAAGGAGTATTTAATTAATACTTAATGGTCTACTAAACACAATTTATTTAATTAAGCTAGCATTCTTAGTTTCCGAGATTTATATTATATATTTAAGAGAGGTAGGGCACAGCGGATAATCCGCTCAAATCGGAGCAGCCGTCTGGGGAAGGACCTCCACCTTACACAAGATCGTAGCCAAATAGCATTGGTCTCGGCCATGTTGTGTTCCTACGGTGAGTAAGGTCTGCAGAGCTCCACTTGGAGGGGTTGGGAGGGTTGGCAGCGCGTGAGTGATCTAGTCTATAGGCTACGGTGACGGCTTACCATCAGGCCGACCGTATGCTTGCTTGCCACCTGTGTGGTATAAAACATAGGTAGGTTCTTTTAAATGACCCGAATTCATTGCTGCCTATCCTATAAAACTGTCGCGCTCAGCAATCAACATGTTGGCTGCCACGTTGATGGTGTTTGTGTAAATAAGCCTCAAGGACCATGCAGACATCGAACGGGAGCGAATATGTTGGCCCGCAGGTTTGTATACGTGTTCCTTGTGGGCGACCTATTCGCAAAGGAGCTACTGACTGTTTGTATGCCAGCCGGGTGCGGGCTAGCTCCGACACTGTGCCGGCAATGGTCGCCTCACGACTGGACAAAGCGCGACTCGTGGCGCCATCTGTTGGCCGACATTAATAGTTTTGCAGCGCCATCTATACTAGAAAGAATATTTTCCCATGGGAATGACACACTTTCTCGGGATAAATAGTAGCCTATGTTGAGCTCTGTACCCCTGACAATATATGTACCTATACAATTTTTTTAATTGATCGGCTGCTTAGTCAAGCCGTTAAGGAATAACAAACACACAAACTCACTTTCTCATTTATAATATTAGTATGATTTGTGATAAACGCTCTTATTACGTATTTTTTAATATTCTAGAGTGACTCCGTAGAGTGTCTTCTTACATGGCAGTAAATATCTTCTCACATATCTCAGAAGTATGCTTTTCTCCAGAATGTGTTCTTAAATGTTTTTTAAAATTACAATTGTGATTAAATCTCTTCTTACATATCTCACATTTATAAGGCTTTTCTCCCGAGTGTGTTCTTAAATGGTTTTTTAAAGTACCACTTTGATTAAATCCCTTATTACATATCTCACATTTATAAGGCTTTTCTCCTGAGTGTGTTCTTAAATGGTTTTTTAAAGTACCACTTTGATTAAATCCCTTATTACATATCTCACATTTATAAGGCTTTTCTCCTGAGTGTGTTCTTAAATGGTTTTTTAAAGTACCACTTTGATTAAATCCCTTATTACATATCTCACATTTATAAGGCTTTTCTCCTGAGTGTGTTCTTAAATGGTTTTTTAAAGTACCACTTCGATAAAATCTCTTATTACATATCTCACATTTATAAGGCTTTTCTCCAGAGTGTGTTCTTAAATGGTTTTTAAAATTACAATTGTGATTAAATCTCTTCTTACATATCTCACATTTATAAGGCTTTTCTCCCGAGTGTGTTCTTAAATGGTTTTTTAAATCACTATTTCGATTAAATCTTTTATTACATATCTCACACAGATAAGGCTTTTCTCCAGAGTGTGTTCTTAAATGTTTTTTTAAAGTACCACTTTGATTAAATCCCTTATTACATATCTCACATTTATAAGGCTTTTCTCCTGAGTGTGTTCTTAAATGGTTTTTTAAAGTACCACTTTGATAAAATCTCTTATTACATATCTCACATTTATAAGGCTTTTCTCCTGAGTGTGTTCTTAAATGGATTTTTAAATCACTATTTCGATTAAATCTTTTATTACATATCTCACACAGATAAGGCCTTTCTCCAGAGTGTGTTCTTAGATGGGTTTTTAAAGTACCACTTTCATTAAATCTTTTATTACATATCTCACATTTGTAAGGCTTTTCTTCCGAGTGTGTTCTTAAATGTTTTGTTAAATTACCACTTTCATTAAATCTCTTATTACATATCTCACATTTGTAAGGCTTTTCTCCAGAGTGTGTTCTTAAATGTTTTGTTAAATTACCACTTTCATTAAATCTCTTATTACATATCTCACATTTGTAAGGCTTTTCTTCCGAGTGTGTTCTTAAATGTTTTGTTAAATTACCACTTTCATTAAATCTCTTATTACATATCTCACATTTGTAAGGCTTTTCTTCCGAGTGTGTTCTTAAATGTTTTGTTAAATTACCACTTTCATTAAATCTCTTATTACATATCTCACATTTGTAAGGCTTTTCTTCCGAGTGTGTTCTTAAATGTTTTGTTAAATTACCACTTTCATTAAATCTCTTATTACATATCTCACATTTGTAAGGCTTTTCTCCTGAGTGTGTTCTTAGATGAGTTTTTAAATGACTACTTGTAGTAAATCCCTTGTTACATATTTCGCACATATTTGATTTATCTTTTCTTGTCAATGAAGACGCGTTTAAACTACCTTTGTTATGACTCAATTGAATTTTAGATTTCATTAAATTATGATGTTCTATATGTTTAGTAAGCAAACATTTATTATCGAATTTCGAGCCGCAATCGTCGCAAATATATTCAATGTCGGTTTGGTTACACGTAGTTTTGTTAATATTTTTTGGTTTTGGCGTTTCAATGATAACTGCGTTATTTATTTCTGTTTCCTGACATCTTGGTTGAATATTTGCGTTGATTTGTAAATTTGTTTTTTCATCTAAATCCGTGTGTGTTACTTTAGTTTTCTTCATTGGAGGTTCACCTGTAAAATATGATAAATAAAATAACATGGGCAGTGGTGAGCTAACGATAGGGTGACCCGTGCGTGCAAATGCATTTTTTCTCCTATAAACTTGTATTTGTCACATATACAAAGAGAAGCGCATCCATTAATAATTTATATGATGATTATTCAGTAGATATATAGTGTTTATAGTCGGATCGCATTATTATGATGTGCTTAATATATAAAAATGTTTGTTGAAATTATTGTTGCGCGAATTCCTCACCATATTTAGCTGCGAGTCCCCGCGGCGGATTGTACTTGCGCAGAATTAGTTTCATTGTTCTGAAATTCAAAATGCAATATTAAAATAATGCGTGTATTTACGCACAGCAGCGCCTTCTACTTTATAAAGTGCAGACTGTCAGACTTTGACCAAATCCTACGGGAATCACGCACTTTTCGGGATAAAAAGTACCCTACGTGTTAAACCAAGGTACGTACATACCAAATATCATAAACATTGGCCCAGCCATTTGAGCGCGAAGAAGTAACAAACAAACACCCCAACTTTCGCCCTTATAATATTAGTGGGGTTATCATTTTTACCTGCTATCACAGTCTATAGTATGTTTAGGTGAAGTAAGTAAATGACATTTCCACGCCTCCAAAGTTTCAAATTGTATATTGCAATCTTCACAAAACCTCTGTGTAGATGGGACGTTTTGTTCTTCCACCTGAAAAATAATAAAAAACTGTTACCCGCGGCAAACTATCTCTTTTATCTGAAGCTGTCTCTTTTTATCTTCTTTAGTTTGGCAGTGACAGCTATAATAGTATAATGTGTTGGCTTTTTCGTATGAATATATGGCCTATGACACTCACAAATAATGTGGTTATCTATTGATAAAAGAATTTTCAAAAAGATCTAGAGCATACTCCTCCTAAAACCTCACAAGCTTTACCTCTTTATTATAATACTAGCCGCTGCCCGCGGTGTTACCCGCGTTTTAATTTTATGCACAGTAGCGCCACCTACTAAAGGTACCATTACCATTCAAGGTATCAGCTACCTACATATACCACATACCAAATATCAAAAAATTGGCCCACCCATCTGAGCGTGATGAATATCAAACATACAAACTTTCGCCTTTATAATATTAGTGGGTTTTTACAACATTTTGTATTAAAAGTAGTTATAAAGGCAACGACTCACTGGCTTGACGACTGAATCCTTTTTCGTAACTTTCAAATGAGGTCTCCTTTGAATTTTTTTCTTCGTTTTTACTGTGGCGAATGGTAGATCATCTTTGAAGTCGGACACAGTAGATTGTGTTTCGTACTGGTCTGATTCTAGTGTTTCTTGGTCTTGGAGAGGTGAGTCTGAAAATCATCATAGAAATAGCAATATTAACTCAAGTTTTTAAAGATGTCAACTAATACTAAGTGCAGACTCATTCTCCGAGTTGGAATGTTGTATACAAGCAAGTTAGAGAGGGCTTACAGAATGGCTTGAAGCCCATGGCCTCAGGATAAACGAGGAAAAGAGTTACTACATGATATTTAGGCGTAGTGTCAAAAGTCCGGATCATATTTGTAATATAGCGATTAATAAATCAACATGCATTCGATTTCTTGGAATTGAATTAGATCCGTTCTTAAGATGGCAGATTCAAATTGAAAAAGTAATCAAAAGTTTGGCCAGTGCATGTTACTGTCTTAAAGGTCTGGCTAAAATTACGGATAAGAAAACATTAAGAAGCATCTACTTTGCATATTTTGAGAGCATTATGCACTATGGCATAGAAGTATGGGGAAATGGGTGCCATTTTACGATACTAAAGAATATTTTGCTAAATTATTTGACTGAATCCAAATCTTTATTATATCATGGTTTAGTAACATTGGTCGCAAAAGGAAATTCTTAAAGGAGACTACCACCTGAACCTCAAAAAAACAGTAATGGACACTTGCATCCTGCCAACCCTCACTTATGGTAGTCAAACATGGACCTACACAAATAAAATTAAAAATAAAATCACGTCGTGCCAGCGAGCCATGGAGCGCAGCATGCTGAAGTTGAGGAAAATAGATAAAATCAGAAGCAAACACATAAGGGAAAAAACTAAACTTACAGATGCCCTCCACCAAGCGCTGCGTCTCAAATGGAAATGGGCGGGACATGTGTCGCGACTTGAGGACAAACGCTGGTCAATACTAGTAACAAAGTGGTCTGGGCCAATAGGCAAAAGGAACAGAGGACGACCAATGAAACGGTGGGCCGACGACATTAAATAAATTGCTGGGAGTGGCTGGATGGAGGTCTCTAAGGACAGACAAAAATGGCTAGATTTGGAGGAGGCTTTTACCCTTAAGGGGTCCATGTCACAGGAACTAACCGTACTAAACTAGTTTAAGAAAACAACTAACAGTACTAACAATACATTTGAAATGTATTTTTTGTGATTTGGAATAAATAAAAAGCTTTATTATTATTATTATTAGTAACATCTCATTTAAATTACGGTATAATATTTTGGGGCAACTCGCGGGATAATGACAGAGTTTTTAAAGCACAGAAAAGATGTATCCGTTCGATGTGTGGACTTAAATCTAGGGATAGTTGTGTACCTATGTTTAGGTCCCTTAAATTAACATTACCATGCATTTAGAATTTTGCAAATATGTATTTTTGTTAAATCCAATCCTCATCTGTTCCAAAAAAATTGTGAAACAAGTATAAGAAAAGATCAGGGGGGTTCACAACCGCATTGACAAAAAGTTTCATTGGAATGGCTCCTGTTATTTTCAATAAACTGCCAGATAATTTTAAGAGCTTAGACATGCCGAAATTTAAGAATAAATTAAAACTGTTTTTGACAGAGAAATGCTATTATAACATAAAATAATATTTAAATGATAATTTGACTCAATGGAAATTTATGACTATTTAATTGATTTGTTTTTTATTTATTTATTGATTTATGTGATTGTAATAAAATTTTTTTTTTGATCAATTTAATTTGATTTGATCAATATTACTGATATTACTATTCTGTGACTATTTATTAATATGATTTTATGACATTACATTTGCCTTAGATAATGAATTTATTGTAACTGTGAAAACATTGTAACTCTATTTGCATGCCCAATGGGTTGAATTAATCTCGCAAATAAATGATTTTATTTATTTATTTTATCGACATGATGACCTGAGGGTCATGAAGAAAACTAACTTTTTCTGCTTGGGCTGTGCACAGATATTATAATACTTAACAGTAGTATCGTTGAATAATAGTATCTCAGCCTGTGTAATTTGTTCCTATATATTTATTTATTATTAAATTAAACAGGAATATGGGAATATGTTACCTTGTTCTATGTCTATATTTGTCTTTTCAATGTCCAAATATGTCGGTTCTTCTTTCACCTCAGTTTTCACAGGAGTTGAACCCACAACAATATGCTCTATTTGCGAACAAGTCAATGGGCTGTTTAGTTTATATGACGCCCTGTCAATAATTGTTATTGATTTTTCTGTGAGCTATAAAAATATAAATTACTATAGTGTGTTTTCGGGTTCCTTACTAAAAGAGTGTTGGGAAGAACTCCCTCAGCTATATTTAAATGCGTCATTACCTTTAAAAATGCATTTCAGAAACTGGCGGCAAGACTAGCATGACAAAAAGCTTCTGAAAAAGAATTAAAGAAAAATAAGCTTCTCACCAATGGTTCTGTATTCAGTATCTCTGTGAGCACTCCCTCAGCTTTCAAAGCCCTCAACATCAGTGTGCGAGCACTCTGGAGGTGCGCTAAGCATATGTAACATGCCACTACTGGTTTCTGCGATGTGTATAGCTGTGTATATTTATAAAAACAATAGTTTATTTTTCCTGTTGAAGGGGACAGGGGAGTGCAGACAAGTCCTATCTCGTCTCTGTCCTCTCTGTAACTCAGTGTAGGGGCATTTTATGTGAAAAGAGCTCCCATCCCAGCCTATGGGTGACAAATCTACATCGAGCTATGCTGCGCAGTGCTATGTTTGGTGATACAAACAAACCATGCTGTGCTGTGCTGTGTGAGGCTACGCTCTGTTTAAAAACAAAACATTCTCGAGCGAGGCGCGTTAGCTGAGCCGCGCTGTGCCGAACTCTGCTATGTTTTTTATGGAGCTCTGCCATGCTGCGCTGTGTCGAGCTGTGCTAGGGGTAAAAATATAGAATATGGCCCGTCGAATTTTAAGGGGGGAGGGGGGGGGGGGGGGGAGGGGGGGGGGGAGGGGGCTTCCCCCCAATACCACTCCCCCACTGCGGAGATGCCTAGTTTTCGAGATATTCAAGGTTGAAGTTTGAGGTTAGGACTGTACTGAAAGTGACTTTTCTGGCCCATATACATTAAGAACCGTCGATTTTAGAGGTGATGAGGGGGGGCTACTCCCCAATACCACCTCCGGCGGCGGGGTATTGCGAATATGTATAGTTTTCGAGATATTCAAGGTTGAAGTTTGAGGTTATGACTGTACTAAAAGTGACTATTTCATCAATTGGAAGGATTTCAAAGTTGACTACCGAAACAGTCGCGCCTCGCTCGCTTCGCTCGCTCGGCGGTGTTATGATCACAAGCTAACCCTAACCTAACCCACCATATCCCAACCTAACTTCTTTTTTCTTCTTTAGGCCGCCACTCGCAAGTGACGCAACAAAATGGCGGCGTTTTGTTATGTCACGTACATAGTAAGTTTTATAATTTGTTAAAATCAAAAATGATGTTACAATAAATAATTTAGCATATTTTAATAAATGAATTAGCGTATATAAAGTAATAATTAAAGTATAATTTATTTTTAAGTAAATTGTGTCAAAATAAAAATAAAAAAATAAAAAAATGTGTATGAAGGAAATCAACATGTGTAACAAAACGTTTGATAATGCCAGTGAACGTCATCTATAGCTGTCAAAATACGTCTGACACCTCCATAATACTCGAAAATAATACAATTTTTTTTTTTTTTTTTCAAGAAAACTATATTGTTCCGCAACTTGAAACTTCGCACAGTGACTCTAAATACTGTTATCTAATTGCAAAAAAATCAGGGGCATCGAACTCGACGGGCCATATTCTATATTTTAGCCGTGCTAGGTCTACTGTCACAATACAACTGTCTGTCAAAATAATGTCTATTAAAAAGAAAAACTCGACCACAAAGTTTTTACAAATAAAAAACATTGAAGTTTTTTTATTACTATGGGAACAAGGAACGGATTTAAGCTATGCTAGCACCACTTTGACAGCTGCCAACCCCATTTGCTCATCGAGGGCAGTGGTCAGATTGAAAAATGGAGATTTTTATAGAACAAGTTCGGGAACACGAATGTTTGTGGAATCCAACATCCCCATATTATAAAGATACAGAAAAAAGAGAAGCCTCCTGGCGCGCCATTATACGAACAATGTTGACAGCGCTGTCAAAACTTGTTAAAAAAACGTAGCTTAACACAGCACAGCACAGCGCAGTACAGCGCAGCACAGCTCGATGTAGATTTGTCACCCTTAGTGTTTCTTTCGTACTATGACATGGGACTATTTAAGAGGTACATTATAGTTCTCGTCAGAGGTGGGCAACGCATTGGTAATGCCCCTGGTGTTGCTGATGTCCATGGGCGGTGGTGACCACTTTCGATCAGGTGGCCTACTTGCCTATTTGTCTGCCGTAAAACGAAAAAAAATCTAAAAAGGCTATGTTGTAAATATGTACCATAACGCATTAAATATGTCGACATATTTAATGCGTTATGGTACATACTGTCTTGGAACTCACAATAAATTAAGAAAGCTTTTAGAGGTAGTAGGAAGTACTGAAAGGGCTTCCCTCGGTCAAGAGAGTAGCCATAAGGGCAGGGAACTCCACAGAAACGTGAGATGTAGCAAGGGATTTTTGATATATTGTACTTACAGAACATCTCGTCAGTTTTTCATAAACTTCCTGTAATGGTGTGTTGCAAATAAAATGCATTTTTGTGTTTACAGTTAAGCATAATCTACATGCAGCTAGAAAAGACATTTTTTTCGTTGTTTATACTACATTCAACTGCATGTAAATATTTACACGATACATGCATTTACTGTTTAATAATTTTATTAGAATTTAAAAATTAAAATACGACAAATCGAAGACAAGAAAACTGTCAAATAGTTTATTGCAGAGGGCGCCCCTTGCTTGTTACAAGGAAGCTGTCAAACTTCATACAAAAAAGATAAATATTTCCGATTTTTTAATTTAATGAAAAATGGATGTGAAGAAATACGTTCACTTATGTTTGTATAATGCTATGTAATTTTAGGGAAAGTATTGTAGATAAAATAAAAATACGATATAGCTTTAAAAAAATGGTTTAATTCCATTTTAATTCATAATTTCTGTAAATATACTTATTGAAAATAGCTTCCTTGTTATACTTATTGGTAAATTCATCATCTCTGTTAATAAAAATAAATTTTGTGTCCATAAAAGTATAAATAATTAAATTACAAACTTTATCAGTAACAAATAATTGTCCCTGAATTTGATAATGTTTCATTAGGTAACTCCATCTGTGGCTTCGAGCTATTTTGTCCACTAATAATGTTTTCAAAAGTTTCTGTCGTAGGCCTCCAATCTGTAACAAATGATCCCCCATGCTTATTTTATTTAATGCAAGTATGAAATAATCTATATGTTTAAATTAGAAGGTTACTGGCAGCTGGGGAATGGCCAGAAATGAGTAGTTTAGCTTACCTCGCTGCCAAGTCAACTTTCTTTTTCTGTTGCGTGGCACCCCTTCTTTTCAATTCTCTTTTTAAATCTGCATTTTCTCTAGGTAGAATACACGTCGAATGACTAATTTTTATCAAAAAAAAAAGGGGGTAATAGGAAAAAAAACGCTATAAAAACTATGTAATCACACGAACGCTTTTGATGATTGTCTGAATAAAACAAACTCACAGCGACCTCTACCGGAATAGTTTCCAGTTTTATTTTATGAGTATTTTTAATATTGTTGATATATCTAAATGTAAATTCTTTCAAAATGAGAACTGAAATATCTATTAAGTTGTAGTATTATATTTCAAATCACTGAAAATTGGGATTTTAAAAATAATTTATTGTCGTTAGAACTAATTGTATTGTGTATAGTGGTAACACAGAAAATACAATAATAAATCTACGCATCTGAATGAGGTTAAAAACTCAAAGCTCATCGTAGGTGGCGTCACTGTTGACTGTTCCAAGACCCGCCATATTGGTTCATTGTTTAAGTTTGATGTGAGAGAAATTGCTAAAAATCATAGAAATGTAAGCGACCTGGAGTGTAATTACGATTGAAGGAGGAACTGCGGAAACGGAAAGCCAAGACCGCTAGCAAAAAAGCCTTATAAATCGAAAGGTAAATAATTTACAGGCATTATTGTGAATTGTAGGTTTTGCTGTGTTCTTTTTATTTATTTCAATTTCTTTTTGTAGACTGGAGGCGTACGATGGAAATTACCTCATCGAAGTTGAAGACGAACTTGAGGATGATATTCCTGAAATTTCTACCATGGATAAGTTCAGAGATATTAATTCCAGCAATAATCTTCCACCACTCTATAAAGTACACATTCAAGAGTTTGCAGACAGGTAACAAACCATACATTCATGATTTCCTTATTGTTCCTTGTTATTTTAATGTTTCAGATAGAATTAGACATTTAATGACATACATGTTGTTTCAGATTTCAAGCAACACTGAACGGGAGATACACTACTGTATGAAAGTAGAAGCTTAATAACCGTGAGAGTTGCCTTTAAGGAAAGTTATATTTATTTCCATGCGCAATGCAAAGCCCAAATGAAGAAGCTTCTTTAAATATCATTCTGTTAAAAATGGATAATAGTGGCATGATAGTGGAGTCACTGCGAATGTGCAACTGGAAAAGGAGTAGAAGCACACTGTAAGCATGTTTTTACAGTTCTCCATGGCATAGAAGATATAGTGCCTACTAAAACTATAATTTTGTACAAAATGTGCACAGAACAATTGATGACATTTAAAAAACCGAATAAAGTATTCTATAATTCCCCGATGCAATCCCTTTTTACCAGGAAAATATAATGGACAATTATGAAGGATAATTATGTCAAAATCCTAGCAGTTTCTCCTGTACTACTAGTAGTAAAATGGCTTATCTCCAAGTAATCAAACCTGCCAATCCATATGCTATTGAAATGGACCATGATTACTTGGAAATATTTTCTTATACTTGATGAGTAATTATTACCAAGTAATCATTACCTTTGTAAAGTTTTTGTTAAACCTATTTTTAAACCACTAATTTTAACAAATATCTGTATAAAAATTGTGATTTTTGATTATGACAGTGTAATAAAACAAAATTAATACCTATTAAATAGTTTTATTTTCTTATACCTATGAGTATTACATAATACACTCTAAAATTACAGCATATATGACACAAAACATGTTTTTGAAGCCAGAAGTGTACCTACTATGAATTTCTGTAATCAGCATCACATTTATTTTGAGTTTGGACCCCGCTAGACCCAGGAGGATCAGTAAAAGAAGTTTCATTAGCATCACATTCATTTTGAGTTTGGATCCGGTTAGGTCCTGGAATTGGATCACCACGAGACGTTTCAATACACCGTTTCATGCAACTTCTTTTTAGCAATCGATCTGAGCGTTCTTGTGCTAGTAGGTTAACAGATTTGATTTAATATAGAGGGCACAGCACTTTTCTTTAATGTTCGGTATAAATTTTCATTGTCTGTTAATTACTTTTAATATTATAATCTTCAGATCTAAATTGGGCAGCACATAACCTCGACCATTTACTGGATTTCCAATTTTTCCTTCGAAGAGCCTTTTCCCACAGTTTTCTTCGTTTTATTTCTTTGGAAAATAAATAGATTGGAACATTTTTACAATCGATAGCTGCACAATGAGTCATATTTCGGAATTATTTAGAAAACAAATATGATGTTTACAAAAATAGTATGGAAAATGACAGCTAGCTGTCAAATGTTTGGAACAGTCAACAAAGCGACATCTGAAGTGAGCAAAAGGCAGTTTTTAACCTCATTGAAATTTTGATATCGCTTATTTCACAATTCACTTCTTTTCGGTCTGCATTCAAATCTTCAAAGTACCACAAGTTTCACACATTCATCAACCAAACAGCTGCAGACCGTTTTTTAAAAAAATATATCCGTGGCGCGCTGCAAGAAGTTGATATGTCTAAAATGTCAATTTTTCAGGGCGGCTATTTTAAACTTTGACTTTCTCGGGCAAATCGATTTGTTTGTTAAACTTATAACTTACATTTGTTCTAAGGTAAACTTTATGCGATCTTTCAAATAGCGCTAAGTACTTTTCATAATTCGGCTTAGTTTTTACAATAATCGACTTATCAATATGCGTAAAAATGACTTATCAAGTTGCTCACCCACTTATCAATATATTCACCAACGACCTATCGAGTTGTTCTTATATGACCCATACTAAATAAAATTAAAAAATAATAATATTTATCATAAATTAAACTTTTGACAAGCTTTTATTGTAAGCGATATACATTGTAACAGGATAGGACAGGTAAAACTAAATAAAAGTGACGATTTTACGAAAAAACTTTATTAAAAAATATATACCTACTGTAGGTATAGATTTTTTATATACTTTACATACGATGTAAAGTAACGAAGAGCAAACCTTTGAATGTGGCAATGTGTAGGTTAGGTATAAACTATTGGTACATGTTTCAATCAATTCAAAGGCTTTAATTACAATCAATTGCTAAGGAAGTTTACCCTTCGGCCAGCAGAAAGGCTTATTATAAAATTGAAGATTATCTAAATGATAAAAATAGCTGGAATGATAGACTCAGCACAGACACTAAACAGAAGCCTATATTGCGCATATATTATTATTGTATTTACACTTTCTACCTTTTTTTTCTCTCTTCATTTATAGTGTTATTAATCTTTAATTATTGTATAATTTTTTTTCCTCATCAGAAATTACAGAAATTTAGTGTTAATTTTATATTTTCTGTCATTGTAATTTGTATCTTATTAATACCATTTTAAAAGAGCAAGTGCTAAGTTTTTTGCCAGTTTCTTCTTAGCAAAAATCTGCCGTCTGAACTGGTGGTAGGAAAAAATTGTGACGATTCGAAACAGCTTATATTAGGCCTATTTGAATAAAAATATTTTGAATTTCAATTTGGCCGTTTAACTCCCTTAGGAAATGACTGAAATTAAAAGTATTTGAATTGATTGAAACATGTACCAATAGTTTATTTTATACCTACCTACGTACGTATATTGATGTACATATACTAGTATAAAACATTCTATATTGTTGGCAACTGAGAATATCTTTATTTCTATACTAAATTATTGTAAGTTTATTTACTGTACCTTCTCTCAAGTCAAGCCAGACCGAAGATTGACGCGACTTTTTTTTGTAGATAGTGGAGAGTTATAATGAGGTATTTTTTACTCGAGTGAAACCAAGGGCAAAAGCTAGTATAAAAATAATATTATTTGCTTGTTTGTATTATCATTTAGGTTTGGCGGTGCTGGACTCATTAAAAGAATTCGGTATAAATTAATGCAACATGGAGGAATATCGTGAGATCGACTAACGTAGGTAATAGCTAACTAGAACTTATTCTACCTAAATAATAACAAGCGACAACAAAGAATAGTCTCACATCTCATATTCAAAACCTAAATTTAGATTCGTTTAACTGCACATCTAAACATAGCTATACGCTATTTAAAAGAACTGCCAATTTATAACTACATAAATAAAGATATCAAATTACGTTCGTTTGTTAATGTAGAGTATAACCGAATAACTCATTTTATCAATTTGCAGTGGGGAAGGAATTACAATTCTCAATCGAACAAATGGACATATCACATTACGTACTTCGTTTCGATTCCAGATAAAACGATATGTCAAACAGTTTTTAGGATTTATAACTTGTTATATAGTTTTGTCAAGAAATAAACGCTTATCATCGAGTTATTCACATACTATCAAATGGCATTCTTCTTCATTAAGTCAACAAATCTAGTTGTCAATTTTTTACTAGGTGAACAATAGGTGTAGGAAGCGTTTGAACGAATAAAAAAAAAACATGTACATATGTCGAGTTATCAACTTCTTCCTGCGCGCCACGGATATATTTTAACCTTGCCGTGCCTTTACATATTCGAAATCGCTCTCTTTGTTCGTAAACACTTTCACTACTTCGAACTTGATAAAAACCCACGTCGTTATAACAATTTAATTTTACCGGAACCAAAGCTAGAAATATATAAATCGGGACCCTACTATAGAGCTATACAAATTTACAATAAAATACCAGATTATATAAAAAACGAACAAAAAATTAATAAATATAAAAACAAATTACAAACACTCTTACTACAAAAATGCTATTATTCAGTGAGGGAGTTTTTGTCCGACGGGAACCCAAAGAAATATGTTGATTATATCACTTCTTAAATGCTAATAACTTTTTAATGTTTCATAATTCATAACTTTTATGTATACCTAATAATTCGCAATGCTTACTGTATTATATTGCTATACCCTACCAGGGTCCATGTTTTTTACAAATAAGTACAATAGTTGTTAAGTCCTATCTGTAACTTAGGTTAATTGTATTGTAAACATGTGCAATAATAAATAAATAAATAAATAAATAAAGTTTCTTTGTAATCATAGTGCGTCGAGTCGAATATAATTATTACCTGGGGCCATCCATAAAGTACGTCACACGAATTTCATGATTTTTTGAGCCCCTCTCCCGTCCTTGTCACAGGTGGTTACATTTCTGAGACCCCCCTCCTCCCTAGTGTGACGTCACATGTTTTGCAATTTCACATCGAAAAATTATTAAATTAAAACAGCAGTTCCGAATTTAGTTTTATTTCCATTTAAATTAAGTACTTTTTTATGAAATCAACATCATATCAAATATTTGAAACAATAACAAAGCAATAAACTATTGAATATAAGATAGAGTTGGAAATATTTTTTAGTTTATAATTAACTTTCCCGTGGGATATTTCAAATTACGCGATTACTACCTCTAGATATTATAGATTTTGAAATGTGATGTCACGAAACTTAGTACCCCTCCCACCCCTTGTCACACTATGTCACACTTTGTCGACCCCCCCCCCTCCCCCCTTTACGTGTGACGTACTTTATGGATGACCCCTATATTATTAATCCGCCTTTGTATGTAAGACATCCTGTAGAAATTTATGATATTGTGTGTGAGCCTAGCGGCTCATAATTTGATTTAATTTGTGTACTTACATCGAGCCTACTTGAGCCTAGTGACTATATTAGCCTAGTGACTTTGTTTTGTGACGTGAATTGCAAAATGTAAAACTTGTGTTAAATAAATTAAAAATAATAAAAATCGTGGTACCTTCCAGGGACTATCACAGGGACCACGGGCATTATAGGAATTGAATTTTTATTTGATCAATCTAATACATCATATTACTACTAATATGATGATATCTACATAAGTAGATATATATATTATATGTGTAATAGGATGTTGATTGATATAGATACGTAGGTAGGTACGGTACGTATAGATAGTTACGAATGTTGTTTAACCTGCTGACTAGATGCCGCTATTAGTTCGATCAGCTGAGTTTCAGTTTATAAAAACTAGTACTTATTACTTCCATGTAATTTTGCTCCAAAAGTATTACCCTCAATTTTCATAGGCAACCATGTACTTCACATAACGTCTGACGGACCATTCGATAGCATGACGTTATTTATTAACTAATGTAAATAAAATACAAATTGAATAGGTACCTAAATACTCAAAATTTGATGTATTCCGTTGGATGGGGGACTTCTTTGGGGCGCTAACAAAGAAATATGTATATTCAGAAAATAAAGGGTATACCCCAAAGCAGTCCCCCATCTGACGAAATTCATCAATTAGCCGCTAGATGTCGCCTGTCGGGCGGGGTATGACATAGGTGCAGAAGGGGGGTGTTTAGACCAAGAAGCTTAGATACAAAGATTAATAAGCTTCTTGGTTTCAAATTCAAATTATTTTTATTCAAATAGGCCTAATAAAAGCTCTTTCGAATCGTCACAATTTTTTCCTACCACCAGTTCAGACGGCAGATTTGTGTTTAAGAAGAAACTGGCAAGATACATAATAAGATACAAATTACAATGACAGAAAATATAAAATTAACACAAAATATCTGACGAAAAAAAAAAAAAAAGAATTATACAAATATTTAAAGATTAATAACACTATGAATGAAGAGAAAAAAAAGCGTATTAATATACTGGTATCTATATTTATAAAAGAGAAAATCACTGACTGATTCATCACGAAATCTCCGAAACTACAAGTGCCAGGAGTCTCAAATTTTGCATGGGGGTTCCTTTTGGTGCGTAGGTGTTCATTCTCAAGGATTTTTGGAAATTCATCCCCTGAGGGGGTAAAACGGGGGTGCAAAGTTAGTATGAAACTTTGCCGTTTTTGAAGTTATTCGAATGAAATTCAGCATGAAGGTTCTTTACTGAAAAGCATGAAACATGAGTAAAATATTTTTTTCAAAATTCATCCCTTAGGGGGTTAAACGGGGGTGCAAAGATAGTATGAAACTTTGCCGTTTTTTGAAGTTATTCGAATGAAATTCAGCATGAAGGTTCTTTATTGAATGGCATGAAACACAAGTAAAATATTTTCCTCAAAAAAAGTCCCCTATGGGGTTAAACGGGGGCGCAAAGTTAGTATGAAACTTTGCCGTTTTTAAAGTTATTCAAATGAAATTCAGCAATAAGGTTCTTTACCGAAAAGCATGAAACATGAGTAAAATATTTTTTTCAAAATTCATCCCTTAGGGGTTTAAATGGGGGTGCAAAGATAGTATGAAACCTTGCCGTTTTTGAAGTTATTCAAATGAAACTCAGCGAATTATTCTCACCTGTTAAAAAAGTGTAAAATAATGCCGTATGAACATTTTATGGTAAATATATTATATTAAATACACCTTCCACGTTTTTTTTTTAAATCGTAAAAAATGATAGAAAATTATTTTATGCTGCTGGCAAAATACAGAACTCGAAAACCTGTGGCACGAAATTTATAAAAGTTTTGAAGATATTATTACACTTCTTTATTCGATCCTGTCAATTACGAATATGCTCCATGTGTGTATGTAACATTGTTGTGGTGTTGATTTCAGTTTTCTGTTAGTGTTACGAACTTGCCTTTAGTGTGGAAGCAAATACTTTTTGATAAATTATTATTATTTATATTTTTGATTTCTGTCATTGAAATTCCCACGGGAAAGGGAGTAATAGGACTGCAAGTGTATTATCGCGTGCGCTCAACCTAGAAAGCTGAAATTTTGTATAGAGGTTCTCTTTATGATGTTGACAAGGACAAAGATGGGGTTTTATACAATTCCCACGGGAAAGGGAGTAATAGGACTGTAAGTGTTTATCGCAGGCGCTCAACCTAGAAAGCTGAAATTTTGTATAGAGGTTCTCTTTATGATGTTGACAACGATAAAGATAGGATTTTATGAAATTTCCACGGGAAAGGGAGTAGTAATAGGACTGTAAGTGTATTATCGCAGGCGCTCTACCAAGAAAGCTGAAATTTTGTATAGAGGTTCCCTTTATGATGTTGACAAGGACAAAGATGGGTTTTTATGAAATTCCCACGGGAAAGGGAGTAATAGGACTGTAAGTGTATTATCGCAGGAAATCTGAAATTTTGTGTAGAGGTTAAAGTCGTTTTTTTTTAAATTCCCACGGGAACGAAATTATTGGTAATTTCGCTTGACCACGCGGGCGGAGCCGCGCGCAACAGCTAGTACATTATATACCTACATTTAAAGGTGTAAAAAATTAAATAAAGGTAGAAAGTGTATATACAATATATGCATATATATATGCGCAATATATTAAGTACCTAGCAGTAGGTAGGCTTGTGTTTGGTGTCTGTGCCGAGTTTATCATTCCAGCTATTTTTATCATTTATATAATCTTCAATTTTATAATAAGCCTTTCTGCTGAGTGAATATTTAATGTAGGATTTAAACCTTTTTCCTGGTACATTCAGCACGTTTTCAGGCAGTTTATTATAAAATCGAATATTATTAACAACAAAACTATTTGAGGTCTTGGCGAGCCGGTGCTTAGGTATAACTAATTTATGTTTATTTCTAAGATTTAAATCCGAGTATTCACTAAACCACAGATATTATAATACTTAACACTACACTTTACAAATCTATATATATAAAAGAGAAAATCACTGACTGATTCATCACGAAATCTCCGAAACTACAAGTGCCAGGAGTCTCAAATTTTGCATGGGGGTTCCTTTTGGGGCGTAGGTACTCACTAAGAAAGGATTTTTGGAAATTCATCCCCTAAGGGGGTAAAACGGGGGTGCAAAGTTAGTATGAAACTTTGCCGTTTTTGAAGTTATTCGAATGAAATTCAGCATGAAGGTTCTTTACTGAAAATCATGAAACATGAGTAAAATATTTTTTTCAAAATTCATCCCTTAGGGGGTTAAACGGGGGTGCAAAGTTAATATGAAACTTTGCCATTTTTGAAGTTATTCGAATGAAATTCAGCATGAAGGTTCTTTACTGAAAATCATGAAACACGAGAGTAGATGGTTATTGGGCATTCTGAGCCACTTCGTGATCTCAGAATACCCAATAACCAGAATTAATAAAAAATAAAAATCAAATCAAAATCAACATTCTTTATTCTTAGTCTTTTACAATTTTATAAATTATATTCTTATTATTCGTGGTAGATTAATTTCGAAATGATAATGTAGGAAACCTCATTCTCCGAATGAAAGTAAAAAATAAAAATCAACAAACAATTTAACCATCGAACATTGATTAGTCTTGCATGCTTGCTAATCCTAACTGATGATCGGCTGGGAGTACCGTGGTAAGCAACTCCCTGCGGCCCGTGGGTAAGATCACGCACCAACCATGCTTCCTAATTCTAACTGATGATCGGCTGGGAGTACCGTGGTAAGCAACTCCCTGCGGCCCGTGGGTAAGATCACGCACCAACCATGCTTCCTAATTCTAACTGATGATCGGCTGGGAGTACCGTGGTAAGCAAATTTTTTCAACCAAACACGCCACACGGGTACCATTTTAGTTCTAGATAGCCTTTTTTAAACTTTTGAATGCAATTGTCGAACATAAAAACCGCATTGAAGAGATTTAATTTCTATTAGATTCTAGTTATGTACAACTTTTTTCATAAAACTTTATAGGGTTGATTTTACATAATAATAAAGAGATGACGACTTATTTAACTATAAATTAAATTGCAATTACTTACGTTTTAACGACATCTTTCTAATTTGATATTTTGGTTTCTCGTGTCTCATGACTCTCCAGTGTAAAAATATCTGAAAAAGAAAAAGAAAATGAAACTTTTGATTTACAATTAATTCTAATCCAATAAATCTAATAATAAATGTCATCAAGACATTATATTATTACAATATACATTCATATTTTCCATTTTAAACTGACTACAATTTGATTAAATATGTTTAAAATACCTATGCAAAGTTTACATTTAGCAATTTTTTAAACAATTTTTTTACATAACATTAAAGGGTTGATTTTTACATAATATAGGGTTCGTAATGATGACGACTTAGGTACTTATTTAACTATGAAACTAAATAAAATTGCAATTAAAATTAAAAACTTACGTTAACGACATCTTTCTAATTTGATATTTTGGTTTCTTGTGCGACTCTCCATTGTGATTAAATATCTGAAAAAGAAAAAAAAAAGAAAACTTTGATTTATGTACTATTAATTCGAACTTATGTACTTAGTTGATACATTTTTAAATGACTTAATTGGTTTTCCATAATTAGTTAGTTAAGTGTATATTTATAGATAATTACTTACTTCAAAATAAAAAAACAAATACTTATTACTTGGATTACGTTTTACTATGTTTAATGATTCTTATTTATTACATTAAAATAATTAAAATTCTAAATTGATGTAGGTATCCATTTTATACTAGATATCTACAACATAGCACTAATTATAATCAATAAACTTTGAAAACAATATTTTATCTACCAGTGTAAATAATTATTGTAATGATTAACATAATTTTTACTTACATATTTTTTCCTTTATTTTTTTAATCGAGCTCCTTCTTCACGCACCTCGTAATAGGTTACCGTCTCTCAACAAAATGGCCGAACGGAATGTTGGAACGAGTGAGAACACGAGGTACACGATAAGGGCGTTTGCGCACAAACCCATGTCAGCATAATAATATTTTAATCAACTATTTTATTATATTTAAATAATATTTTAATTAAAGACAAAACTACCCAATGGTAGGGTAAGGACTGGGATTCGAAGTACTTTTTAGCTTTCATGTGGTTAATGCGATTAGAGCGAGCTGGGTTTCAGTTTAGTCTACGCAAATAGATCACCAATTATAACTCTCCACCCAAATGGTTGATTAAATCGATCAAAATCAAGCTGTTCCCAAATATTAATTTATATGTATAATATAAACTACTCAGAATCGTTTTTATTAATACCATCTTGAATATGTTAGTAAGAATGTGTATGCAGCGGCCCTAACTTGCAACGCTGAATTGCATAGTTCGAATGAGTGAATCTCAAACTGTTGTACCCAGTTGCAAACATTAATAAAAACAAATGGCTTTTTGTATGAAATAAGTCACAAAACTATTTATTTCAAAATATTAAATTAATATGTTAGCTAAAGTTACAAGAGTTGGTAAAATATTTTTATTTATCAAAAAATATTTTTTGATTTTGATAAAATATAAACCAATACTTACTCAACTACTACTTGAAACAGCAAAGACTCATTTTTAAGACCAAGACTGTGTTTTTGCTAAAGCATGCTTTTACCTTTTGTGAGTAGTTTGAGAACCTGTGATGAAGCTACGTAAGCATTCGTGGGCTGTTGCTTGAATAGCAAAATGAAATTTTGGGTGATGAAATACCAAAATGTTGCAACAAATTAATGCTAAGTTCGCCCGATAGAAAAGTGTACATCAGGATGGCGGGTCTATTCCTGCGATTGAAATTAATACTATTTCTAACTATAGTAGGTACTTGTTCTTTAACTGTGTTGCTGATGTTCGTTAAGTCATTACCATATTAGAATAAACTCTTCATAGATATTTGGTTTATATCTACCTATATATATATATAAGGGAATTTCTTTGTATCTCTTTTAATTTTATTTGTTAAAAAACTATAGCAGAAATAAAGTACACCACAAAGAGGTACGCAGCAAGTACTATTATTATAAAACATTTCATTCTAATCGCAAGAGTGCACCCGCCACCTTGATGTACACATAGAAAATGATGACCATAGCATAAATGTTATGTACCTTAATTTTTGGTAATTAAGGTTTCTTATTATACTATGATATTACTTATATCATTTTAAATTTTGAAACAATTTACTATTGCCCAATTTTCAGGGATCCGTACCTCAAACGGAAAAACGAAACACTTTTAAGATCAATTCTTTGTACGTCCTGTCCGTCCGCATGTTAGGCCCGAAAAACACGTATTATAAGTATAAAGTTGTAATGAATATGCATTTTAATAAAAAAAGAGAATTTATGATTACCAACTAATGTGGTTGATGCAGTACCTAACCATAGAACTCAAATTTAAGTTAAAAGCAATAATGTATTTGTTTTCTTAATTACCTACCTATACATTTGTACGGAACCCTCGGTGAGCAAATCCAATTCGTAAATGACCGGTTTTTGTGATGAGTAAGTGATAATTAATGTTTAAAAAGGCCAAAAAAAATAAAATTCAAATATTATTCGAGAGTGCTCCAGAGTTGCTGCACAAGAATTGCTGTTGCTGAAAACATTTTCTTCATTAATTTGAAAAATGTTAGTAAGTATTATTTGTACATTTATTATGTACAATTATTTTTTTTTTTTTTTTTTTTTCTCTTTATTTTTTAAGGGGTATGGGTCCACAAGGACATGACAACCCCATCGAAATCGCAAAACAAGGATACATAATTATCTTAAACCTAAATAATGTCCGCTTTACAATGGACTGTCCTTAAGACTGTCCATTGTAAATCGGAGTAGATCCCGACAAGCATCACTTGTCGGGTTAGACAGTACATACAAACAAACACCTACGTCAACGCACTCAACTTCAAGATTACGTTTCAACAGATTGAACAAGATGTTTCGACGGGCCTGGTTCCGTTCACATTCCATTAAAATATGATAGGTATCATCCACCTTATTACACGTAACACAGTTTGGGGAGTCTTTCTTGCCCATCAGGTGTGCAAAGCAATTCAATGGAATGTGACCAGATCTCAGTCTATGGACAGTTACCAATATGTACAATTATTATAAATTGTTTTACCCTGGGTAAAATAAATAAAAACATAAAATATAATTTATGTTTTATTTTACCAGGTGTCGGGTATACCCGGGTAAAATAAAAAAACATAGATTTTAGACTAAAAAAAATTTTTTTTTTGCAGGTCTGATTCAGAGTACGAGGCCTCATCAGTGGTGTCTGCTGTAGCACCTCCAAAGAAGGTCAAAACGAGCAAGCGCAAGAGCGCCGCCGTCGCTGGGAAAAAGACCCAAGACACGTCATCATCTTATGTCGACTTCATCCGTGGCTCTGCAGCAGTATCAAAGCGCAAAGCGACCTCACCACCGCCTGAGTCTATCTCGATGCCTAGCAGGTAAATAAAAGTTATTATTTTTCAGCCAACTCCAAAAGACGGAGCTTCATAATCATATTTTTTATGACATATGACAGGCAAGCAAGCAAGCGGTCCATCTGATGGTAACCATCACCTATGAATATCAGTAACACCAGGGTGCTACTTCCCTGGACGTTTGTGTGACCTCATAGCTCTTTATATCATAACCCGATATTCAAAGCTAGCATTTTTGCATTTATTATATCATTTTTTTTTTCTTTACAGGTCTAAAAGACGGGATATTTTTAACATACTGCAAAGTGAAGAAGCCAGTTGCAGTAAGCCGAAGCACCGCGGCGAAGGCGTGACGTCCAGCTTCAGCAGCAGAGTATCGACGGGGACGTCTCGTCGTGCTCTCAACACCAGTGGCGACTATTTTGTCGATCTAAAAATTTACAAAACGCCGGACTACGTGAACAACGCTCCTGAAGTACGCTACAAGAAGGCGTTGGTGTCGGTGAAGCTGCAGTGCGACGAATCATCATTGTCTTGGGAGGCACTGCAAGCGTTCCTAGGACGAACTTGGACCGTATTCGAGGACGCAGAACCCGTGCATTATAGTGATAAAGTTAGTTATAAGTAAATAGGGTCGGTTTAGTTAGATATAGCACGGTTTAAGCTATTTTTATGTTTTCTACATATTTTAATAATAAAAGATAATTTTTACTATGCCTTTCTGTACTGTGTGTAACACATCTGTTCACAATAAATCATGGGTAGGTCATTTGAGAAGCAATTTTCATAAAAATAATAATCATACTATAAAACATAGTGATGGTATAGAAATGATCACCACCGCATTTCGTAACCGTATCTTAACGTACAAAATAATAGCTAATACTCAATCTCAATCAGCTTCGATAGATATTTTTTTTTCTGAAATTCATGACAAGTTAAAATCTCTCTTAGATGAATATCTTATTAAACACACATGTGTGAAAGTGAATTTTGAATTCTTCGGTACATTTATACAATTTAAAGATAATTCACAATCAGTTAAGTCCTTTATTACGAAAAACAAAATATTATATTTTAATTATGACTTTGAAAACCTGTATTTTGAGACAGTTACACAATTTAAAAAAAGTATCGAGGAATTTGAACATCTGATAGTGGGTGGTCTTTTTTGAACAATTTATACATTGAGGTCAATCTTAACAAATACCAACCTCTAGCTGGTTCCAGTTTTATAAGTTTACCTAAATCAATTCAATCTAAAAAAGCGTGTTTGAATATTTTAAATAAGGATCAGTATTGCTTTTTATGGTGTGTGACAGCTGCTTTATATCCAGCCAAAAAACATCCAAGTAGGACATCGTCTTATCCACATTTTCGAGAACTTTTCGACACAAGCGGAATGTCATTTCCTGTGACTTTTCATGATATCAAAATATTTGAAAAGAATAATGGCGGAAACACACTACCGTGTCGGGGCCTGTCGTGTCGCGCTCTGTCGTGACGGTGGGTGTGCACACTTACGTGTCGTGTCGGGGCGCGATTCTGTTCAGAAATGAACGAAATAAACGCCAGACGTTTATTTCTTTCATTTCTGAACAGAAGCTCGCAGTGTTTGCCTTTGTCTGGGTGTTTTCTATAATGTATAATGGCATTTATTTACAAAAAAAATGTATTTAAGTATATTTATCAGGAACCTACTACCTAGTAACTCATTATCACGCTGCAAAAACAAATAAAAAAAAAAGCGTCCACTTGTTCGCGCCACGAGCCGCGCGCGGGTATAGAAACACATTTGCAGGGCGTGTCGTGTCGCGACATAACCCCCACCACCGCCGTGGCGCAATCGGCGGCCAGCAGTCCGCGCCACGACAGAGCGAGTCACGACACGACACGCCCTACAAATGTGCTCCTAACCATATAAAATGTATGAACGCGATATGCTTCTGGCGCGACACGACAGGCCCCGACACGGTAGTGTGTTTCCGCCATAACTCAAACATAAAGTTTATAATTTATGGTTTAAAAAAAAACAAAACAATCGTAGGTCCTTTATACAAATCAGAAATCGATAAAAAACGCAACCCCAAAATTATACATTTACTATTTCTAGAAAATCATAATTCCTCACATTATTGTTTGATTAAAGACTGTTCTAGACTTTTTCGGAGTCAAGTAACGTCCCACCACGCTAAGATTTATTTTTGTGATTTTTGTTTATTATATTTTGATACTTTAGAAGAAGTTGATAGTCATCAATGTGGAGGAGTGGTGACGGTTTTGCCGAACAAGGGTTCACTAATACAATTTAAGAATTATGACCGTAAACAAAATATGCCCTTCTGTATTTATGCCGATTTTGAATCAATGCTTCAAACTAACGTTGGCACGGACTCTTCTCAAAACACGACTACTTTGAACCACCATGTACCTATAGCGTTTGCTTATTATATCGTTTGTTGTGATGACCCTAATTATAATCGTTACGTTTCATACCGAGGACCCAATTGTGATAAGCGGTTTGTTAAGTCAATTATCAAAGACGTACAAAATATTTTTGAAATTGTTAGCGCTACAGTTCCGATGATATTTACTGATGAAGACGAAACAAATTTTGTTAAAGCAACTCATTGTCACATTTGTCAGAACTTTGTATTTTCAGACAAAGTCCGCGACCATTGTCACATTACCGGTCGTTATCGCGGCGCTGCGCACCCACACTGCAATTTGCAATATAAACGTCCTTCGTTTGTACCCATTTTTTTCCACAACCTAGCTGGTTACGACTGTCACTTATTCATCAAAGCTTTAGCCGAGGTTCCTGGCGACATAAAAATTATACCTAAAACTAAAGAAAATTATATTTCATTTACAAAATTTGTACCGGTTTCTCATGATCAGTTTTATCAACTTCGTTTCGTTGATTCGTTTAAGTTTTTGGCAACAAGTTTAAGTAAATTATCAGATACTTTAAAGCCAGAAGATTTTAAATACCTAAAACGTTTTTACCCAAGCGAAGAAAAGTTTCAGTTGCTCATTCGTAAAGGCGTATATCCATATGAATATATGAACTCATGGGAACGATATCAGGAAAATAAACTTCCACCAAAAGACTGTTTTTACAGTTCTCTGAACGATCAAAATATCTCTGACGAGGATTACAGCCATGCGAATTTAATTTGGTCAACCTTTAAAATTCCGGACCTAGGTTCTTATACAGATTTGTATTTAAAAACAGATGTTCTATTATTGTCAGATATATTTGAAAATTTCCGACGTACTTGCAAACAGCATTATCAGTTAGATCCAGCGTTTTATTTAACAGCGCCTAGTCTATCGTTCGACGCAATGTTGTTAAAAACAGGGATTCAATTAGAACTTATTAATGATTTGACTATGATTAGAATGTTACAGAATGGCATCCGTGGAGGTGTGTGCTTGTGCTCCCATAGGCATGCCAGAGCCAATAATTATTATTTACCCGATTACAGACCCTCAGAGCCTACTTCTTATATCGCTTATATTGATTGTAACAATTTATATGGGTTTAGCATGTGTCAATATTTACCATTATCCAATTTTAGGTTTCTTGATCAACATGAAATCAATAAATTTGATATAGTTAAAGTTGCAATTGATTCTGACTATGGTTTTATACTAGAAGTTGATCTGGTATATCCTAAGCATTTGCATAATTTACACAATGATTTGCCATTTTGCCCTGAAAAATGCATTCCGCCGGGTGGGAAGAATCACAAATTAATTCCGAATTTATATGATAAATTCAATTATGTTATTCATTATGTTCATTTACAAACTTGTTTAAAACATGGTTTGATTTTAAAGAAAATTCATCGCGTAATAACTTTCAGACAAAGCCCATATTTAAAACAATATATTGATTTAAATACTAAATTGAGACAAAAAAGTTCATCTACTTTTGAACAAGATTTTTTCAAACTATTGAACAATAGTGTGTTTGGAAAAACTTTAGAAAATAATGAGAAGAGAGTTAACGTGCATTTGGTAAATCAGTGGACTGATAATAAAAATGTGACTAAAAAAAGAAAATGTGCTCAAAAACTTATCGCTCGTCCAAATTTCCACAGTGCGACGGTTTTTAGCAATAATTTAGTAGCGGTTCAATTAAACCCCGAAGAAATAATTTTGAACAAACCCATTTATATCGGTTTCACTGTTTTAGAACTTTCAAAAAGCCACATGTATGATTTCCATTACTCAACAATACAACCTTTTTACAAAAACCGAATACAGATGTGTTACACAGATACAGATAGTTTTATATATCATATACAAACAAATAATTTTTATTGCGATGTAAAAAATTTTTTTTTGCCATATTTCGACACTAGTAATTGTGAAAATAATCAATATAATTTACCAATTCAAAATAAAAAAGTCCCTGGCTTGTTTAAGCTTGAAATGGGGACTAAAATCATAAGCGAATTCGTAGGACTTCGTTCAAAGTTATATTGCATTAAGACTACAGACAGCACAATAAAAAAGGCTAAAGGAATTAAAAGAAATATTGTACGTGATTTTAATGTATCAGATTATGAAAAATCTCTTTACGAAGGTGATATTGTTCGAAAAACAAATATTTTATTCAAATCAATTAAACATGAGTTATTTACATGTGCTGTAAATAAAATTGCTTTATCAGCTGATGACGATAAGCGAGTTATATCGAAAAATAAGATTTCGACAAAGGCATGGGGGCATACTACCATCTTTAACTTTTAACAGGTTTTTTGAAAATAGTGTACCTATCAAATCTGTAAAAAAAAAAAAAATTGTGTTTATGTTATATTTTGTAAAACTTAAAATTAAGAATGATTTACTTAAGGTTCAAAGTGTATAATCATAATTTTAATAAAATTAATATAGTTAATAGATGAAATTGTTTTATTTATAATCTAAATGTCCAGAAAAGTTTATGATTATGGAAAATAATGATAAAAAAATATCAGAAATATGTTGCATAACAATATAGGTGAATTTTGTAAACATGTTCTAACTTGAATGATAATCGAAACTATTTATTATTGCAACACAAATCGCTAAGCGCTGCATTTTTTTAGTGTAATTTGAGTCGTACATTTCGCACACACTGTAATAAGTGCGAGTGAATACGATGAAATTTTATGAAAAGGCATTATATGTAATACAATAGGTGAAATAAATATTTTTTTTCATTATTATACTGCCATCAGTACCAACCTATACTACCTGTACTCTCTCCGATTTTCAGCATTAAAAAATAATAATTAAAAATGGTAAGTTATTGATCTTACATCTTATTTATTAAAATATATACAATTGACTGATTTTATTTTAAAGTATTTTTGGTTTGTTACAGGCAGCACAAGATGTTGATGTTTTCGCTTCCATTTCGGATAACGAAACGTATATTCCTGATTCCTTTGAACATGCTCAACGACTGTCAGCCGGATTTACCGAGGAATTTTTAAAAATGCAAGCATCTCAAAAACGTAAAACGAAGACTCATGAACGGAAGGTAAGTTGTTATTTTTACTGTATTTTTGGTTAGTTGTTGTTTATTGAATTACATAAATTAAAAGTGTTTTTTTTGTTACAGACAACACAACGTGTAATTGACGTAGACGTAGACCCTATCGTTTCGGAGAGCGAAGAAAGAAATTCTCGTGAACGGAAAATGAAGACGAAAGGGAGTCGCATTAGGAATGACCTTTCCAAAAAAATTATTAAATCACGCGTTCCTCATCATTCATTTGTGATAAATAGCGCTCCACAGAAAGGACTCCGACTGATCAAGATTCAGGTGCTGGACTTAGAGTGTGATCAACTAATAAGTGACTGTATTCATGATGATAACGTTCTATTGAGCTCCCAATACGTGGTAAAAGATATTGGTGATGAGATTATGGACCAGACTGAAAAAATTATCAGTAATATATCAAAAAAAATCTGTAACTATAGTTATACTAATTGGTATTAACATTGTGTTGTTTTGTATTGTGAAATGTATGTTAGGAAATAAATGTTATTATTTTAATTGCGATGTAAGTAACTTTAATAATAAATTGTGATGTAATAAATTTAATTTAATAATAAAAAATGGAAAACATAATAATATCTTTTCATTTCATAAAATATATATAATTGATTTAAGTAATAAAATAAAAACACAGCATGTTTAAAAAATACATTTATTAATTAAATAAAGAATTAAATACAAAATTTTCCTGACACCACTTTTTTAAACAGAGCACATTTTTCAAAGCACACATATTTTTATGATAAACACAATTAAACACGTGATTGATTTTATCACAGTAATTGTCATATAGTTTAAGTAACTTAGGACAACCTTTCTCACCCAACTCTATTATTTCACAATCATTGCATAACTCTTGAATCCATACAACCTTCTCCATTCCCTTTGTCAAGACATTTTTACCATTTAGATATGGAATTATAACTCGTCGAAATTCTCTATAATCAATAAATCCTTCATGCCATTTTAGCCCTCGATTGTTTTCTAACCATCGAACTTGTTTTTTTTCTTCAGTAGACAGAGTTTTAAAAGAATAAGGTGCTTTAATCAAGAAGGTTTGTGTATAATATTTTGTTGCAATCGATAATTCTTTGATAATAAATTTATTTTTCAAATCCTTAAACCCTTGTAAATCTACGATTATTGTATTAGAATTCATGATATTTTTTTTACAATATTACTCAATGGTTTGTACTCAAATATACAATCGTTTAGAATAAGACAGTACGCAGATGTGTTTTCAGGTATGTCTTGATCGGATTCGAATTCGACTCTCACATCAATTGATCCTTTTAACATTTCGTGCTGTCGAGAACAGTCTATAACGTATAAGGGAGCTATGTCTTTAAATTCTTTTAATCCCATCAACGGTTCAGCTCGACGACCGTGATAAGACTGATGAAATCTTGCATACTGTTCATATATTAATGAATATCTGTTGTCCGAGAAACTAATATTCAAACTTTCATATGGATAATATGAAGAATTCAGAAATACTCTCACATCGCGAATGTGACAATGGTCGAACTCTGCCATCGACGTTGTTGCATTGTTTTTACGATTTGTTTGTAATGCGATTACAACAAATCTCGGTTTCTCTATCTGCGATGAAGTTTTAATTGACCATGTATGTTTACGGGTTTTAGGTAATAATGGATACTCATACAAATCCCAGTTACGAAATGCTACGCTTATCGCACGATCTTTTTCTAAATGTTTTAGTAAATTGATTCTTTCGCGGTCCGACACTCTGACATGAGGAACTCGCCAAACTATTTTATTTATAATTATATCCTCAACAATTTCTCCTGTATTTAATCGTAAGGCATTGAGATTTGTATTACTTCTTAATAGTACTAATTCATGTTTACAGTTTATTATGATTTTTTCATAATCTTCAGCGAAACCTAATATTTTATTCAGCGGTATAGATACAGAAAATACTCCATCAGTGGTAGTGCCTGTAGGAGACCAACCCCAAACTCTTGCGCTTTTGGATTCATTTTCATTCAACGATAGATAAGATTTAATTGTGGTGGTAACACCTGCATTTTTAATCTTATCTATTTCTATCCCATTTAGTTCATATCTAATGTCTTGAAATAGAAATAGTGCTGGGTTGTTCACAAAATGCACACTTGACACTTTTTCTTTGGCGGCTTTGTCTTGCTTATACACATCAACTCTGCCCTCAATATACAAACAACTGAGTGCAGGCAACACGTACAAGTCCTGTTGATTAATTGGTATCCGGATTTCATCATTGTTGTTAAAACTTGATACATAAGGTTTGTAGGAATGATATTCAAAACTTTCTATGCTGTTGTCGTATGACGCTGGTTGACATATATTTAAAATGTTCATTTTAATAAACCAAGTAGCTTTAAAAAGTCTTTATTGTTTCTAGTTAATTTCTTTTTAAATCGCAACGGTGTTTCTTTATGAAGAGACCGTTTAGAACTGAGTCTGTTAGTAGAAGAAGAGATGTTTTTATTGAAATTTATCATTTTTTTTTAAAGTGTAAATACAACTGTACTTCTTCACCACGTAAGTTAATTTGCTTGTTTTCTGCGTCTAACAGTTTTATATTAATTGAATTTATTGAACTTTGGTTGACTGGAAAGTAAATTAAATTTTTAGGAATTTCAATAATTCTATAACCGGGGGGTACATTAGGCACAAACTCGTAAATGATATGACTCGGTTTTTCATTTACAAATGATCCACTGATAACATCACATTCGATGCGTACGATAGTTGTTGGTAAAATGCTTACAGGATGCCTAGATTCTGTACTTATATTAGCTTTTATTGATTCTGTACCAAACCCTAATATCTTTCCGATTGAAGCATTTTCATTGAAGTGCACATCTTCAGTACATAAAATACGGGTTTTCAGGGTATTATTATTACAAGTCAATTTTAACGCTGCATTCTTAATGTTACTTTTAAGATAATCACAAATGTCTTGAAGCTCATATGATCCTTCAGGTATTTCAATAACTTCTTCTTTACCATAATAAAATTTGTTATTTCTTTCATCAATATTAGGTATAGAATTAAATGTCGAAAAGTACAAAAGCCCGCATTCGTACTCTCCGTACAGCTGTAATGTAGGGGAATAGTTTGTTGTTACAGATTCTCCTCTGCCAGTTATTGACACAGTGAAAGACATAGTTATACTGATATATATTTTATTATTTTATTATTTATATAAATTATTTTTCCAATAATCTTGTAAATATTTTAAACAAAGGTGTCCACAGTTTGTAGTACCATAGGTTTGATATTGTACATAATTATAATTTATAGCCATAGGACTTAAATAATTGATTAATTCTAATGGAGGTTTTAAATTACCAAAACTATCAAAATATTCACAGTAATTAATATGTTTTACATAGGCTACCCAATGTGTTCCAGGATTGTCCGAACTATCCAAATTTAATATACCACACTCTATTTTTCTTGGTTTTCGAGGGAGAGAATCTCTCATATACACTCCACGAAAGTAAGGAATGTCAGTCGCATGCTCCAGTATATCTAAATTAGTTAGTGGTCGTCTGGGTAGCCGTTTATTTAGTTTTTTGAAGGACTTAGGTATAAGCCAGCTCCTTTTTTATATGGCTTCAAATACAACCCTTTTCCTAAAGCAACAGCCTCCATCATCTTGTTATGTCGTTCGGACTCTTGCAAGTTTTTCTGAGCAACCTTGTAATCGTTAACAGCCTTTGCTATACCTGCCGCGCCACCAGCAAGCGAACCTAGAGCTGACAGGCCAGCGAAGATTGGAATGAGCGGTAAAAAGCCTCCACATTTAGGAATTGGAATACACCGCGGTAACCGTATTTTTTTCTTTTTAGAAAATAGTTTTTTTGCGGCTGCATATGCATAGTTAATTGTTGAACGATTGTCCTTAGATTTTATATTTTTTAGCTTAGATCGAATTTTTTTCACTGCTGTCATGAATGAACGAACTCCAGCACCGGCTCTGAGTTTTGCTTTCATTGCATTTTTAACAATCCATGAAGCGACTTTTTCTCCTCTTCTAGCATCTTTTGATTTTAATCTCTTTTTAGCCATATTTAAAAGTTCTAAATCTGCTTTATGTCGAACGCTTAAATCTTTATTATCGTATGCAATATCGTGGTACATGCAAGCTTCATCCAATTTATTTATACCTCGTTCACCTCTCAGTAACCGTTTCTGAAGTTTAGTTCCTGGTCCACAAAATTGATATCCAGGAATATGTAGTTCAAACGGTAAATTATTGATGACGTTATTCAAAATACCTGTTCCCTCCTTCATAGATATTCTTAAAATGAATAAATTTATTATAGCGCTCACTTTATATTACAAAAGTAATGCACTCTTATCCACCCAACTGTTTTCTTTTTCGCTAAGACCCAACCACTTTACATAAAGTTTATTACCCTTACGTTTAATAACTTTTTCAATTAGGTAAAGATCCGGAAATTTTGTTCTTTGTAATTCATATTCATAGAAAGATCCTAAAATTGTCTGTTTGTGCTTATCTTCTAAATGATATGTTGGTGGATTTGTATCATTTACTTTAACTATCACAAAAATTTCAGTCGACCAGTTAGGTGTGTACCCTTTGTAAAAATCTCCTTTAAATTTGCTTATCCGAACACTATCACCAACATGAAACTTGGGTTTTCGATGTACAGTTTGTCTTTGTGCATGCATAACGTTATATTTAACAACCATTTCGTTTACTTTATTTACATGAGCGGGTTTATATTTAGTAGTGCGATGAGTGGTATTGTTATATGTTTCTACCACCGAATTCAAATTTGCCCCCAACCATTGATAACGACCGTACAAACTAAAAAGTTTGTACAGATGGTTTTTTATTGTCCGTATTACTCGTTCTACAATAGAAGCTTTTTTGACGGAGTGGGTAGAATAATGATTAATGTCAAACTTTTTACACAAATCATTAAAAACATTATTATAAAACTCTTTACCAAAATCAGTTTGTAAATTGACGGGTTTTCGTGATGAACAAGATAATATTTCAGACATTGCTTTTGTAACACAATTTTGATTTTTTGATTTTATAGGTTTTGCCCATACATATTTTGATAATGTATCTATTACGACTAAAACATATTTATATCCCTTGTTAAAGTTAGAATATTTCTGAAAATCTATAAGATCAGCTTGCCATAAATCATCTATGCCTTTTAGAATTGTACTTCGACGAGGAAAATTTCTTCTTGCTGCTTTATGAATTTCATCAACTATGTTTTTTTTGCTCATTATGTTTGTTTAATTTGAATTCAATCAAGTTATCTATTTCTTCTTTTGTATAATATAAGGTAGATAAGTGGTACGATGTAGCTCTTTCCAAATTTTTTAAGTATATTTTTTGATTATTATTAACTTTTTCAATTTCTTTTTTTAGCTCTAGAACTATGTTATCCACATAAGCTTTGTTCACAGCTTCATCGTCTTCATTTGGAGATGAAAGACCTTTTAATTTAGATGTTTTTAAATCATAGTGTCCAGCATCTGATTTCACTAGTGTGCTGTTTATAGTATCAATAAATTCCGATAATCGCAAGCGTTTATGAACGTGATGACCAAACTTATCTATATTCATCGTTGTCTAGAGGAGTTGAGAACTGAAAGAATACTACTAATTTTTCCTGGTGACTGCCCTTTAAATTCTACATTTACAATCCCCGCCTCTTGTAATTCTTCTATAATTGTAATAATTTCGTTGTCTACACTAGTGTTACCAGCTGCTCGTGACCCCAACAGTAATTTAAGCCGTTCTACCAACTCATTGGGATCATCCCAATAAACATAATCAGTGTCTATTTTTACTTTCTTCAAAAGTGGAATACCTTTTCCTTGAGGAATACTTTCAATACTTGTAGTCGCATTTTTTGAGAATTTAAACAATGGCTTAATAACATTCATGTATTTAAAACCTTTGTTGCTGTTTATAGGTTTGGATGGCTCATAATTACGTCGATGTGCGTTGGTGTCGATTAGTAATTTTTTTATTTTATTTTATTTTATTTATTGGGGTAAACTAACAGTGTCACAATATATTAAATATAACAGTTTTACAATAAAATACGTTATAACTGTGTCACCAGCACCGTTTACCACGGTTTACTATAAATACAATTAATTTCTAGCAATTTGAGAGAAAGTTGCACTGAATTTAACAATTAAGTAAGTAGGTGTTTATCACTTAGGTAATTAGTTGACAATTCGTTGCGTATATGTATATGTTTGGCATCTGCTTATTTATACTATGTAGATCTTGCGATCGGGTTGAACTATCAGCAAGCATAAATGCCAAGGGACAATAACTGTAAGATTAAGTATTACCCAAAAGAAGGTCAATGATTCGCCTCCTAAAGGCGCCAGCACGCATAGTTATTATGTCTACCGTGTTAAAATTAACATTATAATGGTTAACGAGTTGATACATAGGAGAACGTTTACCGATATTAGTACGGCATCGTGGAAGTGCAAACATGTGACACTGGTTACGACGGTGAAATCTGACAGGAACTCTGTAAAATAGTTTGTTAATTAAGGTAGTGCAATCATATTTATTTTGAAGAAGATCAAATAGCATCATTACTTGTAGTTGCAGACGTCTATGTTTGAGAGTAAGAATTTTATATTTTTTAAGGAGATCATTATAGGTTAATCGGGCGCGAAAGCATTTAAAGTGCACACAACGCAAAAATTTCCTCTGTACAGACTCCAGGGCATCGACATATTTATTATAATATGGGTTCCATATAGGAACAGCATATTCAAGCTGCGAGCGTATAAGGGTCTTGAACAAGTATAAGTATGTCGAGCTACGCGTGAATTTGGTGCTAGACCTCATAACAAAACCATACATTTTAAAAGCCTTACTTATTATTCTATCGATGTGTTCATCTAAATGAAGTTTACTGTCCAGGACTACCCCTAGATCTCTAATCGTTTGCACTCTGTCCAGCTTTTTTCCGTGTAGCGTATATGGATATAAAATGACGTTTCTTTTTTTCGTAAAGGAGATGACTTTACATTTGCTAATGTTAAGACTGAGTTTATTATTAGTGCAATAAGAAGCAAAGCGGTCAAGGTCTTTTTGAAAATTACATTGATCTTCATGATTTTCTATGTAATGAAAGATTTTAATGTCATCAGCATAGAGAATATAGTTACAGAATTTGAAACAGCTATGGACGTCGTTGATAAATAAAACAAATAAAAGGGGCCCAAGAATAGAGCCCTGAGGCACCCCAGATGTAACGGAGACTGATTCAGACTTGTGACCATTTACCACAACTATTTGCGACCGATTAGTTAGGTATGACTTAAACCATCGCCATAGGTTACCGCGTATACCATTGAAAGCTATTTTGTCCAATAAGATTCTGTGGTCCACTCTGTCAAAAGCCTTTCGAAAGTCAGTATACACACTGTCTGTCTGTCTGTTTGCATCCATATTGTCAAACAGATAAGATGTATATACTAACAGATTGGTTGTGGTTGATCTACGTTGTACAAATCCATGCTGTTGCTCTATGATTGTATTGTGCAAAGAGGGGTAGATGCGACTGTGAACCAATCTCTCGAAAAGTTTTGACAGAGTGGGCAGGATTGATATCGGACGATAGTTTTCAATATCAGCCTTGTTGCCATCCTTGAATACTGGCACAATGCGTGCTGACTTCCATATGGATGGGAACACCCCTTCCTGTAAACACATGTTGAAGATCTTATGTAGCGGATAATGTAATACTAAGGCCGTAGACTTTAAAAATGTTGGTGGAATGTTATCTAAACCGGCACTTTTAGAAGTGTCCAGAGCACGAAGTTCCTTTAAAACTTCAATATCAGATATTTCAATACTGTGAATATTTAGATCAGAGATGTGACTATTATCAGGCAAATTATTTATATCATAAGATTCATTAGTAATACTTGATGGTTCAAAAACAGATTTGAAATATGATGAAAAAAGACGCGTTGTTTCTTCTGGATTATGAGAAGTTAAGTTATTATGAAATACCTTGTCCGGAATAGATGACACACCTTTCAAATTATTAACATATGTCCAAAAATATTTAATGTTTCTACTGATACTATCTTCAACTGAAGTCATGTATTTTTTATAGCAAATATGAGATTCCCTTGCAAATCTTTTTCTGTACATAGAGAACATTTCATAGTCAGAAATATTTTTGAATTTTTTCCATTTGATCCAGGATTTATTCTTGTTTTTAAAAATGTGTATAAGTCCTGGTGAAAACCATATGGGAAATTGAGAAGATTTAATTCTTTTTTGTGGAACATGAGCCTTAACGGTTTGATATATTTTTTCATAGAACTCAGAAACTACCGTTTCAGCATTTTTATTTAAAAAGAGGTCATCCCAGTCAATATTTGAAAGGTCATTATTAATAGTTGTATAGTTGGCTTTATTAAAATCATATTGTGTTCTTGGCCTAATTGACATGGGTGTTGTATTTATATTTATAGATATGACTGTGAATAATGCGGGATGATTTTGATCAGCAGGGACCAGAGAAGTAGGAGCTAATGATATTAAATAACTGTTCTTGTTTGTGATGAATAAATCTAATAACCTATTTCTAAAATTTTTACATTTATTTATTTGGAAGCAATTAAACAAACTAATAAAATTAATTAAATGTTTGTTGGATAGACAATCGCAGTTACGTGGGATCGGGTCGAGGTGGGAAGAGCAGTCACGCCACTCTAATGATGGCAGATTATAATCACCAACAATAATAAAATCATCAACGTTAATAGATTGTAGTGCGCATGCAAGATAATCGAAATGGGTCTTATATGCATCAGAGTGTACTCTGGGCGGAATATATACTGCACTAATTACGAGACAGTAGTTGCGTGAGCGTAATTCGATAAGGACGTGGTCTACCAAAGGTGAATGCGTAAACAAATCGGCTGCGTTAGCACTGGCGGTAGTGGCGGCAGCAACCGGTGTCGGCAATACAAGCTGCGCGGCGGCGATCTCGATGCGCACAGCAATGAGCACGCCACCGCCGTCGCGCCGTCCGCTGCCCGCGCGGTCCCTGTCCGCTCGAAATACACGATACCTAGGATCTATAAACTCACCATCCGATATCTCACTGTGCAACCATGTTTCGGTCAGTATAATTACGTCGTAATTGCAAGACAAAATATTAATGAAGAGAGTATGTAGTTTTGTCCTTAAACCCCTACAATTCTGATAAAATACAGAGAGTGCGTGGCTATACATTGTTATAACAAAATAAATAAATAATTATCAGTATAAAGTTTTTTTGTATTTTATTAGTAGTTGCTGGAGAATACACTAGATATATTTTCTTATATTTCTTATAATTTACTGTATTAAAATGTTTCCGACCAAAGAACGTAAAATTAGGTATGTCGTAAGATATCTTGCCTCTCTGTCCATCCCACCCGATAGATGCGGGCATGAACGGGCACATCGATTGAAATTGGTTTATTTTGTTGTACTTGCATTCACAAATTACTTTGTATGTTTGTGTTACGTGGGTCCGTCGTATGTAAGACAAAATCCTTTTCTGTACAGAGGAAAAATCAACAATACAGACATTATAAGTTACTAAATATGTTTTAAAACATTGCACGTCAAAATAATTAGTTGTATAAAAATATTCGATTGCACCGTCGCCACCGAGAATTGTTTTAATAAATGCCGATGAGTAATATACTGACACTGGAATAAGGTGTATTATGTTTATAAAGAACAAAGTATGATTATCAAAATTGATTCTTATTGTATGCCAACTTCGCTGGTAAGACAGTCTAGATATAGAATTGGATAAAAAATATAAAAGTGTGTCATGTAGATAGTGTGGGTACTTACATGTCTGTGTGCTAAAATGCGAATCACCGACCCTCAATGAGCAACATACCAATATGAAAAGTAAATTAGATATAAAAATATGAAAGAGATACTTTATAACTACATTCATACACTCATCACTTAATCCTGTCAATGTCCTGGTCGGATCTGATGGCAACAACTGGTGAAGTGTCTGTTTTCCGGGAAAGTATAAGACCGTGCTTGACCCACACATATTTGTACTCGCGTTGCTTGGCCGCCTCTCGACATTGACGAAAGAGTATTTTATTTTCGAGTGTGAGGTGCTCGTTGACATACACTCGCGCCGAAGGTCCTGTGATAGACAGCATGGCTGTGTCAAGCCCCTTTGATGCGCGGCATGCGGCGATAACGTTATCACGAAGTATTCGCGTCGTAAATTTGACCACTATATTTTTCGGACGACTGTTTTTCGCGTCGGCATGTGGCACTCGATGAACGGCAACAATATCAGTCGCTCGGATCGGCTGCTTTACAGAACCACCCAGGCTTTCCAAGATGTTAACTAGGTTTTCTCCACGACGTTCGGGGACATTACATATTTCTATGTTGCATTGCCTAGCCTGCTGTTCCAAAGACGATATTTTATTTTTTAGTATACACAATTGGTCAGTGAGGCCAGCGTTGTGCGAAATCTGTTCCTCGATCTTTTTTAGACGGTCGTCAAAGGCGTCCTGCCGCTCCGATGAGAATTTTAATGATTTTTCTATCTCAGACAGTTTGTTACTTGTATCAGATAGGGACTTGTTTATTTGCGTGTTATCCGCGTTCAATTTTATCATGTTGCCATTTATTTCTGATAATGCAGAAGTTATTTTTGACAGTTCGTTGGCCACAGCTGAGTTCACTGCACTTGCGATGCTGCTTGTTATGGTGTCGGTTACCATTAAATTCCATTGACTAAGTTGATTATTAAACTTCTCATCCATTGCAAGAATCATCTGCGTGACGTCATCCGGTTGTTTACGCTTGCGGCTGCATAAACCTACATCTTTATCTAGTGATGCCGGTATGTTGGAGTCCGACGAAAACTTATTTGGAGGTGTGCGTTGTGTTGACATATTGTTTCAACGGGAGTGATGAAGATGAAGAGTTTTAATCGATCCGATCGTGCTCAGAAGTAATGCGTTTGTCCTTGACAAATCACTATAGTATAGCGTAAAGTACACGAAAATACGACACTAAGATAACAACACTGCAACTGTGATCAAACTTGCGTGAATAATATTGTAAATAAGTAGGTGCACAACTACTCTCAGCGCTAGCTCAGCCAAAGTAATAACTTATAATTTTGCAAGTCTTCTGTAGTAACTTTATCTAAATCAGGAGTCTTTTTGAATAGTAACTCTTTTAAACCGATGGTCTTCTTTAAAGAACGAATTCCTATTTTCAGAATATTACCATCATCGAAAACACGATTCTTGCCCAGCATAAGTCTTCCGCGTTCATATCTAACTCCAAAAGGGATATCAGTCATTACTTCAGATGATGTAGACCAAGATAATGTATGATTTTTATTTGGTGAAGAATGAGTGGATTGAAATGATTCCTCACTAAAATTTAAATCTTCAGAAGGTGATAAAACTAAAGTTTTGTTATCATCTTTAGAAAATTCGTTATCAAAAACATTGTCTTCTTCGCTGACAATGTTATCAGAATCCTCATCGGATGCAAAGGACGATGCGCTTTCATTATGTTTACACTTTTTCATGACAGGAGTAGAATGGTTTTCTTTCTCAACGCTCTTTTCTTTACTTTTATTGGCTATTAAATTTAGCGGATCAACTATAGGTTTAAGTATTGTCTCCAATGCCATATTGTTTATGTTTTTTGCATCCTTAATCATTTCAACTTTTCTTTTCACAGCTGCTGCAGATTTCACAATTTGTTCTTTAAATGTTTTTTCCATTTTAGTATTAGTTATTGTGTTCTAGTGCAAACCACAATTGAAAATGATAAATTCTAAATGAAACACTGTATTATGTATGCTAGTCCAAAACTATAAAAGTGTCAAATGCTGATCTATAACATCCTTTATTTCTTTCACAATCCTTATTAATAACAAGGTAGCTAAAAGGATTTTTCCAAACAACTGAACACATCTCACGAAATTGAGACCATGACATATCAGATCCCACATGCTCATCATAAACGTGTTTCAAATTAATGTCATCTTGTTTGAACAATACTATCAGATTTGAATTGTCTCTTACTAGTTGTTTCGGTATTTTAGTATACGTCTGATTAATATAAAAACAATCAATATTTTTATGACGACCCATTGCAAAATAATCTCTGATACTGTTTTGATTTTCACAAGCCACATCATCAAAAATAATAATGGAATCAGGTGAGGCTTCATGAGGACTCAAAATTTCACTATTGTGATTGTATTTATTAAAAGTTGTACCAGCCACCCTGTTTAGGACTTTCTCCAGAAATAAATATTTAGCTTGGTATAAGGATTTTGAATAAACATATAAGTTGCAGAAACGTGGACCATCTTTATGCAACAGCAAACTTATTACTAAGTTCGTTTTCCCACAGTTTGATGGACCACAAACAATACAACGTATTGTGTTCGGCAGTAGGTTTCCATGCCGTTTTGGTTCCTGTGGCGATACAGGACAAATACAATGTAATTTAAGAGTATCTTTTTGTTTAACAAATTTCATTATTAGCTATTAACGTGTAATAACAAACTCGACTGTAATACTCCATGAGTTTGAACAAAATGAGCTTACGTTTTGTGACGAAACAATTTTATAATACTTCTAAAATAAATAGGGATGGGATGTTAAGGCTAATCAATGTTCGACGGATTGAAACTAATTCTGGTTATTGGGTATTCTGAGATCACGAAGTGGCTCAGAATGCCCAATAACCATCTACTCACGAGTAAAATATTTTTCTCAAAAATCATCCCTTAGGGGGTTAAACGAGGGTGCAAAGTTAGTATGAAACTTTGCCGTTTTTGAAGTTAATCAATGAAATTCAGCATGAAGGTTCTTTACTGAAAATCATGAAACATGAGTAAAATATTTTTTTCAAAATTCATCCCTTAGGGGGTTAAACGGGGGTGCAAAGTTAATATGAAACTTTTCCGTTTTTGAAGTTATTCGAATAAAATTCAGCATGAAGGTTCTTTATTGAAAGGCATGAAACACGAGTAAAATATTTTTCTCAGAAATCATCCCAGAAACTGACTGATTGGTGACTGACATATCAACGCACAGCCCAAACCGCTGGGTCTAGAGACTCCAAATTTGGCACATAGGTTCCCCATGAAGTGTAGTGGTGCACTAAGAAAAGATTTTTCAAAACACATTCTAAGGGGGTGAAACGGGGGTCCAAAGTTTGTATGAAGAAACTAGATTAGTTAGACATTTTATTTGAACGGAATTCTCCTGGCGGTAAATGAGTAAGTACGTGTTTTAAGATTTTTCAAAATTCAACCCCTAGACTAGAGGGATGAAATGAGGTGACCTACTACCTAAGCGTCTACACGTGTATCCTGGAACTCCTAGATTTTGTATTAAGCTTCCCTTTATAAAGTAGACAAGGATAAAGATGGGATTTTTTTTTAATTCCCACAGGATTCGGAATAATTAGACAACGCGTGTATTATCGGAAGCGCTTAACCTGAAAAGCTGATTTTTTAAATAGAGATTCCCTTTATGATGTTGACAAGGATAAAGATGGATTTTTTTTAAATTCCCACGGGAACGAAATTATTTGCATTTAAAATAATAAAACAACAGGATTCGTACACAGTAGGTAGCCAAGATTAACAGCGGCGAGCAAATAGACAATGAGCAATGAATAACACTGACGTCTCGGGGAAAACTACAGTAATAGGAGACTGTTAAATCCGTCTATACTACTTAATTAGTCACAAATGAAATGAAATGAAATCGTTTATTTCAGAAATTAGACCTTCACAGGCACTTTTTCTTGTCATTTACAATTTGTATATATGTATAAAGAAAATAAACTACGTTATATACTACCACCATTTCGGACACGAGCAAAATGGCCACCGGTAAAAGAAATGGCGAAAGAAACCCGGTTACGGCCTTTTTTGTCATTTAGCAATTTTTTTCCTTTCACTCTTTTGTCACAAGTCCAATTCCACGCGGGCGAAGCTGCGGGCACAGCTAGTGTGCTTATATTTTAAAAGCTTTTATTTAACTTGACCTGTATGTAAGAGCGGAATCTTGGAACGAAAATTTGAACCACTTCCCGAAGACCGATTGAGCTGAAATTTTGCATAAAACTGTAGATCAGATGACAATACAATATTATGTTAACAAAATTATGATACAACCTTTTGTGTTCCGTTTTTCGTACAAAACCGTTCCGACCAAAAACCTATAGGGTACTTCCGGTTGTCCTAGAATCATGAAATTTGGCAATAAGCAAGATCGTTTAGCACAAGTATAAGAATAAATATGAAAACCGTAAATTTGTAGTTACTTCTTCTTCTTTAAACAACCAATATAATGTGACCCTACCCTTGGTACATTTTACATTGGTACATGGCTCTTTTTATACCGGTTTTGAATTAAAATGTATTTTATCTATTACTAGCTTTTCCTCGTGGCTTCGCTCGCGTTAATTTTATGACATAGATCTCGTTCGACAACAAAACAACCCATAGCGCGACTTGTGGCGCCATCTGTTGGCCGATAGCATCCCATACATCCTCTATAGTAGAAAAAATATCGCCGCTATACTGCGAAAACCAATTAAATCGAGTTTTTTCCGAAAATGACCTGACAATGCAGAAGTACTTAAAATTTTGCGATCTTTCGTCTGCGAAAGCCCATTAAACGCTGTGACGTATACTTTTGCTTTTAGCTAATAATATAAACGATTATTTCAGCCACTATCTAGATTTACTGGCTAATACAAACCAGTAATCTTATTTAACTTGAATAACACCTTACTACTCTCCAATGATTACCATTTAAAGTGGTATTATTTGTTATACCCGTAGGGAGCTCTTGGATTTTTTTTATTTCTTTCTCAAGAATAATCATTTTTTTCAGATTAAAGTTCTAATATCACATTACAACTGTCTAATACAAGCTATTATCGCTGTTTAATTTGTTTTACTTGATGGATTCCTTACAACATTCAGTACAATCAAATCATCTATGAAAATAACGTATAAACAGATAATTGGTTTTCTCCTGGTTTTCTCTGACTATCTGTAAAATTGTAACATTCAAATCGCTCCAGCGAAAACCATTCTGCATGGTGGCGCTAGTACCTAACTGTCTTTCACTTGCGCTTGCGAATACCTAAATCATAGTTGACACGCAGCTTCTCTGAGTATGTAATTGATTGTACAATATTCAAATAGGTTATGATTATTTTATGTTTAGAGTCCAAACCTACATTGCATCTCATGTTTTGACGAAGCATGCTTGTTCTTATTTTAATGTTAACAACCTATAGTTACACCGTGTTTTTGCAATGAATAAATGAATTATGAATTAAGGCCCTCGAAGGAAAACAAAACCAAGTAACTGCCGCCATCACTTATGTTTAATATGGAACAAAAAGACATATCAGTTATAAAACCATTACTTGATGGTGCTCAATTACTCTGTGACTTACAGTTTAGTAAGTCTATGAAGCGTAGAAGCCTTGCGTATTTTTTAATACCAATCGATAGGTAGTAAATACAGAAAATATTTACGATTTAAATGGCAAACCAAGTTGTTTATATTTAATGTCTTACCATTTAATTTTGGTCTAAGCACTACTGCCTTCTTTTGTTTTTACAAAATTATTTAAGCCAGTCATGTCTTTGTTAAGGTCAATGGGTTACTTATCAACCATTTATTTAGACGATGTTTGTTGCACTGCACCTACCTACGAAGAATGTTTGTATAACATTACTCAGGTGTTTATTCGAATCATTAGGATTTATAATTAATGAGGAAAAGAGTCACACGATTGAGACACCATTGAGAGTCCATTGGTGCATATTTTGTTCTCTCAATCTCGAGGATAGAATGCCGATAGTGACACTATCGGCATTCTATTGAGACACGATTGACACACCATTGAGAGTCCATTGGTGCATTTGTTCTCTCAGTCTCGAGGATAGAATGCCGATAGTGACACTATCGGCATTCTATTGAGACACGATTGACACACCATTGAGAGGGCCAGATTCTACTACAAATGCACCAATGGAGGTGCATTTGTAGTAGAATCGGGCCCCAGGACAGCGGGGTATGCTTGCAGCAGTGGGCAAGCTCACGACGCGGGCAAAGTAACGAATTGAGCAACGCTCGAGTTTATTTATTTAGGAGTTCTATGAGAATGATACAAATTTTCTTCTAGGAAAACCAATTATCTTTACACATTTTCACTTGTATTTCCACAAAAAGACATCTTTTAGGTATTTTTACGTAACTGATAATTTTGAATTAGTAAAATGAAAAACTAATTTCGTGGATTTTATTGTATTCCTGTTAGTTTAGAAGAAATAACGAATTAACAGTCTTCAGGGAAAACCAATTAAATAGCAGACCTTGTGACGGTTACCATCAAATATACCACAAAGCGCTCAATTTTTTTATTTGTAAAACGACGCCCATTATAGTATATTAATCAATGTATGGATGAAATATATAAATAATCATGTAGCTATTTTGTACGGTTCATTTTCAACGTCTGAAACTTTGTATACCACTTATCTCATTTTCACATTTTTAATAGATAATTGGTTTTCAAAGTATAACGGCGAAATTTTCTTCTAGGAAAACCAATTATCTTTACACATTTTCAGTTGTATCTCCACAAAAATACATCTTTTAGGTATTTTTATGTAACTGATAATTTTGAATTAGTAAAATGAAAAACTAATTTCGTGGATTTTATTGTATTCTTATTAGTTTAGAAGAAATAACGAATTAACAGTCTTCAGGGAAAACCAATTAAATAGCAGACCTTGTGACGGTTACCATCAAATATACCACAAAGCGCTCAATTTTTTTATTTGTAAAACGACGCCCATTATAGTATATTAGTCAATGTATGGATGAACTATATAAATAATCATGTAGCTATTTTGTACGGTTCATTTTCAACGTCTGAAACTTTGTATACCACTTATCTCATTTTCACATTTTCATCAGATAATTGGTTTTCTAAGTATAACGGCGATATTTTCCCTTTGGATCGACATATTTTCACGGGTAAAAAGGTAGCCTATGTTGGGCTCTGTATCCCTGACAATATATATTCAAATTTTCATAATGATCAACTGATTAGTCAAGCCGTGAAGGAATAACAAACAAACAAACTCACTTTCTCATTTATAATATTAGTATGATAGTATGACTAGTATGATTATGGGATTACCCTCATGCGCGAGTTCTACTTGCCCTTGGTCGGTATTTTATTTTTGATGGGTAGCTACATAAACCCGTTTAGTTTGTCGCAGGGTGACGAGACGGTAGTAAAATCAGGAAATTATATAGGTATTCAAATTGCTGGTGCTAGTTATATATAACAAATAAATTCATTAGACTAGTAACGCCTCTCGAACAATAGATGGCACTGCGAAACCTGTCCAGTGATAACTAAAAAGTAAAAAATAAATTAAAAGTAAAAAAATATATTTAAAAACAAGCTTTTATTTAATTGCGCTAAAAATAATAAAATAAACTTTTCTTTTAAAACTTTAACTATCAACTTATAACGTCATTCCACAATTTATTGACATAAAAGCTTGTCGCGAGAGAGATGTACCTGTATTAGAAAACATAATTATCGAACAGTACGAGTAAATGTTAGTAATTAAATCTCGCGACAAGCTTTTATGTCAATAAATTGTGGAATGACGTTATAAGTTGATAGTTAAAGTTTTAAAAGAAAAGTTTATTTTATTCTTTTTAGCGCAATTAAATAAAAGCTTGTTTTTAAATATATTTTTTTACTTTTAATTTATTTACGTACATACATTATATTTTCAACCGACTTCAAAAAAAGGAGGAGGTTCTCAATTCGACCCGTTTTTTTTTTTTTTTTTTTTTTTTGTTTGTTACGCACTAGACGCGCTGTCGCTACATCATTTAGAGACCATGTTTAGACACCCTCCCGTACACCCGCCGCGCCCGTCAGCGACAGTCGTTCATGAATACGAACGGGCTATTGTAACAGCTCCTCTTAGTATCTTCGCCATTGGCATTGTACTCATCTGCAAGCAAGAAATACGTAGCCAATACGGAACCCTACATTGTGCGTGGCCCGACACGTATTTGCCCGTTTTTTTTTCAAATTTGATTTTTTATGATATACCTAACCTTAATTTAAGGAGTATTTAATTAATACTTTATGGTCTATTTACCACAATTTATTTAATTAAGCTAGCATTCTTAGTTTCCGAGATTTATATTATATATTTAAGAGAGGTAGGGCACAGCGGATAATCCGGAAATAAATCCTCAAATCGGAGCAGCCGTCTGGGGAAGGACCTCCACCTTACAGAAGATCGTAGCCAAATAGCATTGGTCTCGGCCATGTTGTGTTCCTACGGTAAGTAAGGTCTGCAGAGCTCCACTTGGAGGGGTTGGGAGGGTTGGCAGCGCGTGAGTGATCTAGTCTATAGGCTACGGTGACGGCTTACCATATGCTTGCTTGCCACCTGTGTGGTATAAAACATAGATAGGATGTTTTAAATGACCCGAATTCATTGCTACCTTTCCTATAAAACAGGATCATTTGCGGTTGTTTGCCCTACACACTACACTCCAAATACCTAATGTTTCATGTACAGAGGTGTGTTTGTGTAGTGTGGATGACAAGACAGCCGCAGACGATCCAACCTAAAAAATCTGACTAAAAGATCTCTCAGATAAATCGAATTAGCCACGGTTATAGCTAGTGTTTGACGGTTTGCTTAATACACAGTTAAATAAATATGTACAGCCACTGTCCACAGCATACCGTCAGATACTACACAGATCGTAAGACACCTGTATATGCATATTTCCAGGTCAACAGGGAGGGTTGACATCGCCCACACTGTTCAACGTATTATTGTCGCGCTCAGCAATCAACATGTTGGCTGCCACGTTGATGGTGTTTGTGTAAATAAGCCTCAAGGACCATGCAGACATCGAACGGGAGCGAATATGTTGGCCCGCAGGTTTGTATACGTGTTCCTTGTGGGCGACCTATTCGCAAAGGAGCTACTGACTGTTTGTATGCCAGCCGGGTGCGGGCTAGCTCCGACACTGTGCCGGCAATGGTCGCCTCACGACTGGACTGCCCTAACGAGTTACTTACAGTGCCGGGTATGGCGTTTCATTATGCTTTATTGACCACAATACAAAGTACTGATACAACAGGCCGACTTTATGCTAAATGCATTCTCTACCAGTCAACCCTTGGGAGTGCAAAAATTCACGAACGCGGCTTGTTAAAGTAAATAAATTAAAAGTAAAAAAAATATATTTAAAAACAAGCTTTTATTTGATTGCGCTAAAAAGAATAAAACTTTTCTTTTAAAACTTTAACTATCAACTTATAACGTCATTATACAATTTATATGACATAAAAGCTTGTCGCGAGATTTACCTGTATATGAAAACATAATTATCGAACTAACATTTACTCGTACTACGAATAAATGTTAGTAATTAAATATCGCGACAAGCTTTTATGTCATATAAATTGTGTAATGACGTTATAAGTAACAATTTAAAAGTAAGCTACATGCAGTTAAGATAAGAATAAAAAAATAAACTGGCCGATTGATCCAATAAAAAAAAAGTTATAGTACTTCAAGTTCACGAAGGAAGAAAGTTTGCTGAAAATAAAAAATAAAAAAACAAAAAAAAAACTATGGGCCCTAGGTCAAATTTTTTTCGCTCAGCATGTAGCAGACCATCTCCCCTTTCTGCCATTATCCCATGTTCAATCCTCTACCAAACACCCTGTATATTGTCAGGGGTAAGGGAGCCCAACATAGGCTACCTTTTTACCCATGAAAGTATGTCAATCCAAAGGGAAAATATTTTTTCTACTATGGAGGGCGCTGTATGGGATGCTATCGGCCAACAGATGGCGCCACAAGTCGCGCTATCGGTTGTTTTGTTGTCAGACGAGATCTATGTCATAAAATTAACGCGAGCGAAGCCGCGAGGAAAAGCTAGTATAGATAAAATATATTTTAATCCAAAACCGGTTTAAAAAGAGCCATGTACCAATGTAAAATGTACCAAGGGTAGGGTCACATTATATTGGTTGTTAAAAGAAGAAGAAGAAGTAACTACAAAAATTACGATTTTCAGATTTATTCCTGTACTTGTGCTACATCATCTTGCTTCTTGCCAAATTTTAGGCGTCTAGGACAACCGGAAGTACCCTATAGGTTTTTGGTCGGAATGGTTTTGTACGAAAAACGGAACACAAACGGCTGTATCGTAATTTTGTTATCATAATATTGTATTGTCATCGATCTACAGTTTTAAGCAAAATTTCAGCTCAATCAGTCTTCGGGAAGTGGTTCAAAATTTCGTTCCAAGATTCCACCCTTACATACATACATACATACATACAGGTCAAGTTAAATAAAAGCTTTTAAAATAAAAATATTCTAAAATAAATATAGCATATACCTACATATTTATTATAATAAGATACATAGATAATAAATGTATAATACATATCTAAGATGATTCCTATGCAACATAAAACAATTAAAGGAATTACACGAACAAATGATGACGTACTTTCGTTTTAAAAATAGAGGCATTTTTGGTGTCTCTGATAGGGTCCGGCAGCGCATTCCAGAGTCGTGAAGCATGAAGAGTGAAAGTAAATTATGTTGTACCTATGTGTAATTTTTATAGGTCTTGGTTACCCGAAATAATGTATTTTTTTAAATGTATTTTTATATCACACTATTAATAGTTTTTAGTAGCAAGAATATTTTCCCATGGGAATGACATACTTTCTCGGGATAAAAAGTAGCCTATGTTGAGCTCTGTACCCCTGACAATATATGTACCTATACAATTTTTTGAATTGATCGGCTGCTTAGTCAAGCCGTGAAGGAATAACAATCACACAAACTCACTTTCTCATTTATAATATTGGTATGATTTTTGATAAACGCTCTTATTACGTATTTTTTAATATTCTAGAGTGACTCCGTAATGTCTTCTTACATGGCAGTAAATATCTTCTCACATTTCACCTTTCTCCAGAGTGTGTTCTTAAATGTTTTGTTAAAGTACCACTTCGATTAAATCTCTTATTACATATCTCACATTTATAAGGCCTTTCTCCAGAGTGTGTTCTTAAATGGTTTTTTAAAGTACTACTTTCATTAAATCTCTTCTTACATATCTCACATTTATAAGGCCTTTCTCCTGAGTGTGTTCTTAAATGTTTTTTTAAAGTACCACTTTGATTAAATCTCTTATTACATATCTCACATTTGTAAGGCTTTTCTCCAGAGTGTGTTCTTAAATGGTTTTTTAAATGTTCACTTTGAATAAATCTCTTATTACATATCTCACATTTATAAGGCTTTTCTCCTGAGTGTGTTCTTAAATGTTTTTTTAAAGCACCACTATGATTAAATCTCTTATTACATATCTCACATTTGTAAGGCTTTTCTCCTGAGTGTGTTCCTAAATGGCTTTTTAAATTACTATTTTGATTAAAAGTCTTCTTACATATTTCACATTCATAAGGCTTTTCTCCTGAGTGTATTCTTAGATGAGTTTTTAAAACACTTCTTGTAGTAAATCCCTTGTTACATATTTCGCACATATTTGATTTATCTTTTCTTGTCAATGAAGACGCGTTTAAACTACCTTTGTCATGACTCAATTGAATTTTAGATTTCATTAAATTATGATGTTCTATATGTTTAGTAAGTAAACATTTATTATCGAATTTGGAGCCGCAATCGTCGCAAATATATTCAATGTCGGTTTGGTTACACGTAGTCTTGTTAATATTTTTTGGTTTTGGCGTTTCAATGATAACTGCGTTATTTATTTCTGTTTCCTGACATCTTGGTTGAATATTTGCGTTGATTTGTAAATTTGTTTTTTCATTTATATCCGTGTGTGTTACTTTAGTTTTCTTCATTGGAGGTTCACCTGTAAAATATGATAAATAAAATAACATGGGCAGTGGTGAGCTAACGATAGATTTTTTCTCCTATAAACTTGTATTTGTCACATATACAAAGAGAAGCGCATCCATTTATAATTTATATGATGATTATTCAGTAGATATATAGTGTTTATAGTCGGATCGCATTATTATGATGTGTTTAATATGTTTAAATGTTTGTTGAAATTATTGTTGCGCGAATTCCTCACCATATTTAGCTGCGAGTCCCCGCGGCGGATTGTACTTGCGCATAAGTAGTTTCATTGTTCTGAAATTCAAAATGCAATATTAAAATAATGCGTGTATTTACGCACAGCAGCGCCTTCTACTTTATAAAGTGCAGACTGTCAGACTTTGACCAAATCCTACGGGAATCACGCACTTTTCGGGATAAAAAGTACCCTACGTGTTAAACCAAGGTACGTACATACCAAATATCATAAACATTGGCCCAGCCATTTGAGCGCGAAGAAGTAACAAACAAACACCCCAACTTTCGCCCTTATAATATTAGTGGGGTTATCATTTTTACCTGCCACCACTGTCTATAGTATGTTTAGGTGAAGTAAGTATATGACATTTCCACGCCTCCAAAGTTTTAAATTGTATATTGCAATCTTCACAAAACCTCTGTGTAGATGGGACGTTTTGTTCTTCCACCTGAAAAAAATTTAAAAATCTGTTACCCGCGGCAAACTATCTCTTTTATCTGAAGCTGTCTCTTTTTATCTTCTTTAGTTTGGCAGTGACAGCTATAATAGTATAATGTGTTGGCTTTTTCGTATGAATATATGGCCTATGACACTCACAAATAATGTGGTTATCTATTGATGAAAGAATTTTCAAAATCGGTTTAGTAGATCTAGAGCATACTACTCCTAAAACCTCACAAGCTTTACCTCTTTATTATAATACTAGCTGCTGCCCGCGGTGTTACCCGCGTTTTAGTTTTATGCACAGTAGCGCCACCTACTAAAGGTACCATTACCATTCAAGGTATCAGCTACCTACATACCAAATATCATAAAAATTGGCCCACCCATCTGAGCGTGATGAATATCAAACATACAAACTTTCGCCTTTATAATATTAGTGGGTTTTTACAACATTTTGTATTAAAAGTAGTTATAAAGGCAACGACTCACTGGCTTGACGACTGAATCCTTTTTCGTAACTTTCAAATGAGGTCTCCCTTGAATTTTTTTCTTCGTTTTTACTGTGGCGAATGGTAGATCATCTTTGAAGTCGGACACAGTAGATTGTGTTTCGTACTGGTCTGATTCTAGTGTTTCTTGGTCTTGGAGAGGCGAGTCTGAAAATCATCATAGAAATAGCAATATTAACTCAAGTTTTTAAAGAATTAGATCCGTTCTTAAGATGGCATAATCAAATTGAAAAAGTAATCAAAAGTTTGGCCAGTGCATGTTAATGTCTTAAAGGTCTGGCTAAAATTACGCATAAGGAAACATTAAGAAGCATCTACTTTGCATATTTTGAGAGCATTATGCACTATGGCATAGAAGAAGTATGGGGAAATGGGTGCCATTTTACGATACTAAAGAATATTTTGCTAAATTATTTGACTGAATCCAAATCTTTATTATATCATGGTTTAGTAACATCTCATTTAAATTACGGTATAATATTTTGGGGCAGCTCGCGGGATAATGACAGAGTTTTTAAAGCACAGAAAAGATGTATCCGTTCGATGTGTGGACTTAAATCTAGGGATAGTTGTGTACCTATGTTTAGGTCCCTTAAATTAACATTACCATGCATTTAGAATTTTGCAAATATGTATTTTTGTTAAATCCAATCCTCATCTGTTCCAAAAAAATTATGAAACAAGTATAAGAAAAGATCAGGGGGGTTCACAACCGCATTGACAAAAAGTTTCATTGGAATGGCTCCTGTTATTTTCAATAAACTGCCAGATAATTTTAAGAGCTTAGACATGCCGAAATTTAGGAATAAATTAAAACTGTTTTTGACTGAGAAATGCTAATATTATAACATAAAATAATATTTAAATGATAATTTGAATCGATGGAAATTTTTGACTATTTAATTGATTTGCTTTTTGATTTAAGTATGTGATTGTAATATTATTTATTTTTTATCAATTTGATTTGATTTGATCAATATTACTATTCTGTAACTATTTATTAATATGATTTTATGACATTAAATTTGCCTTACATAATGAATTTATTGTAACTGTATTTGCATGCCCAATGGGATTTATTAATATGCGATATTAATAAATCCCATAAATGATTTTATTTATTTATTTTATCGACATGATGACCTGTGGGTCATGAAGAAAACGAACTTATATTATTTAGATGTTTATCTATATAATATAATGTATTGGTTATAAAATATAGTATCGTTGAATTAGTATCCCATAACACAAGTCTCGAACTTACTTTGGGGCTATCTCAACCTGTGTAATTTGTTCCTATATATTTATTTATTATTAAATTAAACAGGAATATGGCAATATGTTACCTTGTTCTATGTCTATATTTTTCTTTTCAATGTCCAAATATGTCGGTTCTTCTTTCACCTCAATTTTCACAGGAATTGAACCCACAACAATATGCTCTATTTGCGAACAAGTCAATGGGCTGTTTAGTTTATATGACGCCCTGTCAATAATTGTTATTGATTTTTCTGTCAGCTATAAAAATATAAATTACTATAGTGTTTTAGGGTTCCTTACTAAAAGAGTGTTGGGAAGAACTCCCTCAGCTATATTTTAATGCGTCATTAACTTTAAAAATGCATATCAGAAACTGGCGGCAAGACTAGCATGACAAAAAGCTTCTGAAAAAGAATTAAATAAAAATAAGCTTCTCACCAATGGTTCTGTATTCAGGATCTCTGTGAGCACTCCTTCAGCTTTCAAAGCCCTCAACATCAGTGTGCAAGCACTCTGGAGGTGCGCTAAGCATATGTAACATGCCACTACTGGTTTCTGCAATGTGTATAGCTGTGTATATTTATAAAAACAATAGTTTATTTTTCCTGTTGAAGGGGACAGGGGAGTGCAGACAAGTCCTATCTCGTCTCTGTCGTCCTCCCTGTAACTCAGTGTAGGGGCATTTTATGTGAAAAGAGCTCCCAGCCTATGTGTTTCCTTCGCACAATGACATGGGACTATTTAAGAGGTAAATTAGAGTTCTTGTCAGAGGTGGGCAACGCATTGGTAATGCCCCTGGTGTTGCTGATGTCCATGGGCGGTGGTGACCACTTTCGATCAGGTGGCCTACTTGCCTATTTGTCTGCCGTAAAAAGAAAAAAAATCTAAAAAGGCTATGTTGCAAATATGTACCATATCGCATTAAATATGTCCGCACACATAAGCATACCGGCGGTGTAGCTATAGCTGTCTTGGAACGCACAACAAATTAAGAAAGGTTTTAGAGGTAGTAGGAAGTACTGAAAGGACTTCCCTCGGTCAAGAGAGTAGCCTTAGGGGCAGGGAACTCCACAGAAACGTGAGATGTAGCAAGGGATTTTTGATATATTGTACTTACAGAACAACCCGTCAGTTTTTCATAAACTTCCTGTAATGGTGTGTTGCAAATAAAATGAATTTTTGTGTTTACAGCTAAACATAATCTACATACAGCTAGAAAAGACATTTTTTTTTCTTATTTTATATTAAATTAAATTTAACTGCATAATCTTGTAATAGAATAGTTTTGAGCGTAAATATTTACACGATACATGCATTTACTGTACCTACTTATATTATATTATTAATATAAAAAGGAGTAAGAGTTTTAAAAATTACAAATCGAAGCAGATTCGAAGACAATAAATTATAATGTCAATGTCAATTAATGTCAAACTCACAGTCAGTCACCACACCACACCACCTAATATCCGTCAATTTTCGCAACATCGTGATTTTGGTGTCTGGTGGATGAACTAAAATTTTTAAAAAAGCGAACATATTGTAAGTTTGTACCATGGAAGTAATGTAACTTATTACTTCCATGGTTTGTACCAAGAAGCTTAAATATTACATTTGAGCTTCTTGGTTTGTACATACTTCACTTAACGTCACGTTTTTTTTTGACGAATCTCACATCCCAAACTAAGCAAGCTCGTGCTATGGGTACTAGATTCCTGATAAATATATTTAAATACATTTTTTTATAAATTAATACCATATTATACATAGAAAACACCCAGAAAAGGCAAAAAGACATGTTCATGCACACAAATGTTTGCCTTGAAATGCTGCTTGATGGCGTATCCACACGCTCGGCAAACAACGGCGAACAGCGAACACGAACAGCAAACACGAACGTGTGGACACTGTTTGTCTGTTTTTGTTTGTGTTTGCCAGGTTTTTGTGCACGAATCAAAGGGTGTTCGCCAAACATGTTTGCGATGTATCCACACGCTCGTGATGCAGTCAGTAATAACTGCCAAACGAAAGCTTTGTTTCCTTCTTTTTCTGATTATTATTTATAAGTAATTGTAAAAATTATTTAAATTTCAATAAATAATTATCTAGGTACTATTATTTTATTTAGAGATCAGAATAATAAACTACGCCTGAAGTGACATGTAAAGAATCCAACATGATTACGCGTTCGTCATGCCAAAGATCACACTCCCACAGAACGTGATGAGCTGTTTGTTCTACTCTGGTATTTGCGGTAGAACACTCACAGAAAGGAGAAGGTACAACCTTGAAATAAAATAACTTGGCCTTAAAGTTTCCGTGTCCCGTTAAAAATTGAGCTACTTGATGGTCGACCTCTAGCCAGGTTTTCTTTAATCTGTCTCTCACAGAGGGAAAGAACAGATACAGATGACGGCCTTTTACGGAAGTCTCCCACCTTTCCTGCTATTCCGACAGAAGAGTCTGTAATACGTCATCTAACGGATTAAATAGTCTATTTATTTTGTCACGATCACGGGTCATTTCTTTTGATCTATATTACATCGACGCGCGACGCTGTATCTCCAAATCGACCTCCCGAGGAGTACCTCCGTGCTGACAGTTCTGTAAGACTTACACAAAAATATCAAGGCAAGACTCTGACTTTGCAATAATTTTCTTCGCGCAGCCCCAATTGTTACACGATCCGCGAAAACCGCTGAACCATATGTTATACAACCCAGGTACGTCGCAGTATAAACCATTTTTAACGTTCTAAACTAAAGGTTAAGCCCCAGGTTGCGGCAGATACTCGAGTTAAGGCATAAAAATTATTTTTGGCTTTTTCTCCTACCTGCTTCATATGTTCAATGAAATTAAAGTTTTTGTCTAAAAGTAAACTTATGTAGGTAGCAGACTGTGATTTTATTTGAAACTAAAACTCCATTAAAGTGAAAGCGCGGAGGGACTTTTAAATTTCCCTTAAGCATAAGTTGATACGTTTTATGAGGTGCAAATTCGAGACGGTTACGATTTCCCCATTCCGAGATAATGTCAAGACTCGTTTCAGCAAATTTTTTTAAAAATGCCCGCGAACTAGCATTAATTAATAAAAGACCGTCATCAACATAACCCGTCAAGGAGCATCCATCCGGTAAGGGGAGGCTGAAAAAGTCGTCAAAGCCGATATTCCACAGGTAGGGACCCAATACTGAGCCTTGTGGGCAGCCTAATGTGAGCACCTTTGACGCAGCATAGTGTCCGAGTTTAATTTAGATAGGTATACCATTTTCAAAGTACGTCAGAATAAGAGCGCAAATATTACTATAACATCCTCTGGTCTTAAGTTTAAGTCCCCAAAAACTAAAATCCTATTATTTAATGCGATAGTCCGTAGTGGTTTGGAGTACTGCAGTGTGGTCTGGAATCCATTCTATGACGTGTATACGAAGAGGCTAGAGAGAGTGCAGAAAAGATTTCTATGGCACCTTGCATATTCTTGTAATCTGGGCAAAAGTGTTCTGAAATACGACGATAGATTAAAATACTTTAAGATTGTATCTCTATTGAATCGAAGACGCATGCACGATTTGTTTTTTTTGTACAAACTGGCGAATGACGTCCTCGACGCACCGGATCTGCTGCATGGTCTTAAATTTTCAGCACCGTCTATACTCCCACGACCTTCGCGATTTAAGCTTCTAGTGGCCGAGTCTAGCAAGTCGAATCTTGGTCAACACGCGCCTTTGAATAGACTTATTAGAGAACTGAACTGCATGCCCAAGACCCTCGATTTTGACCTATTCGTGGACGGCATTCGTAGGTTTAAGAAGATATTGCATGCTTATTTTACTGCTTCCCCTTTGTAATTTATTGTGATTTTTTTTTTAATTCTATTTTATTTTATTTTTATTTTTATTTGTATTATAAATGCGTAATTAAATTTTTCTAATTGTAATTTTTCTTGATTTTAAATCCATATTATTTATTGTTGTTGCTTTACAAACGCATGCAGTCTTCACCTGTAAATGTATTAACATTAAGCTAGAAATGTATATCGACGTATTAAATCTAATGTAATAGTGTTTTTTATGTTGGTGATCAATAAATAAATAAATAAAAATAAAGTAATAACATTGGCCACCAAGCATTATCAAAAGCACCCGAGATATCTAAAAACACCCCTATCACATATTTACTTTCAAAATGCTCAACTGCTTTACGGACGGTAAGGGCTGTATCGACGGTAGATTTCCCGACGGTGAAACCAAACAGTCTTTCGTGAAGTTTAGGGCCACCTGGTAGCAAACGCGGAACTATGAGACGTTCCGAGAACCTTACCCAATGATGGTAGAAGGGTAATAGGACGATAGGATTTAGGATCGTCAGGCTGTTTATCACCGCCTTTAGGTATTAATCCAATGAAGCCTTGTCGCCAGACGGTAGGAAAATAACCTTCGTCGATGCAACGATTGTAAACCATTAAGATGGAATCAGCGGCTACTTTGCTTGCTTCTTGAATCATCCTATTAGTTTTCACCAGAAGCCTTATTAGTTGGCAAAGCCTTAACTACCGATAGAAACTCGTCTAGTAACGGAAGATCGGATTTTGGAGTTAGAGGGCATGGCGTGGCCGAATCTCGAACGTCACGATGATATTCCCTATCCTTACTTATGTTATCGTCCAGTATCAAAACGTTTAATAAGCTTCAGCAGTCTCCTCTACACCAAGAGTAATGCGTGTTATTGAGTTTAATATTAGTTACATAAGCTTGGTCAATGCGCCTATTTGCCTTAAACTCGTGATATAGTGGAGACCACTGACCCTCATCATTTAGTTTATCTACAACGCGTCGTAATAGGTTGCCTTTGGATTTTTGAACACCGGCCCGATAGTGAGATCTTGCAATACGTAATTCTGTTAAAGCCGTTTGATAAATTACTCCCTCTATTTTTCGTTTCTTTAATTAAGCAGTCTTACGTCGAGCACTACGAAAAGCCCTACGCAACCGCGACAAGGAATCGTTCCACCAGTCGCAACGTCGTCGATCTACCACCGCTTTACGGCCAAGTGTGACGTCAGCGCAATATGTGAAGGTGTCCGACAGAAGTTCCGCACTTTCCGCGACCGTCAACTGAGCGCGAAATGAAATCCTTGACATGAGCAGAAAACATGGATCTAAAAAATTCCCAGTTTGCGTTTCTGATTTTGTATTGAAAGTTGATTTGTTTAAATGTGTGTAAATCATTTACAACAGGAGAGAACTCACAAACAATTAGACGGTGATCACTGCAAGAAGCATCTGGAAGTACGCGCCAATTAAGTATATGGACGTCTGCACTAGAAAGTGTGACGTCAATAGAAGACTCGCCCATTGGGCCACTAAAAGTAGGTGGTGCTTCAGGAGTGTTATGAATAATAAAGTTCATCTCTGCAATGAAATCCTCGACAGAAGTTAATGGTGTATATGGGGACCGACAGGGTCGGAGTATTGAAAATAACAGCTCACAACAAAAATTTTAAAACGAGGAGACGTTACTTCGGCGATCGCACAGTGAGTGGACATCAAGTTCGTAATAGCGGTTACGGTTAAATCGCTCTTTGGCACATAGATACCGGCGCGTGCTTTATTATTGATCTGTACAAATTTACTATTAAAATGAGCCCGCTGGTATTGCTCTTGGACTAGAACGAGATCAAGCTTATAATCCGCAACAAGCTTATCTAACTCAGATGTCGCAATCCTATCGTTATGGAGATTTAATTGTGAAATTACAACTTTATCCATACGTGGTGTTTAAAATTAGGTATTCTAACTTAGCTGCGTACGTAGGGCAAATCTCAGACCCGGTCTGATGGTCGGCCGCTTTCTTTAAACGGCGGCACGTTGCGCATGTTGGCTTAAAGTCTTTTTCGGATTTTTTTGTACACTCGCGCGAGTCGTGTGTTCCGGCACAGTGTGAACAAGTAGGCTTGTCTTCAGAACAATATTTATGCACGTGGCCATATTGCTGGCATTTTAAGCAACGGACTACTTCAATATCGTCGATGAATCTACAAGTTGCAAAATCTATGAAAATTTTATCCTTGATTGAAATTAAATGTTTCCGAATTTCCGCGAATAACTCGATACCTATCCGTTTTCTGCCATAAGCTGCTGAACGACGACGCACTATTTTGACTTCCTTCGTGAAGTCCGACGCACTAATGCTCATCTCATCTTTAATTATACAAAGCCGGTAACAATTTGGTGTCATCCATATTGCCGGGAATGTCTTTTATAATGATACGCGGTCGGCGCCCTTTCGGTTTTCAAGCTTAAGACCGGCCGTGTTAATTCCTTGAAAGGATTGTAATTTTTTAATTTGGGCTTCATTAGACACGCGCGGTACAACTCCGGATTTGGTTGTTTTTTTAACACCGACAATTTGGAAGCCATCGTGGGACGGTTTGATGGCTTTCATATGGCCCTCTTTAGTCGCTGCAGACGAGGTGAGCTCAGAGGAACGCTCCTCAGTTGGATAGGCAACGACGCAAGGCATAGGTGGACGTGTTTGCACCGGTTTCATCTGCTTAGGCAGTCGCAATTTTAGACGGTCGGCATAAGACGCATTATTATTGTTGTTATTAACGCTTTGTACTGGTTCGGACGTCGTAATTGAGGATTTAACGGCTAAAAGATCGCGCTCAGCAATTGCCAGCTTTGTTTCGGCGGTAGAAGATTTTATTGCTAAAAGTGACACAATAGCCGTTACTCGCCGAGTCATATCCATTATTTCCAACTTGTTTGCGATATTAATTCGTGACGACTGATCCTCACCCATCGGGGGACCGCTCAGTACAAATTTATTACTAGCCGACAATTTGTTATCTATTGTCTATTAGTTAATACCTAGTACCTACACAGTTATGTTTAATTAAATGTCTATAGCGGTCCCCCGACGTGATGACGCTTTGGAAGTATCATGAGTAACTACTAATAACTAAAATAAGTATTATATCATAAAATTAAAAGGTCGAATAGGGAGTACATAATTATTATTTATTTACTTTTTAGCGGTTTTGAGTCGGGGGTTTTTTAAATTTTTAATTTAAGTTTTATTTGAAGTTTTTTATACTTTCGTTTTATTCTAATCCCTATCCGTTTCATTTGTATTTTAGATATGAGAGGTATTGTGAAACATGTATGAGGGAATTGCGAAATATGTATGAGAGTTATTGCGGAATATGTATGAGGGTATTGCGATATATATGTGAGAGGTACTGCAAAATCTGTATTAGGGTATTTCGAAATATGTATGAGAGGTATTGCGAAATATGTATGAATGGTATTGCGAAATATGTATGAGAGCGAAATATGTACGAGAGACCAATTGCGAATATGAGAGGTATTGTGAAATATGTATGAATGGTATTACGAAATATGTATGAGAGATATTGCGAAATATGTAGGTATGCGAGTTATTGCGAAATACGGTATTAGGGTATTGCGAAATATGTATGAGACAAAACGGATTCAACGAGCCCAAACGCGATGGGGTTATGTCGTTTAATTACTAGGTTCCTATGGCCTCCTTCCAGCTCCATCATCAGACCCTGGTTACCATCTGGCACCAAAGTGCTCATAAAGACAGATCAAACGAGCCCAAACTCGATGAGGTTATGTCGTTTAATTACTGAGTACCCATGTCTATCTTCCAGCTCCATCATCAGATCAGCTCCATAACTGTTTTAACAAAGGTGTGTGACCAAAGGAAGGTCGAGCCTCGCTCGCTTCGCTCGCTCGGTTTTTGATGGGCACAAGCCTACTTAACTTAACCCAGCAATAGCGGAATATCATAGATAGTCATCCAGCTTCATCATCAAACCCTGGTTACCATCCTTCACCAAAGTACTCGTCAATACGAATCAAACGAGCCCAAACTAGATGGGGTTATGTTGTGTAATTACTAAGTTACCATGGCCACCTTCCAGCTCCATCATGAGACCCTGGTTACCATCTGGCACCAAAGTACTCGTCAAGACGGATCAAACGAGCCTAAACTAGATGGGGTTATGTCGTTTAATTACCGAGTTCCTATGGCCACCTTCCAGCTCCATTATCAGACCTTGGTTACCATCTAGCACCAAAGTACACAGATACACATGCAAAATTTATAAAACCTCTTTGTGGGTCGGGGATAAAAATACAACGCGATAGCAATAAACATTAAGTATGACGAGCGAAGCCGCGAGCCCAGCTAGTGAATTATACCTATATATGAAGTATATGAACTATTCAATGAGACCATTCCAATGAGCCCAAACACGATACATCTGCTGTAATTTGACGAGGAGTTGAGTATACTGCAGGTTCCGGATGATGCTGCAGCATCAGATCAAGTTTACCATATTCTTGCAATATCATGACAGTAACAGTATACCAAATTTAGACACCCTCCCGTCGGGTGTACGGGCCGCGCCCGTCAGCGACAGTCGTTCATACGAACGGGCTATTGTAACAGCTCCTCTTAGTATCTTCGCCATTGGCATTGTACTCATCTGCAAGCAAGAAATACGTAGCCAATACGGAACCCTACATTGTGCGTGGCCCGACACGTATTTGCCCGTATTTTTTTATCAAATTTGATTTTTTATGATATACCTAACCTTAATTTAAGGAGTATTTAATTAATACTTAATGGTCTATTTACCACAATTTATTTAATTAAGCTAGCATTCTTAGTTTCCGAGATTTATATTATATATTTAATAATATTTAAGAGAGGTAGGGCACAGCGGATAATCCGCTCAAATCGGAGAAGCCGTCTGGGGAAGGACCTCCACCTTACACAAGATCGTAGCCAAATAGCATTGGTCTCGGCCATGTTGTGTTCCTACGGTGAGTAAGGTCTGCAGAGCTCCACTTGGAGGGGTTGGGAGGGTTGGCAGCGCGTGAGTGATCTAGTCTATAGGCTACGGTGACGGCTTACCATCAGGCCGACCGTATGCTTGCTTGCCACCTGTGTGGTATAAAACATAGGTAGGTTCTTTTAAATGACCCGAATTCTTTGATAAAATCTCTTATTACATATCTCACATTTATAAGGCTTTTCTCCTGAGTGTGTTCTTAAATGGTTTTTTAAAGTACCACTTTGATTAAATCCCTTATTACATATCTCACATTTATAAGGCTTTTCTCCTGAGTGTGTTCTTAAATGGTTTTTTAAAGTACCACTATGATTAAATCTCTTATTACATATCTCACATTTATAAAACTTTTCTCCTGAGTGTGTTCTTAAATGTTGTGTTAAATTACTACTTTCATAAAATCTCTTATTACATATCTCACATTGATAAAGTTTTTCTCATGAGTGTATTCTTAGATGTACTTTTAAATTACTACTTGTAGTAAATCCCTTATTACATATATCTCATTTGTAAGGCTTTTCTCCTGAGTGTGTTCTTAGATGAGTTTTTAAATGACTACTTGTAGTAAATCGCTTGTTACATATCTCACATTTATAAGGCTTTTCTCCTGAGTGTGTTCTTAAATGGTTTTTTAAAGTACCACTTTGATTAAATCCCTTATTACATATCTCACATTTATAAGGCTTTTCTCCTGAGTGTGTTCTTAAATGGTTTTTTAAAGTACCACTATGATTAAATCTCTTATTACATATCTCACATTTATAAAACTTTTCTCCTGAGTGTGTTCTTAAATGTTGTGTTAAATTACTACTTTCATAAAATCTCTTATTACATATCTCACATTGATAAAGTTTTTCTCATGAGTGTATTCTTAGATGTACTTTTAAATTACTACTTGTAGTAAATCCCTTATTACATATATCTCATTTGTAAGGCTTTTCTCCTGAGTGTGTTCTTAGATGAGTTTTTAAATGACTACTTGTAGTAAATCGCTTGTTACATATCTCACATTTATAAGGCTTTTCTCCTGAGTGCATTCTTAGATGGGTTTTTAATTCACTATTTTGATTAAATCTCTTTTTACATATCTCACATTTGTAAGGCTTTTCTCCTGAGTGTGTTCTTAAATGGTTTTTTAAAGTACCACTATGATTAAATCTCTTATTACATATCTCACATTTATAAGGCTTTTCTCCTGAGTGTGTTCTTAAATGGTTTTTTAAAGTACCACTTTGATAAAATCTCTTATTACATATCTCACATTTATAAGGCTTTTCTCCTGAGTGTGTTCTTAAATGGATTTTTAAAGTACCACTTTGATAAAATCTCTTATTACATATTTCACATTTATAAGGCTTTTCTCCAGAGTGTGTTCTTAAATGGTTTTTTAAATCACTATTTCGATTAAATCTTTTATTACATATCTCACACAGATAAGGCCTTTCTCCAGAGTGTGTTTTTAAATGGTTTTTTAAAGTACCACTATGATTAAATCTCTTATTACATATCTCACATTTATAAAACTTTTCTCCTAAGTGTGTTCTTAAATGTTTTTTTAAATCCCTATTTTGATTAAATCTTTTATTACATATCTCACACAGAAAAGGCCTTTCTCCAGAGTGTGTTCTTAGATGGGTTTTTAAATTACCACTTTGATTAAATCCCTTATTACATATCTCACATTTATAAGGCTTTTCTCCTAAGTGTGTTCTTAAATGTTTTTTTAAATCACTATTTTGATTAAATCTTTTATTACATATCTCACACAGATAAGGCCTTTCTCCAGAGTGTGTTCTTAGATGGGTTTTTAAAGTACCACTTTCATTAAAATTTTTATTACATATCTCACATTTGTAAGGCTTTTCTCCCGAGTGTGTTCTTAAATGTTTTGTTAAATTACCACTTTCATTGAATCTCTTATTACATATCTCACATTTGTAAGGCTTTTCTCCTGAGTGTGTTCTTAGATGAGTTTTTAAATTACTACTTGTAGTAAATCCCTTGTTACATATTTCGCACATATTTGATTTATCTTTTCTTGTCAATGAAGACCTGTTTAAACTACCTTTGTTATGACTCAATTGAATTTTAGATTGCATTAAATTATGATGTTCTATATGTTTAGTAAGTAAACATTTATTATCAAATTTCGAGCCGCAATCGTCGCAAATATATTCAATGTCGTTTTGGTTACACGTAGTTTTGTTAATATTTTTTGGTTTTGGCGTTTCAATGATAACTGCGTTATTTATTTCTGTTTCCTGACATCTTGGTTGAATATTTGCGTTGATTTGTAAATTTGTTTTTTCATTTATATCCGTGTGTGTTACTTTAGTTTTCTTCATTGGAGGTTCACCTGTAAAATATGATAAATAAAATACCATGGGCAGTGGTGAGCTAACGATAGGGTGACCCGTGCGTGCAAATGCATTTTTTCTCCTATAAACTTGTATTTGTCACATATACAAAGAGAAGCGCATCCATTTATAATTTATATGATGATTATTCAGTAGATATATTGTGTTTATAGTCGGGAATCGCATTATTATGAATGTGCTTAATATATTTAAATGTTTGTTGATATTATTGTTGCGCGAATTCCTCACCATATTTAGCTGCGAGTCCCCGCGGCGGATTGTACTTGCGCAGAATTAGTTTCATTGTTCTGAAATTCAAAATGCAATATTAAAATAATGCGTGTATTTACGCACAGCAGCGCCTTCTACTTTATAAAGTGCAGACTGTCAGACTTTGACCAAATCCTACGGGACTCACGCACTTTTCGGGATAAAAAGTACCCTACGTGTTAAACCAAGGTACGTACATACCAAATATCATAAACATTGGCCCAGCCATTTGAGCGCGCAGAAGTAACAAACAAACACCCCAACTTTCGCCCTTATAATATTAGTGGGGTTATCATTTTTACCTGCCACCACTGTCTATAGTATGTTTAGGTGAAGTAAGTATATGACATTTCCACGCCTCCAAAGTTTTAAATTGTATATTGCAATCTTCACAAAACCTCTGTGTAGATGGGACGTTTTGTTCTTCCACCTGAAAAATAATAAAAAAACTGTTACCCGCGGCAAACTATCTCTTTTATCTGAAGCTGTCTCTTTTTATCTTCTTTAGTTTGGCAGTGACAGCTATAATAGTATAATGTGTTGGCTTTTTCGTATGAATATATGGCCTATGACACTTTTTTTCAAAAAGATCTAGAGCATACTCCTCCTAAAACCTCACAAGCTTTACCTCTTTATTATAATACTAGCCGCTGCCCGCGGTGTTACCCGCGTTTTAATTTTATGCACAGTAGCGCCACCTACTAAAGGTACCATTACCATTCAAGGTATCAGCTACCTACATATACCACATACCAAATATCAAAAAATTGGCCCACCCATCTGAGCGTGATGAATATCAAACATACAAACTTTCGCCTTTATAATATTAGTGGGTTTTTACAACATTTTGTATTAAAAGTAGTTATAATGGCAACGACTCACTGGCTTGACGACTGAATCCTTTTTCGTAACTTTCAAATGAGGTCTCCTTTGAATTTTTTTCTTCGTTTTTACTGTGGCGAATGGTAGATCATCTTTGAAGTCGGACACAGTAGATTGTGTTTCGTCCTGGTCTGATTCTAGTGTTTCTTGGTCTTGGAGAGGTGAGTCTGAAAATCATCATAGAAATAGCAATATTAACTCAAGTTTTTAAAGATGTCAACTAATACTAAGTGCAGACTCATTCTCCGAGTTGGAATGTTGTATACAAGCAAGTTGGAGAGGGCTTACAGAATGGCTTGAAGCCCATGGCCTCAGGATAAACGAGGAAAAGAGTTACTACATGATATTTAGGCGTAGTGTCAAAAGTCCGGATCATATTTGTAATATAGCGATTAATAAATCAACATGCATTCGATTTCTTGGAATTGAATTAGATCCGTTCTTAAGATGGCAGATTCAAATTGAAAAAGTAATCAAAAGTTTGGCCAGTGCATGTTACTGTCTTAAAGGTCTGGCTAAAATTACGGATAAGAAAACATTAAGAAGCATCTACTTTGCATATTTTGAGAGCATTATGCACTATGGCATAGAAGTATGGGGAAATGGGTGCCATTTTACGATACTAAAGAATATTTTGCAAAATTATTTGACTGAATCCAAATCTTTATTATATCATGGTTTAGTAACATTGGTCGCAAAAGGAAATTCTTAAAGGAGACTACCACCTGAACCTCAAAAAAACAGTAATGGACACTTGCATCCTGCCAACCCTCACTTATGGTAGTCAAACATGGACCTACACAAATAAAATTAAAAATAAAATCACGTCGTGCCAGCGAGCCATGGAGCGCAGCATGCTGAAGTTGAGGAAAATAGATAAAATCAGAAGCAAACACATAAGGGAAAAAACTAAACTTACAGATGCCCTCCACCAAGCGCTGCGTCTCAAATGGAAATGGGCGGGACATGTGTCGCGACTTAAGGACAAACGCTGGTCAATACTAGAAACAAAGTGGTCTGGGCCAATAGGCAAAAGGAACAGAGGACGACCAATGAAACGGTGGGCCGACGACATTAAACAAATTGCTGGGAGTGGCTGGATGGAGGTCGCTAAGGACAGACAAAAATGGCTAGATTTGGAGGAGGCTTTTACCCTTAAGGGGTCCATGTCACAGGAACTAACCGTACTAAACTAGTTTAAGAAAACAACTAACAGTACTAACAATACATTTGAAATGTATTTTTTGTGATTTGGAATAAATAAAAAGCTTTATTATTATTATTATTAGTAACATCTCATTTAAATTACGGTATAATATTTTGGGGCAACTCGCGGGATAATGACAGAGTTTTTAAAGCACAGAAAAGATGTATCCGTTCGATGTGTGGACTTAAATCTAGGGATAGTTGTGTACCTATGTTAAGGTCCCTTAAATTATTAACATTACCATGCATTTAGAATTTTGCAAATATGTATTTTTGTTAAATCCAATCCTCATCTGTTCCAAAAAAATTGTGAAACAAGTATAAGAAAAGATCAGGGGGGTTCACAACCGCATTGACAAAAAGTTTCATTGGAATGGCTCCAGTTATTTTCAATAAACTGCCAGATAATTTTAAGAGCTTAGACATGCCGAAATTTAAGAATAAATTAAAACTGTTTTTGACAGAGAAATGCTATTATAACATAAAATAATATTTAAATGATAATTTGACTCAATGGAAATTTATGACTATTTAATTGATTTGTTTTTTATTTATTTATTGATTTGTGTTATTGTAATATAATTTTTTTTTGATCAATTTAATTTGATTTGGTCAATATTACTGATATTACTATTCTGTGACTATTTATTAATATGATTTTATGACATTACATTTGCCTTATATAATGAATTTATTGTAACTGTGAAAACATTGTAACTCTATTTGCATGCCCAATGGGTTGTATTAATCTCGCAAATAAATGATTTTATTTATTTATTTTAGCGACATGATGACCTGAGGGTCATGAAGAAAACTAACTTTTTCTGCTTGGGGTGTGCACAGATATTATAATACTTAACAGTAGTATCGTTGAATAATAGTATCTCAGCCTGTGTAATTTGTTCCTATATATTTATTTATTATTAAATTAAACAGGAATATGGGAATATGTTACCTTGTTCTATGTCTATATTTGTCTTTTCAATGTCCAAATATGTCGGTTCTTCTTTCACCTCAGTTTTCACAGGAGTTGAACCCACAACAATATGCTCTATTTGCGAACAAGTCAATGGGCTGTTTAGTTTATATGACGCCCTGTCAATAATTGTTATTGATTTTTCTGTGAGCTATAAAAATATAAATTACTATAGTGTGTTTTAGGGTTCCTTACTAAAAGAGTGTTGAGAAGAACTCCCTCAGCTATATTTTAATGCGTCATTAACTTTAAAAATGCATTTCAGAAACTGGCGGCAAGACTAGCATGACAAAAAGCTTCTGAAAAAGAAAAATAAGCTTCTCACCAATGGTTCTGTATTCAGGATCTCTGTGAGCACTCCCTCAGCTTTCAAAGCCCTCAACATCAGTGTGCGAGCACTCTGGAGGTGCGCTAAGCATATGTAACATGCCACTACTGGTTTCTGCGATGTGTATAGCTGTGAATATTTATAAAAACAATAGTTTATTTTTCCTGTTGAAGGGGACAGGGGAGTGCAGACAAGTCCTATCTCGTCTCTGTCGTCCTCCCTGTAACTCAGTGTAGGGGCATTTTATGTGAAAAGAGCTCCCAGCCTATGTGTTTCCTTCGTAGTATGACATGGGACTATTTAAGAGGTACAGTCAACAAAGGAGTTGACTGACCCCCCTCTGTATATATGATTAAAGATTTCTAAATATTGCGTGAAGGGATTTACTTGAAAATTTGTAATTACATAGTACAATATGAATACTATTGATAAATAAATTTTCAAGTAAATCCCTTCACGCAATATTTAGAAATCTTTAATCATATATACAGAGGGGGGTCAGTCAACTCCTTTGTTGACTGTACATTAGAGTTCTCGTCAGAGGTGGGCAACGCATTGGTAATGCCCCTGGTGTTGCTGATGTCCATGGGCGGTGGAGACCACTTTCGATCAGGTGGCCTACTTGCCTATTTGTCTGCCGTAAAACGAAAAAAAATCTGCAAAGGCTATGTTCTAAATATGTACCTTATCGCATTAAATATGTCCGCACACATAAGCATACCGGCGGTGTAGGTATAGCTGTCTTGGAACTCACAATAAATTAAGAAAGCTTTTAGAGGTAGTAGGAAGTACTGAAAAGGCTTCCCTCGGTCAAGAGAGTAGCCATAAGGGCAGGGAACTCCACAGAAACGTGAGATGTAGCAAGGGATTTTTGATAATATTGTACTTACAGAACATCTCGTCAGTTTTTCATAAACTTCCTGTAATGGTGTGTTGTAAATAAAATGCATTTTTGTGTTTACAGTTAAGCATAATCTACATACAGCTAGAAAAGACATTTTTTTCGTTGTTTATACTACATTCAACTGCATGTAAATATTTACACGATACATGCATTTACTGTTTAATAATTATATTAAAATTTAAAAATTAAAATACGACAAATCGAAGACAAGAAAACTGTCAAATAGTTTATTGCAGAGGGCGCCCCTGGGGCGCCCCTTGCTTGTTACAAGGAAGCTGTCAAACTTCATACAAAAAAAAGATAAATATTTCCGATTTTTTAATTTAATGAAAAATGGATGTGAAGAAATACGTTCACATAAGTTTGTATAATGCTATGTAATTTTAGGGAAAGTATTGTAGATAAAATAAAAATACGATATAGCTTTAAAAAAATGGTTTAATTCCATTTTAATTCATAATTTCTGTAAATATACTTATTGAAAATAGCTTCCTTGTTATACTTATTGGTAAATTCATCATCTCTGTTAACAAAAATAAATTTTGTGTCCATAAAAGTATAAATAATTAAATTACAAACTTTATCAGTAACAAATAATTGTCCCTGAATTTGATAATGTTTCATTAGGTAACTCCATCTGTGGCTTCGAGCTATTTTGTCCACTAATAATGTTTTCAAAAGTTTCTGTCGTAGGCCTCCAATCTGTAACAAATGATCCCCCATGCTTATTTTATTTAATGCAAGTATGAAATAATCTATATGTTTAAATTAGAAGGTTACTGGCAGCTGGGGAATGGCCAGAAACATCGAAATAATATTACTACGTAGTAATATTATTTCGATGGCCAGAAATGAGTAGTTTAGCTTACCTCGCTGCCAAGTCAACTTCCTTTTTCTGTTGCGAGGCACCCCTTCTTTTCAATTCTCTTTTTAAATCTGCATTTTCTCTAGGTAGAATACATGTCGAATAACTAATTTTTATAAAAAAAAAAATGGGACTAATAGCTACCTACTAGCGACCTACCTACATATTTTTTCAGTTTTGCTTAATTACATGTTTTATGAATAATTTGTGTGATTTTCTACCCTAGGTTTCTTTTCAGCACGTATTAAGATGGAAAGTGACGATAGTGTTTTAATTCCATGCTCGAAAACACCATGTGCTAGTGCTAGTGCTCCCGCTAAAAGTGACGATAAAAATCGCGATCGCGTGAAACAATTGGACTCGAGTCCTCAGAAAATCTAGACCGCGTCACCGTAACAAAAAGGCGGGGGGGAGAGCAAACGCCGGTATCGACGTCGCGAGTCCTGTAAATTAACACGTTAAGTAGATGACCTTCGAAATCAATCATTCACACACAACACACAAACAAGTGATACATTAAGCCGGCCATTCTTGCTTCCGTTGCGCAAACGGGTCAAAGCAAGGCCGCACGCCACCCCTCGCAGGGGCAGGCTTTACGTAACTTACCTCTGCATGCAGAGTACTACTCATGGATGTTGTGCGCTTACGCATATTTCCCATGCCTACAATCAACCCGAGCAGGGTTGCTGTAATACTAAACCCTCGCAGGGTCATGTCATGGTTCTGATTACTACCGTAACAAAAGATGTATAGTTTGACTATCAGCCCGCAACATTCAGAGCGTCGCGTCTGGCTCGTTGGGGCACCCCCAACTGTCCTTTTCACATCGACCGCTACTTGTAGTACCTACTACTGTTAAACGAGACTCGTTTCAATGCAATCGACGGATGCAATGTCGACCATTATCACCCAGATGCAACACCGGTGTGTAGGTATTAGATGTTGTCAAGGCCTCGCCAAGTTTGTGTACACACTGTTCCTTGTGTCAAAGGGCGACGAGTCGCACCGACCCATGTTCAACCTAGCGGCCTTCAACAGATATGTAATCACCGACAGTGTTAGATTAATAAATGTCTCTCGAGTTCCGGAGTACTTTCAAACAAATGATTGGATGTGGAAAATAGTCCTGTCACAGACCTATTTTCACTAGTTCCATCTCACAGACTAGACGGTTCTTTCCGTAGCTCCATCTCACAGATTAGACGGTTCCTGCGTCTAATCTACAAAGGAAGGTTAGTGAAAATGAAGTGCCTCCCATTCGGTCTGAGAACGACCCCCAAGGTGTTTGCTTCTATCTAATTAGGTAGCACAGTCAATGAGGAATCAAGAGATTCAAATATTTGTCTATTTGGACTTGCTGCCTTGCCGGCGGTCTGCTCCTATCTTTAACACCGATTTAGCATTTTATATTTATTTTTATGTTGAGACAAATTAATGGCACTTTTTATTGACATTCCGCGTACGTAATGTTGTATGTATGTACCTAGTTTTAAATTTTATATTGAAAAAGAAAAGTACGATATATTTTTATACGACAAAAAAGGCCGTAACTGGTTTTCTTTCGCCATTTCTTTTTACCAGTGGTCATTTTGCTTTTGTTTCCGAAATGGTAGTAGTTATAGAGTTGATTAATTTATGCAAATCATTTATTACTGTATACTCTGACAAGAGAACGTGTTTGTGAAAACCTATTCTCTGAATAAAAGTTTTGAATTTTGAATTTGAATTTGGACTATTTTCGAGGTGTGAGTTGTGCATTAAAGTACACAGATATTACAAGTCCAAATCACGGTAGAGAAGTTGCAATATCTAAGTTTTTTAGTGACAAGAGCAGGCTTCACTTTCGAGTACTCCTCTCTTTCCTGAACACAGTCGCCACAATACCAGATGTCAAACAGTTCATGTTTCCGGTTCATTGACTGAAGGAGCTAACATGGTAGTTGCAGAAACACCATTGTCTTTCCGATTCACTTCGTATTTCCTAGTGACTGACGTTGCAGACCTTGCTTGGGGAGAGCAAATAGTCGACCGTTCATTCATGAGACCATAGAACTAATGAGAACTACTGGTACACTGCAACCAAAAGGAACTTTTGGCCGTACTCAATGTATTACAAGACCGCAGGGTCAGTCCTCGAGTCGTTCCACGGTTCTATTGCAGTGCGACAATAGAACAGCCTTATATTCCATTCGCAAGAAAGGCAGCACGAAATCAATAGTTCTCTTGAACTTGATGAGGGTGGTCTTATAATCTAAGCTAATCTGGAACAGTTCGCAACTGGACCTACTTTCATCGTTATAGCGTCCATCTACGCGTAGTACATACAAAGCCGCATGGAATAGACGGCTAGGATTCGATTTTTGAGTCATTATTATTTTAGGAATCACACAGTATTTATACTATTGCACAAATCAGTGGTGTCTACGCTCTGTAATACCGAATTTTTGGGAGTCCTAAGTGCTCACGTACTGGTTAAGCATGATATAAAAAACATGCAACTCATAAGAAAACTATTTGAGATGTAAATTCTCTTAATTTTTGTCTTCATATGAAATTAACGAAAATAACTGTTTTGCTACCGGACACACCGTTATGTTGCTGCTTTGTTTTCTGGTAGACGTATCCATGACCTGACCCTTCTGGCAGTCAATAAAAAGCATTATATTGACAATACTAATCATTTGATTCTATGGCCCAGACTTGGTTCTAAAACTGACCGTTTGGATTTTAGGCAATCGGCCTGGAAATTGCTAAGAAATGACAATTCAATAATTGTTTTGGGTAAAGCAATGTGTTAAATGAAAAACATAATTCCATTTTTATTTGTTATTTTAAGGCCCTCCTTGTGGTCCCTTTTTTTTTAATTATCGTCAGAAAAATGCTTTGCAGCAGCCCCACCGCCCGGGGAACTTGTGGTCCCTACCACAAGCCATTAGCGCGTAATGTGAGCGCATAACAGAGGCTAGTATTGTCGCAACTCCCGGTAGCGTTCGCTCAGAGGTCGCTTCCAGAAACTGGCCCGATAACGTGTCCGTTGACAAATTTTGTCACGAGGTAACTAGAGGTCTGATGACACATTCCGTTGCTTCTATAGGCATGAGGTCGTCCAGGCTCCTGTTAGCTCTGGGATGTCAGACTGTTTCGGCACAAATTAATCAAAATTGTGAAGAAGTTTACTATTTTATTATGTTGCTTGCATATTATTTCGTATATGTTTTTGTGTACATTTCCAGATACTATGATTGTAATTTCTATGTACATCAGAGTATTATTTGATTAAACAAATTTATTTAGTCTCGCACACTTGCAATTTAATTTATATTTTCCTAAATATAAAATGAACAGTGTAACCTTCATAGTTACCGTTTACGCCTTCGGCTTGTTCCTGTGCATAACTTCACATTGGCGTCCTCCTCCACCAGGCGATAACAAACAGGTCTCATTGTGTATATAATATACACATAAGCTTCAAATAACGGTCAAGTGTTTAATAACAGCGTTTTACCCTGAAATAAAACGCTTATTAAATACTTACCTTATTTGAAGCTTAGTTTTTAAATCTGCCTGGTTTAATTCGACACAATGATGAGAACGCGGCCGCCAACCGTATGGCCGCCCTGGTGGAGTAGAGGGGATAGTGTGCGAGCGAGAGAGGGCTACAGGGTAGAAAGAGAGGAAAGATGTGCGGAAAACAGATAGGGCCTATCTCATTGTGTATATAATATACACATAAGCTTCAAATAAGGTAAGTATTTAATAAGCGTTTTATTTCAGGGTAAAACGCTGTTATTTTTGCTCGTGACTGTACATAATTATTATTTAGGTATTTACTTTTTAGCGGTTTTGAGTCGGGGGTTTTTTAAATTTTTAATTTAAGTTTTATTTGAAGTTTTTTATACTTTCGTTCCTATTTTATTCTAATCCCTATCCGTTTCATTTGTATTTTAGATATGTATGAGAGGTATTGCGAAACATGTATGAGAAAATTGCGAAATATGTATGAGAGTTATTGCGGAATATGTATGAGGGTATTGCGATATATGTGTGAGAGGTACTGCAAAATATGTATTAGGGTATTTCGAAATATGTATGAGAGGTATTGCGAAATATGTATGAATGGTATTGCGAAATTTGTATGAGAGGCAATGAGAGCGAGATATGTACGAGAGAGCAATTGCGAAAATGAGAGGTATTGTGAAATATGTATGAATGGTATTACGAAATATGTATGAGAGATATTGCGAAATACGGTATTAAGGTATTGCGAAATATGTATGAGACAAAACGGATCAAACGAGCCCAAACGCGATGGGGTTATGTCGTTTAATTACTAGGTTCCTATGGCCTCCTTCCAGCTCCATCATCAGACCCTGGTTACCATCTGGCACCAAAGTGCTCATAAAGACGGATCAAACGAGCCCAAACTCGATGAGGTTATGTCGTTTAATTACTGAGTACCCATGACTATCTTCCAGCTCCATCATCAGATCAGCTCCATAACTGTTTTAACAAAGGTGTGTGACCAAAAGTAGGTCGAGCCTCGCTCGCTTCGCTCGCTCGGTTTTTGATGGTCACGAGCCTACTTAACCCAGCAATAGCGGAATATCATAGATAGTCATCCAGCTTCATCATCAAACCCTGGTTACCATCCTTCACCAAAGTACTCGTCAATACGAATCAAACGAGCCCAAACTAGATGGGGTTATGTTGTGTAATTACTAAGTTCCCATGGCCACCTTCCAGCACCATCATGAGACCCTGGTTACCATCTAGCACCAAAGTACACAGATACACATGCAAAATTTATAAAACCTCTTTTTGGGTCGGGGATAAAAATACAGCACGATAGCAATAAACATTAAGTATGACGAGCGTACGACGACATATTCTTGCAATATCATGACAGTAACAGTATACCAAATTTAGACACCCTCCCGTACACCCGCCGCGCCCGCCAGCAACAGTCGTTCATACGAACGGGCTATTGTAACAGCTCCTCTTAGTATCTTCTCCATTGGCATTGTACTCATCTGCAAGCAAGAAATACGTAGCCAATACGGAACCCTACATTGTACGTGGCCCGACACGTATTTGCCCGTTTTTTTTATCAAATTTGATTTTAATGATATACCTAACCTTCATTTAAGGAGTATTTAATTAATACTTAATGGTCTACTAAACACAATTTATTTAATTAAGCTAGCATTCTTAGTTTCCGAGATTTATATTATATATTTAAGAAATAATATAATAATAATAATAAATCTTTATTCATAAAACTTACGGCTAGTGTAACATTAATTAACAGTATAAAAACAATTAAGGTAAAAGTATAACATGTGCCTGAGCTAGGAAAATCCTGTGTTTCAGGCGGTAAAAGATCTAATATAAAAAATCATGATAATCACTTTAAATATGATACAAGGTAAAAGGTGTCTTATAATTAAAAATTAATAATAATAAATTGTAATGTGGTAGTATTTACAGGTTTATTTCACGATCGTCATTAATTCCTCTGTATCTTTGTAGGACATATTTTTGAGTGCTGTTTGAAGAGCTTTTTTACAATTATATGAATTAAGGGGGTAGATACATAATTTGGCGTTTAATCTGTTATAGAGCAATGGTCCGAGAAATATAAAGAATCTAGATGATAGGGCGCGATATGTTGCAATGGGTCTAAAACAAACTATATCTTTCCGTCGTTTATTAGTAGTTTCAGTGCAGAAGGGCAAAACTGCATGCTGTTTAAGTACAATGTTCATTATAAATAATTGTCGAACGCTCAGTACATCACAGGATTTAAAGAGTAGGTCAGTTGGATAGAGATACGGTTTAAAAGTGGAGACTTTTAGAACCGCTCGCTGTGCTCTTTCAATTTTTATTAGAGCTGTTTTAGCTGCTCCACCCCACGTCGTAATGCAGTAAGTTAATATTGATTGACATAGGGCCAGGTACACCTGTTTAACGATTTTAAAATCAGAAATCGAACGGAGTTTCTTGAAAATAAATATTAACTTCCGCATTCTGCAAGTTATTGCTTCTATATGCCTTCTGAATGTTAGAGTTTCGTCAATTATAACACCCAAGTACTTAATGTGGTTTGTGTAAGTAATGAGAGGACACTCGCACAAACCATTTGCGGGATTACAATTATGCGCAATCAAAGTCAATAGAGTAGAGTTTGATTTACGCGATGAAAACTTAATGAAATTTGTTTTATCCGCATTTAATGTTAATAGATGATTCTGAAGCCAGTTATTTACAACATTAAAACCCCGTTGTGCCAGTTCATAGACTTCTTCGTCTGTTTTTGCGGAAAAAATTAGTGCTGTGTCATCGGCGTATGATATGATTTTACCACCATTTAATTGAAGATTACATAGGTCATTTCATTTATATAGATTAAAAAGAGGGTTGGGCCTAAAATACTTCCCTGAGGAATGCCAAACTGGGTATTATTCATATCAGAACTGATGACATTGCCCATTTTAACGCATTGTGTTCGCTCGTATAAGTAGCTCGCAAAAAGCTTGAGCTGCGCGTCTCTAATACCTATTATTTCTAATTTTTGCAAGAGGATTGGGATGGAGACTGTGTCAAATGCTTTTGCAAGGTCAAGGAATATTCCCAGTGTCCGATTACCCTTATCAATCTCATGAACTAAAAAGTCAGAGAGTTGATGTACGGCATCGTTAGTTGATAGCTTTGGTCTAAACCCAAACTGTGTTTTTGATATAATAGCCTTGTGTTTGCCCTGTGTTTTTGATATAAAAGGTAGGGCACAGCGGATAATCCGCTCAAATCGGAGCAGCCGTCTGGTGAAGGACCACCACCTTACACAAGATCGTAGCCAAATAGCATTGGTCTCGGCCATGTTGTGTTCCTACGGTAAGTAAGGTCTCCAGAGCTCCACTTGGAGGGGTTGGGAGGGTTGGCAGCGCGTGAGTGATACCCCCGGTATTGCAAGCGTCTATAGGCTACTTTGTTGTTACTTGTTACTTGTTGTCTTGCGGGCCTTCTCCGCAATTAGGCAGCCTATGTGCCCTTTGTGCGTGCGAAGAGTGGGAGCTGGATCACTCCAGCCATCCTAATTCCTCCAGGAAGCCGGCCAGGGACTTGACGTCACTGAGTACTTCTCGGAGACTGCCTGGTGTTCCCAGGTGGATTGCCCGGTATGCTGACACCTCACTGCATTCCAGCAGGACGTGTGCCGCTGTTTCTTCTGCCGACATGCAAGCTCTGCACAGGGGGCTGTCTGTAACACCTATGGTGAAAAGATGTTTGTTAAAGCTGCCATGACCTGTCACGGCGCTGGTTATTAATCTTAGTTTTTGTTTAGTTAAGTTAATTATGGACCTAGCGAGGCGAGCGTCCACTTCAGGGAGGGCTTCTTTCGCTTGTCTATAATCTGTGGTGTCTAACCATAGTTTGTTATGTAAAAAGTTAGTATGTTTTAAAATCTTACCTTTGAGCCAGCTGACTGGCAAGGGGAGAATCGGTTCCGGACCAACTGATTTGTTGCCTGATCCCCTCCTCGCCAGCATGTCAGCAGCATCGTTACCTCTATCGCCGCTGTGTCCTTTGATCCACTGCAGTGTTATGTGGTTTGAGTGCCCTGCTTTCGTTAAGGCATCGTGGCATTCCAGAACCAGGCTGGATGTCACCACGTATCTTCCGAGTGCGCAGAGCACCGATTTGCTATCGGAGCGAATGAGTATGCGCTCGTTTTCCATTTTCTTAGCAGTTATTGCATTGGCTGCTAGTAGGATACCCATGCATTCTGCTTGGAATACCGAATTGTGTTCTCCTAAGGGCATGGATATGTGTATATTTAGGTCTTCTGAGAAGACTCCCGTGCCGGTGCCCTCGTCTGTTTTAGAGCCATCGGTGTAGATGGTCAGTGATTTGTGGGCTGTTTTCAGGTTGCTATCTTCGTGTAGTTGGATTTTGTATCTCTTATCGAAGATATCCGTTGGAAGTACTCTGTCACACGGTGCAGTCACGAGAGGGTGTATCAACCATGATGTGAAGATGTTTTTGTAGTGCTTAGAGTTGTCATGCCTAGTTAATTCTAGTTGTTTAAGTCTTAGAGCTGCCTGCGCTGCTTCCTGTTGCACATGTAAGTGTAGTGGAGGAAGGTCAAGCATGGCTTCCATTGCTGCCGTCGGGGTTGTTCTCATACAACCAGTGATCGCACAGCATGCTTGTCTTTGTAGTCGTTGTAGCTTGGCGGCGCATGTCACTTGTTCGGTCTTTTGCCACCAGACTAGAGCTGCGTATGTTACCATTGGCCGTATTACTACTGTATAAAGCCATTTGAAGATTTTTGGGGATAGACCCCACCGCCTTCCCACTAGTTTGCGGCATTGCCACATAACGATGCTGGCGGTTCTGGTCTTTTTCTCAATGTGGCTGTTCCAGTTGAGCTTGCTATCTAGAGTAACACCTAGGTATTTGACTTCATTCGATAGTTGTAATTGTGTGCCGAATAGGTTCGGGGGGCTGAAGTTACCGAGCTGTCGTTTGTTAGTAAACAGTACAAGTTCGGTCTTGGATGGGTTTACACATAGTTCCTGTTCTCTGCACCATTCTTCCAGTATCCTTAGAGCAGACTGCATCGTGGCGCATGCGGTGCTTGCGTTTGGTCCTGTCATGAGGATGGTGATGTCGTCAGCATAGCCCACGGTGTAAAAGTATCTTGAATTTAGTCTGGTGAGCAGGTCATTGACAACGAGGTTCCAGAGTAACGGCGATAGTACACCCCCTTGGGGGCAGCCTCTCGCCACTACAGCCCCCCCGCTATCAGGACCGCCTAGCCGGACTATCCTGTTGCGTAGCATGTTGACAATCCATTCAGTCATCTGAGTTGGGACTTTATGTCTTATCAGTGCTGTTTCGATGCTACGGAAGTTGGTTTTGTCAAAAGCCCCTTCAATGTCAATGAAGGCCCCTAGACATACCTGTTTATTTGAAATTGCTTCTTCGATTTTGCCTACCACTTGGTGGAGTGCGGATTCTGTGGATCTGCCCGCGCAGTAGGCATGTTGGTTCTTATGGATAGAGAAGTTCTTGATTAGGCGACTCCTCAGATGTTTGTCGCAGATTCTCTCCAAAGTTTTTAGGAGGAAGGACGTTAGGTTAATGGGTCTATACGCCTTTGCGTTGGAGTAATCTTCTTTTCCCGGTTTGGGTATGAAGACTACTTTTACCTCACGCCATGCCAGGGGAGTGTAGCGGAAAGCTAGGCAGGCTTGGAAGATCGTGGTGAGGTGGATGGTTATCTTTTGTCCTCCCCATTGTAGTAGTCCTGGGAAGATGTCATCAGGTCCTGGTGCCTTAAACGGCGAGAAGCTGTTGAGCGCCCAGCTCACCTTCTCTGGTGTTACGACGTCTTTAGCAAACCTCCAGCAGGTCGTAGTTGGTATTACCGGTGAGTCGTGCCATCTTGGTGTCATCGTTAGCTGGCAGTCTGGGAAATGTGTGTTAAGTAGGATTTCCTCGGTTTCCTGAGTGCAGGAGGACATCGTACCATTGGCACCCCGCTTGTGGAAGATTTTGCTTGGCGAGGATTTTCCTCGCTCTATTTGCTTGTTGGTTGGTAGATATCTCTTCGCTGAATTTCCTCCAGGCGAATGATTTCCAGTATCTGATACGCTTTTTGAAGAGCGCTTGGGTTTCCTTATAGGCATCCCAGTCTGATTCCGCGCGTGTGTTAAGAGCCCTGTTAAACCTCTTTCTCACCTTCTTTTTCAGACCTTCAAGCTCCGGGCCCCACCATTTGTTTCAATCTTTATTAGTACTCTTTCTCAAATAATTTCATGTTCGTATCATTTTTATGCCGATGACCTGCAGCTTTATGTACACACGGACATAGGAAGGATAGACAATGCCATAGAAGAACTTAATAGAAATCTACATCGTATTAATTTATGGTCAAATAGCTACGGTATAGTCGTAAACCCTAACAAATGCCAATCAATAATTATAGGCGGAGGTCGACAAGTGTCCCAAATTAACAATAACTCCTTGCCGTCGGTTATATATAACAGTATACCTATAAAAATATCAGAAACAGTCAAGGATCTTGGTCTTTACATAGACAATAAATTGAATTGGGATGCACATATTTCTGAGATCAGCCGAAAAGTTTATAGCACCTTGCATTACCTGAACCAATTAAAAAATTTTCTTCCCCTCACAACTAAAATAATGCTGGTACAAACCCTTATACTCCCCATCATTGATTATGCTGATGTGTGTTATTTGGATTTAACTGAAGACCTTCTCAACAAAATGGAACGACTTTTGAACAACTGTATCAGGTTCATATTTTGTTTGCGCAAATATGATCGCATTTCCCACTATCGTACACAGCTTAAATGGCTTAATATCAGGCACCGCAGAAATCTCCATGTCCTTTGCCAATTATACATGGTTCTTAACAGTCCATCTTCTCCGGATTATCTCAAGTCTCAATTTCACCAACTTGGTTCAAATCACGATAGAAATTTACGATCGTCTAATAGTTTGGTCCTCTCTTTTCCTTCGCACCGTACTGGTTATTTCTCCAATTCTTTCGCTGTTTCGGCTGTACGACTATGGAACGCCCTCCCCGACACCATTAGGCGAGCACAGTCTCGAGTCTCATTTAAAAAGCAGGTACATCAACATTTTTTGGAGCTGGAATAGACAGTATTTTGTTAAAATCTACATTGGCTGCACTATTCAATTGTATGTATTGTTTACGCGTATATGTATGTTATGTAAGTATTTATATATGTATGTAAGTATTTATTTATGTGTAATTGGATATGTATGTTAAAATTTAATCTAGATTATTAATGTATTTTCAATATTTTTTATTTTATTCTTATGCTGCACCCCTTATTACCGATTCAGATGTCCCAAAGGTAAACTGGGAGACAATGCTTTTAGCATTAAGTTCGCCTTTTGTATACACATTATGTATTGTGTGCAATAAAGTTTAAATAAATAAAAAATTTGTTGGTCTTGTTTGTGTTGTCTTTGGGCAGGGTGAGAGGGCAGGACTGGTGGTAGCAGTCCAAGACGGTCCCGGTTAGGGCTGTTACCTGTAAGTCTATGTCTGAAGTGCTAGTAATTGTCATCGTATGATGTTTGGATAGATTGCTATCTGCTAGCAGTCGGGAAAAACGGCATTTGTCGGTTTTCCTTGGATATCTTCTTGGAGTAGGAACAGTGGTGGGTAGCTGTATATCAAAGCGGATCCACCTGTGGTCTGAGCATGATGCCTCGTCAGAGACGTGCCATTCGTTGATGAGGTCCACTGCGCCCGGTGTGGCTAAAGTGAGATCAATTATTGTACGACAGTGTCTCCCTACAAATGTTGGTTCATTGCCTGTGTTTAGTATTTCGAGATTAGTAGTTAGTAGAAAATCAACGAGTTAATTACCTCTATTGTTGCAGCGGTCCATTCCCCACAGTTGGTGATGGGCGTTGGAGTCCGTGGCTATGATTAGTTCTAAGCTGTGTCGCTCGCAGAAGCGTACCAGGTTCGTCACCTCATCCGGTGGCGCCGGGTCCCCTTCGGGCATGTAGATTAAAGCTAGGATGATGTCATGGTTGCCGTTGTCCTGACTGTTGACTCTGACAGCACACAGATCTCTGGAACAGAAATCCGTAAGTAAATGTGCAGAGATGTTATTAGATAGGTAGATGCAAGCCCTGGCATCCGTGTTGTTTGCATACATCAGCTTACCTCTCAGACTTGCGAGTCCGCATATGGAGCCGCCCCTTAACCACGGCTCTTGTATGAGGGCGGCTAGAGGTATCTTTTTGCTGTTCACCTCCACCCACCGCCGAAGTTGGGCTGTGGCGGTGATGCTGTGGTGGAGGTTGCACTGGATGATGGATGTTTTAGAGAGGAACACCATCTTGGCATTCCTCTCCCAGCTCCAGCCTACCGAAGTCGAGGTCTTCTTCCCCCAGTAGCTCGGCTTCGGTGTAGGGGACCGAGGTGGCGGACGTTGTCGCCTTGCCCCGGTCCTGGTTTTCGGGGGTGGAGGTCACCCTCAGCGGTGGCGGCCTCGCTACACCCTCATCCCCCCCTTTGCTGGGAGGGATGTTGGTGTAGCGTCCGCTCGCGTCCCTGAATTTGAGGTATACCGCCCCGAAGCGATAGCTCAGTTTTCTGTTTCTGGCCATCACCTCCGGGATGATATCCTCCGGGATGCTGAGGGTGAGGAAAGTAGCGCCCTGGCGCTCCTGTTTGTGGGCTGCATGCACGAGCCATCTCTGCGGCTGGGCCCACGCGTTGGAGACGTTTAAGCGTCTCCCTATTAGCGAGACGTCGGATTCTAGCGCAGGCAGCAGAACCCCCGCCCGTACTCTACGCGGGAGTTCATCCGCGCGGAACACGGCCAGGGGTTCCGGCTCGAAGTCTCCGACGCTCGTTTTCACCCATTCGACGGTGGCCTCATCTTGGCAGAGCAAGCAGAAGCCACCGTCGAAGAAGTGTGGTTTCCCCGAGAAGGCTGGTCTGGGGATGTTGGGGTCATCGCTGAGGGCAAGGACATCAAACTTGTTGAGGAGGAATACCTCGACCTTCGCCGCTAGCTCACGCGAGATAAAGCGCGTGGCTGCGGCGGTTATGACAACCTTGATGTCCCCGCCCCCGGTAGATGCCGCTGCTGCCGCATAGGACGCCGGGCGCGGCCCATGGGATTGGCTCAGCCTTGGCTTTTTGGGGTCGGTCTTAGGTGACATTGTCTCCTCCGGCCTTCCCCGCTTAGCCTTTGCAAGGCCTCCCCCACCCGCCCCGCCCGGCCTCCCTGACGCTGCGTTCGTGGAACTGCCAGCTGGATCTGGTCTCTTTTCCTGCTGGCTGGATGTGGTGGAGGGGGTGCCTTCTTCTGCCTTCCTCTCTTTCTTCCGCTCCCTCCTCCTCCTGTTCTGCCAACTTTTCTTAGAGGACCCCTGCAGGCGGTCCCCGCCCGGAGGTTCAGCGGCTTTGACAGGCCGCATCGCCCCCTTGCGAGACCCGCCCACGATTGTCCAACTAGACCAGTCGGCAGGTGTGTTGGTGGCTGGCGCAGCTTTGGGTGTCCCCTCCGCCGCGCCCGCTGGTGCGTTGAGTGCAGCAGGGTCTTGCGGAGAGGCCTCGGGTTGCCCCGAAACCTGTCCGCCCGACTCCGCTGGAGTGTGAGTTGTGCCGGAGGCCTGCTGTAGAGCCACGGGTTTCCCCGCTACTTCTACGCCTGCCGCCGGCAGTGGTGAGGGTGCGCCACCGGTCACATTAGGTTGCCCCTCTGTAACACGGGTGGACGCTGTTATGTTTGTGTTAAGTGTATAAGTTTGTTTTTGTGTTTGGTTTTGATTGTTCTGATTTAAGTTGTCCATATTTGTTAAAGGAAAGTAAATTATTCATCCCAGAGGCTCCCACCCTCCTTGGAGCCCGCAACGTTGGGATCGCCCGTGGGTCCTGCCGGACGGGCGATAGGACTACCCCTGTGATATAGGGCGGATGAAGGGGCAATAAGGGCGCCCTCCGCAGCTCGTGAAATGTCCGGAGAACTACCAGACATCCGCTTGCCGCATCAGACGACCCCCTACGACCCCCCCCCCTCCCTAGCCACGCCCCCCTCTAGTCGGAGGCGCTGTTGACCAGTACCCCGGAGCGGCTACTCCGGGGCCACCGTTTTGGCTGAAGTTGGGGCCAAAGGGGCGTGTTGCGGACGTGCAACGCCGCTCAGCCTCCCAGGATCCCCTCATCCAGCCATACGGCGCTCAACTGCGCTGGCCCACGGCGCAGGTAGGTGTTTTTTTTTTTTTTTTTTTTTCCTCACGAGGGCCCACTCCTACGAAACCCGTCGGATTCGGTCGTATCGATGTCCTGCAATAGAGCTAGAAACATTAGGAATATATACATATACATACTAGGGTGATTGTGGATATACTATAAATACACATTTAAAATGAGATAGAGTGTGAGTGGGGGAAAGAGGATATGGAAGGGATTGGAAGGAATTGGGATGGTAATAGTAGGACTCAGGAGTGTGGGGTATATAGGAATGATCGAGGGATGGGAATTTCCCCCGACCATAGCCCCTCATATTTAGCTGCTGCGGGTCCGGGGAAGTATGTTAGTGTATGGTACCCGTTTACAACCCGCAGCATTTCCAGGGTGTACGACCCCCTTGGGGCATGCTCCAAGGGGGTTCACCTCGAGTCTGTGCCTGAGCAGACTCGTGATGACGAGGACGTATACGCTTAACTCAGGTGAGTCTAACTGTCTTCGGGACCACACTCCCCGAAGATACCCACCTGGGAATTACACCCCTAATCTATAGGCTACGGTGACGGCTTACCATCAGGCCGACCGTATGCTTGCTTGCCACCTGTGTGGTATAAAACATAGGTAGGTTCTTTTAAATGACCCGAATTCATTGCTGCCTATCCTATAAAACTGTCGCGCTCAGCAATCAACATGTTGGCTGCCACGTTGATGGTGTTTGTGTAAATAAGCCTCAAGGACCATGCAGACATCGAACGGGAGCGAATATGTTGGCCCGCAGGTTTGTATACGTGTTCCTTGTGGGCGACCTATTCGCAAAGGAGCTACTGACTGTTTGTATGCCAGCCGGGTGCGGGCTAGCTCCGACACTGTGCCGGCAATGATGGCCTCACGACTGGACAAAGCGCGACTCGTGGCGCCATCTGTTGGCTGACATTAATAGTTTTGCAGCGCCATCTATAGTAGAAAGAATATTTTCCCATGGGAATGACATACTTTCTCGGGATAAAAAGTAGCCTATGTTGAGCTCTGTACCCCTGACAATATATGTACCTATACAATTTTTTAAATTGATCGGCTGCTTAGTCAAGCCGTGAAGGAATAAGAAACACACAAACTCACTTTCTCATTTATAATATTAGTATGATTTGTGATAAACGCTCTTATTACGTATTTTTTAATATTCTAGAGTGACTCCGTAGAGTGTCTTCTTACATGGCAGTAAATATCTTCTCACATATCTCAGAAGTATGCTTTTCTCCAGAATGTGTTCTTAAATGTTTTTTAAAATTACAATTGTGATTAAATCTCTTCTTACATATCTCACATTTATAAGGCTTTTCTCCCGAGTGTGTTCTTAAATGGTTTTTTAAATCACTATTTCGATTAAATCTTTTATTACATATCTCACACAGATAAGGCTTTTCTCCAGAGTGTGTTCTTAAATGGTTTTTTAAAGTACCACTTTGATTAAATCCCTTATTACATATCTCACATTTATAAGGCTTTTCTCCTGAGTGTGTTCTTAAATGGTTTTTTAAAGTACCACTTTCATTAAATCTTTTATTACATATCTCACATTTGTAAGGCTTTTCTCCCGAGTGTGTTCTTAAATGTTTTGTTAAATTACCACTTTCATTGAATCTCTTATTACATATCTCATATTTGTAAGGCTTTTCTCCTGAGTGTGTTCTTAGATGAGTTTTTAAATTACTACTTGTAGTAAATCCCTTGTTACATATTTCGCACATATTTGATTTATCTTTTCTTGTCAATGAAGACCCGTTTAAACTACCTTTGTTATGACTCAATTGAATTTTAGATTGCATTAAATTATGATGTTCTATATGTTTAGTAAGTAAACATTTATTATCAAATTTCGAGCCGCAATCGTCGCAAATATATTCAATGTCGGTTTGGTTACACGTAGTTTTGTTAATATTTTTTGGTTTTGGCGTTTCAATGATAACTGCGTTATTTATTTCTGTTTCCTGACATCTTGGTTGAATATTTGCGTTGATTTGTAAATTTGTTTTTTCATTTATATCCGTGTGTGTTACTTTAGTTTTCTTCATTGGAGGTTCACCTGTAAAATATGATAAATAAAATACCATGGGCAGTGGTGAGCTAACGATAGGGTGACCCGTGCGTGCAAATGCATTTTTTCTCCTATAAACTTGTATTTGTCACATATACAAAGAGAAGCGCATCCATTTATAATTTATATGATGATTATTCAGTAGATATTCAAATTCAAAATTCAAATTCATTTATTTTCAGATAAGTAACATCCATAAAACATTCATCAAAATAAAATAAAAACAAACACACTAGACCATTAAATTAATAATAATAAATAAATCCATTTAAATTAAACTAACAATTAAATAAAACAAAAAGATTAAAAAATTATTAAAAACTATTCAAATATCACAATTATTAAAATTATTATTATTAATTATTATTATTAATTATTAATATAAATATTATTAAAAAATTCTTTTGGGAAACTCCACTGCAACATGCCTATTGCAGCAGTGCCGGATGAAAGGACAGTCCCACCTGTCAGCTATCATTTTCAAAGTGATGTTCGAGCTGGCCCGCACTCTGTGCACTAACGACGCGCTCCTCTTACGCATAGTAGCGTGAAAACAGGCAGTGTGCGCCACCGCAAACATATTCGAGGCACTGCAGAAGCGGGGCAACCCCAAAATCACTCTGAAAGCGTTATTATACAAGATGCGGAGATCGTTGTAACTGCGCTTATTATAGTCAGCCCACAGGCTAGATGTATAGAGCGATGTACAATACGATTTGAATAGCGTAACCTTTACATTCCAAACCTGCGGGCTATCATATTCGCTCTAATGGACAACGCTCTCCGCTCCCGCTCAATGTCCGCATTGTCCTTGAGGTCATTAGTAATAATGTGCCCTAGGTACCTAAATTGATTGACAACCTCTAGGGGCACACCATTCAATGTAATTGACGGTAAGTCCCGAGGGCACTTGGTACCCGCCCTCATGACCATGTATTGACTTTTCTTCACATTGTACTTTAGACCGTGTTCACTCGCATACTCCTCACAAATACGTATCAATTTCCTCAAACCACAGATCGACGCACTCAACAAAACCATATCGTCCGCATAACTCAAGTTATTTACACATACTCCATCAACGTGGCATCCAACGCGCTGGCTGCCAAGCGAGACGATCAGGTCGTTCATATACAAGTTGAATAGTGTCGGAGATGTTAATCCGCCTTGTCTGACTCTGATATATTGTGTTTATAGTCGGGAATCGCATTATTATGAATGTGCTTAATATATTTAAATGTTTGTTGAAATTATTGTTGCGCGAATTCCTCACCATATTTAGCTGCGAGTCCCCGCGGCGGATTGTACTTGCGCAGAATTAGTTTCATTGTTCTGAAATTCAAAATGCAATATTAAAATAATGCGTGTATTTACGCACAGCAGCGCCTTCTACTTTATAAAGTGCAGACTGTCAGACTTTGACCAAATCCTACGGGAATCACGCACTTTTCGGGATAAAAAGTACCCTACGTGTTAAACCAAGGTACGTACATACCAAATATCATAAACATTGGCCCAGCCATTTGAGCGCGAAGAAGTAACAAACAAACACCCCAACTTTCGCCCTTATAATATTAGTGGGGTTATCATTTTTACCTGCCACCACTGTCTATAGTATGTTTAGGTGAAGTAAGTATATGACATTTCCACGTCTCCAAAGTTTTAAATTGTATATTGCAATCTTCACAAAACCTCTGTATAGATGGGAAGTTTTGTTCTTCCACCTGAAAAAAATTAAAAAATCTGTTACCCGCGGCAAACTATCTCTTTTATCTGAAGCTGTCTCTTTTTATCTCCTTTAGTTTGGCAGTGACAGCTATAATAGTTTAATGTGTTGGCTTTTTGTATGAATATATGGCCTATGACACTCACAAATAATGTGGTTATCTATTGATGAAAGAATTTTCAAAATCGGTTTAGTAGATCTAGAGCATACTCCTCCTAAAACCTCACAAGCTTTACCTCTTTATTATAATACTAGCCGCTGCCCGCGGTGTTACCCGCGTTTTAATTTTATGCACAGTAGCGCCACCTACGTTATGACGCACCATTGACAAGGTATCAGCTACCTACGTAGTACCACATACCAAATATCAAAAAATTGGCCCACCCATTTATTTATTTTACTTTATTGACCACAATACATAAGTACTGATACAATAGGCGGACTTAATGCTAAATTGCATTCTCTACCAGTCAACCATTGGGAAGTGCAGAGATTCACGAATGCGGTTTACTTGTTACTACTAATAACATTACTCAAAATTAATACATAAGTAGGCAATACAATAGACATACATACATAGATATAAATATACATAAATATACATGAATATATATAAATATACATAAATACATATAAATATATAGAAATAAACGGAATATATACAAATATTAATACCGTTGATGATAGATAGACTAAATAAAAATGTACCTAGTGATGATGATAATGAGTTGGTCATTTTGGCAAGCCGTCTAGTAGATGTGAACGCCCTTTCTTTTTAAAGATGAAACTACTGTGGGTATCTCTGATAGGATACGGCAGCGCATTCCAGAGTCGTAAAGCTTGGAGAGTGAAAGAATCAGACATGAAACCAGAACGAAAGAGAGGAGTAAAGAGTTTAAGAGAACTATCTGATCGAAGTTGACGGTCGTGAGAGTGACATAGATACTGAAATTTGCATTTCAGATAATCTGGAGATTTAGGGTTGGAAAAAATAGAGAAATGTGTGCACAATAGCCTCTGCTGTCTACGCTGTCGAATAGGTAGCCATCTGAGTTTTGACCGAAAAGAGGAAATATGGTCGAATTTGCGCAGGCAGAAAATAAATCGAATGGCATTGTTAATAAGCCGGTCCAGTTTATTAAGGAGATCTTCGTTAAGATCAGGATAACTCACATCACCATAATCAATAAGAGGAAGAACGAGAGATTGGACTAGAGTAACCTTGGTAGAAGTGGGAAGAAAGTGCCTGTACCGATTAAGAGAACGTAGCGTTGATATAACTGAGCGGCTAACCTCAGCAATCTGTGTACACCAACTAAGAGTGCTGTCAATATGTAGCCCTAAATTTTTTACACTACAGCTAAACGGAATAATTTTGGAATCAAGCGTGAGAGGCAGAGTAGTGGTGTAATCAATCTGAGCAATTTGCTTTGAACTCCCAACAATTATTTTATAAACTTTATAACTTGACACTTGGTCGGGTTCACCGGTATCCCGAACGTTATGGACCAATCACTGATGTGCGCAAGGTTTGCATTTAGTGTGTCAATTGCGGCATTGAGACTAGAGATAGGTGTCTGTGTATAAATTTGTAGATCATCCGCATAGAAATGGTAAGAACAATTAAGCAAAGAAGACAATAAATTAATAAAAATAGAAAATAATAGAGGGGATAATATACCACCCTGCGGTACACCAGCAGACAGATCACTCCAGTCTGACATATTACGGCCAACTCGCACCGCTTGCCGGCGACCGCGAAGATAAGATAAGAACCAATCCAAAGCACGGGAGGAAAATTTTATATGTTCAAGGATGGTAAGAAGAATATCGTGATCTACCATATTAAAAGCGTTAGAAAAATCGATAAGAACGAGAATGGTGACCAACTTTCCTTCCATACCCTCACGTATGTCTTCTGTCCCGGTCGAAAGCCGGACTGAAGTGGAGAGAGAAGGCCATTAGAGAAGATAAAGGTTGACACTTGTTTGTGTGCCACAGCCTCAACTACTTTAGAAAGGAAAGGCAGGATAGAAATAGGCCTATAATTGTTTAAAAGTAGAGGAGTTGGAATTTTGGGAATAGGTGTTACTAGCGCTTGTGGCCAGAGAGGGGGGAAAGTGCCACTCAGAAGGGAAAAATTTACAACGTGGACAATAATAGGAAAAATATTTTCCATGACAGCGACGATCATATCTCTACTGACGTCATCGCAACCCACCGCTTTGGATTTTATAGACATAATTATCTTACGAATATCATCTTCAGAAGATGTAGAGAAGGAGAAAGTTTCATTTGGGGACAGGACCATGGAAGAAATCTTCGAAATAGTATTAGACTTTATCCTGTCGTCAAGAGAAGGAACTGAGGAGAAATGCTTATTAAATTCATTGAGAGAAAATGATAGATTCTCACATGGAGTGGATCACCATCTGAGCGTGATGAATATCAAACATACAAACTTTCGCCTTTGTAATATTACTGGGTTTTTACAACATTTTGTATTAAAAGTAGTTATAAAGGCAACGACTCACTGGCTTGACGACTGAATCCTTTTTCGTAACTTTCAAATGAGGTCTCCTTTGAATTTTTTTCATCGTTTTTACTGTGGCGAATGGTAGATCATCTTTGAAGTCGGACACAGTAGATTGTGTTTCGTCCTGGTCTGATTCTAGTGTTTCTTGGTCTTGGAGAGGTGAGTCTGAAAATCATCATAGAAATAGCAATATTAACTCAAGTTTTTAAAGATGTAAACATCTAATACTAAGTGCAGACTCTTTCTCCTAGTTGGAATGTTGTATACAAGCAAGTTGGAGAGGGCTTACAAAATGGCTTGAAGCCCATGGCCTCAGGATAAACGAGGAAAAGAGTTACTACATGATATTTAGGCGTAGTGTCAAAAGTCCAGATCATATTTGTAATATAGCGATTAATAAATCAACATTCATTTGATTTCTCGGAATTGAATTAGATCCGTTCTTAAGATGGCAGATTCAAATTGAAAAAGTAATCAAAAGTTTGGCCAGTGCATGTTACTGTTCTAAAGGTCTGGCTAAAATTACGGATAAGAAAACATTAAGAAGCATCTACTTTGCATATTTTGAGAGCATTATGCACTATGGCATAGAAGTATGGGGAAATGGGTGCCATTTTACGATACTAAAGAATATTTTGCTAAATTATTTGACTGAATCCAAATCTTTATTATATCATGGTTTAGTAACATCGCATTTAAATTACGGTATAATATTTTGGGGCAACTCGCGGGATAATGACAGAGTTTTTAAAGCACAGAAAAGATGTATCCGTTCGATGTAGTTGTGTACCTATGTTTAGGTCCCTTAAATTATTAACATTACCATGCATTTAGAATTTTGCAAATATGTATTTTTGGTAAATCCAATCCTCATCTGTTCCAAAAAAATTGTGAAACAAGTATAAGAAAAGATCAGGGGGGTTCACAACCGCATTGACAAAAAGTTTCATTGGAATGGCTCCAGTTATTTTCAATAAACTGCCAGATAATTTTAAGAGCTTAGACATGCCGAAATTTAAGAATAAATTAAAACTGTTTTTGACAGAGAAATGCTATTATAACATAAAATAATATTTAAATGATAATTTGACTCAATGGAAATTTATGACTATTTAATTGATTTGTTTTTTATTTATTTATTGATTTATGCGATTGTAATATAATTTTTTTTTTGATCAATTTAATTTGATTTGATCAATATTACTGATATTACTATTCTGTGACTATTTATTAATATGATTTTATGACATTACATTTGCCTTATATAATGAATTTATTGTAACTGTGAAAACATTGTAACTCTATTTGCATGCCCAATGGGTTGTATTAATCTCGCAAATAAATGATTTTATTTATTTATTTTATCGACATGATGACCTGTGGGTCATGAAGAAAACTAAGTTTTTCTGCTTGGGCTGTGCACAGATATTATAATACTTACCAGAAGTATCGTTGAATAATAGTATCTCAGCCTGTGTAATTTGTTCCTATATATTTATTTATTATTAAATTAAACAGGAATATGGGAATATGTTACCTTGTTCTATGTCTATATTTTTCTTTTCAATGTCCAAATATGTCGGTTCTTCTTTCACCTCAGTTTTCACAGGAGTTGAACCCACAACAATATGCTCTATTTGCGAACAAGTCAATGGGCTGTTTAGTTTATATGACGCCCTGTCAATAATTGTTATTGATTTTTCTGTGAGCTATAAAAATATAAATTACTATAGTGTGTTTTAGGGTTCCTTACTAAAAGAGTGTTGAGAAGAACTCCCTCAGCTATATTTTAATGCGTCATTAACTTTAAAAATGCATTTCAGAAACTGGCGGCAAGACTAGCATGACAAAAAGCTTCTGAAAAAGAAAAATAAGCTTCTCACCAATGGTTCTGTATTCAGGATCTCTGTGAGCACTCCCTCAGCTTTCAAAGCCCTCAACATCAGTGTGCGAGCACTCTGGAGGTGCGCTAAGCATATGTAACATGCCACTACTGGTTTCTGCGATGTGTATAGCTGTGTATATTTATAAAAACAATAGTTTATTTTTCCTGTTGAAGGGGACAGGGGAGTGCAGACAAGTCCTATCTCGTCTCTGTCCTCCTCCCTGTAACTCAGTGTAGGGGCATTTTATGTGAAAAGAGCTCCCATCCCAGTCTATGGGTGACAAATCTACATTGAGCTATGCTGCGCAGTGCTATGTTTGGTCAACTCGCTCGTCTAATATTTTAATGAGGATACAAACAAACCATGCTGTGCTGCGCTGTGTGAGGCTACGCTCTGTTTAAAAACGCAACAGTCCCTAGCGAGGCGCGCTAGCTGAGCCGCACTGTGCCGAACTGTGCTATGTTTTTTATGGAGCTCTGCCATGCTGCGCTGTGTCGAGCTGTGCTAGGTCTACTGTCACAATACAACTGTCTGTCAAAATAATGTCTATTAAAAAGAAAAACTCAACCACAAAGTTTAACCAAACAAAAAACATTGAAGTTTTTTTATTACTATGGGAACAAGGAACAGATTTAAGCTATCCTAGCACCACTTTGACAGCTGCCAACCCCATTTGCTCATCGAGGGCAGTGGTCAGATTGAAAAATGGAGATTTTTATAGAACAAGTTCAGAAACACAAATGTTTGTGGAATCCAACATCCCCATATTATAAAGATACAGAAAAAAGCTTCGCCATTAAACAAACAATTTTGACAGCGCTGTCAAAACATGTTAAAAAAAACGTAGCTTAAGAAACACAGCACAGCACAGCGCAGTACAGGTCGATGTAGATTTGTCACCCTTAGTGTTTCCTTCGTACTATGACATGGGACTATATAAGAGGTACATTAAAGTTTTCGTCAGAGGTGGGCAACGCATTGGTAATGCCCCTGGAGTTGCTGATGTCCATGGGCGGTGGTGACCACTTTCGATCAGGTGGCCTACTTGCCTATTTGTCTGCCGTAAAAAGAAAAAAAATCTAAAAAGGCTTTGTTGTAAATATGTACCATAACGCATTAAATATGTCCGCACACATAGGCATACCGGCGGTGTAGGTATAGCTGTCTTGGAACTCACAATAAATTAAGAAAGCTTTTAGAGGTAGTAGGAAGTACTGAAAGGGCTTCGCTCGGTCAAGAGAGTAGCCTTATGGGCAGGGAACTCCACAGAAACGTGAGATGTAGCAAGGGATTTTTGATATATTGTACTTACAGAACATCTCGTCAGTTTTTCATAAACTTCCTGTAATGGTGTGTTGCAAATAAAATGCATTTTTGTGTTTACAGTTAAGCATAATCTACATACAGCTAGAAAAGACATTTTTTTCTTTGTTTACATTAAATTCAACTACATGTCTCGAAAATTAAAATACACAAATCGAATCGAAGACAATGGGCAGGGGGAGCACACTTAGTATAACCGTCAATTTTCATAGGCAACAGCGACATTAGGGTGATTGGTGGAAGAACTAAAATTTAAAAAAAGCGGCGGCCATTTTGTACTCCACTTATCGTCTGACGGACCATTCGATAGCATTGACGTTATTTATTTTATTGGTTATTTATTTACATAAAATGTAAATAAAATACAAGTTGAATACTTACATACTCAAAATTTGATGTATTCCGTCGGATGGGTTACTTCTTTGGGGCGCTAACAAAGAAATATATTCCGAAATTTTAGGGAAGGGTATACATACTATGTATAGCTATAGTTGAAATTTTAGTTCACCCACCAATCCCTGCGGTGGCAGCACCTTCCATAGATGCCGATTTCACCCCTGAGTTGCCACTCTATACCTACCCTTTCTCTAAGATACCTGCTATTATTACTATCCTCTTTGACAATGGGTAAGAAAAAGAAAACTGTCAAATAGTACATTGCAGGGGGCAAATACTATAGACGAGTAATACTGGCAAAAACTATAGAAGACTAATACGCACAGCTTCGGAAGAATTCGGGCAAGACGCGACACTAGCGCCCCTACGGCATGAGGGCGGCATGAGGTGAACGATTTCAAAACTTTTGTGCGTTTTGTATGCAAAATGTTATAGCGCCCCTAGCGGCATGAGGTGAACGGAGGTTGCCAAGTCATTGTATGAGAAACGTCAAGAGCTGTGCGTATCAATTGGTCTTCTATAGTATTTGATACTGGTATTACCTTAGAGAAAGGATGAATAGAGTTGTCATTTGGCGTATACGGGACTAGGACCAAGTATAAGAATGGACGGATTGTATTTTAGACGAAAGAAATACATGGGTATTGTCTTTCACACTAATATGTGCCGTCTTAAGTAAAAAAGAGATAGATATATCATTGTCTATAACGTCTTTTGTGCTCATGAAGCCAGTATGCTATATAAACTTTTGTTTTTTTATATAGGATCACTAGAGATGTGCCGTGTCTTTTTCGACTAATATCGATTTAATATTTAATGTTCATTTTAAGATCTGAGAACACTTGACAAAAACAAATGATTAAAGACAGAAACAGATGCATAACCCCCTAGTTTCCCTATCGGGGTGAGTAGAACCATAAGTCATTTAGTCAAACCACAGCAACCTGATATTCGTTCCAAGATTACCAATGACGAACATTCCTATCGTTATCCCCCATAGACAGTCCGATGTTGGAGTGGGTATGATCACGTCGGCTTTTACGACATACCCTGGGAAGATAAGCAGCTCAAAGGGTTGGTCTATGTTTTTTATTCAGTCCCAGTCCAGCTATAAATCAATATTGCTGACAGAAATATTCTTTAACAATTAAATACACACTATCGACACCTATCGATAGGAATGTCAAATACTCATCTATCAGGAACTTTAGGTATTTATGTTTTTTTTAAATATGCCAAATAAAAAGATTACCTACACTCAATGCGGGTGAAGAATAAATAAAGCAAATAGGTACTTATAAGGTTTTTATTCAAAATATTTAAATTAAATAAAATCATACATCATAATCATGATCATTTTGTAATCATTATACACACATGTAATAATAATTATAATATCTAATAGGAATTGTTAAATAATCCGTATAATGTCACCAATTTAACAATTCTTATTTTTAAAAAATCAACTAGGGATCAAAAAACAATAAACAAAGACTTACAGGAATTTACTTAAAGTGCTTGATGCTTAGTTATTTACTGCATCTACTGACCACTAAATAAGACTAGTTTATTAAAATGATTTCTAATGTTTATGATTAAACGTCACATAATACTCCGTAGCGTGTTCATCTAAATTACCTGCCCGATAGCAAGATACATCGAAATGTAATGAGCACAGGCGAGAATATGGCGAAGGTGTCCAATTATCTTGTTTCTTACATTAGTGTCAGGAAACCTGAAAAACACAAGATCTATATTACTTTGATTACTCTTATCTAACTAACCCTCATCCCAATGGGCAAGATAACTAGGAATAAATTAAACCTTAATAAAAACGCATACAATTTATTATTTTATCGATACAATGTGACAACTCTACTTACAATATTTAAGGTACATCATCTGTCAAAGCTCAATATACTATAATATATATATATAGACACTGTAAAATTTTTGGCGGTGAGAGCCCTACGCTCCCGCAACAGTCCAAAAAAAAAAAAAAAAAAAAAAAAAAAAAAAAAAAAAAAAAAAAAAAAAAAAAGCTCAATAAACGTAATGTATAAAATCAAATCTTTGTATAAAAGTAATGGGTTGTCTGCATCGTCTTTAGGGTTCAATTAACTTTACAAAAACCGATCATGTAATGTATTTCCTGCACAAAAAATATAAATCATGTAGTCGATAACTTACCTATGAAAAGATATCCTTTGATCGCTTTCCGTTGTAACACCCATTCTGTTTGTCTATGTTTGTTTCTTTTTTTCACACTGAATGTTGCTATAAGCAAGACAGAGAGCAAAGACAGTTTCATTGTCGTTCTAAAATTTAATCTGTCCATTCCGTAGACAGAGAAAACTATAGACTGCTGGATGTTTTTTATTTCACTTACAATAGAAAAGGATGGTCATATACGCATGGCTGATAAAAAAAAGAGACAAAGAGAATATTTTTTTGTCCCTCACTGCGTGGCCGGTTTTTTCAAGGCCAGCAACTTTAATTGCTAAACAAACTTTGACGTTTGCTGCAGGTGATAACTAATTTTAAAGTTTTTGTTTTGTTTATTCAATTACGAATAACTATTTTGTGTTAATTAAGTTCCTGGAGGTGATTGCATCTGTAGAAAATGGTGCGGTGCAGTATAATGGGATGTAAAAGTGATAGTGAGAGAAAAATTTGTGGGTTGTCGTTTCATTCGTAAGTAGACATTATTCCCGACTATTTTACTATTTATCATAGTTAAATATACTAATTTTGGTTTATTTTCGACGAATGATATCAAGTCTCATCATGATTTTGAAAAATGCGTGAGATTTTTAACATTTTTGTTATCATAACCTTTCAAGTCAGTGTTGCTATTTTTTTTTGGTGGAAATTTTCCCTAAAATAGGAAATTTTCTGTCAGAGTCGCGTTAGGGGCAAGGAAGTAGAGTTGGAGTATAGGCTTAGGGGCACTATGAGACGCCAAGAAAACATAAAAAAAAAAGTTTTTGTGATTTTTTTTTAACAAAATTTTTTATTTATTTTTATTTCCTTCTTTTTTGGGTTCCATTGAGAGTGGTGAACTTGCAAACACTTTTAGCCCTTTGCACCAAGCCCGTGCGCTACCGTTCTCGAGATATACGCAATTGGAAAAAAGCGGATTTTCAAAACTGCAAATTTCTCAGGGGCACGGGGTTGGTACAAAGGACCAAAAGTGTTCGTAAGTGCCCCCCCCCCCCCCCCCCCCCCTAGATAAGATGAGACCAAAAGAAGGGGAGATTTCTAGAAAAAAAATGCTGCCCCCTATCATATAGATATTTGGATCCCAAAACTTAGCTCAAAAATATGTAAAAAAAAATTACACCGAAAGAAATAATCCGTAATGTTCACACGAAATTAGTACTTTTCCAAGGCCATTAGATGAGAACTTTAGTTGTTATTAAAAACTAGTTTAAAAAAAAAAAAACCGACTGCATGAAATTACCACTCAAAAGGGAAAAACAAAACCCATGATTTAGTGTAAAGTGTATGCACCGTGTATTATGTTTTATTTGATACCTACTCCAATACTTTATATGTTTTAAATCACAGAAGTTTTTATATTTTTATGTACTCAATGTTTAGGTATCAAGACGAATTAGTGAATATAATAAAAATAAATTATCCTATTATGTTTTAGATTGTTTTCATTTTATTTCCTACAAACTACTTTAATAAACGGGCAGTTTTCAAGACACAGTCTTCGCATTATTTCTTTACATATAATTCATGAGTGAGAATTTGAAAAATGCCTGTTATTATGAAGTGTACATACATATTATATAATACCTACCTACCAATACTTATCTAAAGATTTACGCATTCATTTTTATGATTCGTCCCCGATGTTTTGAAACTAATAGGTAAGTATTCGTTAGTTCTATTAATGGATTAAAAACTTTAAAAAGTACTAAGTATCAGCATGTCAATTTTATACATACAAAAAGGAAATCGAGAGTTTGGGGTAAATTTATCCTTACCTGGCAACTCTAAATCTAGTATGTACTTTTTTTTCTGTCCCTTTCAGCGGCACGCTTAGTAGCTGTCTATAGTTTTCTCTGTCTACGGTCCATTCTTATACTTGGTCCTAGATACGGGAGAGAAACAAAGTACATTGATTAAGCAGTGTTACCAGAAAAGAGAATATTACCCTATGATTTACCCCATGTTTTTTTTATATTTTTATATACGATAAACTAATACGACTATTGATGATTTGCGATGTATTTTTTCATATTATAATCATCAATATATTGGGATCGATTTATACTTGTATAAATCTCTTGTCTGTATCTCCGCTAAGTCTTATTGTCTCCTATTATTATGGGAAGGTTGGTGTGACTACAGATCTCTCTCAGCTTGTATTAAATAGATATTATTTTTAATTTAGGTTGTCACTTTTTTACCTCAATTGTGGGTAATATTGCATGGGTAAATTCAAGTAAATTGCTGGTATCCCAAATACGCGTGGTACCCGACTAAATTCAGGAGACACAGGAAAGTGGCCGCCTGGCTTCATTTTACTTACCTACTTAATTTACGTGCATAATACTACAAAATACGATTATTTTCTTGACCATTTACGTTTTATTTCTTTATTTCTGTACATTGAAGGGGTCATTTGAGTCTTAATAAATATAATCTGTATTCATTTTTATCAATTATGGCCGAAATAAAGTCTAAATAGTGTACTTACGAATGAAAGGTTATGTTGTCGATTTTACGTTCACTGCGGCTATTGCAGCCTAAAACACTACAATGCACTATAGTCTATGGACGCAAAAACACATCAACTCAACCACAGAACAGTTTTCGCCTTGTTTTCACCCTGAAAGTTCAGATTTTGAGAAATAAAGAAAACTGCTTTCGTTTGCTGGGCACAGTTAGCGACTGTGCTCAGCAAAAAAATAGTATACGTCGATAAGGACAAAAAATGTTTCTCTAGCTCTTTTTGGCCTTGGGAATATTGTATTTACTCATCTCGCTCACTCCTACCGTGTCGCCTCTATTTACCCTTTCTCTAAGGCCGGATTCGACCAAACTTGAGTAAGTCTTTACTCGAGTGTAACAACTGCTTAATCTAAGAGTAAGCAGATTTTGCATTCTACCAACTATTAACCAAAGAATAAGATAACTACACGCGAGTAAATATTTACACGGGCAATTTTGGCGGAGTAAAGGTTTAATCTGAGAATAACAATTGTCAGAGCAGAGGTGTCACTTGTGAAAATAAGCTGTCAACATTTGAAATTTCACTGTATTATCCTACAAAATTGAATTGTTGCATCATTCCAAGGCAAGCTAGAAAAACAAATACATTGATTTTTTGTCGGTTTATACATTCATTCATCATTCTTTTTACTCCGCAGAATAACAATACCGAGTTTAACGTACTCCTCGAGTACATTGGAAAAACGTGAACGAAGATACCCAAGGGTAAATTCAAGGAGTAAAATTATTCCCGGAATAGTAACACTCGTGTAACTTTGTGTTTGGTCGAATCCGCCCTAAGGGTAATACGCACAGCTCTTGACGTTTCTCATACAATGACTTGGCAACCTCCGTTCACCTCATGCCGCTAGGGGCGCTATAACATTTTGCATACAAAACGCACATTTCACCTCATGCCGCTAGGGACGCTATAACATTTTGCATACAAAACGCACAGTTCACCTCATGCCGCTAGGGGCGCTATAACATTTTGCATACAAAAGTTTTGAAATCGTTCACCTCATGCCGCCCTCATGCCGTAGGGGCGCTAGTGTCGCGTCTTGCCCGAAATCTTCCAAAGCTGTGCGTATTACTCGTCTATTGTTTTTGCAGGGGGCGCCCCGGGCGCCCCTTGCTTGTTACAAGGAAGCTGTCAAACTTCATACAAAAAAGATAAATATTTCCGATTTCTTTATTTTAATGAAAAGTGGGTCGGTGTATGGCTTAAAGTATAAATAAATAAGACAAGTAAATAGAGTGCGCTCTAGAGAGTATGAACAGTAATGCCTTGATCACACGCGCCGAGTAGAGCGGCGAGACAGTGTCACTCACTCTGGTTTCCTGCGCCATACGGCGCGTGCGGGCCTCGAGCATGGCTCCTTGCCCGGGTTTCAACTCCGGGGATGACTATCCCCGGGTACTTGATTTTTCCATAAGGAGGCGTTAATTTGGACAACACACTTATAAATTAAGAATTTACTTCCGCTCGGGTGAAGACAATGTTCTCCATTGTCCTCCTCCGAGCCGAGCGGCACAAGACATATAACATATAGACGAAGTTTGGATCGACTGGCTTCCCCGTGACTGCCCGTGCTTCTAATTTTAAAATCTAAATAAATATATAAGAATAAATAAATATTTATTTTAAAAGAAAAGTTGCGTCAGCTGAGCTCCGCGAACTGCGTCCGCAGCGTGCCCACACACGGTGGAACGAAAATGAAAATTTGGGACATAGGGATTTTTATGCATATTTTTTAATTCTATACTAAAACGATAATTTAATGTCAATAACATTTTTTGATATATTCGATATTTTTGGAAATATAATACTTTAAAGTTTGTATGGTAAAGATTTAATTTTTTTATTTCTGATATTTTTAGTATGTACCGTGTAAATTCAATAAAAATCTTAAAATGACATTCCATTCCACACCACCAACAAGGCTCTTTTTATTGAATTTGAATAAAAAAAATACATTAATTGTTTAGAAGAAAAATGTTTTTAGTGACAAAACAAACAATGTCAATTGTTAATAACATTGTTTTTAGTAACATACGTATAATGTCATAAGTTAAGGCCGTCGATTTTATTTTAAAAAAACAACGTCATTTATTAATGACGTCGTTATTAGTAGCAAAAAAACAACGTCATTTGTTAACGACTTTGTTTGTCTGATAAAAACAAAGGACGTCATTAGCTAATGACGTTTTTTGTTTTCTATCATTCCCCCCTCCTCTCTATGTCGGCCAATCAGAGCGCAGATAGCCATGACGTGTCTTATTGTCATTGGTTGATCCAAATCAATTAGGAAAAAGTTCGGTTGCGTTTGAAATATCAATGTTATATGTATAAATTTAAAACATTTAAAATAACGTCCAGTACGTTGATACATAACATACGGACTACTTTGCGATCAAATTTTCGGGAAATATTTAATTTCGTCAAAATGTTTAAAGATTTGGTGACAAATATTGACATGTTTGTGAAATTACAAGAAAGTGGCGGTATTAAAAATAATAATTTCTCATACGAAACTTTAAAATCTCGACTACCTGTAAATTTAAATATTGAAGATGATAAAAATCTAAAAGAGTTTTGCTATAAATACTGTTTTAATCTTCATAGGAGGTGGATAAGTGCTAACAGAAAAGAAATTCAATTTAAAAATAATAATAGTCAATGGTTAGAGGCAAATATAGTGTGGCCAGAAGTTATTACGAAAGTTTTTGAGACCTCGACTAACCAATCTGGACCGAGTACGGTTATTACGGGAGTGGAAACATGTGATCAACCTAGACCAAGTACATCTACTCAGTGTTCAGTACAAGAAAAACAAACAATAGGGACATCGACTGAGGTGAGTCCAAGAAAAATATTTGCAGAGTTGTCAAATAAACAAAAAAAAGAGGCGTATAGAACATAATATGAGCACAACTATGTCTTCAGACGAACTTACTTTTGTTTACGTTTCAAAATAAAAAAATGATGGTAATAACGACATTGCACAAATTCTTGAGCACTTGCTTCAAAATCCACAAGATGTGAATCGGGTAAAAAATTGCATTTTTGAAAATAAGTAACCTCAATTTTCTCCGGATGAAGCTCTTAGTTTAATGGTATCATTAAAATTATCCAAATGGCAGTATAATACATTACGAAAAAGTGTCGAAGAAAAAAGTCATAATTTATTTCCTTCATACTACACTATTCAAACCGCAAAGCAAGACTGCTATCCACCAAAATAAGATATTACAGTAACGGACACAATAGCGAAAATAAAGTTGCAGGCCCTTTTGGACATAACAGCAAAAAGAATAACAAAATCAATCGCATATGACAACGAATGTAAGGAATTAACAATGATTAGTAAATGGGGGTTTGATGGTGCTTCTAACCAAGCTAACTATAAACGGAAAACGCTATTAACTGAAGAGGAACACTTTGATGATTCGAGTATTTTCATGGGAAGTTTAGTACCAATTAAAATGATTTCTGGAGATCATGTAGTCTGGAAGAATGAGTCACCTAATTCGCCATATTGGTGACGTCCACTCTTCTTTAAATTTATTAAAGAAAATAAAGATACCATATTACAGGAAAAGAATGCCATAGAGTCAGAAATAAATGATTTAACTCCAACAAGAATAGGAGAAATAAAAATATCACATTCATTGCTTCTAACAATGATAGACGGTAAAGCAACATCAGTGCTAAGTGAAACGTCATCTCAAAGATGTGATATTTGTAAGGCTACGCCAAATGAGATGAATAATTTGCTATTGGTACTAAGTAAGACAATTGATACTGACTTATATAGATATGGTATTTCATCTTTACATATATGGATACGATTTATGGAATGTATTCTTCATATAGCTTACAGGTTAGATTTAAAAACATGGATTGTAAAAGGTGACAGCAAAGTTATTATGGAAAGTAGAAAGAAAAGTATTCAGGAAGCTTTTAAAGATCAAACAGGACTTTTAATTGATGTTGTAAAACAAGGGCATGGTACCACCAATGACGGCAATACCGCTAGAAGATTCTTTGCAAATACTGCAATAACGGCTTCTATAACCGGAGTAAACGAAAATTTAATAAAACGGTTTTCAGTAATCTTAGAGGTAATTTCTTCGGGTCTCTTTATTGATGTATTAAAATTTAAGGAGTATACTGAAGCTACCGCGAAGTTATATATTGATTTATACTAATGGTATTACATGCCCTCTAGCGTGCTTAAAGTCCTGGTGCATGGGGCAAACATAATTGAAAATTTTGGTTTAATTCCAATAGGAAAATTATCCGAGGAAGCTGCTGAATCTAGAAATAAAGATTTCCGTAAATATCGCGAAAATAATTCTAGAATAATTAATAGAAAAGCCACCAATGAGGATATTTTACATAATTTACTAATCAGTTCAGATCCATATATATCAATAAAACGACACAAAATACATCGAAAACACAAAGAAATATCACAGGAGGCAAAAACTTTATTCATTCTAGATGAAATTGTTGACAATGACCAAGAAAAAGAAAACTTTGAGTTTATAGACATAAGCGGTCTAGAAAATGATGAATCTGAGGACATTAACTAAAGAGAATAATTAAGTGGATTAGGCCTACAGGGGATACCACTGTTAAAAAAACGCGCCTGGTTCTCTACCTCTAGGGTGGTGTGGAATTGAGAATAAAACAACAAAAAAATTATTTGTCGCAAAAACGCAGCGAAGCGCAATTACAGACGTACGTACCTTAAATATAGTAAAATAAATAGTATAATACAAATCTAAAATCATTTTTTTAAGAGCTCTTGAGAGTTCGCAGTTTTTAAGGAATTTGTGATTTTCTCCATACAAAAAAAATAACAAAAGAAAAATATTGTCGCAAAAGCGCAGCGAAGCGCAGTTACAGACGTACCTTAAAAATAGTAAAAAAAAAGTATAATACAAACCTAAAATCATTTTTTTGAGAGCTCTTGAGATTTCGGAGTTTTTAAGGAATTTGTTAGAAAAAGACAAAAAAAAATATTGTCGCAAAAGCGCAGCGAAGCGCAGTTACAGACGTACCTTAAAAATAGTAAAAAAAATAGTATAATCCAACCCTAAAATAATTTTTTTGAGAGCTCTTGAGATTTCGGAGTTTTTAGGGAATTTGTTAGAAAAAACAAAAAAAATATTGTCGCAAAAGCGCAGCGAAGCGCAGTTACAGACGTACCTTAAAAATAGTAAAAAAAAATAGTATAATACAACCCTAAAATAATTTTTTTGAGAGCTCTTGAGAGTTCGGAGTTTTTAAGGAATTTGTGTTTTTCTCCATACATATTTTTTTTAAATAATTCATAACTAATAAAGTATCGATTATATCAAAAAAGTGTACAAGTAATTAATGTCTTATATTTGATAGTAGAATCGAAATCCATCATAATTTTTCGAAGTTGGTTTTCGATTGTCGCTATGTCCACTAGCGGCCGTTTTCGTTCCAACGTGGCGGCGCGGCGGGCCGCTGCGGGCGCCTCTCGCGGCCCTCAACCTGCGCTATATATAGATAATAATAATAAATATATATGGCCCTACTGTTGGGCCAGTCACCAGGAAGCGTCGATCCGAGCGTTTTTCCCCCTTGATAACTGGTTTAGGAGGGTAACACATGCTTTCCTAATCCAGCCCTCAAGGGGGGGAGGAATGTGGGTAGGGGGAAATTATGTACATACAGCCCTGTTTTTATTTATTTTTTATTAGTTTTTGTATAATTTTTTTTTTATTCTCTAAATGTAGGTATATGCGTCTACACAATAAAAAAATAAAAAGAAGCGGACAAAACAAACATGAAAAGAATTTTGAAAAAGTGATTTTGGAGCACGACAGATGGGTACTCTATTCTATTGAATAGAGCGCCATCTGTCGGCTTTTAACTATTTATACTAATGGTCAGCATGTCCTCAAGCACCGCGCAATGCTGCCTGAGGACATGCTTTGTGCTGCCAAAAAACAATTTAATTAAATATTGCACCGAAATGACGCCAGATGTCGCTACCAGTAGTGTTATACTGACCTCGACATCCAGCGCCATATTTTTTTTTTCAGATGGACGATACAAACAAGCAAGAGGACATACAAGTGAGGACAGCACATTAATAGACATATAGGACAGGTACAGATTTACATTTAACATTTATTGGAGACGATTGCAGGCCCAACTTATGCCTTTATAGGCAAGTTTATTCTTTCTCCGCGGGAGGTAAGAGCGCGACGACTCTTCCGGCCGTCCGGGGGTCTCGCGTGGAGCGGGGCTATTCCCCTGAGGTGGAGGAATTTGGAGTGATCGGCGCGGTCATACATTTTCCGCGCACATCTCACTTCAAACTCCTCCGACTCCATTTTTAAGTCGCGGGCAATTACGTCATTTCTGACGTAACGGCCCGCGTTGATGATGCCTCGGAGCGCGATATTTTGTTGGGCCTGCAATCGTTTCCTAATTGCGTGGGAGCACAAGGCGAACCATGCAGGGGCTGCATATGTAAACTGCGGACGAATGTAGATTTTATATAAACCTACTATCGTCCGCAGTGGCAGTTTAGATTTTATGACTGGCCTTAGGAGGGCCCTTGCAAACTTTATCTTTTTTATGACTGAGTCTGCATGGGCCCTCATGGTCAGTGATTTATCTATTGATACCCCGAGATATTTCGCCGTGTGCTCCCACACAATTGCCTCATCCCGTAGCATCAAAAGCGGCGGTGCATTCCGTTTCAGCCCGACGCATAGCGCGACAGTCTTACCCACGTTGACTGTCAGGCGTCACTTGTCGAGCCAATCCGGAAAAAGGTTAAGCAACCTTTGCATCCGCGCCGCGGCGATCGCCGGCTTCGTCGACGAGGCGAAATACGCGCTGTCGTCCGCGAACAACGCCAAGGTGACACCCCTCTCTCCCTCGAGCCTATGCTCTTCGGTGAGCAGAGGGATGTCGTATAAACCGCGTAGAGTGCCGGCGAGAGGCAACTACCCTGCGGCACTCCGGCCCTTATCTTGCGCGACTGAGACTCTGCGTTCTCCACGGCCACACAGAATTCTCTGTCGCGCAAGAATGACGCTATTAGTCGCTCATACTGGTGCGGTATGCTAGTTTGCTCCAGTAGCTTGTAGAGTATACTCTCGTGCCACACGCGGTCGAATGCTTTCTCGATATCGAGAAATACAGCGACCGAGGTACGGCCGAGGTTCCACTCCTGGGCAAGGAGTTCTAGCACGCGCGCTAGTTGGAGCGTCGTAGAGTGTTATCCCGTCCGTGCCTGCGGCTTTCCGCCTAGGCATAGCCGCTATTGCCTTCCGCATTTCTGCAGGAGAGACAAAAGCGACTTCGGGCGGGATCGGCGGGTTGTCGGCGAGAAATTGCTCTACGCGGCTTATCACCTGTTGGTGTTGTTCGCGGATTGCCGGCGCGCTCGTTGATGCTACGGGATTCGGCATGAACTGCCCCTCTAGGTGCTCTGCCAAAATCTCCGCTCTCTCCGCGGCGCCGTATTGGCGGATGCCCGCTCTATCGTAGAGCGGGCATTGAGGAGGTTTTCTAAACAGCTGTCTGTTGAGACGATAGAGTGAAGCGGGCTCCGCGGCCGCATCGTCAATGACGCGGTCCCAGTTAGCCCCTCTCCACTCCCTCACCCCATCAGACAGCTGGGTACTGACGGCATCGAGTCTTCGCTTGATCCTCGGGCAGCGTGTCTCGGCCCAGGCGCGACGTAGGACGCGCTTCTTGCATAGGAGCGCTCTTAAACCCGCTGGAAGACTGTCTCGGCGATTATGTCTGACCGCCTCACTATAGGCACAGTGGAGGCCTCCCCCGCCTCTTGTACTTGAGTAAAGAGTGCGGCGGCGGTCTCCACGGCCTGCGGGCTATTCAGATCCTCGCCGAGATTGAGATTTAAGAGTGCTCGTTGAAAGGCGTCCCAGTCTATACGCTGCCTGGGCTGTCTCGGAAGAGTACAGCTGGCCGAGGAATCTAATGTGGCCATTATAGGCAAGTGCTGAGACTCAATGTCGTACAGCACTTCTACTTCCATTTGTATTGTAGAGCGGAGATTTTGGCAGAGCACGATATCTAGTACGTCCGCCCTGAAATTGGGATTCGAGGCATTGGAGGGTACATGAGTGGGCGCATTTGGCCCGACTACTATGTACCCATCCCGTCCCGCGGCTTGTTGTAGCGTGCGGCCTGCGACATTATTGGTATGGGAGCCCCAGTCTCTATGCTTAGAGTTGAGGTCACCCATTACCAGCGCCGGGCCGCTGCCGTCTAATAATTGGCGGACGTCTCGGGGCAGTATTTCCCTAACATGTGCTACGTTGTTAGAGGGTGAGTAATAGGACGCATATATCCGCGCCTCGTCACCACCCACCTTTAGACACACTCCGTTCGCAACTAGTGTGTCTAGGGGCGCGGTCGAGCTCCACGTGTATGCAGTCCCGCCGTACTAGCACGGCGGTGCCTCTGTAGGGCATGCCGGACGGCGACAGAGAGAGAGAGAGAGAGAGTGAGAGTGAGAGTGAGACAGTGTCCTCGGCCGAGCGCTCGGTTGGTATGTACTCTCCGACGAGTACTCGGCCGAGCAAAATGGCGAGACACTCACTCGGGCCTCGTTTTGTTTACTAGGCAGAGTGCCCACCCCCGCGCTCCCTTCAGCATACCCCTTACTGTCGCGCTCGCTCACTCGGCAAGTTTGAACCCATGCCGAGCGAAACTCGCTCGCTACTGGCTAGTTTGGCTCGCGCGCATCTTGTTGTTGTTTGTTTCTGTTCCCGAATTTTAGGTGAACTGACTCGCTGGGAACCAAAATTAGTATAAACACGTACTCGCCCAAGGCTGACGAGTGGACTGTCTCGGCCGAGTGACATTTTTACTGTCTCGCCACTCTACTCGGCGCGTATGATCAAGGCATAAGCACAAGTATGAACAGTCTCGAAATTGCAAGGGCGACGTCATTATTCACAAAACGTCAGGCGCGATGATTGTTTTTGTCACGATATTTAATTAAATTTTCAGTTTATCATGGTGAAATGTGCAGTACCAAGGTGTAAACACGATTCTCGGAAGCAAACTAAAAAGAACAATGATATTTCTTTTCATCGGTAAGTAATATTTTGTCAGGAAAACACTAATTTTAACTAAATTAACCAGGGTGTGAAAGGGTGATGCGGGGGCGCGCGGGCGGGTTGACAACGCACGTCCTCCCCGCGCCCCGCGTTTTACAGCTTCCCGAATTAGAGCTAGTGCTGTACCCTGGCTGTACCACGTTGTACTCGAATATTTTGTAATATCATGATTTCTTTCGTAATAATAAAAAATAATAGATACCTATTGTATGTACATCAAGTTGATCAAAGTATTAGAAATTAAATCATTTGTATTACAAGTTTTTTTTACTAGTATTACAACCTTTCAATGCATACATTACAGTAAAATGTTTAATTTGAATTGTTACAAACTTAACAATTTATTTAAATACGGTTAATTATTTAATTGCAGATTTTGAGAAAAGCCGTCAATTGGCAAATAAGTGGGCTATAGCAATTAAGAGGCCCGACTGGGAGCCCAACATTTGGAGTTTCGTTAGTTCCGTGCATTTTAATGTCCTAACTAGATAATCATTATTAGTGATGGGCAGGAGAACATTTCCGTTCCGAAAACTTTCTTAGATCGAGAACATTCTGAAACATTCTCTTGAACAGAGAATTTGAAAGAATTTACGGAAATTTAAGAGCAAACCAAGTATGTAGACTTTTTAATTTTGACATAAAAATAGATGACTATGCATGTAATTTCAGTAGCTATGAATGCCATAGTGAAGATACATGTCAGGTAGGTAGTTATAATGACGTTATATTTGATTTTATATATATATATTTAAATTCAAAGTCCTGTCTGACTGACTGACTTAATTATATATCAACGCACAGCCCAAACCCCTGGGTCTATTGATTCCAAATTTGGAATGTTGGTTCCTTACGACATCTAGGGGCGTACTAAGAAATGATTTTTCAAAATTCCCATGGGAAAGCGCGATATACGCAAACGAAGTTGCGAGGGTATATCAACGCACAGCCCAAACCGCTGGGTCCAGAGATTCCAAATTTGGAATGTAGGTTCCTTACGACATCTAGGAGTGTACCAAGAAAGGAAGAAAGGATTTTTTAAAATTCCTAAGGAAAGCGAGAACACAAACGAAATTGCAAGGGTTTTACTGATCCGCTGGGTCTATTGATTCCAAATTTGGAATGTTGGTTCCTTACGACATCTAGGGGTGTACTAAGAAATGATTTTTCAAAATTCCCATGGGAAAGCGCGATATACGCAAACGAAGTTGCGAGGGTATATCAACGCACAGCCCAAACCGCTGGGTCCAGAGATTCCAAATTTGGAATGTAGGTTCCTTACGACATCTAGGAGTGTACCAAGAAAGGAAGAAAGGATTTTTTAAAATTCCTAAGGAAAGCGAGAACACAAATGAAGTTGCAACGGTTTTACTGATCCGCTGGGTCTATTGATTCCAAATTTGGAATGTAGGTTCATTACGACGTCTAGGGGTGTACTGAGAAATGATTTTTCATAATTCCCACGCGAAAGCGAGATATACGTAAACGAAATTGCAAGAGTTTTACTGATCCGATGGGTCTATTGATTCCAAATTTAGAATGTAGGTTCCTTACGACATCTAGGAGTGTACCAAGAAAGGAAGAAAGGATTTTTTAAAATTCCTAAGGAAAGCGAGAACACAAATGAAGTTGCAACGGTTTTACTGATCCGCTGGGTCTATTGATTCCAAATTTGGAATGTAGGTTCATTACGACGTCTAGGGGTGTACTGAGAAATGATTTTTCATAATTCCCACGCGAAAGCGAGATATACGTAAACGAAATTGCAAGAGTTTTACTGATCCGCTGGGTCTATTGATTCCAAATTTGGAATGTAGGTTCCTTACGACATCTAGGAGTATACCAAGAAAGGATTTTTCAAACGAAGTGCGTGGGTATATCGGTATATCAACGCACAGCATAAAGTGAAGCAATAGTAGTAAGATTTTTTTCATATACTATAATATTACTTTAAAATGTATAAAAGTATACTGTGACTTTAAATGTTAATTAAAACATCGTCTTTAATGCGGCCCCTGTGGCTTTGCTTCTGGTGGCGAATATCTGAACTAAAATCACAGCCAAAAATAGTTGTATAAACTTATTTTGCTATTAGCCGCTAGATGTCGCCAGTCGGGCGGGGTGTGATTCAGACCAAGAAGCAAAAATGCATAGATTATTATTGTTGCTTAAATGTAGTACCTATTTAATATATTTTAAGCTTCTTGGTTTAGACCATGTTTAGACACCCTCCCGTACACCCGCCGCGCCCGCCAGCGACAGTCGTTCATACGAACGGGCTATTGTAACAGCTCCTCTTAGTATCTTCTCCATTGGCATTGTACTCATCTGCAAGCAAGAAATACGTAGCCAATACGGAACCCTACATTGTACGTGGCCCGACACGTATTTGCCCGCTTTTTTTATCAAATTTGATTTTAATGATATACCTAACCTTCATTTAAGGAGTATTTAATTAATACTTAATGGTCTACTAAACACAATTTATTTAATTAAGCTAGCATTCTTAGTTTCCGAGATTTATATTATATATTTAAGAGAGGTAGGGCACAGCGGATAATCCGCTCAAATCGGAGCAGCCGTCTGGGGAAGGACCTCCACCTTACACAAGATCGTAGCCAAATAGCATTGGTCTCGGCCATGTTGTGTTCCTACGGTGAGTAAGGTCTGCAGAGCTCCACTTGGAGGGGTTGGGAGGGTTGGCAGCGCGTGAGTGATCTAGTCTATAGGCTACGGTGACGGCTTACCATCAGGCCGACCGTATGCTTGCTTGCCACCTGTGTGGTATAAAACATAGGTAGGTTCTTTTAAATGACCCGAATTCATTGCTGCCTATCCTATAAAACTGTCGCGCTCAGCAATCAACATGTTGGCTGCCACGTTGATGGTGTTTGTGTAAATAAGCCTCAAGGACCATGCAGACATCGAACGGGAGCGAATATGTTGGCCCGCAGGTTTGTATACGTGTTCCTTGTGGGCGACCTATTCGCAAAGGAGCTACTGACTGTTTGTATGCCAGCCGGGTGCGGGCTAGCTCCGACACTGTGCCGGCAATGGTCGCCTCACGACTGGACAAAGCGCGACTCGTGGCGCCATCTGTTGGCCGACATTAATAGTTTTGCAGCGCCATCTATACTAGAAAGAATATTTTCCCATGGGAATGACACACTTTCTCGGGATAAATAGTAGCCTATGTTGAGCTCTGTACCCCTGACAATATATGTACCTATACAATTTTTTTAATTGATCGGCTGCTTAGTCAAGCCGTTAAGGAATAACAAACACACAAACTCACTTTCTCATTTATAATATTAGTATGATTTGTGATAAACGCTCTTATTACGTATTTTTTAATATTCTAGAGTGACTCCGTAGAGTGTCTTCTTACATGGCAGTAAATATCTTCTCACATATCTCAGAAGTATGCTTTTCTCCAGAATGTGTTCTTAAATGTTTTTTAAAATTACAATTGTGATTAAATCTCTTCTTACATATCTCACATTTATAAGGCTTTTCTCCCGAGTGTGTTCTTAAATGGTTTTTTAAAGTACCACTTTGATTAAATCCCTTATTACATATCTCACATTTATAAGGCTTTTCTCCTGAGTGTGTTCTTAAATGGTTTTTTAAAGTACCACTTTGATTAAATCCCTTATTACATATCTCACATTTATAAGGCTTTTCTCCTGAGTGTGTTCTTAAATGGTTTTTTAAAGTACCACTTTGATTAAATCCCTTATTACATATCTCACATTTATAAGGCTTTTCTCCTGAGTGTGTTCTTAAATGGTTTTTTAAAGTACCACTTCGATAAAATCTCTTATTACATATCTCACATTTATAAGGCTTTTCTCCAGAGTGTGTTCTTAAATGGTTTTTAAAATTACAATTGTGATTAAATCTCTTCTTACATATCTCACATTTATAAGGCTTTTCTCCCGAGTGTGTTCTTAAATGGTTTTTTAAATCACTATTTCGATTAAATCTTTTATTACATATCTCACACAGATAAGGCTTTTCTCCAGAGTGTGTTCTTAAATGTTTTTTTAAAGTACCACTTTGATTAAATCCCTTATTACATATCTCACATTTATAAGGCTTTTCTCCTGAGTGTGTTCTTAAATGGTTTTTTAAAGTACCACTTTGATAAAATCTCTTATTACATATCTCACATTTATAAGGCTTTTCTCCTGAGTGTGTTCTTAAATGGATTTTTAAATCACTATTTCGATTAAATCTTTTATTACATATCTCACACAGATAAGGCCTTTCTCCAGAGTGTGTTCTTAGATGGGTTTTTAAAGTACCACTTTCATTAAATCTTTTATTACATATCTCACATTTGTAAGGCTTTTCTTCCGAGTGTGTTCTTAAATGTTTTGTGAAATTACCACTTTCATTAAATCTCTTATTACATATCTCACATTTGTAAGGCTTTTCTCCAGAGTGTGTTCTTAAATGTTTTGTTAAATTACCACTTTCATTAAATCTCTTATTACATATCTCACATTTGTAAGGCTTTTCTTCCGAGTGTGTTCTTAAATGTTTTGTTAAATTACCACTTTCATTAAATCTCTTATTACATATCTCACATTTGTAAGGCTTTTCTTCCGAGTGTGTTCTTAAATGTTTTGTTAAATTACCACTTTCATTAAATCTCTTATTACATATCTCACATTTGTAAGGCTTTTCTTCCGAGTGTGTTCTTAAATGTTTTGTTAAATTACCACTTTCATTAAATCTCTTATTACATATCTCACATTTGTAAGGCTTTTCTCCTGAGTGTGTTCTTAGATGAGTTTTTAAATGACTACTTGTAGTAAATCCCTTGTTACATATTTCGCACATATTTGATTTATCTTTTCTTGTCAATGAAGACGCGTTTAAACTACCTTTGTTATGACTCAATTGAATTTTAGATTGCATTAAATTATGATGTTCTATATGTTTAGTAAGTAAACATTTATTATCGAATTTCGAGCCGCAATCGTCGCAAATATATTCAATGTCGGTTTGGTTACACGTAGTTTTGTTAATATTTCTTGGTTTTGGCGTTTCAATGATAACTGCGTTATTTATTTCTGTTTCCTGACATCTTGGTTGAATATTTGCGTTGATTTGTAAATTTGTTTTTTCATTTATATCCGTGTGTGTTACTTTAGTTTTCTTCATTGGAGGTTCACCTGTAAAATATGATAAATAAAATAACATGGGCAGTGGTGAGCTAACGATAGGGTGACCCGTGCGTGCAAATGCATTTTTTCTCCTATAAACTTGTATTTGTCACATATACAAAGAGAAGCGCATCCATTTATAATTTATATGATGATTATTCAGTAGATATATTGTGTTTATAGTCGGGAATCGCATTATTATGAATGTGCTTAATATATTTAAATGTTTGTTGAAATTATTGTTGCGCGAATTCCTCACCATATTTAGCTGCGAGTCCCCGCGGCGGATTGTACTTGCGCAGAATTAGTTTCATTGTTCTGAAATTCAAAATGCAATATTAAAATAATGCGTGTATTTACGCACAGCAGCGCCTTCTACTTTATAAAGTGCAGACTGTCAGACTTTGACCAAATCCTACGGGAATCACGCACTTTTCGGGATAAAAAGTACCCTACGTGTTAAACCAAGGTACGTACATACCAAATATCATAAACATTGGCCCAGCCATTTGAGCGCGAAGAAGTAACAAACAAACACCCCAACTTTCGCCCTTATAATATTAGTGGGGTTATCATTTTTACCTGCCACCACTGTCTATAGTATGTTTAGGTGAAGTAAGTATATGACATTTCCACGCCTCCAAAGTTTTAAATTGTATATTGCAATCTTCACAAAACCTCTGTGTAGATGGGACGTTTTGTTCTTCCACCTGAAAAATAATAAAAAAACTGTTACCCGCGGCAAACTATCTCTTTTATCTGAAGCTGTCTCTTTTTATCTTCTTTAGTTTGGCAGTGACAGCTATAATACATAGTTTAATGTGTTGGCTTTTTGTATGAATATATGGCCTATGACACTCACAAATAATGTGGTTATCTATTGATAAAAGAAATTTCAAAATCGGTTTAGTAATAATAATAATAATAATAAATCTTTATTTTCAGAAAAACATGTTACAGTATTTCAGTACACACTGATCTTCGAGATAGGTCAGAGCTGTGGGTCGAAGATCAGTCCCTCTTATCACCGTTACTTAAACACTACTATAAAGCTACTTCTATAAATGCAAAAAGATTTATTTGTTTGTTCGTCGTCCGTGTGTGTGTGTGTTTGTGTGTGTGTGTGTGTGTGTGTGTGTGAAAATGTGAATATATATATATAATTAGGATTATAAATTTGGAAGAATGATTATATAAGCAAAATTTTGATAATACAAACGCACTTATGAAATGATAACAAGTAGACGTTCTGTACTGTCATAATCGTGTTCACCTAACAGTTTTTTTACTTCGTCCCTTAGCTTGTATTTTGTAAGATTTTTTAATCCGTGTTTAGTGTTAAATTTATTATATAAGTATGGAGCGAGAAAACCAAATTGTTTCTGCGCAAATGCTGTTTTGACATAGGGGACGGGATGGCGGCTTGTTCTTTTAGATAAGTCCTGTTTTGAAGCAGTTGTATGGTATCGCTTTATGCAGTTTAATATATAAAGTTTCCTGACAGACAGCACATTAGCTTCTTGGTATAGCTCGTTTGTCGGAAAGCGAAATGGTCGACGCAACAGGACCTTTAATACCGCGCGTTGTGCCCGTTCAATTCTGATAAAAGCAGTCTTGCTCGCACCACCCCATGAGCATATACAGTAGCTTAGTATCGATTCACAGAGCGCTTGGTAGACTCTAAGCAGAACAGTTAACGGCGCCACGTCCCTTAGGTTTTTAAACGCGTATATTAATTTCCTTGTCCTTTTAGCCAGTTGATTAATATGTATATCCCATTTAAGTTTTTCATCAACAACCACACCAAGGTATTTAACACTATGTACTCTTTGCAAGGCCACACAGTCCTGACAACACCGTTCCATTTGTCTATTACATGGGTATGTATGGATGGTTATATTAAATAGGGGGCCTGGATCAGTGACTTTTGTCTTGCTAAAGCACACAAAGTTAGTTTTTGATGTGTTGAGAGTGAGCAGGCTGTCTTCTAACCATTCACTAACAGCGGAGAGACCATTTTCGACTGAATCTTTGACCATGTCCCAAGTACTTCCATGAAATAAAATAGCGGTGTCATCCGCAAAAGCTAGGATATCAGCATTTTTGATGTTTAATTTACATAGCTCATTAATGTATAGGAGAAACAAGCTCGGGCCGAGCGTACTTCCCTGTGGTATCCCATAATTACAGATAGCACCGCTACTCTTATAGTTTTCCACTTTAACTACCAACTCACGCCGCGTTAGATAGTCCCTGAACCAATTTAATGCAAGAACACGTATGCCAGCATTTTCCAATCTCGCCAAAAGTATTGGAATTGACACCGTGTCAAAGGCTTTTTGCAAATCTAAGAACACACCAACACACCTTTCACCCTTGTCCAGATATTCGGTTATACGCGTAGTTAGGCTCAATACTGCATCCTCTGTTGACCTTTGATGCCGAAAACCGTATTGATTGCTTCCTAATATGTGATTTTTTTTCCAAATAATTTATTAACCTTTTATTTACAACTTTTTCAATGACTTTCGATAATGTAGTTAGCAGAGATATTGGTCGGTAGTTGCTTGGTATTGTTTTTTCACCAGATTTGTAAATGGGGCATATGATGGCTTTTTTTAAAGCTCTCGGGAACTCGCCGTTCTCAATACTCAGGTTGCAGATGTAAGTTATTGGTTGTGCCAAATAAGAAACAAATTATTTTAGGAATATTGTCGATATACTATCCCAGCCCGGTGCACTATTAGATTTAAGACTATTTATGATACCTTTTATTTCCATTGGGTCAGTCAGAAACAAAGCTAGGGATTCAGATGGTGATAAACTTGCTTTAGATGTGGTAGCCAGTTCGTTGTCAGTAGTATTTAGTTTGTTTAATGTAAGCGTGGCTAAAGAATTACCTATGTTTGTGAAATACTTATTTACTTCGTCAAGCGATTCTATTGGATTATTTTTAATTTTTAACAAACTGCTACTAGGCTGTTTATTTTGTTTTAAGTTACAAACTTCCTTAATTATGTTCCAAGTTTCTTTGCTATTTTTAATATGCTTACTTAACTGTAATTCGTAATATTGTTTTTTAGCGTTCTTTATAATTGCATTACATATATTGCGATAATTTTTAAATTCGTTTATTAATTTCTGGTTATTCTTGTCTTTTTTGGTTTTTCTATAAAGTTTGTCTCTTTTGCGAATTGATCTAATTATTCCTGCACATAACCATGGCTTAAGAGGTTGATTTTTCTTAGGTATAGTTAGCGTTTTAGTATTTTCTTTAACAATCAATTGCAATTTGTCCATCAAATACTCTGTAGCCGAGTTAACATCACTTATAGAATATAGTTCTTGCCATAATTCTTTTTTTAATATTTGTTCTATTGAGTCTATATCAATTTTTTCCTTGGTGTATACGATATTCTTCCTGTCAATTTGTGTGTTACAAATGTATAAAAGTATAGGGGAATGATCCGTAAAAGGCTCAAAGACTAAAGTTTGATATTTTTTATCTGATTTAACCATGAAATGATCAATGCAAGTTTTTATCCTCGTTGGTAGATTAATGCCTTGTGTCATTCCGTGGCTGGCCATAAGATTAAGATAGTCGCTTATATAGTTACTTGGATTCTCCGAGAGCAAATCTAAGTTAATATCACCTGTTAATATGATATTTTTCATTTTTATTGATTTAATTATACTGTCTAGTGAATTAATATAATTTGTAGGATTATTGAAACATGGTGGACGATGCGAGCAGATGATTGCGTAATCTTTTATACAAATAACCAAGCAATTACCATCCATAACGGATGGTTCATTTATAGACAGTACATTTATATTTTCCCGGACATATACAACAACGCCGTCATTTTTATTTAAGCTCTTTTTTGTATAGAACATTCGATAGTTTGCTACATCGGGAGGAATGAAGTTTTCGTTAGTCCAGCATTCTGTGAGTACGAGAATATCCATCGGTATATTAATACCAGCAGTAAAAACTAAAAATCTATCTAGGTTATTATTTATACTACGGATATTACAAGTCAGTATTGTAAGCGATTTGTTTTGCTTTGTTTTGTATCCCAAACGGTTTGCAGTCAAGGTCGGGTCGTCAACACGGCTGCACATCGTTATCAATTTCCGCTACAATAGAGGTGGTTATGCAATTGAATTTAAATAAGTGAGGTATTCATACTTGTTCAAGATATAGTCGTGCATATAATAGAGAAAACAAGATAAATATATTAAAATGTAGGTAGTATGCAATGCGTGTTGCTTTTTATTATTCGTACGGTATTTGTTATTGTCATCGTTCTGTTCATAAAATAGCGTAGGTAATATTCTTGTAAAAAATGAAGAGAACTGTATTAGAAACTTGCTTTTATAATAGCCCAACAACAGGTAGGTAGGTAAGTTCATATAAATGAATTTGTATTTAGAACGTAATGATATTAAAATTAAGTGTAAATAGTTGGTTATGTATATAATGTAAATTCTCCGTAGATAGTTAATAAATAGTGTATATAATGTGTGTATATGTTTTGGACGATAACAAATTACAATTGTAAATATTAGAAAAAAAGATAGTAAAACAATTAAAAACATAAGGATTATTATTTTTTTCATGCTATAACAAAAGCTAATCACTTGTATTGCTAAGTTTAGTGAGATCTTCTTCACACTCCACTCGTATTGGATTCATTCCCTCTGCTTTCTTCAATAGTACCCTTCCGTGACTGGTCCAGCAGAAAGCGTAGTTATTATTTTTCGCAAACTCCCTCGCCAAAAAATATAAGCGTCTGGCTTTAAATGACAAAAATTCAGATATGTATATAGGTTTACTCTGCCCACCTAATTTTAGATGTGTGGTGTTTAATTTGTCGTTCTTGTGTTGTTTATTATACTTTTTAACATTTTCAAGTATATTGTTACGTGTAAGAACACTTGTCAGTTCCACCACGATAGGATTTGCCGTTGCCGTTTTTGAGTTCACCCTGTAAACATCTCGAATATCCGAGGCCTGCAATGGCGTATCAATTGAGGCTCCCAGTGTAACCACCAGGTTTGCTAGACCTTGTTTAGTTTCTGAGGAAGGTTTAGGTATATTTTTAATTTCAATGCATGACGATCTGTGATTACGCTCCATGTTTTCTATTTTTTGCTCCAATGTCTGTATATACGCCAGATGTGTATGACGCTCTTGTTTTAATTCGTTAATTTCTAATAGTAAATCGTCGTATTTGCTGGCCATAAATTCCATAGATATTTTTATTTCAGAATTTTGTTCTTTTAACTCCTTCATCGAATTAATGATCGGAGAAATTTTCGAGTCAAACATAGTGGCAAGATCATTTTTGAGCGACGTCATGTCGATATCTCGCGTATCACGTTTGCGTTTGAAATTGCGAAATGTCACAGTCGATCGTAGGTCTCCGTCCGTCTCAGAAACAATGTTTGGGTCGGAATCATACGATTCGGGTGGGTGGTGAATGGTGCTGTCACTAGGCGCAGGGGGCGGTGTACGATTTAATGGCATTTTTAGGTTTACTATTTAAAAGGGGCCGATTATTTTTGTTATTTAATTATATGTGGGGTAAAGTGATGTCCCGCGCAATCACAATTTGCTTGATACAATGAAAGGAATGCAATAGTGCTATCTCATATCAACCAGTGTCTCAATGCATGCATCTATCCCTGTCACATCGGCAGCGCAGCTATAACGTTACAGTATGCGTGTGCATTCGGTGGAGTGATGCTTTTGTATACGCACGAACTATTATCTATTTGTCCTTCTCCATGAGCATCGTGCCTCGCTCTTGCATCCTATGCATTCGCGTCGTCTCGTAGGCGATCGTTGTGCAGTTTTATGTCAGCCTGGTACTGTGAGCGCGTGGCAAGGTGGTAAAATGTTAATGTTTTGTTCTGTTTGATGTATGTGAATGATATGTTTGACTCACTTGCTGTTGATTGAGCTCTTGAGGATTTTGCAGTCCTATTATTTTAACTGAATTTATTATATCAAAATTTTATATTTTTAATAAAAATTACAAATATGAGCTAGCTTAGACACGTCTATTTCGCACAGACATCCGATGGAAGAGGATCGTAGATCTACTAGAGCATACTCCTCCTAAAACCTCACAAGCTTTACCTCTTTACTATAATACTAGCCGCTGCCCGCGGTGTTACCCGCGTTTTAATTTTATGCACAGTAGCGCCACCTACGTTATGACGCACCATTGACAAGGTTTCAGATACCTACATAGTACCACATACCAAATATCAAAAAATTGACCCACCCATCTGAGCGTGATGAATATCAAACATACAAACTTTCGCCTTTATAATATTAATAAGTTTTTACAACATTTTGTATTAAAAGTAGTTATAAAGGCAACGACTCACTGGCTTGACGACTGAATCCTTTTTCGTAACTTTCAAATGAGGTCTCCTTTGAATTTTTTTCTTCGTTTTTACTGTGGCGAATGGTAGATCATCTTTGAAGTCGGACACAGTAGATTGTGTTTCGTCCTGGTCTGATTCTAGTGTTTCTTGGTCTTGGAGAGGTGAGTCCTGAAAATCATCATAGAAATAGCAATATTAACTCAAGTTTTAAAGATGTAAACATCTAATACTAAGTGCAGACTCTTTCTCCTAGTTGGAATGTTGTATACAAGCAAGTTGGAGAGGGCTTACAAAATGGCTTGAAGCCCATGGCCTCAGGATAAACGAGGAAAAGAGTTACTACATGATATTTAGGCGTAGTGTCAAAAGTCCAGATCATATTTGTAATATAGCGATTAATAAATCAACATTCGTTTGATTTCTCGGAATTGAATTAGATCCGTTCTTAAGATGGCAGATTCAAATTGAAAAAGTAATCAAAAGTTTGGCCAGTGCATGTTACTGTTCTAAAGGTCTGGCTAAAATTACGGATAAGAAAACATTAAGAAGCATCTACTTTGCATATTTTGAGAGCATTATGCACTATGGCATAGAAGTATGGGGAAATGGGTGCCATTTTACGATACTAAAGAATATTTTGCTAAATTATTTGACTGAATCCAAATCTTTATTATATCATGGTTTAGTAACATCGCATTTAAATTACGGTATAATATTTTGGGGCAACTCGCGGGATAATGACAGAGTTTTTAAAGCACAGAAAAGATGTATCCGTTCGATGTAGTTGTGTACCTATGTTTAGGTCCCTTAAATTATTAACATTACCATGCATTTAGAATTTTGCAAATATGTATTTTTGGTAAATCAAATCCTCATCTGTTCCAAAAAAAAATGTGAAACAAGTATAAGAAAAGATCAGGGGGGTTCACAAACGCATTGACAACAAAAAGTTTCATTGGAATGGCTCCAGTTATTTTCAATAAACTGCCAGATAATTTTAAGAGCTTAGACATGCCGAAATTTAAGAATAAATTAAAACTGTTTTTGACAGAGAAATGCTATTATAACATAAAATAATATTTAAATGATAATTTGACTCAATGGAAATTTATGACTATTTAATTGATTTGTTTTTTATTTATTGATTGATTTATGTGATTGTAATTTTTTTTTTTTTTTTTTATCAATTTGATTTGATTGGTCAATATTACTAATATTACTATTCTGTGACTATTTAATAATATGACCCACCAAAAACATTTTCATGTAAAAATGTTGCCAAGACGAGTCTACCTTAATAAAAATCTATGAAAAAGTGGTCAGATCTCATGTAGAGCCAAGATTCTTGATCTATGCGCCCTTACTTTACCAGGCCTAACTTCACATACTCTACATTTTAGTCAAAACGTGTGGCTTAGCCGTTTTATTTTACACAATGATGAACGAATGCCTATGAAATCTTCGTAACGGTAGCAAAACGGCCAAGCATCACGTTTTGGCTAAAATGTAGAGTATGTGAAGTTAGGCCTAAAGTAAGGGCGCATAGATCAAGAATCTTGGCTCTACATGAGATCTGACCACTTTTTCATAGATTTTGATTAAGGTAGACTCGTCTTGGCAACATTTTTACATGAAAATGTTTTTGGTGGGATTTCATTTCTTTTTGTAAGCTGCTTATAATTTTTTTTTTTTTTTTTTGGGTGAAGTTTCAAGTTTTATGATATTTTTGTTGTTTGTGTACTAATACTAGCATACATACCAAATTTCAGCTTTCTATGATAATAAGAAGCGGAAATCTCATACAAACTTTCATCCCCTAAGTTAAAGGGTTGGGGAATGAAAGTTGCAAGTTTTATGATTTTTTTTTGTTATCTTTGTAGTAATATTAGCTTACATACCAAATTTCAGCGTTCTAGGACTTCAGGAAGTACCTTAAGAACTATGATGATCAGTGAGTGAGTGAGTGAATCAGTGACGAAATCGGGGTTTTTTAGACATTAATAAAATCTAAAGTGTAAAAGCTACGACATTCAAACTTTGTATGTTTAATGATTGTACTGGTGTCATTATATCTTAAAATTTTTAACTATTTCGCATCATCCAAACCAAAGTTATGAGAGTTCAAAAAAACGACGAAACGTTTCGAGAAAAGGTAGGTGGTGCCCTTGAGTTCCGCTTGGCTCGTCTTGGCGGGGGCACAACCGTGCCCCCAGATTTTATGACATTAAATTTGCCTTATATAATGAATTTATTGTAACTGTGAAAATATTGTAACTCTATTTGCATGCCCAATGGGTTGTATTAATCTCCCAAATAAATGATTTTATTTATTTATTTTATCAACATGATGACCTGTGAGTCATGAAGAAAACAAACTTTTTCTGCTTGGCCTGTGCACAGATATTATAATACCTAACAGTAGTATCGTTGAATAATAGTATACCATAACACAAGTCTCGAACTTACTTTGGGGCTATCTCAGCCTGTGTGATTTGTTTCTATATATTTATTTATTATTAAATTAAACAGGAATATAGGAATATGTTACCTTGTTCTATGTCTATATTTTTCTTTTCAATCTCCAAATATGTCGGTTCTTCTTTCACCTCAATTTTTCCAGGAGTTGAACCCACAACAGTATGCTCTATTTGCGAACAAGTCAATGGGCTGTTTAGTTTATATTTATTTATTATTAAATTAAACAGGAATATGGCAATATGTTACCTTGTTCTATGTCTATATTTTTCTTTTCAATCTCCAAGTATGTTGGTTCTTCTTTCACCTCAATTTTCCCAGGAGTTGAACCCACAACAGTATGCTCTATTTGCGAACAAGTCAATGGGCTGTTTAGTTTATATGACGCCCTGTCAATTATTGTTATTGATTTTTCTGTCAGCTATAAAAATATAAATTGCTATAGTGTGTTTTAGGGTTCCTTACTAAAAGAGTGTTGGGAAGAACTCCCTCAGCTATATATTAATGCGTCATTAACTTTAAAAATGCATTTCAGAAACTGGCGATAAAACTAAAATGACAAAAAGCTTCTGAAAAAGAATTAAAGAAAAATAAGCTTCTCACCAATGGTTCTGTATTCAGGATCTCTGTGAGCACTCCCTCAGCTTTCAAAGCCCTCAACATCAGTGTGCGAGCACTCTGGAGGTGCGCTAAGCATATGTAACATGCCACTACTGGTTTCTGCGATGTGTATAGCTGTGTATATTTATAAAAACAATAGTTTAATTTTCCTGTTGAAGGGGACAGGGGAGTGCAGACAAGTCCTATCTCGTCTCTGTCGCCCTCCCTGTAACTCAGTGTAGGAGCATTCTATGTGGAATAAGCTCCCAGCCTATGTGTTTCCTTCGTAGTATGACATGGGACTATTTAAGAGGTACATTAGAGTTCTCGTCAGAGGTGGGCAACGCATTGGTAATGCCCCTGGTGTTGCTGATGTCCATGGGCGGTGGTGATCACTTTCGATCAGGTGGCCTACTTGCCTATTTGTCTGCCGTAAAAAGAAAAAAAATCTAAAAAGGCTATGTTGCAAATATGAACCTTATAGCATTAAATATGTCCGCACACATAAGCATACCGGCGGTGTAGCTATAGCTGTCTTGGAACGCACAACAAATTAAGAAAGGTTTTAGAGGTAGTAGGAAGTACTGAAAGGACTTCCCTCGGTCAAGAAAGTAGCCTTAGGGGCAGGGAACTCCACAGAAACGTGAGATAAAGCAAGGGATTTTTGATATATTGTACTTACAGAACAACCCGTCAGTTTTTCATAAACTTCCTGTAATGGTGTGTTGCAAATAAAATGAATTTTTGTGTTTACAGCTAAGCATAATCTACATACAGCTAGAAAAGACATTTTTTTTCTTATTTTATATTAAATTTAACTGCATAATCTTTTAATACAATAGTTTTGAGCGTAAATATTTACATGATACATGCATTTACTACTTATATTAAATTATTATTCTAAAAAGGAGTAGGAGTTTTAATAATAACAAATCGAAGAATTCCAAGATAATAAATTATAATGTCAATGTCAAACTCACAATCAGTCACCACCACACATAATATCCGTCAATTTTCGCAACATCGTGATTTTGGTGTCTGGTGGATGAACTAAAATTTAAAAAAAAGCGAACATATTGTAAGTTTGTACCATGGAAGTAATTTAAAGAAAGAAAGAAAGAAAGAAAGAAAGAAAAAATATTTATTTGGAACACTTAACACTAAACAACAATAACTTAAAATTACATATAGCTAATTGTGTCCCAAATGCTCCACTCAGCACTTATTACTTCCATGTATAATGTAGTACTTATTACTTCCATGGTTTGTACATACGTTTTTTTTTTGATGAATCTCACATCCCAAACTAAGCAAGCTCGTGCTATGGGTACTAGATTCCTGATAAATATACTTAAATACTTTTTTTTGTAAATAAATACCATATTATACATATAAAATACCAAGAAAAGGCAAAAAGACATGTTCATGCACACAAATGTTTGCCTTGAAATGCTGCTTGATGGCGTATCCACACGCTCGGCAAACAACGGCGAACAGCGAACACGAACAGCAAACACGACCGTGTGGACACTGTTTGTCTGTTTTTGTTAGTGTTTGCCAGTGTTCGGCGTCCGTGTCGGTTTTTGTGCACGAATCAAAGGGTGTTCGCCAAACATGTTTGCGATGTATCCACACGCTCGTGAAGCAATCAGTAGTAATTGCCAAACGAAAGCTTTGTTTCCTTTTTTTCTGATAATTATTTACGGCTTCGCCCGCGTGGATACTGCCTTTCCCGTGGGATTTCTATAAATTGCCGTCTTTATCCTTGTCAATATCATAAAGGGAACCCATAAACAAAATTCCAGTTTTCTAGGTTGAGCACCTGCGATAATTCTCTTACAGTCCTATTACTCCCGTTCCCGTGGGAACTCTATAAATCGCCGTCTTTATCTTTGTCTACATTATAAAGGGAACCTCTATACAAAATTCCAACTTTCTAGGTTGAGCGCCTGCGATAATGCACTTACAGTCCTATTACTCCCTTTCCCGTGGGAATTCTTTAAAACCCCATCTTCATCCATGTCAAAAGAACCTCTATACAAAATTCCAGCTTTCTAGGTTGAGCGCCATACATATTTTTTGGGTAACTTCAACCGTTTATGCAGCGCACGCAACGGAAGCCCTTATAATTTTCCCCGTTTTTGCAATATTTTTCACTGATGCTTCGATCCTTTTGGTCGCAGCGTAATGCTAAATAGCTTAAAGCCTTCCTCGATAAATAGACAATCCAACATCAAAATATTTTTTCAATTAGAACCAGTAGCTCCTGAGATTAGCGGTTCAAATTCAAACAAACAAATTCTTCGCTTTATATAATTATTAGTATAGATTTTTTTTTATTTGATGAAAACGTAACCTAACTTTTGAATAGCGCCATCTAGCGTAGAATAGTAAGAACTTGAATTAATTTCGGCAAGCGCGTAATTTTTTTGCTCTAACTTCTAAAGTATCTATCTAAATTATACGGTGTAAAGATTATAATAATGTACATGAAGGCGCCATAGGTGCAGCGAGCCAGGCGCGAAGTCGACCCCGCCGCCCCGGGCTGCGCCCCGCGTCACGTTGCGACGACCGAGCGTCTTTTCTTATCATTGCGCAAAGTGTAAAAATATGCAGTACCGAAACTTTAAGTTTTCTAATTTGTAATAAAATAATACCTTATTGTCTACAATTATTTTTTAATAAATATAAATGAATATAAAATGAATATTATGAACAACTTTTATTAGGAATCAAATATGAAAAATGAAATACACATGGTTTTCAGATGGTTTTTGAATGGTTTTGAGATGGTTTTCTGATGTCTTTCGGATAGTTTTTCAATGGTTTTGTGATGGTTTCAAGATGGTTTTGGGATTATTTTCGAATGTTTTTGGTATGAAACTATCTGAAAATCGTAACTAAATAATGGAATTGTTTAGTTATGATTTTAGTTATGGTTATTTATTTAGGTCCAACAGGAAATAATGATTGAAAAATCATTATTTCCTGTTGGACCCACTGCTACGCACAACTAATTTTGGCACAACTAAAAGTATTCATGTTGGCACAATTATGGCACAACCAGATGATCATTGGCACCACAATTAAGTACATTCGTGTGTAACACTGTTTAAGAGGCATGTTATGGGGTGACTTAGGAATGGTTTTGGATGAGTTATGAATGGTTTTGGGGTGACTTAGGAATGGTTTTGGGGTGAGTTCGGAATGGTTTTGGGGTGAGTTTGGAATGCTTTTGGGGTGAGTTTGGAATAGTTTTGGGGTGAGTTAGGAATGATCTCGCACCAAATGGCACTGATATAGTCGTCACATAGTGCAATCTTCCCACCTTTATTATAAATAATTTCAAAGACATGATGAGCTTAGTAAAATAACAACTTTTTGTCTGTCAAATAATAAATCCGTTTGACATACACAATATCCGCAGTCATCATTATACTCATCTCTTATTATAAGTATACAGTGAAATCAAAGAAGATTTTAGTATACTATTTTTAAATCGTTGCAAACGTAAGTCGTCCTTGTAGAAAGTAAATCGTCTAATTCGCTAAAATGTTATTTCGCCTAAAATATACATTATGTAGTTCAAAACCTTAAAGAAGCCATCGGATAATAGAAAGGGGTAGTTTTCTAACTCTAAAACTGTGAATACTATCCAAAAACCATTGTAAAGCTATACCTATAAACCGAACCTATAAACCAAAAACATTCGAAAATAATCCTAAAAGAATACCTAATTCATTCTGAAAACATTAGAAAATAATGTTAAAAGAATTCCTAAAACATTCGAAAATAATCCTAAAAGATTTTCTAATTCATACCATAAACCATCCCGAAACAATCCCAAAAACATCTTGATACCATAACAAAACCATTGAAAAACCATTGGAAAACCATCTGAAAGCCATTTAAAAACCATCCAAAAATCATCTAGAGACCATCCCAAAACCATGCAAAAACCATCAAAAAATCATTCGAAAACCATCCAAAAACATCTGAAAATCATCTGAAAACTATCTGAAAACCATAACGAAACCATCCCAAAACCATCCAAAAACCATCTGAAAACCATTCGAAAACCATCCAAAAACCATCTGAAAACCATCCGAAAACCATTACGCAAAAAAAGTAGTTGTGCCAACAGGAATACTTATTTTGTGCATAATAGTTGGTCCAACAAGAAATGGTTCCACACTGTTTTTCCTTTTTTTATTGCGTTTGTTTCCCATTTTCACCAACAATTATTCTACATAATCGTATTGCGAGCGCGGCGGTGATGGCGGAAAATTTGACACACGTCCGACGTCGTTAAGGTCTGCGTCCGGACTGAGTAACGCGAAATCACGCTTTGACTCCGTATTTTCGTGTATAAAATATGATATAAAAAGGCCATGTAATCTTTCTAAAGTTATTTTTAATGAATTCACTAGTTCAATTAATAACTAAAAGGTTAATTAAGTTTCAAATCTTATAACGTGTCAGAAGTAAAATAAGTTATTTGTTTTAAAAAAGTGGAATTTTAAATATTTTTTTTATCGAGTGAAGTAATTCTAATTGTGTATTTTGATTCGATAATTTGAAGAACTTCATTAAAAAAAAATATTTTCCTAGACCTCTTCATAGGTATTTTACGAACCGGTAGCGTCATAAGGCCATGTGTTATGGAAGTTTCTCAATCTCAAAAAAAAATATGAACAACCCGTACTAATAAAGCCATCAGCTCAATTTAATCCAATACAAACAAGTAATAATCAAGATCTTAGAGAAACTTTCAGAAGTAGTATTGATGAGACCCACCCCCAAGTGGAAAGGTAAAGTTTTTGTCTATCTATGACAGAACTCAGAAGCATGGCGAACGTCAGTTGTATAAAATTAAGTAAAAGTGTATTCAAGAACTATTAAAGATGTTACATATACATAACTAAGTGGTTTAATATATAAAAGTAATCAAAAAATACACAAACTTTATTAAGATTAATATTTTTTTATTTTACTGAAGTACTTTAGGATATACAATATTTTTTGTTTTGTTTTCGGGCGCAAGAATTAATGGCGAATGGTTTGCCAACACGTGAACATGCCACATACATACAATTGATCGTGTGAAAAGCATGCATTTTCTTTGACAAATCATCACTACATAGTATAAAACAAAGTCGCTTTCTCTGTCCCTATGTCCCTTTGTATGCTTAAATCTTTAAAACTACGCAACGGATTTTGATGCGGTTTTTTTTAATTGATAGAGTGATTCAAGGGGAAGGTTTTAAAGTATCATACATTCCAAAATTCCCACGGGAAAGCGGGATACACGCAAACGAAGTTGCGCGGGTTTCGCTAGTCATTTATAACACCATGTCAAACCTATGACTGACTGAATACATTTTGACATCGATCACTAAATAAAAAGCCAGGACAGGCTTGATTAACTACGGTCATATTTGTTCTTTCAAATCAAGAGATTTTTGTGACTTTTTAATACTTAAGCGATAAAACACTTACAGTCCTATTACTCCCTTTCCCGTGGGAATTTTATAAAATCCCATCTTAATCCTTGTCAACATCATAAAGACAACCTCTATACAAAATTACAGCTTTCTAGTTTGAACGCCTGCAATAAAACACTTACAGTCCTATTACTCCATTTTCCGTGGAAATTTCATCCCATCTTTATCCTTGTCAACATCATAAAGAGAACCTCTATACAAAATTTCAGCTTTCTAGGTTGACCGCCTGCGATAAAACACTTACAGTCCTATTACTCCCTTTCCGGTGGGATTTTTGTGACTTTTTAATACTTATTCTGTTAACCAGGGCTGTGACGATTCAAACTAAGCCGAAATCATCTAAATCGGTTTAGCCGTTCTCGAGTTATAAACGGTCGCACTAACACGATCTTCTTTTATATATATACTAGCTGTGCCCGCGGCTTCGCCCGCGTGGAATTGGACTTGTGACTAATTAAGTAGTTTAGACGGATTTAACAGTCTCCTATTACTGTGGTTTTCCCCGAGACATCAGTGTTCTTCATTGCTCATTGTCTATTTGCTCGCCGCTGTTTGGTTACCTACTGTGTACAAAATCCTGTTGTTTTATTATTTTAATAGCTGTTACCCGCAGTTCCGCCCGCGTGGTCAAGCGAAAATGCCAATAATGTCGTTCCCGTGGGAATTAAAAAAAACCCGACTTTATCCTTGTCAACATTATAAAGGGAATCTCTATTTAAAAAAATCAGCTTTTCAGGTTAAGCGCTTCCGATAATACACGCGTAGTCTAATTATTCCGAATCCTGTGGGAATTTAAAAAAATTCCTATCTTTATTGTCTACTTTATAAAGGGAAGCTTAATACAAAAGCTAGAAGTTCTAGGTTGAGCGCCCACGATAATACAAGTGCAGTCCTATTTTTTCTTTAAAAAAAACTGACTTTATCCTTGTCAACATCATAAAGTAAATCTCTATAAAAAAACAGCTTTCTAGGTTGAGCACTCCCGATATTACACGTATAGTCTTATTATTCCGAATCCTGTGGGAATTTTAAAAATCCTGTCTTTATCCTTGTCTAAGTACTTTATAAAGGGAAGCTTAATACAAAATCTAGGCATTCTAGGTTGAGCGCCCACAATAACAAACGTGTAGCCCTATTTGTCCCGTTCCCGTGGGAATAAAAAAAAACCTGTTATCATCCTTGTCAACATCATAAAAGGAACCTCTATACGAAATTTCAGCTTTCTAGGTTGAGTGCCTGCGATAATACACTTACAGTCCTATTACTCCCTTTCCCGTGGGAATTTCATAAAATCCCATCTTTATCCTTGTCAACATCATAAAGGGAACCTCTATACAAAATTTCAGCTTTCTTGGTTGAGCGCCGGCGATAATACACTTACAGTCCTAATACTTCCCTTTCCTGTTACAATTTCATAAAATCCCATCTTTATCCTTGTCAACATTATAAAGAGAACCTCTATACAAAATTTCATCTTTCTAGGTTGAGCGCCTGCGATAATACACTTGCAGTCCTATTACTCCCTTTCCCGTGGGAATGTCGTAAAACCCCATCTTTATCCTTGTCAACATCATAAAGGAAACCTCTATACAAAATTTCAGCTTTCTAGGTCGAGCGCCCTCTATAATACACGTGTAGAGTTTACCACATTTCATCCCTCTAGTCTAGGGGTTGAATTTTGAAAAATCCTGAAACACGTACTTACTCATTTACCGCCAGGAGAATTCCTGCGAAGTTTTAAATAAAATGGTATAACCAATCTAGTTTCTTCATACTAACTTTGCACCCCCGTTTAACCCCCTAAGGGATGATTTTTGAGAAAAATATTTTACTCGTGTTTCATACCTTTCAATATTTTTTTCATTTTTTTTTTCATTTATTTATTTCACAAACAATATACATTGTGTTGAAATACAATAATAATAAAATATAAAATAATGTCAATAATGTAAAATCCAATAATAATAAAATATAAATGTCAATAATGTATGTAAAATCCAAAAATAATCTATATACAGGGTGTTTGGTAGAGGATTGAACATGGGATAATGGCAGAAAAGTGAGATGGTCTGCTACATGCTGAGCGAAAAAAATTTGATCTAGGGCCCATAGTTTTTTTAAAATGTTTTTTTTAAAATTTTCACCAAACTTTCTTCCTTCGTGAATTGAAAGTACTATAACTTTTTTTTTATTGGATTAATCGGCCAGTTTATTTTTTTATTCTTATATTAACTGTATGTAGCTTACTTTTAAATTGATATTTGTCGGTTAGAGTTACCACAAAAAATGATATGAGTCTTCAAACATCAAAACTACGAAAAGTACACGCCGAGCGTTCAACTTTGGACTGCTGTAAAAAAAAACTAAAAGTGGTACTGCAGTTCTAATTCTAGGAAAACAGCTCTAGTTCATACCCTTTGGAATGGTATTCAATTTACATAGTATTTTTTTTTCTAAGTAGTCTTTTTCGTACATTATACATGAAATTGACCATTTCTGACAAAAATCCTTTAAAGAAAATAAATCAAAATAATGTTACGAAACGGGATGGTTACACAAGGCAGGTAGAAACGTTAACGTTTTTCTTAATCAATATCAGCATCCGTTCTTCCTTTTTCACTCTTCATAGGTGGGCAATGCATCCAAGACCATTTCTAACAAAAATCCTTAGAAAATAAATCAAAATAATGTTACGAAACATAGAGCGGGATGGTTACACAAGGCAGGTAGAAACGTCAATATCAGCATCCGTTCTTCCTTTTTCACTCTTCATAGGTGGGCAATGCATCCAAGACCTTGTAGTGATGAAGAGTGGTAAGTGGTAAGCAATCACCGCTGCCTATTGACATCTACGATTTTTTTAATGACACGAAGAGGACAAACTAGCTAGCAAGTCACCTGATGGTAAGCAATCACCGCTGCCCATAGACATGCACAACTTTTTTTTTGACACGAGGAGGACAAACAAGCACCTTATGGTAAGCAATCACCGACTACAATGAAAAAGGAAGGACCGGGGAAGGAAAGTTAATAAGGGAGTAGGAAACAGGAGGTGTATCAGGCTTCCGGCTCTCTCACTCATCCTACGAAACACGGGGGACATACGAGGTACTGCCCCGGTCAAGCCTGCCCATTTACGAGCTACTACTAGTTCATAGTAGTGGCTACGCTCTACCACTTCACCACTACAAGGTCTTGGATGCATTGCCCACTTATGAAGAGTGAAAAAGGAAGAACGGACTGATAATGATGAACCGTAACCATCTCGCTCTATGTTTCGTAACATTTTTTTGGTTTATTTTCATTAAAGTATTTTTGTCAGAAATGGTCAATTTCATGTAGAAAGTACGAGAAAGACTACTTAGAAAAAAATAAACTATACAAATTACATACCATTCGAAAGGGCATGAACTAGAGCTGTTTTCTTATAATTAGAACTGTTGTACCACTTTTAGTTTTTCTTTTAACTGCAGTCCAAAGTTGAACGCTCGGCATGGACTTCTCGCCTTTTTGATGTTTGAGGGCTCATAATTTTTTTCCTGGTAACTCTAACCAACAAATATCAATTTAAAAGTAAGCTACATTCAATTAAGATAAAAATAAAAAAATAAGATGGACGATTGATCCAATAAAAAAAAAGTTATAGTACTTCAAATTCACGAAGGAAGAAAATTTGGTGAAAATTAAAAAAAAATCATTTAAAAAAAACTATGGGCCCTAGGTCAAATTTTTTTCGCTCAGCATGTAGCAGACCATCTCACCTTTCTGCCATTATCCCATGTTCAATCCTCTACCAAATTATATATATAAAAGAGAAAATCACTGACTGATTCATCACGAAATCTCCGAAACTACAAGTGCCAGGAGTCTCAAATTTTGCATGGGGGTTCCTTTTGGGGCGTAGGTGCTCACTAAGAAGGATTTTTGGAAATTCATCCCCTAAGGGGGTAAAACGGGGATGCAAAGTTAGTATGAAACTGCCGTTTTTGAAGTTATTCGAATGAAATTCAGCATGAAGGTTCTTTATTGAAAGGCATGAAACACGAGTAAAATATTTTTTTCAAAATTCATCCCTTAGGGGGTTAAACGGGGGTGCAAAGATAGTATGAAACTTTGCTGTTTTTGAAGTTATTCGAATGAATTTCAGCATGAAGGTTCTTTATTGAAAGGCATGAAACACGAGTAAAATATTTTTTTCAAAATTCATCCCTTAGGGGGTTAAACGGGGGTGCAGAGATAGTAGAAACTTTGCCGTTTTTGAAGTTATTCGAATGAATTTCAGCATGAAGGTTCTTTATTAAAAGGCATGAAACACGAGTAAAATATTTTTCTCAAAAATCATCCCTTAGGGGGTTAAACGGGGGTGCAAAGTTAGTATGAAACTTTGCCGTTTTTGAAGTTATTCAAATGAAATACAGCATTAAGGTTCTTTATTGAAAGGCATGAAACACGAGTAAAATATTTTTCTCAAAAATTATCCCTTAGGGGTTAAACGGGGGCGCAAATCTCGTATGAAACTTTGCCGTTTTTGAAGTTATTTAAATGAAATTCAGCATTAAGGTTCTTTATTGAAAGGCATGAAACACGAGTAAAATATATTTTTCAAAATTCATCCCTTAGGGGGTTAAACGGGGTCACGGAAGTATCTTAGTTCCCGTGGCCCCGTCCATCTAGGCGGATGAGGTGGCAGTCAGTCAGGTTTTTAGTCGGTATACCCAAGTGGCATTTAGGGGGAGCCCGACAGACCCCCGTCGCTTCCCCAGCGGCGGGACATGCAGTAATGCATTTTCCTGACTATAAACAAAAAAAAAAAAAAAGGGGGTTAAACGGGGGTGCAGAGATAGTATGAAACTTTGCCGTTTTTGAAGTTATTCAAATGAAATACAGCATTAAGGTTCTTTATTGAAAGGCATGAAACACGAGTAAAAAAATTTTTTTAAAAATTATCCCTTAGGGGTTAAACGGGGGGCGCAAATTTCGTATGAAACTTTGCCGTTTTTGAAGTTATAATGAAATTCAGCATTAAGGTTCTTTATTGAAAGGCATGAAACACGAGTAAAATATATTTTTCAAAATTCATCCCTTAGGGGGTTAAACGGGGGTGCAGAGATAGTATGAAACTTTGCCGTTTTTGAAGTTATTCGAATGAATTTCAGCATGAAGGTTCTTTATTAAAAGGCATGAAACACGAGTAAAATATTTTTCTCAAAAATCATCCCTTAGGGGGTTAAACAGGGGTGCAAAGTTAGTATGAAACTTTGCCGTTTTTGAAGTTATTCAAATGAAATACAGCATTAAGGTTCTTTATTGAAAGGCATGAAACACGAGTAAAATATTTTTCTCAAAAATTATCCCTTAGGGGTTAAACGGGGGCGCAAATTTCGTATGAAACTTTGCCGTTTTTGAAGTTATTTAAATGAAATTCAGCATTAAGGTTCTTTATTGAAAGGCATGAAACACGAGTAAAATATATTTTTCAAAATTCATCCCTTAGGGGGTTAAACGGGGGTGCAGAGATAGTATGAAACTTTGCCGTTTTTGAAGTTATTCGAATGAATTTCAGCATGAAGGTTCTTTATTAAAAGGCATGAAATACGAGTAAAATATTTTTCTCAAAAATCATCCCTTAGGGGGTTAAACGGGGGTGCAAAGTTAGTATGAAACTTTGCCGTTTTTGAAGTTATTCAAATGAAATACAGCATTAAGGTTCTTTATTGAAAGGCATGAAACACGAGTAAAATATTTTTCTCAAAAATCATCCCTTAGGGGGTTAAACGGGGGTGCAAAGTTAGTATGAAACTTTGCCGTTTTTGAAGTTATTCAAATGAAATACAGCATTAAGGTTCTTTATTGAAAGGCATGAAACACGAGTAAAATATTTTTCTCAAAAATCATCCCTTAGGGGGTTAAACGGGGGTGCAAAGTTAGTATGAAACTTTGCCGTTTTTGAAGTTATTCGAATGAAATTCAGCATGAAGGTTCTTTATTGAAAGGCATGAAACACGAGTAAAATATTTTTTTCAAAATTCATCCCTTAGGGGGTTAAACGGGGGTGCAAAGATAGTATGAAACTTTGCTGTTTTTGAAGTTATTCGAATGAATTTCAGCATGAAGGTTCTTTATTGAAAGGCATGAAACACGAGTAAAATATTTTTTTCAAAATTCATCCCTTAGGGGGTTAAACGGGGGTGCAGAGATAGTAGAAACTTTGCCGTTTTTGAAGTTATTCGAATGAATTTCAGCATGAAGGTTCTTTATTAAAAGGCATGAAACACGAGTAAAATATTTTTCTCAAAAATCATCCCTTAGGGGTTAAACGGGGGCGCAAATCTCGTATGAAACTTTGCCGTTTTTGAAGTTATTTAAATGAAATTCAGCATTAAGGTTCTTTATTGAAAGGCATGAAACACGAGTAAAATATATTTTTCAAAATTCATCCCTTAGGGGGTTAAACGGGGTCACGGAAGTATCTTAGTTCCCGTGGCCCCGTCCATCTAGGCGGATGAGGTGGCAGTCAGTCAGGTTTTTAGTCGGTATACCCAAGTGGCATTTAGGGGGAGCCCGACAGACCCCCGTCGCTTCCCCAGCGGCGGGACATGCAGTAATGCATTTTCCTGACTATAAACAAAAAAAAAAAAAAAGGGGGTTAAACGGGGGTGCAGAGATAGTATGAAACTTTGCCGTTTTTGAAGTTATTCAAATGAAATACAGCATTAAGGTTCTTTATTGAAAGGCATGAAACACGAGTAAAAAAATTTTTTTAAAAATTCATCCCTTAGGGGGTTAAACGGGGGTGCAGAGATAGTATGAAACTTTGCCGTTTTTGAAGTTATTCGAATGAATTTCAGCATGAAGGTTCTTTATTAAAAGGCATGAAACACGAGTAAAATATTTTTCTCAAAAATCATCCCTTAGGGGGTTAAACAGGGGTGCAAAGTTAGTATGAAACTTTGCCGTTTTTGAAGTTATTCAAATGAAATACAGCATTAAGGTTCTTTATTGAAAGGCATGAAACACGAGTAAAATATTTTTCTCAAAAATTATCCCTTAGGGGTTAAACGGGGGCGCAAATTTCGTATGAAACTTTGCCGTTTTTGAAGTTATTTAAATGAAATTCAGCATTAAGGTTCTTTATTGAAAGGCATGAAACACGAGTAAAATATATTTTTCAAAATTCATCCCTTAGGGGGTTAAACGGGGGTGCAGAGATAGTATGAAACTTTGCCGTTTTTGAAGTTATTCGAATGAATTTCAGCATGAAGGTTCTTTATTAAAAGGCATGAAATACGAGTAAAATATTTTTCTCAAAAATCATCCCTTAGGGGGTTAAACGGGGGTGCAAAGTTAGTATGAAACTTTGCCGTTTTTGAAGTTATTCAAATGAAATACAGCATTAAGGTTCTTTATTGAAAGGCATGAAACACGAGTAAAATATTTTTCTCAAAAATCATCCCTTAGGGGGTTAAACGGGGGTGCAAAGTTAGTATGAAACTTTGCCGTTTTTGAAGTTATTCAAATGAAATACAGCATTAAGGTTCTTTATTGAAAGGCATGAAACACGAGTAAAATATTTTTCTCAAAAATCATCCCTTAGGGGGTTAAACGGGGGTGCAAAGTTAGTATGAAACTTTGCCGTTTTTGAAGTTATTCAAATGAAATACAGCATTAAGGTTCTTTATTGAAAGGCATGAAACACGAGTAAAATATTTTTCTCAAAAATCATCCCTTAGGGGGTTAAACGGGGGTGCAAAGTTAGTATGAAACTTTGCCGTTTTTGAAGTTATTCGAATGAAATTCAGCATGAAGGTTCTTTATTGAAAGGCATGAAACACGGATAAAATATTTTTCTCAAAAATTATCTCTGAGAGGGTTAAACGGGGGTGCAAAGTTAGTATGAAACTTTGCCGTTTTGAAGTTATTCGAATGAAATTCAGCATGAAGGTTCTTTAGACGATACGAAGTTCGCCGGGTCAACTAGTGAGATATAAATGTCAACAAATTAAAATAATATAGGTACTAAGTTGAAATCAAAGGCATGCCAGCAGTGTCATCTAAAAATTCATTGACGGAGTAGTAGCACTTTGTTATCAAAAAATGTTTTAATTTACTATTAAATTTAATACAGTAGACAATAGATTTCAATTCCATGGGTAATTTGTTAAATAATTTTACTGATTGAAAAAGCGCGCTGTCTTACAACATTTAAATTAGGTGACATTTTTGATACTAAGTCTTTCCTTCTTGTACTTTCTCTATATTTTCGTTCAGCATCGGTTTCGATTTCATGCATATGCTTCGATAAGTGACACAGCAGTACTAAGATGTACAAACACGGTACGGTCATTATGCCAAGAGTTTTGAAATGTTCTCGACAAGATTCTTGTTGTCGGATGCGAACTATGGTCCGTATTGCTCTTTTCTGTAGTATGAAGGCCTTCTTTATGTTATAGTCATAGCTTCTACCCCAGAACATGATGCTATAGCGTAGCTTTGATTCTATTAATGCATGGTATACCATTATGGCATACAACATACGACGCGCGCCGCGGCGCACTGCATACTAAGGAGCCCACGCGCCGCCGGCCGGTTTTACGTACATTATTTTTTTTTTTTTTTTTTTTTTTTTTTAATTTTTGTATGGACTAATCAGTTCGGGTGTACTGACACCCTTTACTGAGACACCGGACTGTTGCGGGAGCGTAGGGCTCTCACCGCCAAAAATTTACAGTGTCTGCCTAGGGGCGCCCCAGAGGGGGGCTCGAACCTCGGCCTATGGCGACACTGGGGGAAGGCGAACGGATTGGAGAGAAGCGGCCGGGCACGTGCCGGTACCGCGAAAACCGAGTCCCTACAGGGTGGCGCGACGCGCGGCCCCGCCGGCGGGGCCGATATGACGGACGTGTGTGTCTACTTTGTGTCGCGGAATCTAATTGTTTGTACGCCTCGATGGCGACTGTAATGGCGTCGTCCGGGTCGTTGAGGACGTGCCGCGGACGACGTTTGGACCTAATGGTGTCAGCCGGAGCGGGATAATCCCCTGCGGCTTTCACCAATGGATTGGGGTGATGGTCGAGAGAGTCGAAAAATCTGACTGAGCATTGCTTTAGGTGGTGCGAGATGGTCGGCACACCTAAGTCAATGTGGAGGTTTTTGTTCCGAATGAACCAAAGCCCACCGATGGCTTTGCGCAAAAACCTATTCTGGATGGTTTGCAGCCTGTGGATATGAGAGGGCGCGGCGTGGGCGAAAACTGGACTCGCGTAAGTCATTATCGGCCTAATGCACGTTGTGTAAATTCTCACCTTATTTCTAAGAGAGAGTTTACTACGCCCATTGAGCAGATAATATAGTCGGCCTAGCGCGAAAGCGGCGCGGTTGCGGACAATCTTAATATGGTCGCGGAAGGTGAGTCCCCTATCGAGTGTGACGCCTAGGTAGCGGACTTTCCTTTCCCAAGGGATCGGTTGTCCGAACATTTCGACTCTGGAGGAGGGATTTGGGGTGCTACCTCTAGCGAAGAGGATAGCGGCGCTTTTTTGAGGATTGACTTCGATGCGCCATTTCCTAAACCAGTCGCCAAGAGTATTGGCGGCAGTTTGGAGTGAGTCTATAATTGGGGGAATACTACGGGCTGAACAGTAGATGGCAGTATCATCTGCGAAGAGAGCGGTATGGGTCGCTAGTGGACTGGGTCTGAATTCGGGGAAGTCGCTTGTGTAAAGCGTGTAAAGGAGAGGCGAGAGCACGGACCCTTGTGGTACTCCGGCTCTAATGGTGTGAGGGGGGGATAGTGCCCCATCCACCCTATAGCGGAAAGAGCGGTTCGACAAGTAGTCTTGAATGATGAGCACAAGACGATTTGGCGTATTGAGTTTGTAGAGCTTATAAATAAGCCCGTTGTGCCAAACTTTGTCGAACGCCTTTGCCACGTCAAAGAAGAGAGCGCCCGTTTTATGCGGGCGGGATCTGTTCGCTCTCCGGTCCAACACGTGTTCGACTATGCGATGCACTTGTTGGACACAAGAGTGTTTGGCTCTAAAACCAAACTGCGCGTTAGGCAAGAGATTGTTGGCAAGGGAAAAATCTTTGAGACGTGCGAGAACTATGCGCTCATAGATTTTTCCTATTGAACTAAGAAGACTGATAGGGCGATAGCTCGAGGGCTGATCCTTGGGCTTGCCGGGTTTTGGAATGCCGATGACGGTGGCTTCCTTCCAAGTTTGGGGGAAAATGCTATTTTTGAGGGCTGCGTTAAAGATAGCAGTCAGGAGTAGTATAAGATGGGCGGGAAAGAGCTTGATGACTCTGTTAGAAATCCCGTCAGGCCCCGGGGCCTTCCTATTATGTAGGTCTTTGATAAGGGACTCTACCTCATCAGGGGTTACCGGCTCTAACGGAGGGTCGGCATCTGTAAGTGGGCTCGCGAGTTTGTTAGCTACCACAGTATCGACCTCGAGTAGGTGATCTGGATCAACTGGGAGTGTGCTAGGTGCACATTGTGCCTCAAGACTGGATGCTAAGCATTCAGCTTTTTCCTCGTCCTCGAAGGCGAGGGGGAGGGAGGGGTCTGACTGTACTAACGGGGGAGTGGCAGCCACTGTATCTGCCTTAAGGGCTCTGGCAAGTTTCCAGAAGGCTTGGTGAGATGGGACCAAGTTTGAGAGGGTCTCGTCCCACTGGTCGTTTCTAAGCTGTCTGATACGACGCTTAACCGCTGATTGAGCAGCGCGCATGCGGGCGCGGTTAGGCTCAGTGGGAGTGGAGAAGTAGGCCCTTTGGGCTCGGTTTTTCTCTGTTAACAGAGCACGCGCATCCGGCGGAAGTGTCCAGCGACGATGAGCGTTCACTGGGACACGCCGCGAGCAGTCGCTAACGACTTTCTGCACGTGCGCTGTTAACGAGTCAATAGCACCTATTGCATCGGGAATTGAGACAATTTCGTCTGGAATTGGATCTAACAAGGGGGACGAAATGGATTTGAGGCTTTCGCCTAACCTGACCCAGTCGGTCTTGATCATAGTGGGATCTGTGGCTGCCACATTGGGAATACTCACTCTGGGTGAGAGAGCAATGATGACAGGCCTATGGTCTGAGGTGAGTTCGGAGTGCACTTCTATTGAACTCAATCTAAGATTGATGTTCTTTAGGAGGGCTACGTCTAGGACGTCCGGACGATGTTCAACATTGTCCGGGTAATGAGTAGGGGACATGGGTGCTACAATGTCGAAATTGAGACTCTCTGAGAGTCGCTCGAGCTGTCTACCACGTTGGTTTGTGGTTAGGCTACACCAGGCAGGGTGCTTGGCGTTTAGATCACCCGCTATGATAATAGACGGGCCAAGATCTAGAAGGTTTTGTATGTCACTATCGAGTAGTGATCTGGGGTTTGAGGAGTTGGAGTTAGTGGGAGCTAGATAAGCTGACACTAAAAATATGGATTGGTGACCTGTCATTCCTAATCTACAGACAGAGGCCTCAATGTGCACGAGATCTGGTGTATCCACAGGCGTGCAGTGTAATGTCGCTTTGTAGTAGATGAGAGTGCCACCGAGGGCAGAGACTGTGCGATCATTACGTATGATTTTATAATTCGCGATTTTGGGATCGCGAATTGATGGTTTAAGGAACGTCTCCTGGATGAGGAGGACGTCCAACTGATGGGTGTAGAGGAAGTCGGCTACCTCAGACCTCTGGGTGCGAAGCCCATTTGCGTTGAAGTAGCCGATTTTAAGGGAGGTCGGTTTGACTCTACTCGTATGGTGTAGGTCCATAATTATTTGTTAAAATTTTTGAGGGCAACGAACACGTCTGTGAATTGACAGACGGCCATTAGGAGAGCGTTGGGACTATTGGCGTGTTCATTGACCAACGCGGCCATGGCAAGAACCCTATCTATGTCTAGGGCGGCTGCGAGCTTGTAGAGCCCTTCGGTCCCGTTGGAAGGTGGCAGCGATGCCTTTACTGGGGGGGGTGGAGGTGTTGCGACTTCCACCGCCGCGGGTGCAGGCGTGCCTGAGGGGCTGGCCTGTGGAGGTGGGACCTTGTTGGTCTTGTAGCGCCACGAGGGCGACAGATTGAGTGGTGGCACCGGTGCCTTAGCTGTTGCCGGGGCGGCCTCGGCAGTTTGGGACTGAGGAGGAGGAGGAGGAGGAGCGAGGACTCTGGATGAGGAGGGAGTAGGCCTCCGGCTCTTTCCTTTGGGCGCTTTTGAGCACCCTCTGTAATTAGCCGGGTGCCCCACCTCCCCGCAATTTACGCAGCTTGGAGGTTCCAAGCATAGCGCGCGGTCTTTGGGGCGTGGACACTCCGGTGTTGAGTGGGCCCCGAGGCATTTGACACACCTGGGTGTGTTGTGGCAATTTCGGGCGGAGTGCCCGTACAATTGGCATCTGTGGCATTGACCCACAGTGCTTTTATGATGAGGGGTCTCGACAACGACCCCGGACAAGCCACAGACCTTTTTAACGTTGAAAATGGCTTTGGCCTCTTTGAGATTGGTCCTGTCTAGAATGGCCAGGACCATGTTGAAGGGGGCGGAAGGCCCACGGTGCATGCGGTGCACTTCGAGGATGGGCAGTTTTTGAGCCCGAAGGTCCTCGAGTACGTCATTGCACTCGAGTTCTTTGGGGATTCCGCGGATGACCGCGCGAAGGCGCCGGTCCTCCTCTAGACTCCAAGTGTGAAAGGTGATCGACATTGCGTCGAGAAGGCGGGTGAGGTTACGGTAGTCCGTGATGGACTCCGTTTTTAGGCGGATACCCTCAGTGCGGGTTTCCGCTATGAAAAAGATGCCATTTGCATCACATCGGGCCTTGATGGCCATCCACCTATGGCGGTTCGTGATAACGACCGCCGGTGGGCGCTGGGAGCGCTTGGGAGGGGTGGGGAGAGAAGCTCCCTCGGCACCCTGTTCAGCCGCGGGGGGCGAAGCGGGCGAGTCGGAGAGAGGGGCGGCCGGATTTGATACGGCGGCTAATTTGGCGGCCTTGTTGGCAGCGCCCTTGTTGCGCCTTGTGCGCTTGCGGCCTGAGGCCACAATGAAATCGTCCGAGTCGGACGAGGGGGCGGAACTCGAATCCGAAGATTCGGAAATGACCTCCATCTCGTCATCGGAGATCGAGGAGGAGGGTGCGGTGGCGGAGGGCGCGGTGGCGGAGGGCGCGGCGGCGGAAGTCGCTACTGCGGGGTGCACGGTGGTGGGGGGCGCAACGGTGGCGGAGGGCGCGGCGATGGAAGTCGCGGCGGCGGAGGGCTTGGTGGCCGAGGGCTTGGTGGCCTGAGGGGCCGGGCGGGGGCTGGCCAGGGGGGCCGAGGGGGCTGCGGCCTGAGGGGCCGAGGGTTTGGTGGCCTGAGGGGCCGGGCGGGCTGCTGCCTGAGGGGCCGGGGGGGGGGATTTTTTAATCTTGTCGAGCTCGGACTGCTCGTATGGGGACAGATCGTTCCATCGCCTTTCAATAAAGGCGATTAAAAGGTCTACACGCGGGTCGGTCGCCATGGCGACCGGCCTAGTAAGGGAAACCTACAGCTAAAACGAAATTATCGCAGTTCGTCGCGTCACGTTCCGCAAGGAAGAGCTGCGAAGAAACCTTGCGGCAGTCGTGCCTAATTTGGGAGCGCTCGGGGGGAGAACCCGAGGTGTGTAGTCCTAGTCCCCCGCGCCGGGTGAGGCGAGGGGGGTGCTTCTAGGGTGTGCCCTAAGCTTGTATGCCTCTGACCAATCTTAATGTGTCAGAGGGTCCCTAACTGCTTAAGGTTCGGAGGGTAGCTTCGAGCCGGAGCCCTAGGCGCCCAAGCCGTTCCCTAAGGATAGGAAGGAGGAAGGGGTGGGCGGGAGGGGGCGATAGCTAGTGTCGGTCAGGGGAGCCCCCTAGGCCGGTGGTTCTAGCCCCGTCCGGGTAACTGCTTCACCCTGAAGGGGATCGGCGAGTGCCCGGGTCGCACTCCTGGCTGTGCAAAGTTGGCACCGTGAGGTATCACACAGCCAGACCACAAAACTGTGGTTTTAATCGGCAAAAAACGCGCGAAAAACCGAAGAAACTCTAAAAATCACGATAATGCCTCCTTGTCTTAAAAAAGGCAAGGAGACACGTGTGTCGGAGCGGCGGTAGCGTAGCGCGGCGGCGGGGGGCGTGCGTAGCACGCGGGAGAAGCGTAGCGCGGAGGCACCGGGCACCGGACGTGTGACTCGGACGGCGTCGCGAGCACGAATGTGTGATTTTTTGTTTTTTTTTTTGTTTTACGTACAGAGCGAGCCGTGCATCTATATAGTATGACGTCACCACCAACCGGCGCTCGATCGTCGCGACGGCTTTGCGCGCCGCACGCGCTAGTGGCTTACGCTGATTGGACATAGTGTTTTCGAAATCTGATATAAATATAGGACGATTGTAAATAAAATCATTGACCATTTGGTATTCGTCTTTTACTCATCTCATCAACATCACAGATAGCCCCCACATATTGGTGACCCCGACGTAAACGATGGAAGAATACGACGACGCTCAAGCAGGTCTTGGACCTACAGCGAAGGCTTCAACGAGCAATGTAGATTTGGCAGCCGTATCTGTACAATCCAGACTACTACCGTTCTGGCGCGAGTATCCTCGTGCCTGGTTTGTCCAATTTGAAGCCGTCATCGACCCACTAAAGACCTCTGATGATCAAAAATACAGATACGTGCTACAACAGCTGCAGCCTACTGATCTTCAACAAATAACTGACATTCTCTACAAACCTCCAGCTACAGATAAATACAAGACAATTAAGAAACGCCTTTTGTCAATCTACGAGCCATCGGAGATCAAGAATTTTCAAAAGTTAGTCAGTGGCCTGGAACTTGGAGATCAAAAACCTACTCAGTTGCTACGGAGAATGAAAGAGCTAGGAGGTGCCATGCTTACCGAAGAGGGTTTGAAGATAGAATGGATGAATCAGCTGCCATCACAAATCCGTGTGGTACTATCTGTGAACACAGTATCATCCCTAGACATGCTTGCTGCTATGGCCGACAAGATGCTTGAATATTCGCCTGCGACGAACATCGCTTCGTTATCAGTTCCCGCAAAATCAACAGCTGAGTCACCTGCGCGCGCTTGCACGTGCGCCCACCGCCGAAGCGACGACACGACACTACTGAAGCGCACGCGCCCGCGTCAGCTGCCTATATCTCACGTCTAGACGTCATAACAAAACAGTTAGAAAAATTATCAATGGAAATAGATGAATTACGGGATAGAAGAGGATACCGCCGACCCTTTCGCTCCCATTCACGTTCACGATCAAGATCGACATCACGCAATAACAAAGTGAAACCCGGCGATGCATCATGTAAATACCATTATCGTTTTGGTGATAAAGCGAAGAAATGCGAATCACCTTGCGCTAGAAGGACTAAGAAGTCGGAAAACTAACTGCGACACCGACCGTGGCGGACGTCGGTGTGTCCCATACAAGCAACCGCCTTTGTGTCTTCGATATTGACTCCAGAGAGCGTTTCCTCGTCGACACTGGCGCCGAGATATCTGTTTTGGCTGTGAGAAACAAAAAGAAGCCTACTGACAACCGTTATCAGTTATATGCAGCAAACAACACGCCGATCAAAACATACGGAGAGAAGACATTGCAGCTCAACTTCGGTCTCCGTCGCCCATTTCGATGGACATTTATAATAGCCGACGTCAAGACATCTATCATCGGAGCTGATTTTCTGCGTCACTATCAACTGTTGGTCGACTTACACACGAAGAAACTGATAGACACCGTAACGAAACTCTCAATCGACGCATTGAAGCTCAACGTGATCTCTGAAACAGTACACATCATTAGTAGCAACCAGACATACTCAGAAATATTGAAGAAGTATCCCGACATCCTGAGGCCAATGTCACTGAAGTCTCCGCCGAAGCATGACACGTTTCATCACATTGAAACCACTGGACCTCCGCTTTACGCCCGCGCTCGCCCACTGCCTCCAGAGAAATATAAAGCAGCCAAAGAAGAATTTGAATCAATGGTGGAAAAAGGCATATGCAAACCATCTTCGAGTCCTTGGGCCAGCCCACTTCATGTAGTAAAGAAGAAAGACGGCGGACTACGTATATGTGGAGACTACAGAAGATTGAACACTGTCACACAGCCTGATCGATATCCGATTCCACGCATTCAAGACTTTACATATGTACTTCACAACAAGACTATTTTCACGAAGTTGGATATTCAGAAAGCATTTTATTACATTCCGCTTTCAAAGGAAGATGCACAGAAGACTGCAGTCATTACACCATTCGGACTATATGAATTCACCTGCATGCCGTTTGGACTACGAAATGCAAGCCAAACATTCCAGAGGTTTATGCATGAAGTACTCAGAGGTCAGAAGGATTGCTTCTGTTTTGTGGACGACATTCTTCTTTACTCCTCAAATCAAGAAGAACACAAGAAACTGCTACATCAAGTCCTAGAACGCCTAGACAGATTTGGCCTAACACTCAACGTCAACAAGTGCGAGTTTGCGAAAACAAGAATAAACTTCCTAGGCTACGAAGTATCAGCGGAAGGACTGAAGCCCACCGAAGAAAGAATAGAAGTCATCTCAAATTACCAACAACCGAAAACAATCATGGAATTGAGAAGATTTCTGGGCATGCTGAATTTTTATAGAGGCTGTTTACCGAAGCAAGCTGAAATGCAAGCCGAACTCAACAAGTTTTTACACAACACGAAAAAGAATGACAAGTCTCCAATTCAATGGACACCAGAAGCCGAGCAAGCTTTTATTAAATGCCGCCAAAGCATCTTAGAAGCAACGACTCTGACTTATCCAGTGCACGGCAGTGAACTCGTCATGATGACCGACGCCTCGGACTACAGTCTCGGCGGCGTTTTACAACAGAAAATCGACGGCAAACTCAAACCGTTGGCATTCTTCTCCAAGACGATGAGTGAGACGCAACGCCGCTACAGTGTCTACGACAAGGAACTACTTGCCATGTACGCAGCTACGAAACATTTCAGACGACTCACAGAAGGCTCAGATGTCACGATCTATACAGATTACAAACCGCTGACTTACGCGCTGACTAAGTCGGCTAGCAGCAGCGACACACCACGACGAGAACGCCAACTACACTACATCAGCCAGTTTTGTTCGCGCATCTTACATGTACATGGGGAACAAAACACAGTTGCGGATGCCTTATCCCGACTAGAAGAAATTGATTGTCCATCCACACTAGACTACAATCAAATAGCAATCGATCAATCAAGCGATGAAGAACTCAAGAACTTGCGCAAACAGACAAACTTGAAGTTCATCGACATTGCTCTACCGGGAATGCAATGGCCAATCACATGCGAGAATTCAACTGGGACTGCGCGGCCATACCTACCTACCGCGCATCGCTACACTGTTTACAAAGCGCAACACGACTTGTGTCATCCAGGCGTACGAACTACACGTAAACAAATAACATCGAAGTTTTTCTGGCCCTCCATGAACAAAGACATCGGCGTATGGGCAAGAGCGTGCATTGGTTGTCAAAGAGCGAAGATAAATCGTCACACAGTAACTCCTCTTGGCAAATTCCAGCATGCAGGAAGATTTGAACATATACACATCGATATTGTTGGACCGCTGCGAATATCTAACGAGTGCCGCTACTGCATAACAATGATCGATCGCGGTACTAAATGGCCTGAAGCTGTACCTGTGAAGGAAATAACTGCCGACGTCGTTGCCAGGACACTCTATGAACACTGGATCACTCGTTTCGGATGTCCCTTGCGAATTTCAACAGATCAAGGCAGACAGTTTGAATCTGCACTCTTCAAGTCGCTACTGAAGCAATTAGGCATCACAAGAATTCGTACAACTGCCTACCATCCCCAATCAAACGGATTAATTGAGCGATGGCATCGTGTTATGAAAGCTGCAATAATGGCAAGAGGAAACACAATACACTGGACGGAGGAACTACCTACAGTGTTATTTGGCCTGCGCATCGCCCTCAGAGAAAACAACACCTGCACTACTGACATATGGTTCGACGTTGCGATTACCATCAGACCTCGTACAGCCATCTAAAACGAAAATGGAAGATCCTGAGTGCATCCGCAACCTCACAGCAGCCATGACGTCTCTTCAGCCTACAGCAGACAATCACGCAACGCAGCGAACACCATTTGTGCACAAAGAACTACCCACATGCACACACGTATTCGTGAGAAACGACACCGTCCGCGCGCCGCTAGTACCTCCATACGACGGCCCGTACTTAGTCATGGAACGACAAAACAAGTTTTTTAAGATTCAACTGCCGAACAAGACAGCAATGATTTCGTTGGACAGGCTAAAACCAGCGCACGTACTACAAGAACACAACACGAGTGATACAAGTCCCACATCATCAGCACAGACGGCAGAGAAAAACAACACTCCAGCTCCATACATCACGAGATACGGCCGCACAGTTAAGAAAACCATACGCTTCGCTTGAAGGGGAGAGATATGGCATACAACATACGACGCGCGCCGCGGCGCACTGCATACTAAGGAGCCCACGCGCCGCCGGCCGGTTTTACGTACAGAGCGAGCCGTGCATCTATATAGTATGACGTCACCACCAACCGGCGCTCGATCGTCGCGACGGCTTTGCGCGCCGCACGCGCTAGTGGCTTACGCTGATTGGACATAGTGTTTTTGAAATCTGATATAAATATAGGACGATTGTAAATAAAATCATTGACCATTTGGTATTCGTCTTTTACTCATCTCATCAACATCACAGATAGCCCCCACACCATCTTTAGGTGGGCTGTATCTATTTCATCCCTTAGACTTCGTAGCACATAGCATGCGGAGCTTATATATATAATAAAGAACCTTTATGCTGGAATTTCATTCGAATAACTTCAAAAACGGCAAAGTTTCATACTAAATTTGCACCCCCGTTTAACCCCCTGAGGGATGATTTTTGAGAAAAATATTTTACTCGTGTTTCATGTCTTTAAATAAAGAACCTTAATTCTGAATTTCATTTGAATAACTTCAAAAACGGCAAAGTTTCATACTAATTTGCACCCCCGTTTAATCCCCTAAGGGAGGATTTTTGAGAAAAATATTTTACTCGTAGTTCATGCCCTTCAATAAAGAACATTAATGCTGAATTTCATTTTAATAACTTTAAAAACGGCAAAGTTTCATACTAACTTTGCGCCCCCGTTTAACCCCCTAAGGGATGTTTTTTGAGAAAAATATTTTACTCGTGTTTTATGTCTTTCAATAAAGAACCTTCATGCTGAATTTTATTCGAATAACTTCAAAAACAGCAAAGTTTCATACTAACTTGGCACCCCCATTTAACCCCCTAAGGGATGTTTTTTGAGAAAAATATTTTACTCGTGTTTTATGTCTTTCAATAAAGAACCTTCATGCTGAATTTCATTCGAATAACTTCAAAAACGGCAAAGTTTCATACTAACTTTGCACCCCCGTTTTACCCCCTTAGGGGATGAATTTCCAAAAATCCTTTCTTAGTGAGCACCTACGCCCCAAAAGGAACCCCCATGCAAAATTTTAGACTCCTGGCACTTGTAGTTTCGGAGATTTCGTGATGAATCAGTCAGTGATTTTCTCTTTCATTATATATATAGATAGACTAGCTGACCCGGCAAACTTTGTTCCGCCTTAGAGGCACTACCTTACCCTACCCCTACCCTACCCTACCCAACCCCTACCCTACCCCTAATCGAGTTTTCATTGTTTTTAAGATGTATTCTGCTATTCGGGACGGAAATAAATCCAACAAATCAAAAACCATGGCAATCGGTCCAGCCGTTCTCGAGTTATAAGTGTTGTAACAAACACGACTTTCTTTTATATATATAGACTAGCTGTTACCCGCGGCTCCGCCCGCGTGGTCAAGCGAAAATGCCAATAAGTTCGTTCCCGTGGGAATTAAAATAAAAAAAACTACTTTATCTTTAGTTGTCAACATCATAAAGGGAACCTCTATACAAAATTTCAGCTTTCTAGGTTGAGCGCCTGCGATAATACACTTCAAATTAAAAAATTTGAAGTGTATTATCGCAGGCGGCAGGGCAGACCTCTAGGGGTTGGATTTTGAAAAATCCTGAAACACGTACTTACTCATTGACCGCCAGGAGTATTCCAAATCAAAATTTGGGGTGGTTGTCGGGATACCTCCACGTGGTCCACCCCGGGCAACGCCGGCGCGTCCTTGCCGGCGGCTGAAGTCCCGACACGTGGGTCGCTCCTCCCTGCGCTCGAGTTGCGGCGAGCCGCGGGTTGAGGGGGACGAGCGGGGTCCGGTCCCTGCGTTTCGCCGGGTGCGGGTTGCAGGCGGACGGGTGTGTCCACTCCCTGCGCTCGGCTCGCGGGTTGACGCGGACGCCCTAGTGGGCGCCGGCCTAACCAGCCGGCGTGCGGCGCATACCGTAACCCGTGGGTCCTCCACCCACGGGCCGGGGGCCTTGGCTTAACCGCCCGAGCCGCGAGGAAGACAACCTCTATAAAAATCACGAGCGGAGCTGACGGCCGCGCCACGCTGAATAAGTGTGGTGTGGCCGTTGGCTGGCGGTCGGCACAGTGGGTGCGATCGCCGAGTGGACGGGGACCATAGCCCAGCCGAGACGGCGGGCCGGGGAAGGCCCGTCGTCTTGAGGGAGCGATGGTCCTCGGTGTCGGCAGTGCACCTGGATGCGGTGTACTGCTGACGGAGCGTATCGGGGGCGAGCGGGTCCGGCTGGTACCTTGGCCGGACGGCCCTGGCGGGGTCGCGGTTGTATCCCAGTTTCCCGTGGCCCCGCCACACAGGGCAAGAGGCATCCCGTCAGTTTTTTAGTGGTAAGTTCCACAGTCCCCACCGCGTGCTCCCCGGGCGGTGGGGCTGCCACAAAGCATTTTTCTGACGTATAAAAAAAAAAAAAAAAGGAGTATTCCAAATTTAAATGGTCTAACTAATCTAGTTTTTTCATACTAACTTTGCGCCCCGTTCAACCCCCTAAGGGATGAATTTTGAAAAAAATATTTTACTCCTGTTTCATGCCTTTCAGTAAAGAACCTTCATGCTGAATTTCATTCGAATAACTTCAAAAACGGCAGTTTCATACTAACTTTGCACCCCCGTTTAACCCCTAAGGGATGATTTTTGAGAAAAATATTTTACTCGTGTTTCATGCCTTTCAATAAAGAACCTTCATGCTGAATTTCATTCGAATAACTTCAAAAACGGCAATGTTTCATACTATCTTTGCACCCCCGTTTAACTCCCTAAGGAATGAATTTTGAAAAAAATATTTTACTCATGTTTCATGCTTTTCAGTAAAGAACCTTAATGCTGAATTTCATTTGAATAACTATAAAAACGGCAAAGTTTCATACTAACTTTGCGCCGCCGTTTAACCCCCTTAGGGGATGAATTTCCAAAAATCCTTTCTTAGTGACCTACGCCCCAAAAGGATACCCATTGCTACCCCCATGCAAAATTTGAGACTCCTGGTACTTGTAGTTTCGGAGATTTCGTGATGAATCAGTCAGTGATTTTCCCTTTTATATACAGGGTGTTTGGTAGAGGATTGAACATGGGAGAATGGCAGAAAGGTGAGATGGTCTGCTACATGCTGAGCGAAAAAAATTTGACCTAGGGCCCATAGTTTTTTTTAAATGATTTTTTATTTTATTTTAACCAAACTTTCTTCCTTCGTGAATTTGAAGTACTATAACTTTTTTTTTATTGGATCAATCGTCCAGCTTATTTTTTTATATCTTAACTGAATGTAGCTTACTTTTAAATTGATATTTGTTGGTTAGAGTTACCAGGAAAAAAATTATGAGCCCTCAAACATCAAAAAGGCGAGAAGTCCAGGCCGAGCGTTCAACTTTGGACTGCAGTTTAAAAAAAACTAAAAGTGGTACAGCAGTTCTAATTATAGGAAAACAGCTCTAGTTCATGCCCTTTCGAATGGTATGTAATTTGTATAGTTTATTTTTTTCTAAGTAGTCTTTCTCGTACTTTCTACATGAAATTGTCCATTTCTGACAAAAATACTTTAATGAAAATAAATCAAAAAAATGTTACGAAACATAGAGCGGGATGGTTACGGTTCATCATTATCAGCATCCGTTCTTCCTTTTTCACTCTTCATAGGTGGGCAATGCATCCAAGACCTTGTAGTGGTGAAGAGTGGTAGAGCGTAGCCACTACTATGAATGAACTAGTAGTAGCTCGTAAATGGGCAAGCTCGACCGGGGCAGTACCTCGTATGTCCCCCGTGTTTCGTAGGATGAGTGAGAGAGCCGGAAGCCTGATATACCTCCTGTTTCCTACTCCATTATTAACTTTCCTTCCCCGGTCCTTCCTTTTTCATTCCGTCATAGGTGGGCAACGCATCCAAGATTTTGTAGTCGGTGATTGCTTACGATAAATGAAATGAAATGAAATGAAATGAAATCGTTTATTTCAGAAATTAGACCTTCACAGGCACTTTTTCTTGTCATTTACAACTTGTTTAAATAAAAAAAATAAACTACGTTATATACTACCACCATTTCGGACACAAGCAAAATGGCAACCGGTAAAAAGAAATGGCGAAAGAAAACCGGTTACGGCCTTTTTTGTCATTTTGTACTTTTTTTTTTTTTTTTTTCTTTTCTTTTTTTTTTCCACTCATTAGTTACAATGTAGGTATAAGTACATAAAAATTTATAAGAAGAATACGCGGAATGTTATACACAATGGTGTGGAATGAACAAGTCTTAAATCTACAATAAAATAAAAAAAGTCAGTACTGACAAGAGTGAGCAGACCAGTCCCCCCAGGCAGCACCCGTTCACGAGTTGACGCGAGAGTCAGCCATCGCTGTGCTCAACCATATTAGAGGGAACTCAGCGACCCGACTCCCGACGCCACCACCAGTTTGGACATTTAAGCGAGCATGACATACTCAACCCTATCAGACTTTGTCCCAAATATATAATCTATGTATTAGTAAAATGTCCATCACCATTGTGGACAACACTTCGACGCGTGTATATAAGGTGCTTGTTTGTCCTCCTCGTGTCAAAAAAAAAGTTGTTCATGTCTATGGGCAGCGGTGATTGCTTACCATCAGGTGACTTGCTAGCTAGTTTGTCCTCTTCGTGTCATTAAAAAATCGTAGATGTCAATAGGCAGCGGTGATTGCTTACCACTGACCACTCTTCACCACTACAAGGTCTTGGATGCAATGAAGAGTGAAAAAGGAAGAACGGATGCTGATATTGATTAAGAGAAACGTTAACGTTTCTACCTGCCTTGTGTAACCATCCCGCTCTATGTTTCGTAACATTATTTTGATTTATTTTCTTTAAAGGATTTTTGTCAGAAATGGTCAGTTTCATGTAGCATGTACGAAAAAGACTACTTAGAAAAAAAAAACTATGTAAATTGAATACCATTCCAAAGGACATGAACTAGAGCTGTTTTCCTAGAATTAGAACTGCAGTACCACTTTTAGTTTTTTTTTAACAGCAGTCCAAAGTTGAACGCTCGGCGTGTACTTTTCGTCTTTTTGATGTTTGAGGACTCATATCATTTTTTGTGGTAACTCTAACAGACAAATATCAATTTAAAAGTAAGCTCTATTATCTATATACAGGGTGTTTGGTAGAGGATTGAACATGGGATAATGGCAGAAAGGTGAGATGGTCTGCTACATGCTGAGCGAAAAAACATTGACCTAGGGCCCATAGTTTTTTTTAAATGATTTTTTTAAAAATTTTCACCAAACTTTCTTCCTTCGTGAATTTGAAGTACTATAACTTTTTTTTTATTGGATCAATCGGCCAGTTTATTTTTTTATTCTTATATTAACTGTACATACAGTTAATATAAGACTGTACATACAGTTTTTTATTGGATCAATCGGCCAGTTTATTTTTTTATTCTTATATTAGGGTGATTCTTGGAAATGCGATTATTCGGTTGATTCCACTGGCTAGTTTTTTTTTTCAAAATATAATGAAACCTGGTACTACACGTAAAAATAGGCTAAACCTGAAGTATAAATTTCGAATAGGCACTCATTTTGAACCTATAAATTCCAAGATATTAGACATTAAAAAAATCCTGACCAGGGGAATCAATTAATAGTTACAGGGGAATCAAAAATCAATAACTCTGTACTTTTTTTAAAGAAATTGTAAGTTTTTACATATCAAAAATTACAAAATTAATTCTCAGTTATACATATCTAAATAAAATTAACAAATGTGAACATGTATTCTTCAATTTTCAGATATTATTATCTACTTTTGTAAACAATCGTCTGACATAGGTACATAAATATCTAATAATCTATTGGTGTCGTAATCACATTCGTGTTCCTTGAGAGCACCCCATTTGTACAACATTATTGTCATATTCCTGCAATAAAAAAAGGAATATTAGGAAAATTGCGAAATTTTAGAAATGTTTTACAAAAATAAAGTTTAAAAAAATGTTACTTAATCCAGCTTAAGAACAACAAGGCGCCAGGCGAGGACGGAATCACAGCAGAGCTTCTGATAACGGGTACACCGGTGCTTAAAGTCCTGCAGAAGCTCTTTAATTCCGTGTTGGTCGAGGGCAAAACGCCCGAGGCGTGGAACAGAAGCGTGGTGGTTCTGTTCTTTAAAAAGGGCGATAAAACCATCTTAAAGAATTATACCACATCCATACGCTGCGACAGATTGTACAGAAGACCGAAGAGTACAATCTGCTATTATGCTTAGCGTTTGTGGACTATGAGAAAGCCTTCGATTCGATCGAGACATGGGCCGTGCTACAGTCTCTCCAGCGATGCCGCATAGACTGCAGGTATATCGAACCTTTGACGTACTTATACAAAAACGCCATCATGTCAGTCCAAGTACAGGAACAGAACACGAAAGCAATCTCATTACACAGAGGCGTGAGACAGGGAGATGTCATATCTCTGAAACTGTTCACGACCGCTCTGGAAGATGCCTTCAACTTTTGGACGAGAAAGAATGCGGCATCAACGTCAACGGCGAGTATATCACTCACCTTCGATTTGCCGATGACATCGTGGTCGCTGGAGGACCTCAGCACCATGCTCGAAGGCCTCAATTGAGTTTCCCAACAGGTGGGTCAAAAAATGATCATGGTCAAGACGAAAATCATGTCGAATATCCATGTCGCACCCGCCCCGGTCTCAGTTGGGAGCTCGATCCTCGAAGTTGTTGACGAGTACGTATACCTTGGACAAACCATCCAATTAGGTAGGTCCATCTTCGAGAAAGAGGTCAATCGACGAATCCGACTTGACTGGGCAGCTTTCGGGAAATTACGGCATATCTTCTCGTCCAAAATTCCTCAGTGCTTGAAACGAAGAACCTTCGAGCAATGTGTGTTGCCAGTGATGACCTATGGATCGTAAACGTGGTCGCTCACTATGAGCCTCATAAGAAGGCTATGGGTCACTCAGCGAGCCATGGAAAGAGCTATGCTCGGGGAGATCGAATCAGAAATGAGGAGATCCGTAGCAGAACCAAAATAACTGACATAGCCACTGACATAGCCAAACACTGAAGTGACAGTGGGTAGATCACATAGCGCGCAGAACCGAAGGCCGATGGGGCAAAAGGGTTCTGGAATGGCGACCACGTACCGGCAAGCGCAGCGTAGGACACCCGCCTACAAGGTGGTCAGACGACCTAAGGAAAGTCGCAGGAAGCCGCTGGATGCAGGCCGCTGCCAGCAGGTCGCACTGGAGACGTTTGGGGAGGCCTAGTTGACTTCTTGTGGCTGAGATGATGATGATGAAATAATTTTTCAGTCAAAAACTTTATCACATTTTGATTTCACTGACCTTAGAAACAGAGTAATCAATGTCAGGGAATCAAAAAATGTAGCAAAATTATCGATTGTCGCTAAATGACTGTATCTAGTACAATAACCTTTACACCCTAGGTAGTCATTAGAGTGGCGATAGTGCATAATTTTTTTTAGTCTTCTAATAAAATTAATTGATGGTAAAATTGAGGTCAAAGTAATCAACGATGTACCAAACCAAACCCAGTGGAATCAGATACTTACCTTTATATTTCTGGAATGCAGCAAGCAGCCGCGCATCTCTTCCCTCGACACTCAAAACATGACTGACGGTTAACGCTCGGGGGGTACACATTGCTTCCAAATTGTGTCACTAAGGACGTACGTACATTTTAGTGATGTACCAGTGGAATCACTGCTAAGGCCCGGACAACATTAAAAAAATTCATATAATTAAATGTACTATAAATACGTGGTTCATCTATTTTATTTATTAATTCTTATCAATTTGGGATCTAATATAAAATATTGAAATATCTATGAACTGAATGGAAAAAATGATATGGATGATATTGTGTACAAATTTGGAGTACGGACACGCCAGTGGAATCAATTTTTAACACTTCAGATATTTTTTTTACTCACTTTGTTTTATATTTTTCTTAATTATCGTAGTGACTCAGTTAGATTACAGTTTAAATTTTAATAAAAAAAATACTTCATACGCTTATTTCAATTATACTTACACTTTTTACTTCCGGACAACGAAAATCCAGGTTTTCAAGAAACACCCATTAACTGTACATACAGTTAATATAAGAATAAAAAAATAAACTGGCCGATTGATCCAATAAAAAAAAAGTTATAGTACTTCAAATTCACGAAGGAAGAAAGTTTGGTGAAAATTTTTAAAAAAATCATTTAAAAAAAACTATGGGCCCTAGGTCAATGTTTTTTCGCTCAGCATGTAGCAGACCATCTCACCTTTCTGCCATTATCCCATGTTCAATCCTCTACCAAACACCCTGTATATAGATAATAGATATGAGGATCATAATGCGAGGCTTTTATGAGTTCTGAGCGTAGTTTGCAGAACATACAGCTTTCGCACTGATAGGAGATCACTCAACGCGTACAACATGTCTGTAGGGAATCTATAAGGTTTAAAGTGTATGACTTTTAGCAGGGATCTTTGTGCTCTCTCTAGTCCAAAAATTTTGTTTTTGTGGCACCCCACCCCAGACCGAAATACAGTAAGTTAATACAGACTGAGCAAGGGCAGTGTAAATTTGTTTCAAAAGATCCCCATCAGCTACGTGTCTTAAGTTTCTAAACATCCAGATGAGCTTCCTTATTCTGGTCATGACCAACTCTATATGAGCATGCCAAGACAGACGTTGGTCTACCATAATCCTCAGGTATTTTACACAACTTTGACGCTTAATAAAATTACAAGAACATGCTACCGAATTTGGGAAGCCACAAGTGTGTATTTGTATAGCATAGGTCGTAGATGGTTGAGAAGAGTTATAATTAGGAAAACATATGAAATTCGTCTTTTCGGTGTTCAGGGTTAAAAGGTTATAGTTGAGCCAGTTAGCTATTCGAGCAAGACCTTTTTGGGCATTGTTTTGTACAGCCTCCCAGGATTCACCCGTAAAAACTGCCACAGTATCGTCAGAAGTAGATTTTTCCTTCATCCATATCCATGCCACATAGGTTATTGATGTACTTATATCAGAAACAGAGTGGGTCCTAATACGCTTCCTTGCGGCACTCCAAAGGTGACTTCACACTGTTCACTAAGATATTCTCCTATCTTTACACGCTGTTTTCTATTGTGTAAGTAGTCTGTAAATAGTTGTAAAGGAATTCCACTTATGCCTATTCTCTCCAATTCATTCACAAGGTTTGTGACTGACACCGTGTCAAATGCTTTTTTCATGTCCAAAAATACTGTGACACATTTTTTGCTTTTATCTACAGTATTAGTAATAAGAGATGTGAGACCACTGCATCTTCCGTCGAAAGACCCCGTCTAAAACCATATTGTATTGGAGAAAGGATCTTATAAGTATTTAAGTAGCTCATTAGGCGTTTATTCATTAACTTTTCCAGTATTTTAGCTATAGGTGGTAGGACGGAAATAGGTCTGAAGTTACGGATATCAGTTTTGTCTCCCCTCTTGTGCACTGGTGTTATTATAGCAATTTTCAATTTTTACATCACATATCCTTATCCTTACTAATATTATAAATGAGAAAGTGAGTTTGTTTGTTATTCCTTCACGGCTTGACTAAGCAGCCGATCATTATGAAAATTTGCATACATATTGTTAGGGGTACAGAGCCCAACATAGGCTACTTTTTATCCCGTGAAAGTATGTCGTTCCAATGGGAAAATAATTTTTCTACTATAGAGGGCGCTGTATCGGCCAACAGATGGCGCCACAAGTCGCGCAATATGAATATGAATATGTCATAAAATTAACACGAGCGAAGCCGCGGGGAAAAGCTAGTTTTTTTATATTCTAGAGTGACTGCATAGAGTGTTTTCTTGTATGGCAGTAAATCTCTTCTTACATATCTCAGAAGTATGCTTTTTTCCTGAGTGTGTTGTGTTTAGATGGGTTTTTAAATTACTACTTTGATTAAAGCTCATAATAATATTACATGGCAGTAAATCTCTTCTTACATATCTCAGAAGAGTGTATTCTTAGATGAGATTTCAAATTACAACTTGTAGTAAATCCCTTGTAACATATCTCACACAGATAAGGCCTTTCTCCTGAGTGTGTTCTTAAGTGGTTTTTTAAAGTACCACTTTGATTAAATCTCTTATTACATATCTCACATTTATAAGGCTTTTCTCCTGAGTGTGTTCTTAAAAGGTTTGTTAAAGTACCACTATGATTAAATCTCTTATTACATATCTCACATTTATAAAACTTTTTTCCTGAGTGTTTTCTTAAATGAACTTTTAAATTACTACTTTGATTAAACCTCATATTACATAACTCACATTTATAAGGCTTCTCCCCAGAGTGTGTTCTTAAATGAGTTTTTAAATTACTATTTTGATGAAAGCTCATACTACATATCTCACATGTATAAGGCTTTTCTCCTGAGTGTGTTCTTAAATGTTTTTTAAAAGGACTACCATCCCCAAGTCTTTTCTTACATATCTCACATTTATAAGGCTTTTCTTCCGAATGTTTTCTTAAATGAACTTTGAAATTACTACTTTGATTAAAGCTCATATTACATATCTCACATTTATAAGGTTTCTCCCCGGAGTGTGTTCTTAAATGAGTTTTTAAATGACCACTTCGATTAAATCTCATCTTACATATCTCACATTTATAAGGCTTTTCTCCTGAGTGTGTTCTTAGATGGGTTTTTAAAGTACCATTTTCACTAAATCTTTTCTTACATAATAATATCTCGCATTTATATGGCTTTTCTCCAGAATGCATTCTTAGATGGGTTTTTAAATGACTAATTTGATTAAATCTCTTCTTACATATCTCACATTTATATGGCTTTTCTCCTGAGTGCGTTCTTAAATGTCTTGTTAAATCACTATTTTTATTAAATCTTTTATTACATATCGCACATTGATAAGGCTTTTCTCCAGAGTGTGTTCTTAGATGGGTTTTTAAATGACTACTTGTAGTAAATCCCTTGTTACATATTTCGCACATATTTGATTTATCTTTTCTTGTCAATGAAGACGCATTTAAACTACCTTTGTTATGACTCAATTGAATTTTAGATTTCATTAAATTATGATGTTCTATATGTTTAATAAGTAAACATTTATTATCAAATTTCGAGCCGCAATCGTCGCAAATATATTCAATGTCGGTTTGGTTACACGTAGTTTTGTTAATATTTTTTGGTTTTGGCGTTTTAATAATAACTGCGTTATTTATTTCTGTTTCCTGACATCTTGGTTGAATATTTGCGTTGATTTGTAAATTTGTTTTTTCATTTATATCCGTGTGTGTTACTTTCGTTTTCTTCATTGGAGGTTCACCTGTAAAATATGATAAATAAAATAACATGGGCAGTGATGAGTTAACGATTGGGTGACCCGTGCATGCAAATGCATTTTTTCTCCTATAAACTTGTATTTGTCACATACACAAAGAGAAGCGCATCTATTTATATGTACAGATTATTCAGTAGATATATTGTGTTTATAGTCGGGAAGTCGGGAATCGCAATATTATGAATGTGCAATGAAAGATTATGCTGCAATTTGTTAAAAACTTAAGAAAATTTGAATTTCGCGGGCCGCTTATTTTAATAAAATGTTTGTTGAAATTATTGTTGTGCGAATTTCTCACCATATTTAGCTGCGAGTCCCCGCGGCAGATTGTACTTGCGCAGAATTAGTTTCATTGTTCTGAAATTCAAAATGCAATATTAAAATACTAGCGAAACCCGCGCTTTTCGTCTACGTGTATTTACGCACAGCAGCGCCTTCTACTTTATAAAGTGCAGACTGTCAGACTTTGACCAAATCCTACGGGAATCACGCACTTTTCGGGATAAAAAGTTCTCTACGTGTTAAACCAAGGTACGTACGTACATACCAAATATCATAAACATTGGCCCAGCCATTTGAGCGCGAAGAAGTAACAAACAAACACCCCAACTTTCGCCCTTATAATATTAGTGGGGTTATCATTTTTACCTGCCACCACTGTCTATAGTATGTTTAGGTGAAGTAAGTATATGACATTTCCACGCCTCCAAAGTTTTAAATTGTATTTTGCAATCTTCACAAAACATCTGTGTAGCTGGGACGTTATGTTCTTCCGCCTGGAAATTTAAAAAAAAACTGTTACCCGCGGCCAACTATCTCTTTTATCTGAAGCAGTCTCTTTTTATTCCGTTTAGTTTGGCAAAATTGTTTGTTTCCTGAGGAAACAATTTGAGATAGGGTAGATAGCTATAAATCAAAAACTAAAGCTGTTAGAAAAAATTTCAACAGCTGGCAACAAATTTTTTCTAACAGCTTTTGTTTATGAGTTTATAGCTAATATCCTCATTCACTATTTTTACTTAGATTTTTGTTTTTTATTAGACACTAAAATATCGTTTTCACCTCACAAGCTCGGAAAGAATCTGTTTGTCATTCGAAATCTGAGCGCAAAAGTGCATTTTGTGCCCTAGCGTGGAAAGAATTTTTAAAATTCGAACCTTTCTATTCTATAATTTTTTATACCGCCAATCCTCTGAAAATGCATTAATACTTATTTCATGCCAGTGTGCCAACCTTATTTTTAAAATAATCAAACTGGCCAGCACGAAACCGCATGAAAAAAATAAACACTTATTTAAGACGCTACCGGTTCGTAAAATACCTATGAAGAGGTCTAGAAAAAACATTTTTTTTTAATGAAGTTCTTCAAAATAACGAATCAAAAAAATAATAGGTATTCTTGAGTACCTTGTCTAGTTAAATCATATCTTCAATACACAATTAGAATTACTTCACTCGATAAAAAAAATTATTTAAAATTCCACTTTTTTAAAACAAATAACTTATTTTAAACTTACTTCTGACACGTTTTTAGATTTGAAACTTAATTATCCTTTTAGTTATTAATTGAACTAGTCAATTCATGCAAAATAACTTTAGAAAGATTACATGGCATTTTTATATCATATTTTATACACAAAAATACGGAGTCAAAGCGTGAGTTCGCGTTACTCAGTCCGGTCGCAGACCTTATCGACGTCGGACGTGTGTCAAATTTTCCGCCATCACCGCCGCGCTCGCAATTCGATTACGTAGAATAATTGTTGGTGAAAATGGGTAACAAATGCAATAAAAAAAGGAAAAACAGTGTGGAACCATTTCTTGTTGGACCAACTATTATGCACAAAATAAGTATTCCTGTTGGCACAACTACTTTTTTTGCTGTTTCGTAATGGTTTTCGGATGGTTTTCAGATGGTTTTTGGATGGTTTTCGAATGGTTTTCAGATGGTTTTTGGATGGTTTTCGAATGGTTTTCAGATGGTTTTTGGATGGTTTTCGGATAGTTTTCAGATGTTTTTGGATGGTTTTCGAATGATTTTTAGATAGTTTTCAGATTGTTTTTGGATGGTTTTGGGATGGTCTTCAGATGATTTTTGGATGGTTTTGGGATGGTTTTTGAATGGCTTTCAGATGGTTTTCTGATGTTTTTCCAATGGTTTTCGGATGGCATCAAGATGTTTTTGGGATTGTTTCGGGATGGTTTATGGTATGAATGAGAAAATCTTTTAGGATTATTTTCGAATGTTTTAGGATGAATTAGGAATTATTTTAACATTATTTTCTAATGTTTTTAGAATGAATTAGATATTCTTTTAGGATTATTTTCGAATGTTTTTGGTTTATAGGTTCGATTTATAGGTATAGCTTTACAATTGTTTTTGGATAGTATTTACAGTTTGGGGTAGTTTTCTATTATCCGATGGTTTCTTTAAGGGTTTGAACTACATAATGTATATTTTCGGCAAAATCACATTTTAGGGAAGTGGCGAATTAAACGATATACTATATCTACAAAGACGACTTACGTTTTCAACGTTTTAAAAATAGTACTTATACTAAAATATTCTTTGATATCACTGTATACTTGTAATAAGAGATGAGTATAATGACGACTGCGGATATTGTGTATGTCAAACGGATTTATTATTTGACAGACAAGAAGTTGTTATTTTACTAAGCTCATCATGTCTTTGAAATTATTTATAACTAGCTGTACCCGCGGTTTCGCCCGCGTAGATACTGCCTTTCCCGTGGGAATTCTATAAATTGCCGTCTTTCTCTTTATCAACATCTTTTAGGGAATCTCTATATAAAATTCCAGCTTTTTAGGTTGTGCGCCTGCGATAATACACTTATAGTCCTATTACTCCCTTTCCCGTGGGAATTCTATAAAACCCCATCTTTATTCTTGTCAAAAGAACCTCTATACAAAATTCCAGCTTTCTAGGTTGAGCGCCATACATATTTTTTGGGTAACTTGAACCGTTTATGCAGCGCACGCAACGGAAGCCCTAATAATTTTCCTCGTTTTTGCAATATTTCTCACTGATGCTTCGCTTCTATTGGTCGCAGCGTAATGTTATATAGTCTAAAGCCTTCCTCGATAAATGGACTATCCAACACAAAAATAATTTTTCAATTCGAACCAGTAGTTCCTGAGATTAGCGTGTTCAAATAAACAAACAAACAAATTCTTCAGCTTTATATATTAGTTTTGATATTTAAACAGCGACACCTAGCGTAATAGATTTAAAGTGCTTTAATTTTCGCGTGATGAACGTAACCATAGCGGCGCGATGTATCTTTTGAATAGCGCCATCTAGCATAGAATAGAAAGAACTTGAATTAATTTCGGCAAGCGCGTAAATTTTTTCCTATAACTTCTAAAGTATCTATTTAAATTATATGGTGTAAAGATTATAATAATGTACATGAAATGCTTAAGGTAACTAACGTAGTTAACAGGATAAGGATTAATACTGTATACGTCAAAATCGGTTTCCAATTTCCGCATTATTACTCGAAATCGATTTTTATTTTATAGTAAGTTATCCGTAAACGATAAATATATGCTATCGCTGACTTTTTTGGAGACCTAAATAAGAGGAATGTCCTATAATTTTTGTATTGTTATATCTCAAAGGGTTTAGACAGCGTTTTCGTCGACAGCTCCCAAGCGGGTCGATTTTTTCCGACACTCCCAACAATAATCTTTATATTTCAGCCAATTTACACAAAATATTGACAAATTTTATACATAAACCTTCCTTATGAACCAGGCTATCCGTTGGTAAAAACCGCAAGAAAATCCGTTGGGTAGTTTTTGAGTTTATCACGAACAGACAGACAGACGCACGGGAGGACTTTGTTTTATAATATGTAAGAATAAAGGTGGGAAGATTGCACTATGTGACGACTATATCAGTGCCATTTGGTGCGAAAGCATTCCGAACTCACTCCAAAACTATCCCAAACTCACCCCAAAACTTTTCCAAACTCACCCCAGAAGCATTCCAAACTCACCCCAAAACTATTCCAAACTCACCCCAAAACCATTCCGAACTCACCCCAAAACCATTCCGAACTCACCCCAAAACCATTCCTAACTCACCCCAAAACCATTCCTGAGTCACCCCATAACATGCCTCTTATACAGTGTTGCACACGAATGTACTTCCTTAATGGATGGTGGTACCAAAGGGAACTATTTAATGACAATTATCTGGTTGTGCCATAGTTGTGCCAATAGGAATACTTTTAGTTGTGCCAAAATTAGTTGTGCGTAGCAGTGGGTCCAACAGGAAATAATGATTTTTCAATCATTATTTCCTGTTAGACCTAAATAAGTAACCATAACTAAAATCATAAGTAAACAATCGCATTATTTAGTTACAATTTTCAGATAGTTTCATACCAAAAACATTCGAAAATAATCCCAAAACCATCTTGAGACCATCACAAAACCATTGAAAAACCATCCGAAAACTATTGAAATACCATCCCAAAGACATCAGAAAACCATCACAAAACCATCCAAAAACCATCTGAAAACCATCCAAAAATTATCTGAAAATTATCTGAAAATCATCCCGAAACCATACCAAAACCGTCTGAAAACCATGTCTATTTCAGTTTTCATATTTGGTTCCTAATAAAAGTTGTTCATAATCTTCATTTTATATTCATTCATATTTATTAAAAAATAATTGTAGGCAATTATTATTTTATTACAAATTAGAAAACTTAAAGTTTCGGTACTGCATATTTTTACACTATGTGCGCAATGATAAGAAAAGACGCTCGGTTGTCGCAACGTGACGCGAGGCGCGGCCCGGGGCGGCGGGGTCGACTTCGCGCCTAGCTTGCTGAACCTATGGCGCCTTAATATATTATTTGCGTTTTTCTTGCACCAAGCATTTTCCTCGCTGTAGTGAGATGAAAAGTTGTTTGTTTCGCTCGGCAGCAAAGTTATTCTGCGTCTCGTACCTTTGAAACCCTCGCTACGCTCAGGATTCTATATTTCAATCCTAGAATCCTTCGCTAGCTCAGGTTTCAATATAAGTACTCGCGCCAAAAAACAACTTTGCAGCCTTGCATAACAAATAACTATTGTTGTTGTTTTCTATATGGCTTCGTCACAAGGATGTTGTGTGCTTAATCCCGATTGTTTTTGATATATTTGTGGTGAATCTACATATATATGCGAAATATCGAAAACCTCTATCGGACTTTGTGAAAACTGCGTAAAAGTTTAAAGCTGGTATTCTTGATGGAACTCGTGAAAGATCCAAATTTCGTCAAATCAATGACTGAAGTCGAATCCAAGGCATTATTTGTATTGGTTATAAGTAATTTCCTAGGCAAAAAGAAATCTGACGACCATGTCAAATTTATTAGGTGCATGCTATCGAATTTGCAAAAGCTAGGGTGCAACATTAACAGAAAAATCCACTTCCTGCATTCGCATTTAGACCGATTTCCACAAAATGTGGTTGATTTTAGTGAGGAGCAGGGTGAAAGATTTCATCAGGATCTTCGGACATGGAGCGTTATCAGGGGCGGTGGGACTCACATATGATGGCAGACTATTGATGGAGTTTGCAACGAGATCTACCTAAAGTCGTTCATTCAAGGAAATCTTATAAAAGATCATTAGATAGTGTTAAATATAAAATTTGTACAAAAATCGAAGATTTTGTACACTTAATGTAGAACCTTAGCAGCCCAGCTAAACTAGAGATACAAATATATCGCTTTAGAAAAAGTTGTTCAGCGTAATGAGCATTTGTTGTTTACGCATGGTAATAAACCAGACCACGTGATGTCAAGCAGGTAGTTGTAAAATAACGTAGCTGTAGAGTGCGTGAGCGGGAACCTAAGCCATTTCTTCAGTAACCTAATCAGGATGCTTAGGGAGAAAACATACTTAAAGTCCAGGCGTCTAAGAGGTGAGCCGGAGGGAGGGGGGGTGACAAAGGTTCCAATTTTAGGTTTTTCTTATGAAAGTTAGGAAAATAGTCTATGACGAAATGAAAGCTTATCATGTACTCTATCACTTTGATAGTATACATTTTTTGAATTACACGCTTTGGAACAGCGATGAGGCCTCATTCTGTTGGCAGCCATGACAGGTCACCAACCCATCTTCTTAGGAAAAAATGTAAATAATCAAAGTGATGAGAATTTTATTAACTTTCATTTCGTCATAGACTATTTTCCGCCATAACGTAGCCTTTTTGAGATATAAGCGAAAAACCTAAAATTGGAACCTTTGTCACCCTCCCCTCCCTCCGGCTCACCTCTTAGACGCCTGGACTTTATGTATGTTTTCTCCCTAAGCACCCTAATTAAGTTTACTACGAGGATACCTATAAAATACAATTTTGGTACTTTTATTGTAAAAATGTAAAAGTTTCTTTGTAAACACTTTCCTTTGTGGTACAGAAGCTTTCATATTGGACTTCTTTCATGCACAGCAGTCTATATTTATCTATCATAAAGCATCTAATCGTGTGGTCCACGCGAACGAAGTCGCGGGCACAGCTAGTTTTAAATAAATTTTAAATAAATATAGTAACTTTGGTTATGTTTTTGGTCATGACCGTTACCAAAGAATATACTGCTCCTGAAAGAAAACAGAACTTGGGATTGTTTTTTTTTTGTGTCCATGAGTTAATTATTAGTACTCTAAAGCAATTTAACACAAAAACTCAGTTGTGTGCTAAATATTGTCCTAATAATTTGTAAAAAATTGTCATGATCGTTACTTATTACGAAAACGATATACTTACCTTCTATATTATCAATTAAACTACTAGGGATAGATCTAGAATTAATAACCAATCTTAACCTTTGTATTGTATTCAGTGAATTAAAAAGCTTTTGAATTATTTTAAGAAATATATTGAAAAAAAAAACATTAAAACTTTATAAAGTATTTCGAGGGTAACGTGACTACGTTACCTGACCAACCAGTAACGGTCCTGACATAGTAAAGTTGAGTATATACTGGTTTAATAAAACTAATTTTTATAATTCAAAATCTTTTTAATTTCCAAGTTCAAGTCTTCGACTTTAGCTACTAAGGTACATAAAATCTATCTTCGCAAAAAAGCTCTTTGGCTTCGCTTTCTTTACTTTTCCTTTTAAGCCTATTAATTTAGCTACATACGATTTTACTTTGGCATTTTGTTATCATTCTTTTTAGTATTCGCTCGCATAAAAATGCGAGCGGTTTTCACATACTTTGTAAGTTTTCTTCATAGTATCTTGGTTGCCTTGAAAAGATTGCTTTGAGCAATAAGGCCGCCTTGTTTCACATACACATGTTTTGTTTGTTACTTTTACTGTTTACTGTATCACTGTGTGTTTTGCAAATAAAGCTTATTCTATCTATCTATCTATCTATCTTTTAGAACTTGTTCTCAAGTATACGTTCCCTGTACAGCTTCATTTTTTCTGCAGCAGTAAGTGCCATACTGTTACTTAAAATACAACCCTTTAGCCTGGCATATAGGTAGATACATATCTATTCTTCCCACTCTAACCTTACGTTACCGCCGACATGTTAAAAAGTCTACTACCTTTCAACACAATTATTTCAACCAAACCAAAACCATCTTTAACACATACCAGAACCATCCCTAACACATACCAAAAACCATCCCTAACACATCCCAAATCCATCCCTAACACGTCTCAAAACCATCCCTAAAACATGCCTGACACAACCATAACACATCCTAAACACAACCCTAACACTCTACAAAACAATTCATAAGCACCCCTAACATTAAAATAACAAACCTTAATTGAACAAGGAGACCTTCTTCTTACCTCTTCTGGTCTTTTTTTGGAGGTTTCACTAGTCCAACAAAAGTTCAATTGAACTAGTGGGAATAAACGGCATTTTCCCCAAGGATTCCTCAGTGTGCCCACGTGTTTAGGTTGTCCTCTCCGTTACTTTTTTAGTCCGGCTTATACGTTATCAGTCATTTGGTAATAGTCAAGAGGTAACAGTACCACAGCTTTTCTCAGTTGTCGACGAACAGTCCAATGGCGAATAGGTTTTAGGGGAACGGTTTCAGATTCAGGAAGCAAAATAGCAAAGTAATTGTGTTTCAAAAGTGGGATTTGGTCATTTTTTTTTTAAAAGGCCCATCTATTGATAAAAAAAATATCAAAATCGGTTTAGTAGATCTAGAGCATACTCCTCCTAAAACCTCACAAGCTTTACCTCTTTATTAAAATACTAGCTGCTGCCCGCGGTGTTACCCGCGTTTTAATTTTATACACAGTAGCGTCACCTACGTTATAACTCACCATTGATTATTAGACTTTTAACCAAATCCTACGGGAATCGCGCACTTTTCGGGATAAAAAGTACCCTATGTGTTATCAAATATCATAAAAATTGACCCACCCATTTGAGCGTGATGAATAACAAACATACAAACTTTCACCTTTATAATATTAGTGGGTTTTTACTACATTTCGTATTAAGGCTGTACCAACAAATTTCGCTAAAATTTTGCTGTTTTTCAAGTTGTCTCTACTCCTAGCTACCATAACGAATAACCACCAAAAAAATATATGTTGTGCTATAGTCATTGTACTACATTTATGCTGTTCGAAATTACTGAATATTTATGGAGTAATAAAATATTTAAGGAACCTAGTAATCAAAGAAAGAATGCGATTCAACTTGGGTATTTATGCATCGATTCGTGTAAAATTTACATTAATACATAGGCAATAATATTATCTACTTATTTGTTGTTTGGTTTTTGAATTTGAGTGTATTTCCACCAAGTCACAAGCAATTTTCCGTCAATTACGTAATTTCTGGATAGCTGGTGACTGGACACAAGGTAATCAGTGCGCTCCCACGCTTTCGGATGGATGGACGTGTGCCAAATTTTCGCTGCACCATGCATGCTCTCGATTTTTTATTATTTTTATTTTTATTTTATTTTTAAAAAGATAAATAACTTTCATGCATTTATTGTATTTTTTTAGTTGATATTTTTTATATTTGGATATTTTCGTCATACAGATTCATACAGATTGAGCTAACCCCAAAGTAAGTTCGAAACTTGTGTTATGGGATACTAACTCAACGATATTATGTTTTATAACAAATACATATATAGATAAACATTCAAGACCCGAGGCCAATCAGAAAAAGTTCGTTTTTCATCATGACCCGACCGGGGATCGAACCCGGGACCTCCTGGGTGGCGGTCTGGCGTGGGAACCATTACGCCACGGAGGTCGTCGAACCAAATACGTTGAATTATATATTATGACGTATATTATTTTATCCACGATAATGATTGTGGCTCATTACAGCGCCAAATACAATACATAAATTTCGCCATTTCTCTTATTGGTTACATGGATTTGTGGTAGATTCAACAAATCGCTAGTTTTAGTCCCGTGTCTCCTGGTTCGATCCTTGGGTTGGTGTTCATGCTTTTTGATTTTTAAACTTTTTTTTACAATAAAATTTTATGTTTTACTTTTTACCTACCTACAATTGCAAGCAGTAAAAAACTATAATAAAAATATGTAATAAAATGCATTAATTTTTTTAAATAGGAATCTGAAATTGTCGAAGTATTTTTATACACATTAAAATTATATTTTTCTTTTTATCTCTTTTTAGACGAGAAAAAAAAGAGATAAAACGAAAAATATTATTTACTAATGTGTATAAAAATAGACAATATCAGATACCAATTTAAAATTTTGAGGACATTTTTATTATAATATTTTTTTACTGCTCGTACGTAACTTATTGTTAGGTAGGTAAAAAGTAAAACATAAAATTATATTGCTAAAAAGAAGTGTAAAAATCAAATAAAAAACATGAGCACCAACGAAGGATTGAACTTGGACACTAGACATTATTTACCACAAAGCCATAGTAAACAATAAGAGACGTGGCGAAATTTAACTATGTATTGTATGTCGCAAATAAAATTATGATATAGATTACGTCATTTATTTGACTAATAGTGCCTTTCATACCATACTAGTGGGTGCCTGCGGCTTCGCCTGCGTGGAGTTTGGTTTTTCTAGTTTTACGCATTTCTGGGATAAAAAGCACAACTCTAAATGTTGACTCGAGATCTCCGTGTAAAATTTCATCAAAATTCATTCTTTAAATTCAGTGGTTTTTGCGTGATACGGTTTAACACGCAGACGTACAGTTTTTTTTTGTTGAAAATGACTATTTAGTTCTGTAATAATTCATATATCATTTTAAAAGTGTCAACTGATATTGTTTAGTTCTAGAGGTCTATGGAAAGTGTTCAAATATTTTAATAATTGGTTTCTCAACTAGATGTCGTTAATATTACCGCGCCGCGCGTCATTGCCAGCCCTCTAGTGGTGAAAAAGGCAAGGTTTTTAACAAAACTTAGTACTACAAAAGGCTCAATAGATGTCAAGTTTTTGGCATTTTACGTAATATTAAAGCGGGGTGAAGGGGTGAAGTAACGTTACTTAGAGGTCAAATCTTCAAGGTCATCGGCTATATGGAGCCCCTTAAAAGTAGTCCTAAAGACGACTCACTGGCTTGATAGATTAGGAGGTCACGACATTTTTGGTAACGATATCCTAAATGGCTTATTTTGGATTGACAAGATAAAGAGCAACTCTCTGATGCCAAATTTGTCGGTCTGCCTGCGTAAAGTAGTTGCGTTCTCTGTATAGTACGCCTGAAAACCTACTTATCATGACCAAAAAAAAATGATAAGGTAAATGGCTGAATAAGTTATATTAAGTAAGTACTAGTTGTTCTCATATCAATAGCGTAAAAACTGACCAAATATTCGGTCAACGGACTCATATACTCTATAAACTTACAAAGTTTCAAATCAATACGATACTTAACAACAAACAAACTTAGCTTGTTCTTATTTGTTAAACTACGAAACGGGAGTAGAAAAACTCTGGTAAGTATTGGGAGCTTTTTTTTAAATGAAATATTGCAATTTAAATCTTTCGCATAAAATTTAAAAATCATCTTCATCGCTGTCAAGGCATACAGAGGAATCTGTAAAAAGAATAAATTAAAAAGTTGACACAATACATGAATAACTTGTAACGTTTTATTTATAAAATACAAAACCAGCGTTTGGCGAGCACCAGCAGAGTGACATTGATTCGTTTAACGCACTATTTATTAATTATTTATAATTTCTTGATAACCTACTACAAATAATATAGGAAATAGGTATACGAAATATATAATGTGAAACTATTAGAAAAAAAATCGTAGTTTAGGATTCGTATAGTGCGCTGTATTCATGTACCGCTGGGTTGCCACCACCACTAGTTAAATTTATGTGTTTGAGCCCGTAGCTGGCTATGCTTGCCGAAAGCTGGCTTAAGGTCGTAGCACACTATAACACCCAGCCACCAGACCAGCATCGCCTCGCCTCAAAGCAGAACCTTTGAAAGTGAGCTCTGAATATTGTTACTACGGTACAATTTTCTATATGACCAAATGGCCCAGGCCCCCAGTACCCGGCAGCTCCGCTATTCCTGGCTCCGGTAGCGGTCAAGGTAACGGCGGGGCAGGGGGTGCTAAGAATCTCCGGAAGAGATCCGGCTACCACCCCCAACGACGACGACTGGCCCTGGTAACACACAACAAGTCTGGTAACCTGCTCTATTACCGGGAGGGCGACCAACAGTCCCAAGGTGGTGTCTGGTTCCTCGTCCACAAGTCCCTCATAAACAACATCGTTACCATCGAAAGTGTGTCGAACAGGATAATATACCTGATACTCAGAATATCTAAAAGATATTCGTTGAAGGTTATCCAGGTGTATGCGCCGACCTCGGCACACTCAGATGAAGAGGTAGAGGAGTTGTACGAAGACATTAGTCGGGCTATACACTCCTCGAATACTTACTTTAATGATGTTATGGGGGACTTCAACGCGAAACTCGGCCAACGAAGCGATGGGGAGTTGAGACTGGGGCAGTTTGGGTATGGGCGGCGGAACCAAAGGGGACAGCGGCTGGCGGACTTTTTGGAGAAAGAGGGACTCTTCGCGATGAACTCTTTCTTCAAAAAGCCGCCCCACAGGAAATGGACCTGGATGAGCCCCGATGGTTCCACTAGGAACGAGATAAACTTCATCATGACAACAAAGAGACAAATATTCAGTGATGTATCCGTGATCAATAGGATTAAATCCGGAAGCGATCACCGAATGGTCAGAGGCACACTGAATTTAAATCTCACATTTGAGAGGTCTCGTCTGATGAAGTCTACTCTTCGACCCACACGTGCCCATATCCGGGATGCTGAGAAGTTTCAACTCGATCTGTCCAATCGCTTCGATGGTCTAGAGGTCTGCGCCTCAGTGGACGATATAAATGACGGGTTGGTAAAAGCTGTCTGTGAGGTAGGCATGAAACACTACTGACATCAGCTTGTACGAGATTAGGATGACTCTCAAACAGCTTAAGAACAACAAGGCGCCGGGCGAGGAGGGAATCACAGCAGAGCTTCTGACAGCGGGTGGTACACCGGCGCTTAAGGTCCTGCAGAAGCTCTTTAATTCCGTGTTGTCCGAGGGCAAAATGCCTGAGGCGTGGAACAGAAGCGGAAGAAGGTGGTTATGTTATTTAAAAAGGGCGATAAAACCCTCTTGAAGAACTATAGATCTATCTCGATTCTGAGCCACGTCTACAAGCTGTTCTCAAGGGTCATCACGAATCGTCTCGCTCGCAAGTTCGATGACTTCCAGCCTCCCGAGCAAGCCGGATTCCGAAAAGGCTACAGTACCATAGACCACATCCATACGCTGCGGCAGATTGTACAGAAGACCGAGGAATACAATCTGCCACCATGCTTAGCGTTTGTGGACTATGAGAAAGCCTTCGATTCGATCGAGACATGGGCCGTGCTACAGTCTCTCCAGCGGTGCCGCATAGACTACAGGTATATCGAAGCGTTGAAGTGCTTATACAAAAACGCGACTATGTCAGTCCGAGTACAGGAACAGAACACGAAGGCAATCTCATTGCACAGAGGCGTGAGACAGGGAGACGTCATATCTCCGAAACTGTTCACGACCGCTCTGGAAGATGCCTTCAAGTTTCTGGAATGGAAAAGATTTGGCATCAACGTCAACGGCGAGTATATCACTCACCTTCGATTTGCCGACGACATTGTGGTCATGGCGGAGTCGCTGGAGGACCTTAGCACCATGCTCGAAGGCCTCATTCGAGTTTCCCAACAGGTGGGTCTAAAAATGAACATGGACAAGACAAAAATCATGTCAAATGTCCATGTCGCGCCCGATCCAGTCTCAGTTGGGAGCTCGATCCTCGAAGTTGTTGACGAGTATGTATACCTTGGACAAACAATCCAATTAGGTAGGTCCAACTTCGAGAAAGAGGTCAATCGACGAATCCGACTCGGCTGGGCAGCTTTCGGGAAATTACGGCATATCTTCTCGTCCAAAATTCATCAGTGCTTAAAACGAAAAACCTTCGAGCAATGTGTGTTACCAGTGATGGATGACATATGGATCCGAGACGTGGTCGCTCACTATGGGCCTCATAAGAAGGCTCGCGGTCACTCAGCGCGCCATGGAGAGGGCTATGCTCAGGGTTTCTCTACGAGATCGAATGAGAAATGAGGAGATCCGTAGTAGAATCAAAAAAACCGACATAGCCAAACGGATCAGCAACCTGAAGTGGAAGTGGGCAGGGCACATAGCGCGCAGAAACGACGGCCGGTGGGGCAAGAGGGTTCTGGAATGGCGACCACGTACCGGTCGCTTAGCGCAGCGTAGGACGCTACAAGGTGGTCAGACGACCTAAAGAAAGTCGCAGGAAGCCGCTGGAAGTTGCGGAAGTATCACCAGTGCCCGCGACCCCGCCACGTGAAGGCGGAGAAGGTGGCAGACAGTCAGGTTTTTAGTCGGTATCCCTCATTGGCTTAGAGAGGCGAGCCCGACAGACCCCCGTCGCTTCCCCCAAGTGGCGGGACATGCAGTAATGCATTTTCCTGACTTGATTGAACAACGGACCCATTAAAGGAGGTGAATAAGAAGCTGATGCCTATTCCATTAAGTGTTAAAAACCACCACCTTATTTTTTTTAATTTTTATTTATTTTAATGTTCATTCTACGTTTTTTACATTATACTATGCATGAACTCTCATGACCCGGCAATCCCCCCGCGCCCCGCCCGGCGACCCGCCCGCACCCCAGCGCAAACGCAACCCGATCGCGGACCTCGCTCCCACCCCCCAGTCGCAAACTTGTTTTGGCATCGATCGCACGTCGCGTACGTACGTACTACCCGTCCGTTTCAAGTTTGCCGCTTCCGCAGTTGCTCGGACTGTTAGCTTATCGCAAAACAACGAAAGACAATTGATTATCAATCGGCGAGAGCGACACTGAATCGAGTAATAGCGAAAGATATTATTTTCGCTATTACTCGATTATTCTGTTTTTTTTATTTATTTCTACTCGTTAATGTGACGTCATAACGGTCGACACCGGCAAACTTGAGGCGAACTTGATTGGAATCGCGTGTGCCGCGCTTGTGTTGTGAACTTGTGTGCGAGTGAACTAGTGAGTAGTGATAATGGCTTATCAATACACCAATGAGGAGTATTGGGACATGGTGCAATGTTACGCGAGGGCAAATAACGTTGTTAGACACGCAATTACGTTGTATCGCGAGACGTTCCCAAACCGGCGAGTACCATCAATCATATGATTTGATGTTAGGACTCAATTTTAGATTAAGAGCGTTCGGCCAGTTTACCGTGCCCACTCATGCCCAAGCACGAGGAGCAGAACCTTATCCGGTAGACTTGCATGAAGCCATTTTAGAATACTTTGACCACAACCCACGCGAGAGTACGCGGAATGCCGCAAGACGTTTTAATGTGTCACAGTATACGGTGTGGAATCTGCTACATACAGACAGACGACATCCGTTTCATTATCGACCCGTCCAAGAACTTGGTGTGAACGATTACGAGTGTAGTGATGTGTAGTAGAACAATTATTGTGATTTTCTTGATTTTCATATGATTTGAACAATTGCAAGAAGGCCACGTATTATGTAAGTAAAAATTTTAAATGTAATGTGATTAAAAATAACTAATAACTAGCCACCTACTTACCTACCTCATTCGATTCATTTTTCGCGCAAATTTATTTTATGTCATTCGTAGCAACGGCAACGTAGCATACCTAGACCATCCTAGACTAAGTAGTAAATGAATGAATGGCCCCCGCCCGCGCACTCCGCGCAGGCCGCGGCGCTGCGAGGGCACATTCGACACCACGTGACACCACAGTATACGTAAATTGGCCGATTTTAATATTTTTTTAAAATACGCATATCTCGCCTATTTTAATTTTTTTTTTGTTTTTTTTTTATGCAGAAGGGATATAAATTAATTACTTTTTTATCTATTAAAATGCGTACGATGTTTAACCAGTCACCCTGTAGAAATGGGACGGTAGTCACTGAAGGCAGAAGGATTGGTTTTTTTAGGCAGTGGGATTATTTGAGCCAGTTTCCAGCATTCAGGAAAGGAGCTTGTGGAAATTGAAAAATTAAATATTTTTTTTAGGATAGGAACGAGGAGGTCAATCAAAGGGATGATCATTCTACGACTAATGCAATCACCCCCGACGGCATTAGACGTGATGGATAATATGCTTCTCTTAACATCACAGTCAGTGAATGATTTGAAAACAAATGGAGAGTAATTGGGAGTGGGCATCGAAGAAAGAACTTTTAATGTACTTGATTTGATATTTTTATCAAGAAACGTGCCGGAAGAGAAATGACTATTGAGTGAGTCAAGATTTATATCTGAAGCACAGGAATTTTGCGATTTGCCAACTCCCAAAGTTCTAAGAAATTTCCAAACCTTAGCTTGGTCTTCGTTCTCAACAGACTGATGAATGTGGCGTCGTTGTGCGTCCCTACACACCTTGTTGCAGAGATTCCTGGCTTTTTGGTATTTTTCACGTTTGGCGATGCTTAATGGATCTGCTTTATGGCGCGCTTTTGCGCGGTTCTTTTTCTCTCGGAGCTGTTTGATCTCATCAGTTAGCCAAGGAGCAGGAAGATGCTTGAGCTTCACCGGCCGAATAGGTGCATGAGCATCGTATAGATCGAGTAGATAACTCAAAAATGCCTCTATTTTTAAAAAGAAAGTACGTGCTCATTTCCTGGATTTGCTTAATAAGTAATCGTCATCATTTTGTTCGTGTAATTCCTTTAATTGTTTTATGTTGCATAGGAATCATCTATATGTATTATATATTTATTATCTATGTATCTTATTATATTGTATCTATTATATTATATATGTAGGTATATGCTAAATTTATTTTATAATATTTTTATTTTTACTTTAACAAGCCGCGTTCGTGAATTTTTGCACTCCCAAGGGTTGACTGGTAGAGAATGCATTTAGCATTAAGTCCGCCTGTTGTATCAGTACTTTGTATTGTGGTCAATAAAGATAATTAAATAAATAAATAAATAACTATTGAACAACCTAACTTTCTCGTCTACAGTGTCAGTATCATCAATACTAGACCAATCAATTTCTTGAGCATCGCGACGCAAATGTTCGATATTCATACCACCAAAGTTACGCTGCATGAGGATTTTGGGTTTCAATTTAGGAGGACGGATTTTGTAGGAAAGGTACACAAGATCGTGATAGGAAAAGGCGTCGGCACTTAGCTGTCCATGCTTTGCAACATGATCGAGTGAATTAACCATGATAAGGACAAGAAGTGAGGGGGTACAGTTACGGAAATAATGCGTAGCATTTAGAGGAAGAATATTCAAATTGGCTGAAGTAACCAGAGTTTGAAGGCGACGAGTGCGGGAATCATTCTTTAAAAGACATGTATTAAAATCACCCATGATAATGGAATGATTGTATAGTGGACAAAGGTTATCAAGAAGAGTCTCAAAGGCAGGAAAATAATTAATTGACAGGTTCGGGCTATAATACACACCGAGAAGGACTTTGGTACCGGAAAGAGATATTTCTAAAAAGAGATGTTCAGCCGTATCCGGCGGAGGAGGCTGTGGAGATTTACTAATTATAGTGAAAGAAATAGTACTACGAAGGTAGATGGCAACACCGCCATGGGAGGAGCTAGTTCGATCATTACGTATGAGTTGGATACCAGGAAGAGAGTACGTAGTGGAAGGCAAGGAGGGATGAAGGAACGATTCGGAAATTAGGATCGCATGTATGTTGCAATTGTTGCCAAAGGTTGAAAGCAAATCTATGTAATGCGCTGGAACGCTTTGTGCATTGATGTGTACAATGTTAAAATTTTTAGAGACACTCGCAAACGTTTTGACAAGAGAGTTGGTTAGAGAGGATGCATCAAGACTATGGAAACTGTCGTCAGATAAAGACAAATAATCATCGGAACTAGACTCACTATCTTGAGTACACGACATACAATATAAACTGAAAATATATATAAAATAATAATAACAATAATATAAAAAAATATATATAAAAAAATAGTAATAATATTACAGTGAACAAAAACTCTTAACCCAGACATAAATAGCTACCTGCCAGCTACATTGAAAGAAAGAATTAACGAAAAAGGCGATGTTCCCGCTTAGAATTTAATGACACAACCCATGTATACACAATCAGGTATTTATTTTTAAATTATAATTGCATAACATTATAATATACGAATATAATCACAATCAGTATTCATTTATACCTATAGGCATACATCATAAGGAACAAATCGTTCTCGCTACTGACAAATTATCATTAGTATCAACAATAGGCCTGTTGTAAAATTTGGCAAAGGTAGTGGAATTGCCGCTCCATCCAGCAGTTTGTCTAATAACATCTAGACTGACACCAAGTTTGTGGGCCTTTGACGTAGCGGCGTGGCGCGTGCTGTGGGAAGAAAATATGGACACGTCAATTCCACTATCTTTTAGAGTAGACTTAATCCATCTACAAAGAGATTGAGACGAGACACAGGTATGTGGCTTTCGTGTACTAATAAACAGATTATTTGACTGACGAAGGTGTTTAGTTTTTTCTAAATATACAGTGAGGGTCTTTGCTGGACATATTTCAGGCCGTTCATTAAAATAAGGTAAATATAAGGTTGGTCGTTTTGTACCTGCCCTGGAAGTTTTAATGTGTTCCGAAATTTTAATAATTATTTTATCATTGAGCATTACTATTTCATTGATCCTAATTTTAGAGAGTGTTTGAACTCTGTGTCACAAGTGCGAGCAGAGTTACACATTTCTTTGAAAGTTTTTCTATAGAAAGATTTTCATTCGGATATAAGGTTGCTAAATGATTTAAAACTATACTGGTATCCCATGTAGCGTTATATCGTGGGTCTTAACTTGTAAACACCTTTACAAAATCTAGCGAGCCGGTCGTCGTCTGATATATTTTCCGCAATTAGGGAAAGTGCGGACCTGTGGCTATTAATTGTGCCATATTGGGCACCATCGTTATAAATTTCAGTAAGAAATTCTATAATAACTGGTATGGATGGGCCATACATATTAATTTTATTTTTATTACAAAAAACATACCAACGCTTGAAACAGACGTCGTACTGTTTCAAGGTGTTTTCTGATAATGACGCCATCACTATGTCCAAAGCGGAAGTTGGGATGCATCGTTGTTGCAGCGCCGTCCTGACAATACCCCGGCAACCAGGGTAAGGTTGGACTGAATGTTCCGACTGGAAATGGGTATAACAAATTCATTAGAGTTTAGTTTTACTAAATCTAATACAAGTAACTTCATAAATAATGGATACCAAGGCTGTGTCGGCCAATCTGGCACAACCATGATTCCTTCAGCCTGATCTAGTATGATTTTTCTTATGGATTTAAGAATAACTGCTACAGGAGGAAAAGCGTAAAACGTATATTGCGACCAATTCAATGTGAATGCATCGATTTTAAACGCTTCTGGGTCTTTATGCCAAGAGACATAGATATCACACTTTTTATTTATTCGTGAAGCGAATAAATCTATTTGTGGGACAACTGAGAGATTTCCTAATAATTTTAAGAAGCCAGCATCCGTTCCCCATTCGACATCAGGATGATGTCGCCTTGATTATTTATCTGCAATTGTATTGTCCTTTGATTTAATATAGGACGCAACAATTAATATCTTGCGAGCTTCACACCACTGGCATATGTTTTTTGTGATAATATTCAAATGTGGGTATTTAACACCACCCATTCTGTTGATATAGCTTACGGCAGTCGTGTTATCGATTCTAAGTAAAATCTGGCAGTGATAATGATTTTTGGCAAACACTTTTAATGAAAAGAAGGCTGCTAAGAGTTCAAATTGATTTATATGTAATAAGGCCTCACTATCAGACCAACGACCGTTAGCGGACTGTCCGTTACACGCAGAGCCCCACCCCGTTGTTGAGGCGTCAGAAAAGATTTCTAATGAATACAAATCATTCCTGATTCTATGCACAGAGTTGTCGACAGCATGGATCCACCAGTCTAAATCTGGTATTAGATGTTTTGGTATTGTCATGCATTTGTCATAGTTTTCAGTGCCCTGTAAGTTCAAAAACTTACAGCGTTCTAGCTCCTTTGTGTAAAGCCAGCCATATTCAACAGCTGGGCAGGCTGATTTAAGCAGTCCTAACAAACGGGCAAGGTTTCTTATTTTAAGGCGACTTGAACTTTTGACATTTTGGAGTTCTAATTTAATACGAGATCTTTTCTCTGGTGGCAGACTTATTTGCCATTTGTGGGTATCTACTATGTAACCAAGATATTTGCAAATTTTTGACGGCGATTTAGCACTCTTTTCTTCGTTAATAACGAAACCCACAGATTCTAACAGAGTTTGAGTTGTTTTAACATTCTCTAGACATTCGTGATGTGAGTTACCAGCTAAGAATATATCGTCCAAATACACTGACGAAATAAAGCCACAAGACCTTAATAATTTTATAACCGGTTTCATAATTTTTGTAAAAACAAACGGTGCTGTACAGAGACCGAATGGTAGGACGTTAAATTCGTACAATTTGTTATCTATCATAAATCGGAGATATTTTCGTGATTCAGGATGAATTTTAATCAAAAAATAGGCATCCTTTAAATCTAAAGTGGCTGTAAAAGATTCGTTGGTTATCAATTTTAAGACTGTGCGAATATCTTCCAGCTTAAAATGATCCGTCAGCCTTTTCAAATTCAAAATGAATCTCATCTTACCGTTCGGTTTCGGTACTAGGAAAACACTTGAAATATATTGGCCAGGACAGGGAGTACATTCAGAGATTGCTCCGATAGATAATAGCTCTCGAATGGTATCTATTATATGGTGTTCTTCAGATTTACTAAAAACATTTGGCGGCGGTATACTATTTTGATATACAGGCTGATTAAAAATTATGCGATAACCGTTTATCCATGATAAGACGGTGCAGTCGTTCGTTAGTAATGACCATTGTTTATAAAAAAGGCTGCCTTCCAGCATAACTTACATGGTTCATTGGCGGTGCATTTGTTTGTGCCGCGGCGTGTAAGCGTACGACGAGTTCCCGCGAGGCGGCGCGCTCGGACCGGCAGCAGGCAGCTGGGGGCGTAGGGGCCCCGCCCTGTAGTTTAAGAGCGGGTATAAAGCCAGGAAAAAATCGTATTTCACCCGCGCGCCTCACCATGCCCCTCTCTGGCCCATCGCATCGGCACGATATATCTCGTACAGCCCACCAACTTATCTGTGCCTGTGGCGAAAACTAGGAACTAATGAATACGCCTTGAATACCTTGACAATTACCTTCAATAGCTTCGATCCTAGCGCCCCCGCCATCGGTACAGATAAGTTTGTGACAATTTTGTGACACTGTATGATTGCATATAGTATACCGAAAATAATATAAAATCAGATGAAAATTGGGCTAAACTATAGAATATGACCCGTCGAGTTCGATGCCCCTGATTTTTTTGCAATTAGATAACAGTATCTAGAGTCACTGTGCGAAGTTTCAAGTTACGGAACAATATAGTTTTTTTGAAAAAAAATAAATAAAATTGTATTATTTTCGAGTATTATGGAGGTGTCAGACGTATTTTGACAGCTATAGATTACGTTCACTGGCATTATCAAACGTTTTGTTACACATGTTGATTTCCTTCATACACATTTTTTTATTTTTTTATTATTATTTTGACCCAATTTACTTAAAAATAAATTATACTTTAATGATTACTTTAAATACGCTAATTCATTTATTAAAATATGCTAAATTATTTATTTTAACATCACTTTTGATTTTAACAAATTATAAAATGTGACATAACAAAACGCAAGTACGGCCGCCATTTTGTTGCGTCACTTGCGTCAGTCAATTTGATTTTAGATGAATGGGATATGGTGGGTTAGGTTAGGGTTAGCTTGTGATCATAACACCGCCGAGCGAGCGAAGCGAGCGAGGCGCGACTCTTTCGGTAGTCAACTTGGAAATCCTTCCAATTGATGAAATAGTCACTTTTAGTACAGTCATAACCTCAAACTTCAACCTTGAATATCTCGAAAACTATACATATTCGCAATACCCCGCCGCCGGAGGTGGTATTGGGGAGTAGCCCCCCCCCCCCCTCATCACCTGTAAAATCGACGGTCCATAATGTATATGGGCCAGAAAAGTCACTTTTAGTACAGTCATAACCTCAAACTTCAACCTTCAATATCTCGAAAACTATGCATTTGCTCACGGGGGGAGTGGTATTGGGGAGAAGCCCCCTCCCCTCCCTCCCCCCTCCCTCCCCTCCCCCCTTAAAATTCGACGGGTCATATTCTATATTTTTACCGAAAATTGGATAAGTGCGAGTAGTATATCATTCTATACTTCGACAAATGGTAAGTAATATTATTATATAATGTTTGATATTATACGTTATCTACAATTTTTTTTATTCAGATAGAAACCTGCTAATTGCTCGCCGGATAACTTACGTACTTCAAACACGGCAAATAATACTTGCTGGTGGTGCATAAATAATACGAAAAATTATGTAATTATTTTTAATATAAGATGTATAAAATGTTACATTACAATTTCTTCAAAGTGATACAAAGACAAACAAATCATAATGTGAAAGTCAAATATTTTTATTCAAATAGGCCTAATACAAGCTCTTTCGAATCGTCTTCACTTTTCTTCCACCAGTTCAGACGGCAGATTTGTATTAAGAAGAAGAACTGGCAAGAAACTTAAAATGGTAATAAAGTCACAATATAATGTATGACAGAAAACATAAAAAAAAATTGCAATATGAGATCATGAGAGATTTTTTTAAAAAAAAATTCATAATAAATGAAAACGTCCGCGTAAATTGTTCAAATAAGGATATCTCCTTTTCCTGACATCCGATTTAAAGGAAACAAAGCCAATATTCTGCTCCAAGCTGAGCATTATTTTCTGCAAACAGCATTAAAATCCGTTCAGAAACTTTAAAGATGTGCGCGCGTTCAAACAGACAGACAGGCCGTCAAAAACATAAAAGTAAAAAAATCTCTTTTATCTTTCTCTTATGTTCTGTTATGTAAAAATATCGAGGCCATCGGCTCCGCTCGTGATTTTTATAGAGGTTGTCTTCCTCGCGGCCCGGGCGGTTAAGCCAAGGCCCCCGGCCCGTGGGTGGAGGACCCACGGGTTACGGTATGCGCCGCACGCCGGCTGGTTAGGCCGGCGGCGCCCACTAGGGCGTCCGCGTCGACCCGCGAGCCGAGCGCAGGGACACCCACGTGTCGGGACTTCAGCCGCCGGCAAGGACGCGCCGGCGTTGCTCGGGGTGGACCACGTGGAGGTATCCCGACAACCACCCCAATATATTAAGCACCTAGCAGTAGGTAGACTTGTGTTTGGTGTCTGTGCCGAGCTGGTAATTCCACCTATTCTTATCTTTTAGATAATCTTCAATTCTATAATAAGCCTTTTTGCTGAGTGAATATTTAATGTTCTAGTAGATTCAGCACGTTTCTAGGCTGTTTATTATGTCACGGAAGTATCTTAGATCCCGTGGCCCCGCCCATCTAGGCGGATGAGGTGGCAGTCAGTCAGGTTTTTATTCGGTTTCGGTATACCCAAGTGGCATTAAGTCCGACAGACCCCCGTTGCTTCCCCAGCGGCGGGACATGCAGTAATGCATTTTCCTGACTATAAACAATAAAAAAAATGCTGTTTATTATAAAATCGAATACCATTTCCAACAAAACAATTTGTGGTCTTGCTGAGCCTGTGCTTAGTTAGATAACTAATGACGTAATAAGTAATACTAAAAGTATTGTCATTTGCAGAATATTGATACGTGGTAGACGTATCAATATTCTGCAAATGACAAAACTTTTTGTGCTTCTATACAAGGACCAGCAGTAGGAACATTTGTGGTGTGGGATTTTGCCAATTCGGTAGACAATGTAGCTAAATGTGAATGATTTGTTTTTTTTGCAGGTCTAGCGTCTGTCAGTAACTCATGTTGACGTTTTCTGCTAAATATTGGCTGTCTCAGAGGCATTGATCTGGTCTGTCGTGGGTCAACTAACTCTGGCAATAAATGTTCTTTGTAAAATTCTGTCAGTTTCCCAACCATTTTATTTTGCCAAAAATCGTCATCCCGCAAGATTTTTTCCACGGTCAATGTTCTATTTTCACCGAACCACACTGCAAAAAGACATATTTTTCTTTTGGTTATGTGCAGTTGACCCTGTACTTGATAATACCAAGAATCATTTTTGTTTATAACCATTAAGTTGTCTTTTAACTGCCAAAATTTAATTTTTTTTTTTGTTTACTGCTTCTTCAATTGGCATTTTGAAAGCAGATATTGGACATTTTATTTCCACAATTGTGTCGTTTCCTATCAGGCCATCAGGCGTTGCTGCCAAAAATGGTATTTCGCTATCTAGGAATAGCCCACATGGACTGATTTGAACCGCTTCTTGTGCCGCGAGTTGGTTTAGGGCTATTCCTTCATTGTTAATACCATGTTGTATGGAAACCACGTTTGATATATCACTCTTGTATAGCAATGTTTTGACTATGCTTGCACTGGTGGTCGGACGTCGTTTTATGACCCTTTCGAAGTTGGATGCTGTCAATAAATTTCTGCGAAGTTCTAGCCATTCGCTACTATCTCTCTGTAATATAGTAGCTCTTTCAATTTGTGATCTTTCAGAGTCAGTCTTTTCCAAATTTTTTAGAAAACTACGTTTTGCCATCTCGTACACATCCGCTGCCATATCAGGTTTTTGGCAAGTATCTGCTCCATAATTTATATCGTTGAATACCATTGTCAATGACTGTTTATTATGTACTAGTAATCTTCTACGATTCTTATATTTTTTCCGCAACGTATTTTTACAAATTTTATTTAATTCAAAAGATATTGTTTTTGATTTTGGACTTTTGCCTAAAAGCGATTTTTGTATATTATACAACGGTCTCTTTGTATTGTATGCCACAACAGCAGCTGCACACCTGGACTGATATGTTCCCAGTTGTATAAGATTTGTGCGTTTGCCTCCCACAAATTTTGCAATTATGCTATTGAATTGCTCTACAGCATTAGTGTCGTAGTCATTAATTAGGCTTCGTGACTGTGCAGCGACTATACCTACAATATATTGAATTTTAGCCCAGAATGTTGAGTTTTTTACTTTCGGGATAAGATCTTCACTTTTTTTGTCACTACTGCAATAGTAATCCTGACAGTTGTCGTGATGGCCAAATGAATGATTATATGAATTGGAGATATCGGTGTAGAGCTTATTTATTTGTACTCCTAGTTCACTATCATCACTTTTATGTTTTTTTATTGCAGAACAAATAACTTTCCTGATGCCAAGGATTCTGTGGGTAGTAAGCATTTTTCTCATATTTAATAAGTATTTAGTTTCTTTACTGACGGCAACTAACTTACTACACATATTTCTTAGAACGTGGTTTCGACACTCAATTTTTTCCACTGTTAAGCTTTTATAAGGCCTTGCTTCTAAGATCTTGGAGTATGTGCTTGAATCACCATCTGCGATAAGTCGTCCATATATAATGTTATGCATATATATGGAGTTTTTGAATCCTTCCGTTATTATTTCAGCCTCCATGCCAGATGAGGGTCCGGTATAATTTTTAAAACATATATGTTCTTTTGGCGTTTCTCCTTTATTTTGTGCGCGACTGCATATGGCACAATATTTGTTTTTTACACCCAAGTATAAAACTTCTCCGAACTTTCTTCCAACTATGGCTGCTGCACCAGAAAGGGCCGCATAATTGGTTTTGTAGGACCGTTTAGACCAGCAACCATCAGCAATTACGTCAATCACAGCTATACCGTCTTTTACTCTCCCTTCTTCTACTGCAGCACGTCTTTCACGCTCAGCCGCAGCAGCCATAGTTTGATGTGCGGTTTTTTCCCATTCCACACAAATCGGACTATGTTTTGTCTTATACATTTGTTGCGACATTATGGGCAGATTCATTGCTGCACACAATCCTTGAAACTGTTCTAAACCTATACCAGCATTTGTAATACCGGAAACTGATGCCGTATTTATATCTAAATTTTCAGTTGGGTGTGGATCCGATGTATTAATAAAAAACGTTGCGAAACACATATTACATGATAGTTTTAATTTAGAGTAGAGACCAATCTTTGTCTCACCAGTGATATTTAGGTTAGACAGATTACAACCAAATTGAGGGGCATGATTTGAAATAATTTTGAGTTTTTCAAAAAAGTACATTTTGTCTATGATGAGTCGTTCACTTGGGTCGTAGTTCACTTCGGATATTTTATTTTCATCTACTATTTCTCTAGTCTTCTTTTTTTTCTTTGTAACAGTCTTTCGGTTAATAAAGACCCGTGGCTGGATATTACTGAAATCAAATAAAACGCGTCAAAATGTTATTATTTTTCGTGCTAAAAAAAATAACAAAAAATATTTAAATAGGTACATACCGTTCAATTGCAGTATGTTCCTCACAATTTGAATTAGGTTCTCTCAAAACATTAATGTTCTCCACAGGTATAATTGTAGGTCTATAAAAAGAATTAGAAATTAATGAAGCACCAACCACAACAACGTGTTCCTTTTGATATCCCATAACTCTAGGGTTTTATTCTTTGAATGAAAGTAATATAAAATGACCAAGGAACATATATTCAGAAATGCTTATTTTCGTAGTTATCAATCATAACTAAACAAATCATTTAAATTTTTTGCTATATGACGAGCCCTAAGTTTTGCAATGTTGCCAAACTTACACGAATATAGGCCATAATTTAGGCCAGAGTAAGTAATGCAATGTTGCGATATCTAACATAAAGGTGTTTCACATTGAAATTGTCATTTTTAACGAATTATTTTGTATGAAAAAGTAAAATATGAAAATAATAACAACTAAAAAATTTTGTGTATGCCGATTGATTCATATATGCGGTCCCAATGATACCCTGGAGTTATGGGATATCAAAAGGAACACGTTGTTTATAAATATATAGGGACAAATCACACAGATTGAGCTAGCCCCAAAGTAAGTTCGAAACTTGTGTTATGGGATACTAACTCAACGATACTATAATTCGAACTTCTCATGTAAAAAACAGGCTGTTTCTTTTGAACCACTGGGGTTTTTGAGTTTAAATAAAAACATTAGTGACTATGAATAATGTGTTTTGAAGAACAAATGAAATACAAAGCGTAAATGGTCATTGACAATTTAAAAAAAAATTAAGAAAGATTCCCAAATATTTGTGGCATTTTTTCTATTAAAACAAAATTTCTTAAAATATTTTTTTATGACTGCCAATTAATTTACATCTTAAAAAGATACAGCCTGTTTTTTTACATGAGAAGTTCTGAGATTTCGTGATTTATCAATGAGCGCTTATCGGTTCAGCCGGATCGCATTCGTGAGCTTGTGCTCTAGCTCTGTAATATAAATAATAATATAAAAAAGTGTAATCAAGTGATTTAAAGTAGCAACTTGTCTAAAACTATATATCGTCTACAACTAAAATGTAATAATAAACAAAATAAATAGTAGCAATAAACTAACAAAGTTGATGACAGATTTTTGCTCATCGGTTCGGCCGAATCACATTCGTGAGCATGTGCTCTAGCTCTGAAATATAAATAATAATATAAAAAAGTGTAATCAAGTGGTTTAAAGTAGCAACTTGTCTAAAACTATATTTCGTCTACAACTAAAATGTAATAATAAACAAAATAAATAGCAGCAATAAACTAACAAAGTTGATGACAGATTTTCGCTTATCGGTTCGGCCGGATCGCATTCGTGAGCTTGTGCTCTAGCTCTGAAATATAAAAAATAATATGAAAAAAGTGTAATAAAGTGGCCTGAAGTAGGTAGCAATTTGTCTAAGCTTGAAGTAGGTATAAAACTTAATCTTGGTTTAAGGTCTATTTTGGAATATTTTCAGGGTTGTTTTAGGGATTGGTTATGGATAACTATACTGTAACTGTTGGTCGATATAGTGGCCACGGCTGGAAACACATGGACAGGAGAAACGAAATTTTATGTAAACGATTTGCGTTTTAGGCGAGTAGCTACTTAGTCTACTTGCGTTCTAGACGATGTGATACTAACGAATAATACGTTGCCTTAGTAGGTAGTTAATAAAAAATAATAAATTTACATACTGGAACTGTGCACCAATACGCAACTCGTCAAAAGCATCTATTTGTTTTGCATATACTATCAGCGCTGACAACTCAACTCAACTCAAAGTAACAAGAAAATTTTAAAATATTATTTTATAAAAGATACATACCTTCGAGAATTAGCCATGAGTTGAATTTTTATTTTATTCAATTCTTTTTTGCAGTATTTCTTTTTATTTTTTTTGTTTGCCATAATTCCAAATAGTTTCACAGAAGCACAGACTTCTCGTCTCAATGGAGCGATCACGACTGATTGATGAAACAAAATGCGACTTTTACCTCAGGTCAGGTGAGACAGAACTAAAGCGTTCTGCGCGGAAGTAAAGGACGTAAGCGCCAGATTAGTTTTATGTATATTACTTGTGATGTATATTTTTTTTAAAAAAAACCTCTGGTCAATCCCTCTGTAATATACTCTCATATTATGTGTGCAAATATTGTCTCTTTTATATGCATACATTTGTAAATAAATTAATTCTAGTTAAAAATCAGACGTAACTTTGTGTTTTTTTTCTATCGGTAAAATATTACAATTTAATATTTTTGCTCTGATCAGTCCCTTTCAAATATGATGAATTACGCACAGAAAAAAAATTAAGTAGCTTGTGGCATATTTTCGTGTGTAAAAATCAAATCTACGATCGGATATTTCACTTTATGCCCCCTCTTAAACGGTTGCACGAAGAGGCAGCAGTCGAAGCTTTTGCTTGTGTGTGCTGCTTAGGTTCATCTCGCCTGAGATCAGAACCTGACTTAGAAACGGCCTTTGCTGCCTTCAGAGCATCAGCCAAGTTGTCTCCAAATAAATAATTGCTTATTTTTGTGAGGGACAATTGTTCTTTTAGGTCTTTCTTAACAGAATACAACGCAAAACTGCGTCTGGTTTCCGATTCTGCGTGCTGTAAGTCACAAAATAATCGGCCAACGTCCATGAGCTCTTTAATAAGAGTATTATTTTTATCTGGAGCATTGAGCTGCTCCGACATAATTTTTGCAAGCAAAGAAATGCCTGCAGCCATCTGTTTTTGTCTTGTTTCGATGGCCTTGTCCCTTTTAACGACTTGTTCATTAAGGGCACTTTTAATTTCAGCATTCATACGAGGAGCTGAAATATCTGTGCAATTTCTTGGCACTAGATGGGTTTTCAATAAGTCCTTGCGGACATCTTTATTCAGTCTACATGTTGCAAGGTGCGCAAATCTCGTTGCGACCTCCTTGTTTATATCAGGCCCGTATTCTATTGTAATTGAAGGGTCGTCTCCTAAAATATCCAAGATATCGCTACTGTCCTCTAGGATGACGATAGGTTCTTGGACACTTGGTGCGTTATTTTCAATTTGGGTAGTTAGCCCGTCGACCTCAACTGGATTGTCGAGCGCCGAAGATTGAACGTTCTCCGCTGGAGATGTTTCGGCATGTGGTTCCGGACTCGGAAACATATCGGTGGCAGGCACTGGAAGATAGACAGAGGTAACAATTAACCAAAGTCTTGATTAATAATTGTAAAGACAATTATGTAGGAATTTTTTATTTTTTTATTTATGCGTCGAGATAGTCCCTCAGACTACTCTGCTGCATTATACAGATGCTCTTGGCTCAAGTCTATCAATTGCGTGCGGCGAAATAGTCCCTCAGACTACTCTGATGCACGATAAAAAATGTTACCAATGCGGCGGAATAGTTCCTCAAACTATCCTGATGCAAGTAGGTACAGATGAAAAAATAATAATGTGAGTACAGGTACCTACCGTTAATATTGTCCTGTCGTCGGGTGTAGACGCTCTTGAAGAACATGACGACTCGTTTGACGATAATGAAGAAGAAATTAAACGTGTACGAGAACGTTTAACTTCTTTTTCTAGTTTTCTAATTTTCCTAACTATAAATTCTAAATCTGTCTCACTACTACGTTTCGACATTTTTAAATTTTTTGCAAGGTAACTGAGGTGAGACCATCCGAAGTGGACGAGCACAAAATTGCTAATGAGATGCACTCGCAGCTACGCGACGTGGTAGGGGTGGAGTGTGACATTAACGAAAAAGTATTCTCCTTTTTTTGCTTATAAAAAATTGCCACTTTTTTGAGTATGGCAAGAATTTATGAATTTCTCTATACTACTGTGTTGAAGTGGAGTCACATAACTTGCGTACTACATTGTGTTTAAATGCTAACTTACTAATCGAAAGAAGACGAAACACGTGTATAAGTGTATAATAGATCTTGTTGAACATAAAATAACGATGCGTAAAATATCAAATAAAAAACTTAAAACTATCGCAGCAAAAAATACCTATGGCCAGCGCACTAGTGCATACTTAGTCCCCCGGTTAATAAACAGTCTGGATCAAAACTAAAACAAAGTATCACACCAGTCAATATCAAAACAAAATTTAAAAAATACTTTTTATCAAGATTGTAGCAGCCTGTATGTGAAACAATATTAGCCTTTTGTATCTGTGCAACTTGTATTGACTACACCTACCGTCACTGTTTTTATTTTTTGTTACCTAGAAATACCCTACAACAGTACAGAAGGACTTCCCTTGTGTACCCTTCAACGGCCAAGTCACACAACATTAACTATATTAATAAAGAAATCGCAGTAAGGAACCTTAGACTTGGCACGACTTTGTCTAGATTTCATTACTTTTCAGAGATAAACAAGCAGCTGCATCGAGACTTGCCTAGTTTTTACAGAATGTTTTTGGTGGGATCATTTGTTACAGATTGGAGACCTTACGACAGAAACTTTTGAAAACATTATTAGTGGACAAAATAGCTCGAAGCCACAGATGGAGTTACCTAATGAAACATTATCAAATTCAGGGACAATTATTTGTTACTGATAAAGTTTGTAATTTAATTATTTATACTTTTAAGGACACAAAATTTATTTTTATTAACAGAGATGATGAATTTACCAATAAGTATAGCAAGGAAGCTATTTTCAATAAGTATATTTAGAGAAATTATGAATTAAAATGGAATTAAACCATTTTTTTAAAACTATATCGTATTTTTATTTTTTCCACAATACCTTCCCTAAAATTACATAGCATTATACAAACTTATGAGAACGTATTTCTTCACATCCAAAAGCCATACACCGACCCATTTTTCATTAAATTAAAAAATCGGAAATATTTATCTTTTTTGTATGAAGTTTGACAAGCTTCCTTGTAACAAGCAAGGAGCGCCCTCTGCAATGAACTATTTGACAGTTTTCTTGTCTTCGATTTGTTGTATTTTAATTTTTAAATTCTAATAAAATTATTAAAAAACAGCAAATGCATGTATCGTGTAAATATTTACATGCAGTTGAATGTAGTTTAAACAAAGAAAAAAATGACTTTTCTAGCTGTATGTAGATTATGCTTAGCTGTAAACACAAAAATTCATTTTATTTGCAACACACCATTACAGGAAGTTTATGAAAAACTGACGGGTTGTTCTGTAAGTACATTATATCAAAAATCCCTTGCTACATTTCCCGTTTCTGTGGAGTTCCCTGCCCCTAAGGCTACTCTCTTGACCGAGGGAAGCCCTTTCAGTACTTCCTACTACCTACCTCTAAAATCTTTCTTAATTTATTGTGAGTTCCAAGACAGCTATATATATGTGTGCGGACATATTTAATGCGATAAGGTACATATTTACAACATAGCCTTTGTAGATTTTTTTCGTTTTACGGCAGACAAATAGGCAAGTAGGCCACCTGATCGAAAGTGGTCTCCACCGCCCATGGACATCAGCAACACCAGGGGCATTACCAATGCGTTGCCCACCTCTGACGAGAACTCTAATGTACCGCTTAAATAGTCCCATAGTACGAAGGAAACACATAGGCTGGGAGCTCTTTTCACATAAAATGCCCCTACACTGAGTTACAGGGAGGACGACAGAGACGAGATAGGACTTGTCTGCACTCCCCTGTCCCCTTCAACAGGAAAAATAAACTATTGTTTTTATAAATATACACAGCTATACACATCGCAGAAACCAGTAGTGGCATGTTACATATGCTTAGCGCACCTCCAGAGTGCTCGCACACTGATGTTGAGGGCTTTGAAAGCTGAGGGAGTGCTCACAGAGATCCTGAATACAGAACCATTGGTGAGAAGCTTATTTTTCTTTAATTCTTTTTCAGAAGCTTTTTGTCATGCTAGTCTTACCGCCAGTTTCTGAAATGCATTTTTAAAGGTAATGACGCATTAAAATATAGCTGAGGGAGTTCTTCCCAACACTCTTTTAGTAAGGAACCCTAAAACACACTATAGTAATTAATATTTTTATAGCTCACAGAAAAATCAATAACAATTATTGACAAGGCGTCATATAAACTAAACAGCCCATTGACTTGTTCGCAAATAGAGCATATTGTTGTGGGTTCAATTCCTGTGAAAATTGAGGTGAAAGAAGAACCGACATATTTGGAGATTGAAAAGAAAAATATAGACATAGAACAAGGTAACATATTCCCATATTCCTGTTTAATTTAATATTAAACACTTGACCGTTATTTGAAGCTTATGTGTATATTATATACACAATGAGATAGGCCCTATCTGTTTTCCGCACATCTTTCCTCTCTTTCTACCCTGTAGCCCTCTCTCGCTCGCACACTATCCCCTCTACTCCACCAGGGCGGCCATACGGTTGGCGGCCGCGTTCTCATCATTGGCGTCCTGTTTTCCGCTGCGCACGGTCGTGCCCAGGATTCGGTGAAATAATTATTTTTCTTTGTTTTTGCATTTCTTTATGCAATTTATTTAATTATTTCTTTTTATTAATAATTTTTTACTTTTTTTTTGCATTTCTTTTTGCAATTTATTTAATATTTCTTTTTATTATCTTTCCTGTTTCAATTATTAGATTAACGGTGTTACCGTTCGGTACTTTTACGTGCGTAGGCTTTTACCTACCTACATATTTTTCAGTTTTGCCTAATTACATGTTTTATGAATAATTTGTGTGATTTTCTACCCTTGGTTTCTTTTCAGCACGTATTAAGATGGAAAGTGACGATAGTGTTTTAATTCCATGCTCGAAAACACCATGTGCTAGTGCTAGTGCTCCCGCTAAAAGTGACGATAAAAATCGCGATCGCGTGAATCAATTGGACTCGAATCCTCAGAAAATCTAGACCGCGTCACCGTAACAAAAAGGCGGGGGGGGGGGGGAGAGCAAACGCCGCGCGAGTCCTGTAAATTAACACGTTAAGTAGATGACCTTCGAAATCAATCATTCATTTTATTCAATTTGCAATAATAATTTTATTCTGTATCTTGTTCCGCGGTACACATTAATAGGAATATAGGTGACGGGAACGTTAGTGTCGAGCTATACGCAGATCTATTGTAAATTCTGTCGAAGTACCGCCACCGGTTGCTCAATCAGGTTTTATGTTTAAAATTGAGACGAAATTGAAAGAACCTAGTATACTTAAGACTCCTCAGGGGTTTCTTCAGACGTTAAAGGATTTGCAACATTTAGATAGTAGTGATTGGTGCGTGGTTCTATTTTTATAATGCTACCCCCGGTTTTGTCGATTTATAGATAAATGACGAAATTAAGACATGATTCGTAACTCCCTTTTGCTCACGCTCACAAGTCATTTGCTGCCTTATCATTCTGCGTTCATAAGCAACGCGAAGCCTTACAAACTTCTGTCAGAAGTTTATTACAGTCAGCGCGTGATTCGAATTTGTCATACTAATAGGCGAGAAAGTTAACGAGCTGTTTTTGAAAGACGAAATTTTTAAAGTTTGCTCTGATCATTGCAATTAACTTGAATCGTCGTGCGGAGGTTATCAAAATGAGAAGTTGTTGTTACGATGTTACGAACCACGTGAGCGTTCCCCCATTTCAAGGTCGCGCTACGTAAGATTACCCGTCATGTCAGCACGTGTTTAATGCGGAGTCACTAGCCGCAGCACAGGAGAAGGGTGTTCGAAAAGTGTAAACTCTTCCGTTTCCGGTATTAAAGTGACTTGACGTATAGCTAATTGCTCCTCAAAAATATTAACTTTTACCTAAGTTTTACTCAAGTGCATACAGTGAGAAGGGTCAACATTACCTCAATTCCAGACTCTGAAAAACGTTCTATATTGGAGTAGCTCCGGGAAGTTCCTAAATCAGTGCATCATTAGAAATTGTTTACCGAAAAATATAACCTCAAAACCAATCAAAGTCAATCAAAGACAATTTTGACGTATAGTGTTGCCATAAGTAAAGTTTAAGAAGTGCTAAATTTAGACATTATAGTGCTGCCATAACAAAAGTATACAAAGTGCTAATTTTATAAGTGTGACCAGCACAACGACTAAAAAAAAAACCATTTTTTATTTTTATTTTTGTTAATTGAGTTTTGGCACTAACCATGAGCGTAAGACGTTCGCCACCGGGCCGAAGCGGTTCATTATCGGACTTGCCTATAGCAAGTAAGGAGCCTGAAGAACAACAAATAACGTTTCGAAAGCGTAAACAACCAGAACAAAGCTGCGACTGCGCCCAAGAGATTCATGATTTTCGAAAGGAAATAACATCTCTACTGGATAAATTTACAAACAGTCAAACAGAAACCTTGAATTACATGCGAAATAATATGGTGGAAATAAATGCCAAACTCAATGACATAAAAACTACAACAGATAACCTTAGCGTCGAACAAACGATCATAAAAAATCAACTGTCAGATTTAGCCAATAAATCTCGTGACTGTGAAGCGAGAATAAAAACGCTGGAATCTGATATAGTAGAAATTAAAGAAATGAGCCATGGTCAGGTGAACACCCAAAGCAACGAAACAATTATTCAAGAAGTAAAAGACCGCACGGATAGAGAAAAAAATATAATAGTAATGGGAGTAGAAGAATGCAAAGACGCTACTAATATAAATAACACCAAAGTCGACGACTTTAACAAAGTCATGACTATTATTAGCAGTTTAATCCCAAATTGCCCTAAACCTATTAAGGTTTTTCGCCTCGGGAAACCAAGCTCAACAAAGGATAGGAAAATTAAAGTATGCTTTGAATCACCACAGACTACTAAAGAATTACTACGCAATAGAGAGAAACTGCAACAAGGTGTTCGAATTTTTTCCGACCAAACTCCATCTCAGCAAGAATATTTTAAACAAATAAAAGATAAATTGGCTAAAAGAATAGGGAATGGAGAGAGCGATATCACAATCAAATACATAAGGGGAACACCAAAAATTATAAAACAATCAAAAAACTACATCAACCCTACCAAACATGTTTAGGCAGTAACAATCATCTTAATAAATCAACTTATCAAGTTTCAGACAATTATAAAGACATAATCACCAGCAAATCAACATTAAATTTCTTTTACGCAAACGTCAGAAGTATTTGCAAACCAGGAAAGTTTGATGAGTTGAAATGTATACTTCAGTCTTTTGGCAAATTAATACATGTCATACTACTAACTGAGACATGGATACAGTCGGTAGATCAAGCACAGAGATTCAGCATACCTGCCTATTCCCACTACTACAACATACGTACAGACAACATTGGAGGGGGAGTGTCCATCTATGTGCATGACAACCTAAAGCATACAAAATCATATGAAACGTATACTGGAGGCAACAACTACCTATGGGTTAAGCTTGAAAAATATTCGCTTGAGGTTGGAATCGTGTACAATCCCGGAAACACTAACTTCAGCGACTTCCTTGATCAATACCAGCAACAGTTAACACAAAGGAATAGAGCTATAGTGTTCGGAGATACCAATATTGATCTATTAGTATCTAACAATAAAACAAATCGTTATAAAGATGTACTGGAAGAATCTGGATACAAGATTATTAACAAAAAGGAAGCAAAGTACTGCACACGACAAACAGGAAATACTAAAACAATAATAGATCATGTTATTTCTAACCTAAAGAATGATAAGTATAACTTAGCCATAATTGAATCATCTTTGGGTGTTTCTTGAAAACCTGGATTTTCGTTGTCCGGAAGTAAAAAGTGTACGTATAATTGAAATAAGCGTATGAAGTATTTTTTTTATTAAAATTTAAACTGTAATCTAACTGAGTCACTACGATAATTAAGAAAAATATAAAACAAAGTGAGTAAAAAAAAAATCTGAAGTGTTAAAAATTGATTCCACTGGCGTGTCCGTACTCCAAATTTGTACACAATATCATCCATATCATTTTTTCCATTCAGTTCATAGATATTTCAATATTTTATATTAGATCCCAAATTGATAAGAATTAATAAATAAAACAGATGAACCACGTATTTATAGTACATTTAATTATATGAATTTTTTAAATGTTGTCCGGGCCTTAGCAGTGATTCCACTGTTACATCACTAAAATGTACGTACGTCCTTAGTGACACAATTTGGAAGCAATGTGTACCCCCCGAGCGTTAACCGTCAGTCATGTTTTGAGTGTCGAGGGAAGAGATGCGCGGCTGCTTGCTGCATTCCAGAAATATAAAGGTAAGTATCTGATTCCACTGGGTTTGGTTTGGTACATCGTTGATTACTTTGACCTCAATTTTACCATCAATTAATTTTATTAGACGACTAAAAAAAAATATGCACTATCGCCACTCTAATGACTACCTAGGGTGTAAAGGTCATTGTACTAGATACAGTCATTTAGCGACAATCGATAATTTTGCTACATTTTTTGATTCCCTGACATTGATTACTCTGTTTCTAAGGTCAGTGAAATCAAAATGTGATAAAGCTTTTGACTGAAAAATTATTTCATCATCATCATCTCAGCCACAAGAAGTCAACTAGGCCTCGCCAAACGTCTCCAGTGCGACCTGCTGGCAGCGGCCTGCATCCAGCGGCTTCCTGCGACTTTCCTTAGGTCGTCTGACCACCTTGTAGGCGGGTGTCCTACGCTGCGCTTGCCGGTACGTGGTCGCCATTCCAGAACCCTTTTGCCCCATCGGCCTTCGGTTCTGCGCGCTATGTGATCTACCCACTGTCACTTCAGTGTTTGGCTATGTCAGTTATATCGGTTCTGCTACGGATCTCCTCATTTCTGATTCGATCTCCCCGAGCATAGCTCTTTCCATGGCTCGCTGAGTGACCCATAGCCTTCTTATGAGGCTCATAGTGAGCGACCACGTTTACGATCCATAGGTCATCACTGGCAATACACATTGCGCGAAGGTTCTTCGTTTCAAGCACTGAGGAATTTTGGACGAGAAGATATGCCGTAATTTCCCGAAAGCTGCCCAGCCAAGTCGGATTCGTCGATTGACCTCTTTCTCGAAGATGGACCTACCTAATTGGATGGTTTGTCCAAGGTATACGTACTCCTCAACAACTTCGAGGATCGAGCTCCCAACTGAGACCGGGGCGGGTGCGACATGGATATTCGACATGATTTTCGTCTTGACCATGATCATTTTTTGACCCACCTGTTGGGAAACTCAATTGAGGCCTTCGAGCATGGTGCTGAGGTCCTCCAGCGACCACGATGTCATCGGCAAATCGAAGGTGAGTGATATACTCGCCGTTGACGTTGATGCCGCATCCTTTCTCATCCAAAAGTTGAAGGCATCTTCCAGAGCGGTCGTGAACAGTTTCAGAGATATGACATCTCCCTGTCTCACGCCTCTGTGTAATGAGATTGCTTTCGTGTTCTGTTCCTGTACTTGGACTGACATGATGGCGTTTTTGTATAAATACGTCAAAGGTTCGATATACCTGCAGTCTATGCGGCATCGCTGGAGAGACTGTAGCACGGCCCATGTCTCGATCGAATCGAAGGCTTTCTCATAGTCCACAAACGCTAAGCATAATAGCAGATTGTACTCTTCGGTCTTCTGTACAATCTGCCGCAGCGTATGGATGTGGTATAATTCTTTAAGATGGTTTTATCGCCCTTTTTAAAGAACAGAACCACCACGCTTCTGTTCCACGCCTCAAGCGTTTTGCCCTCGACCAACACGGAATTAAAGAGCTTCTGCAGGACTTTAAGCACCTGTGTACCACCCGTTATCAGAAGCTCTGCTGTGATTCCGTCCTCGCCTGGCGCCTTGTTGTTCTTAAGCTGGATTAAGTAACATTTTTTTAAACTTTATTTTTGTAAAACATTTCTAAAATTTCGCAATTTTCCTAATATTCCTTTTTTTATTGCAGGAATATGACAATAATGTTGTACAAATGGGGTGCTCTCAAGGAACACGAATGTGATTACGACACCAATAGATTATTAGATATTTATGTACCTATGTCAGACGATTGTTTACAAAAGTAGATAATAATATCTGAAAATTGAAGAATACATGTTCACATTTTGTTAATTTTATTTAGATATGTATTACTGAGAATTAATTTTGTAATTTTTGATATGTAAAAACTTACAATTTCTTTAAAAAAAGTACAGAGTTATTGATTTTTGATTCCCCTGTAACTATTAATTGATTCCCCTGGTCATGATTTTTTTAATGTCTAATATCTTGGAATTTATAGGTTCAAAATGAGTGCCTATTCGAAATTTATACTTCAGGTTTAGCCTATTTTTACGTGTAGTACCAGGTTTCATTATATTTTGAAAAAAAAAACTAGCCAGTGGAATCAACCGAATAATCGCATTTCCAAGAATCACCCCTTTATCAGACCACAAAAATATTTACTGTGAAATTAAAAAATATAAATCGCCGAAGAATCGAACAATACAATACGAAGTAATTAACTATAAGAAACTGTTTAAAAGCATAGAAGAGAAAAAAAAAGAAATAGCAACTTTGGATTTCATTGAACTGGAAAATTTCATAAAAAAGAAAATCATAGATAGCAAAATAAGAAAGGAAAGAATAATTAATTCGCCACAGAAAGAATGGGTTAATAACGATATAATAACTAAGATTAACGAGAGAAACCAAATTTGGAGCAAAATGAAAGAAGATCCTGAAAATAAACTCCTAGAAACAGAATACAACGACAAAAAGACAAGCGTGAAAGAGACCATTAAAAAAGCTAAGAGGAAGTATTACTACGAAGAATTTGCAAAATGCTCAAGAAAACCAAAAAAGATGTGGACATTGATCAACACTCTCGCTAGCGACACGCCTAAAGCTAACTGTGCTCCACCGAATTTGATTACTGATTGTGGTCTATTAGTTACTAAACCTGTAGAAATTTGTAATTTGTTTAATGAATACTTTGCTAATATAGGTGCCGAATTAGCTGACAAAATTCCGCTAAATTACCACAGCAACGACACTTATACACTACCAAAATTAACACCACACCACAACCACATTGAGTTATCCGATTTTCTTCCCTGTGATACACACGAAGTATCAACCATTATAAATAATCTCGACACAAACACAAGTTCTGGAATAGATAATATTAGTACAAAAGCTCTTTTGTGTATAAAAGACTTGATTATCCACAACTTAACAAATTGCTTAAATAATTTACTGCATGATGGCATATTTCCGGAGTCGCTTAAGGTCGCTAAAGTTTCACCAATATTCAAATCCGGTGCTAAAACTGATCCTGGTAATTATCGTCCTGTCTCAGTGTTGCCTATACTTTCTAAACTGCTTGAAAAAATTATACACCAGCGGCTAAACGACTACTTAACAACAATTGACTTTTTATACGAACACCAATATGGATTCCGTGCGAGGTCAAATACACTTAGTGCGACCTTAGACTTAACATCTAACATAAAAGCACAAATTGATAATAAACAAGTGGCACTTGGTGTGTTTATTGACTTAAAGAAGGCGTTCGACACTGTAAGTCACCCTCTGTTATTAAAAAAACTTAGTAGCATAGGCGTAACGGGAACGGCACATAAGATGATTACATCATTCCTTACGAATAGGCAGCAAGTGGTTAAGATAGGAGAGTACCATAGTGGTCCCCAATTTATCAAATGCGGCGTCCCACAAGGCTCAATACTTGGCCCTTTGTTATTCCTAATTTATGTTAACAATATCCACCAAGCAGGATTACAAGGGCAACTCACTCTATATGCCGATGACACCTGTCTATTTTACTATGGTCAAACCGTCGATATAACACTCCAAACTGCACAACAAGACCTAGATTTGCTTAAACACTGGTTCAGGTACAATCTTTTGACAATCAACGCATCAAAAACTTCATACATCATATTTAATGCTAAGAATAAACAAACACAAACAAAAAATAAGCTTAGCATTGATGGCGAATTACTGGAAGAGGCTAATCATGAGAAATATTTAGGGCTAATACTCGATAAACACCTTACATGGAACGCACATCTACAACACATACAAAAAAAACTCTCATCTCTAATAGGTTCGTTGCATGAAATAGCACGTTGCATACCAAACAAAATCCGTCTATTAATCTATAACTCGTTGGTAAAACCCTATCTTCTTTATCTCATAGAAATATGGGGAACAGCGGCAGACACAAACCTCAAACACATTCAGACATTACAAAACAAAATAATAAAAATCTTATATCACTATGAATATTTAACCCCTTCTATAAAAATCTATAAAGAAACAAAACTCTTAAACATAAAACAATTATACACACTCCACACATGCATTTTAATATATAAAATAATACACAAAAAGATACACTCCCACATCACATTCACAACGAAAGGTAATAGCACAACACATAAATTTTCATCACGCCATGCTGATCAACTTATATTGACAGGTGCAAGAACAAACTACGGTAAAAATAGAATAACTTTCGCGGGAGCACAGTTATATAACAGGATTCCAATAGATATTAGGAACTCAAGCTCAATAAACATCTTTAAGAAAAAAATACTTCAACATATAATAAGCGATGAGTCTTTTTTCACATAAATTTAGTTTTTAATACTGCAAGTATAGTGTAATAGTGTAAGTGTGCATTGGTAACGGAAGTTTACAAACTTTTATACCTTATTGTAACTATTGTTTCTTATGTAAGTGACACTGTAGTGTTTTTAGTAAGAAATAAAGATATATTTAAACCGAAAAGCTTTCTTGCCTTTACCAAATCCGGCCATCTCTGCTTCCGTTGCGCAAACGGGTCAAAGCAAGGCCGCACGCCACCTCTCGAAGGGGCAGGCTTTACATAACGTACCTCTGCAGGGTACTACTCATGGATGTTGTGCACCTACGCATATTTCCCATGCCTATTATCAACCCTCGCAGGGTTGCTGTAACGCTCGACCCTCGCAGGGTCATTGATAGATAGATAGAATAAGCTTTATTTGCAACACAGAAACAAGTGATACAATAAACACTAAAAGTCACAAATATTAGTCATTGGTCTGATCACGAGCCAAAGCAAGACCGCACGCCACCCCTTGCAGGGGCAGGCTTTACATATCGTACCTCCGCAGGGTACTACTCATGGATGTTGTGTGCCCACGCATATTTCCTATGCCTTCAATCAACCCTCGCAGGATTGCTGTAACGCTCGACCCTCGCAGGGTCATTGATAGATAGATAGAATAATCTTTATTTGCAACAAGTGATACAATAAGCCGGCCATCTTTGCTTCCGTTGCGCAAACGGGTCAAAGCAAGGCCGCACGCCACCCCTCGCAGGGGCAGGCTTTACATATCGTACCTCCGCAGGGTACTACTCATCGATGTTGTGCACCTATGCATATTTCCCATGCCTATTATCAACCCTCGCAGGGTTGCTGTAACGCTCGACCCTCGCAGGGTCATTGATTGATAGATAGAATAAGCTTTGTTTGCAACACACAAACAAGTGATACATTAAGCCGGCCATTCTTGCTTCCGTTGCGCAAACGGGTCAAAGCAAGGCCGCACGCCACCCCTCGCAGGGGCAGGCTTTACGTAACTTACCTCTGCATGCAGGGTACTACTCATGGATGTTGTGCGCTTACGCATATTTCTCATGCCTACAATCAACCCGAGCAGGGTTGCTGTAATGCTAAACCCTCGCAGGGTCATGTCATGGTTCTGATTACTACCGTAACAAAAGATGTATAGTTTGACTATCAGCTCGCAACATTCAGAGCGTCGCGTCTGGCTCGTTGGGTGAGTGCCCCAACTGGGTGCCCCAAGTTATGTATTAAAGATAATAAAAGGGTATCGTATCTCCGTTTCACATCGACCGCCACTTGTAGTACCTTCTACTGTTAAACGAGACTCGTTTCAATGCAATCGACGGATGCAATGTCGTCCATTATCACCCTGATGCAACACCGGTGTGTAGGTATTAGATGTTGTCAAAGCCTCGCCAAGTTTGTGTACACACTGTTCCTTGTGTCAAAGGGCGACGAGTCGCACCGACCCATGTTCAACCTAGCGGCCTTGAACAGATATGTAATCACCGAAAGTGTTAGAATAATAAATGTCTCTCGAGTTCCGGAGTACTTTCAAACAAATGATTGGATGTGGAAAATAGTCCTGTCACAGACCTATTTTCACTAGCTCCATCTCACAGACTAGACGGTTCTTTCCGTAGCTCCATCTCACAGACTAGACGGTTCCTGCGTCTAATCTACAAAGGAAGGTTAGTGAAAATGAAGTGCCTCCCATTCGGTCTGAGAACGGCCCCCAAGGTGTTGCCCCCTGCTCTTGTCACTAAAAAACTTAGATATTGCAACTTCTCTACCGTGATTTGGACTTGTAATATCTGTGTACTTTGATGCACAACTCACACTTCGAAATAGTCCAAATTCAAAATTCAAAACTTTTATTCAGAGAATAGGTTTTCACAAACACGTTCTCTTGTCAGAGTATACAGTAATAAATGATTTGCATAAATTAATCAACTCTATAACTACTACTATTTCGGAAACAAAAGCAAAATGACCACTGGTAAAAAGAAATGGCGAAAGAAAACCAGTTACGGCCTTTTTTGTCGTTTAAAAATATATCGTACTTTTCTTTTTCAACATAAAATTTAAAACTAGGTACATACATACAACATTACGTAAGGGGAATGTCAATAAAAAGTGCCATTAATTTGTCTCAACATAAAAATAAATCTAAAATATAAAATGCTAAATCGGTGTTAAAGATAGAAGCAGACCGCCGGCAAGGCAGCAAGTCCAAATAGACAAATATTTGAATCTCTTGATTCCTCATTGACTGTGCTACCTAATTAGATAGAAGCAAACACCTTGGGGGCCGTTCTCAGACCGAATGGGAAGCACTTCATTTTCACTAACCTTCCTTTGTAGATTAGACGCAGGAACCGTCTAGTCTGTGAGATGGAGCTACGGAAAGAACCGTCTAGTCTGTGAGATGGAGCTAGTGAAAATAGGTCTGTGACAGGACTATTTTCCACATCCAATCATTTGTTTGAAATTGGTCTGTGACAGGACTATTTTCCACATCCAATCATTTGTTTGAAAGTACTCCGGAACTCGAGAGACATTTATTATTCTAACACTTTCGGTGATTACATATCTGTTCAAGGCCGCTAGGTTGAACATGGGTCGGTGCGACTCGTCGCCCTTTGACACAAGGAACAGTGTGTACACAAACTTGGCGAGGCTTTGACAACATCTAATACCTACACACCGGTGTTGCATCAGGGTGATAATGGACGACATTGCATCCGTCGATTGCATTGAAACGAGTCTCGTTTAACAGTAGAAGGTACTACAAGTGGCGGTCGATGTGAAACGGAGATACGATACCCTTTTATTATCTTTAATACATAACTTGGGGCACCCAGTTGGGGCACTCACCCAACGAGCCAGACGCGACGCTCTGAATGTTGCGAGCTGATAGTCAAACTATACATCTTTTGTTACGGTAGTAATCAGAACCATGACATGACCCTGCGAGGGTTTAGCATTACAGCAACCCTGCTCGGGTTGATTGTAGGCATGAGAAATATGCGTAAGCGCACAACATCCATGAGTAGTACCCTGCATGCAGAGGTAAGTTACGTAAAGCCTGCCCCTGCGAGGGGTGGCGTGCGGCCTTGCTTTGACCCGTTTGCGCAACGGAAGCAAGAATGGCCGGCTTAATGTATCACTTGTTTGTGTGTTGCAAACAAAGCTTATTCTATCTATCAATCAATGACCCTGCGAGGGTCGAGCGTTACAGCAACCCTGCGAGGGTTGATAATAGGCATGGGAAATATGCATAGGTGCACAACATCGATGAGTAGTACCCTGCGGAGGTACGATATGTAAAGCCTGCCCCTGCGAGGGGTGGCGTGCGGCCTTGCTTTGACCCGTTTGCGCAACGGAAGCAAAGATGGCCGGCTTATTGTATCACTTGTTGCAAATAAAGATTATTCTATCTATCTATCAATGACCCTGCGAGGGTCGAGCGTTACAGCAATCCTGCGAGGGTTGATTGAAGGCATAGGAAATATGCGTGGGCACACAACATCCATGAGTAGTACCCTGCGGAGGTACGATATGTAAAGCCTGCCCCTGCAAGGGGTGGCGTGCGGTCTTGCTTTGGCTCGTGATCAGACCAATGACTAATATTTGTGACTTTTAGTGTTTATTGTATCACTTGTTTCTGTGTTGCAAATAAAGCTTATTCTATCTATCTATCAATGACCCTGCGAGGGTCGAGCGTTACAGCAACCCTGCGAGGGTTGATAATAGGCATGGGAAATATGCGTAGGTGCACAACATCCATGAGTAGTACCCTGCAGAGGTACGTTATGTAAAGCCTGCCCCTTCGAGAGGTGGCGTGCGGCCTTGCTTTGACCCGTTTGCGCAACGGAAGCAGAGATGGCCGGATTTGGTAAAGGCAAGAAAGCTTTTCGGTTTAAATATATCTTTATTTCTTACTAAAAACACTACAGTGTCACTTACATAAGAAACAATAGTTACAATAAGGTATAAAAGTTTGTAAACTTCCGTTACCAATGCACACTTACACTATTACACTATACTTGCATGTAAAACGCTTATTAAATACTTACCTTATTTGAAGCTTAGTTTTTAAATCTGCCTGGTTTAATTCGACACAATGATGAGAACGCGGCCGCCAACCGTATGGCCGCCCTGGTGGAGTAGAGGGGATAGTGTGCGAGCGAGAGAGGGCTACAGGGTAGAAAGAGAGGAAAGATGTGCGGAAAACAGATAGGGCCTATCTCATTGTGTATATAATATACACATAAGCTTCAAATAAGGTAAGTATTTAATAAGCGTTTTATTTCAGGGTAAAACGCTGTTAATAAATAAATATATAGGAACAAATTACACAGGCTGAGATACTATTATTCAACGATACTACTGTTAAGTATTATAATATCTGTGCACAGCCCAAGCAGAAAAAGTTAGTTTTCTTCATGACCCTCAGGTCATCATGTCGATAAAATAAATAAATAAAATCATTTATTTGAGAGATTAATACAACCCATTGGGCATGCAAATAGAGTTACAATATTTCCACAGTTACAATAAATTCGGTATCCCTCCATTATTTTGGAAAAAATGTGCTAAATCCCTAGCCATTCCGTTAACGCTAATATTTAATAAATCGATACAATTAGGTAGCTTCCCCAACTTATGGAAAAAAGCACATATCGTTCCAGTACACAAAAAAGGATCCCGTACAAAAATTGAAAATTACCGCGGTATCTCTATACTAGGAACGGTGGCTAAAATATTTGAAAAACTTGTGTACACCTCTATAAATCCATTAGTTCTCGCAGGGATATCAAACAGACAACACGGGTTTCTCAGAAAGCGGTCCACTATTTCAAATCTTGCATGCTGTACGGAATATATTCTAAAGCACAGTGATGGTGGTGGACAGGTTGACATGATCTATACCGACTTTGAAAAGGCATTTGATCTGGTGGATCATGTCATCCTGCTCAAAAAACTGTTTAGACTGGGTATTCGGGGCGATCTTTTACGGTGGGTACATTCCTATCTCACAAATAGATCACAGGCAGTCGTAATTGGGGGTTTTCGTTCTAACTTCATTGAGATACCTTCCGGGGTACCGCAGGGATCACACTTGGGGCCTCTATTTTATAATGCTTATATATTTGACATTGCTGAAGTTATATATAGAGCGGAACATCTTATATACGCAGATGATAAAAAGATTTTTATAAAAATTCAAAGTTTGAACGACTGTCATGCTCTCCAAGCTGATTTGGATAATCTAAATGAGTACTATACTAAAAATAAAATAACAGTTAATATTGACAAATGCCAGCACATCAGGTATACTCGCAAAACTAAACCTATTCAGTATACATATCGCTTCGGCAATACTCCAATTGATTCTGTAGAAGAGGTACGCGACCTGGGTGTTTTGTTTGATAATAAACTGTCATTTATAAATCACATTGATCGTGTATCGGTAAAAGCATATAAAAATCTGGGGTTTGTTTTGCGGTCTTGTAAGATTTTTAAAAGTATTGATGCTCTAAAGACGTTATACTTTTCATTTGTACGCAGCACACTAGAATATGCCAGCCCAATTTGGTCGCCTCACTATCTTATTCATCAGGACAAATTAGAAAGGATACAAAAAATATTTATCAACCACTTAAACTATCGCTTTCGAAAACCAGCTGTCTCGTATATTGATAGTTGTCGCACACACAATATGTTAACGTTGGAAGAAAGACGACAAGTATTGGATATGTGCTTGCTGTATGACATAGTAAATGGACGACTGGATTGTCCAGAACTCCTTACAGCGCTAGCATTTAATACGCCAGTGCGTCGCACGCGTAACACGTCATTGTTGCACATACCGTTGCGTTCTACAAATTATGCCAAAAACAGTGTCCTCACGCGTATTGCTCGTTCATACAATGCCACCTTTGCTAACTGTGATTTTTTGATTGGGTCAAAAGCTTCATTTAAAGCCAAGATTGTTAAAAAAATCTTGGACAAATAACCTACGCTCTAATAATAATATTAATAATAAAAAATAAAATAAAATATGTATGTATTATTATATTTTTTTTTAAAACAAGTATGTATGTATAACAATTGATTTAATATAAAATTTAAGATTATCTTTAACTATGAAAACTGTATTTATCAATATTAATATATTACGTCCGTCCGTCCAAAACTGCTATTATACGCATAGTTATAAGTTTTTGGTTTATATAGAGAACCTCTTATTGGCCATACTATCTGATAAGTGATTATTGTAAAATTTAATTGTATTCGCTGTTGGTTTTCTGAATAAATAAATAAATAAATTCATTATTTATGGCAAATGTAATGTCATAAAATCATATTAATAAATAGTCACAGAATAGTAATATCAGTAATATAGATCAAATCAAATTGATAAAAAAATAATATATATATTACAATCACATAAATCAATAAATAAATAAATAAAAAACAAATCAATTAAAATTAAATAGTCATAAATTTCCATTGAGTCAAATTATCATTTAAATATTATTTTATGTTATAACTAGCGAAACCCGCGCAACCTCGTTTGCGTGTATCCCGCTTTCCCGTGGGAATTTTTAAATTTTTCTCTCCGTAAGAACCATCCTCGTACTTCAAGGAATATTCTAAAAAAAAAATCAGCCAAATCGGTCAAGCCGTTTTCATGTTATGTCGTGACAACGGAAAACGGGTTTCATTTTTATATATACAGGGTGACTGGTTAAACATCGTACGCATTTTAATAGATAAAAAAGTAATTAATTTATATCCCTTCTGCATAAAAAAAAACAAAAAAAAAAATTAAAATAGGCGAGATATGCGTATTTTAAAAAAATATTAAAATCGGCCAATTTACGTATACTGTGGTGTCACGTGGTGTCGAATGTCGAAGTCGCGCGAGCGCCGCCGCCCGCCACCGCCCTCGCCGCGCCGCGGCCTGCGCGGAGTGCGCGGGCGGGGGCCATTCATTCATTTACTACTTAGTCTAGGATGGTCTAGGTATGCTACGTTGCCGTTGCTACGAATGACAAAAAATAAATTTGCGCGAAGAATGAATCGAATGAGGTAGGTAAGTAGGTGGCTAGTTATTAGTTATTTTTAATCACATTACATTTAAAATTTTTACTTACCTACTACGTACGTGGCCTTCTTGCAATTGTTCAAATCATATGAAAATCAAGAAAATCACAATAATTGTTCTACTACACAACACATCACTACACTCGTAATCGTTCACACCAAGTTCTTGGACGGGTCGATAATGAAACGGATGTCGTTTGTCTGTATGTAGCAGATTCCACACCGTATACTGTGACACATTAAAACGTCTTGCGGCATTCCGCGTACTCTCGCGTGGGTTGTGGTCAAAGTATTCTAAAATGGATTCATGCAAGTCTACCGGATAAGGTTCTGCTCCTCGTGCTTGGGCATGAGTGGGCACGGTAAACTGGCCGAACGCTCTTAATCTAAAATTGAGTCCTAACATCAAATCATATGATGGTATTCGCCGGTTTGGGAACGTCTCGCGATACAACGTAATTGCGTGTCTAACAACGTTATTTGCCCTCGCGTAACATTGCACCATGTCCCAATACTCCTCATTGGTGTATTGATAAGCCATTATCACTACTCACTAGTTCACTCACACACAAGTTCACAACACAAGCGCGGCACACGCGATTCCAATCAAGTTCGCCTCAAGTTTGCCGGTGTCGACCGTTATGACGTCACATTAACGAGTAGAAATAAAAAAAAAATACAGAATAATCGAGTAATAGCGAAAATAATATCTTTCGCTATTACTCGATTCAGTGTCGCTCTCGCCGATTGATAATCAATTGTCTTTCGTTGTTTTGCGATAAGCTAACAGTCCGAGCAACTGCGGAAGCGGCAAACTTGAAACGGACGGGTAGTACGTACGTACGCGACGTGCGATCGATGCCAAAACAAGTTTGCGACTGGGGGGTGGGAGCGAGCGAGGTCCGCGATCGGGTTGCGTTTGCGCTGGGGTGCGGGCGGGGCGCGGGGGGATTGCCGGGTCATGAGAGTTCATGCATAGTATAATGTAAAAAACGTAGAATGAACATTAAAATAAATAAAAATTAAAAAAAATAAGGTGGTGGTTTTTAACACTTAATGGAATAGGCATCAGCTTCTTATTCACCTCCTTTAATGGGTCCGTTGTTCAATCAGTCACCCTGTATAGATAGCATTTTTCAGTCAAAAACAGTTTTAATTTATTCTTAAAATTATCAGGCAGTTTATTGAAAATAACAGGAGCCATTCCAATGAAACTTTTTGTCAATGCGGTTGTGAACCCCCCTGATCTTTTCTTATACTTGTTTCACAATTTTTTTGGGACAGATGAGGATTGGATTTAACAAAAATACATATTTGCAAAATTCTAAATGCATGGTAATGTTAATAATTTAAGGGACCTAAACATAGGTACACAACTACATCGAACGGATACATCTTTTCTGTGCTTTAAAAACTCTGTCATTATCCCGCGAGTTGCCCCAAAATATTATACCGTAATTTAAATGAGATGTTACTAAACCATGATATAATAAAGATTTGGATTCAGTCAAATAATTTAGCAAAATATTCTTTAGTATCGTAAAATGGCACCCATTTCCCCATACTTCTGTGCCATAGTGCATAATGCTCTCAAAATATGCAAAGTAGATGCTTCTTAATGTTTTCTTATCCGTAATTTTAGCCAGACCTTTGGCCAAACTTTTGATTACTTTTTCAATTTGATTATGCCATCTTAAGAACGGATCTAATTCAATTCCAAGAAATCGACTGCATGTTGATTTATTAATCGCTATATTACAAATATGGTCCGGACTTTTGACACTACACCTAAATATCATGTAGTAACTCTTTTCCTCGTTTATCCTGAGGCCATAGGCTTCAAGCCATTCTGTAAGCCCTCTCCAACTTGCTTGTATACAACATTCCAACTCGGAGAAAGAGTCTGCACTTAGTATTAGATGTTTACATCTTTAAAAACTTGAGTTAATATTGCTATTTCTATGATGATTTTCAGACTCACCTCTCCAAGACCAAGAAACACTAGAATCAGACCAGGACGAAACACAATCTACTGTGTCCGACTTCAAAGATGATCTACAATTCGCCACAGTAAAAACGAAGAAAAAAATTCAAGGGAGACCTTCAAATGAGGTCTCCCTTGAATTTTTTTCTAGTTACGAAAAAGGATTCAGTCGTCAAGCCAGTGGGTCGTTGCCTTTAGGACTACTTTTAATACGAAATGTTGTAAAAACTTACTAATATTATAAAGGCGAAAGTTTGTATGTTTGATATTCATCACGCTCAGAAGGGTGGGCCAATTTTTTGATATTTGGTATGTGGTATATGTAGGTAGCTGATACCTTGGATTAACACATAGGGTTTTTATCCCGAAAAGTACGCGATTCCCGTAGAATTGGGTCGGAAGTCTGATAGTCAATGGTGCGTCATAACGTAGGTGGCGCTACTGTGTAACACCGCGGGCAGCGGCTAGTATTCTAATAAAGAGGTAAAGCTTGTGAGGTTTTAGGAGGAGTATGCTCTAGATCTACTAAACCGATTTTGAAAATTCTTTTATCAATAGATAACCACATTATTTGTGAGTGTCATAGGCCATATATTCATACGAAAAAGCCAACACATTATACTATTATAGCTGTCACTGCCAAACTAAAAAAGATAATAAATTAAAAGTAAAAAATATATATTTAAAAACAAGCTTTTTACACAATTTATATGACATAAAAGCTTGTCGCGAGATTTAATTACTAACATTTACTCGTAGTACGAATAAATGTTAGTTCGATAATTATGTTTTCTTATACAGGTAAATCTCGCGACAAGCTTTTATCTATATATATAAAATAGAAAATCACTGACTGATTCATCACGAAATCTGCGAAACTACAAGTGCCAGGAGTCTCAAATTTTGCATGGGGGTTCCTTTTGGGGCGTAGGTGCTCACTAAGAAAGGATTTTTGGAAATTCATCCCCTAAGGAGGTAAAACGGGGGTGCAAAGTTAGTATGAAACTTTGCCGTTTTTGAAGTTATTCGAATGAAATCCAGCATGAAGGTTCTTTACTGAAAAGCATGAAACATGAGTAAAATATTTTTTTCAAAATTCATCCCTTAGGGGGTTAAACGGGGGTGCAAAGATAGTATGAAATTTTGCCGTTTTTGAAGTTATTCGAATGAAATTCAGCATGAAGGTTCTTTATTAAAAGGCATGAAACACGAGTAAAATATTTTTCTCAAAAAACATCCCCTATGGGGTTAAACGGGGGCGCAAAGTTAGTATGAAACTTTGCCGTTTTTAAAGTTATTTAAATGAAATTCAGCATTAAGGTTCTTTATTCAAAGGCATGAAACACGAGTAAAATATTTTTCTCAAAAATCATCCCTTAGGGGGTTAAACGGGGGTGCAAAGTTAGTATATAAAAGAGAAAATCACTGACTGATTCATCACGAGATCTCCAAAACTACGTGCCAGGAGTCTCAAATTTTGCATGGGGGTTCCTTTTCGGGCGTAGGTGCTCACTAAGAAAGGATTTTTTTAAATTCCCACGGGAAAGGGAGTAATAGGACTGCAAGTGTATTTTCGCAGGCGCTCAACCTAGAAAGCTGAAATTTTGTATAGAGGTTCCCTTTATGATGTTGACAAGGATAAAGTTGGGGTTTTTTTTAATTCCCACGGGAACGAAATTATTGGCATTTTCGCTTGACCACGCGGGCAGAGCCGCGGGTAACAGCTATTAAAATAATAAAACAACAGGATTTTGTACACAGTAGGTAGCCAAACAGCGGCGAGCAAATAGACAATGAGCAATGAAGAACACTGACGTCTCGGGGAAGACTACAGTAATAGGAGACTGTTAAATCCGTCTATACGATTTTATTAGTCACAAAGTCACAAGTCCAATTCCACGCGGGCGAAGCCGCGGGCACAGCTAGTGTCATATAAATTGTGTAATGACGTTATAAGTTGATAGTTAAAATTTTAAAAGAAAAGTTTATTTTATTCTTTTTAGCGCAATTAAATAAAAGCTTGTTTTTAAATATATTTTTTTTACTTTTAATTAATTTTTTACTTTTTAGTTATCACTGTACAGGTTTCGCAGTGCCATCTATTGTCGAGAGGCGGTACTAGTCTAATGAATTTATTTGTTATAACTAGCACCAGCAATTTGAATACCTATATAATTTCCTGATTTTACTACAGTCACCCTGCGACAAACTAAACGGGTTTATGTACTCATCAAAAATAAAAACCGACCAAGGGCAAGTAGAACTCGCGCGTGAGGGTTCCTTCCCATAATCATACTAGTCATACTATCATACTAGTCATACTATCAATATATCTATCTATAATATAATAAAAGTGTAAAAAAAGTTTGTCTGTACATTGAATATATTTCCAAAAAAATTGTTTAGGGCGATGAAGAATAAGCAATAGAACAAGAATTTCGTAAAATTTTGTCCGTCTGTTTGTATGTTTGTATGTATGTTTGTACACGCTAATCTCGGAAACGGCTGAACCGATTTGGATGCGGTTTTCACTAATATGTGGCGATTTGCTCAACTTAACATTTAGTGTATGTTTCTTTTCAAAATTCCTACGGGAACGGGAATTACGGGACTGAATGTGTAAATCACTGACTACTGAATGGATTATAATGAAATTTGGTTCACGAGTAGAATTTAATCTGGAGTAACACAGGGTATTTTTATCCCGAAATTCCCACGGGATCAGTAATAATGAGGCTGAACGTGTAAATCACTGACTACTGAAGGGGTTGTAATGAAATTTGGTACACGAGTAGAATTTAATCTAGAGTAACACATAGGGTATTTTTATCTAGAAATTCCCACAGGAACGGGAATAATAGGAATGAACGTGTAAATCACTGAATCATTCGTCAATCAATCATCGTGTTCTGAAACTGCAAGTGCTAGAAGTTTCCAATGTTTCATGGAGGTTCCTTTCGTTATTTTGTGAAATTCCCATGGGAACAGGAATAATGGCACTGCACATGTATTACCTGGGACGCTCAACCTAGAAAGCTGAAATGTTGTAAAGAGGTTCCCTTCCTTTTTTCCTTTCAAGGATTTCCTCTCAAGGATAAAGATTTTTTCCCTGGTAGTAAAGTTTACTTTTACGACCCATTTTCTGAAAATTAAAAACATGTTTTACTGATTGTATAGAAAACACTTTTACACTTATTTGAACATTTACTTTAAAAAAAAAATTGTTGTCCACCTACTAATAAACTATACGACCAGTACATATAATTTTTTTGAGATTGATATTCACTACCAGTTTGCTAAAAAAGGACTTGGAAAACCTCGTGTTTCGCTAAAATGTTAAAACGTATGTTTGATTTTTTTGTTTTTCTAATTAATATTGCATGATAATCAAAACGAAAAATTGTCAGCTTACTAGATAAATAGGTGATGTATGACTATGTGTTAAGTAAATTACAAGTAATCTTATAGTTATTGAGAAATTAGCCTTGAAAAAAGTAGTATTTTCGGTTTTCTGGCCTTCTGGCTTATAGGGACTCTTAAGCAAAATTTCAGCTCAATCGGTCTTCGGGAACTTGTTCAAATTTTCGTTCCAAGATTCCACCCTTACATACATACATACATACATACAGGTCAAGTTAAATAAAAGCTTTTAATAAAAAGAGACAGCTTCAGATAAAAGATTGCCGCGGGTAACAGGTTTTTTTTATTATTTTTCAGGTGGAAGAACAAAACGTCCCATCTACACAGAGGTTTTGTGAAGATTGCAATATACAATTTAAAACTTTGGAGGCGTGGAAATGTCATATACTTACTTCACCTAAACATACTATAGACAGTGGTGGCAGGTAAAAACGATAACCCCACTAATATTATAAGGGCGAAAGTTGGGGTGTTTGTTTGTTACTTCTTCGCGCTCAAATGGCTGGGCCAATGTTTATGATATTTGGTATGTACGTACCTTGGTTTAACACGTAGGGTACTTTTTATCCCGAAAAGTGCGTGATTCCCGTAGGATTTGGTCAAAGTCTGACAGTCTGCACTTTATAAAGTAGAAGGCGCTTCTGTGCGTAAATACACGTAGACGAAGTTGCGCGGGTTTCGCTAGTATTTTAATATTGCATTTTGAATTTCAGAACAATGAAACTACTTATGCGCAAGTACAATCCGCCGCGGGGACTCGCAGCTAAATATGGTGAGGAATTCGCGCAACAATAATTTCAACAAACATTTTAATATATTAAGCACATCATAATAGTGCGATCCGACTATAAACACTATATATCTACTGAATAATCATCATATAAATTATTAATGGATGCGCTTCTCTTTGTATATGTGACAAATACAAGTTTATAGGAGAAAAAATGCATTTGCACGCACGGGTCACCCTATCGTTAGCTCACCACTGCCCATGTTATTTTATTTATCATATTTTACAGGTGAACCTCCAATAAAGAAAACTAAAGTAACACACACGGATATAAATGAAAAAACAAATTTACAAATCAACGCAAATATTCAACCAAGATGTCAGGAAACAGAAATAAATAACGCAGTTATCATTGAAACGCCAAAACCAAAAAATATTAACAAAACTACGTGTAACCAAACCGACATTGAATATATTTGCGACGATTGCGGCTCGAAATTCGATAATAAATGTTTACTTACTAAACATATAGAACATCATAATTTAATGAAATCTAAAATTCAATTGAGTCATAACAAAGGTAGCTTAAACGCGTCTTCATTGACAAGAAAAGATAAATCAAATATGTGCGAAATATGTAACAAGGGATTTACTACAAGTAGTAATTTAAAAACTCATCTGAGAATGCACTCAGGAGAAAAGCCTTATAAATGTGAGATATGTAATAAGAGATTTAATCAAAGTGGTCATTTAAAAAACCATTTAAGAACACACTCAGGAGAAAAGCCTTATAAATGTGAGATATGTAAGAAAAGTTTTAATCGAAATAGTATATTAAAAAACCATTTAAGAACACACTCAGGAGAAAAGCCTTATAAATGTGAGATATGTAAGAAGAGATTTTATCAATGTGGTAATTTAAAAACCCATCTGAGAATGCACTCAGGAGAAAAGCCTTATAAATGTGAGATATGTAATAAGAGATTTAATCAAAGTGGTCATTTAAAAAACCATTTAAGAACACACTCAGGAGAAAAGCCTTACAAATGTGAGATATGTAATAAAAGATTTATTAAAAGTGGTAATTTAAAAAACCATTTAAGAACACACTCAGGAGAAAAGCCTTATAAATGTGAGATATGTAAGAAGAGATTTTATCAATGTGGTAATTTAAAAACCCATCTGAGAATGCACTCAGGAGAAAAGCCTTATAAATGTGAGATATGTAATAAGAGATTTAATCAAAGTGGTCATTTAAAAAACCATTTAAGAACACACTCAGGAGAAAAGCCTTACAAATGTGAGATATGTAATAAGAGATTTAATGAAAGTGGTAATTTAACAAAACATTTAAGAACACACTCAGTAGAAAAGCCTTACAAATGTGAGATATGTAATAAGAGATTTAATGAAAGTAGTACTTTAAAAAAACATTTAAGAACACACTCTGGAGAAACGCATACTTCTGAGATATGTGAGAAGATATTTACTGCCATGTAAGAAGACATTACGGAGTCAATCTAGATTATTAAAAAATACGTAATAACAGCGTTTATCAAAAATCATACTAATATTATAAATGAGAAAGTGAGTTTGTGTGTTTGTTATTCCTTCATGGCTTGACTAAGCAGCCGATCAATTTAAAAAATTGTATAGGTACATATATTGTCAGGGGTACAGAGCTCAACATAGGCTACTTTTTATCCCGAGAAAGTATGTCATTCCCATGGGAAAATATTCTTTCTACTATAGATGGCGCTGCAAAACTATTAATGTCGGCCAACAGATGGCGCCACGAGTCGCGCTTTGTCCAGTCGTGAGGCGGTCATTGCCGGCACAGTGTCGGAGCTAGCCCGCACCCGGCTGGCATACAAACAGTCAGTACCTTTGCGAATAGGTCGCCCACAAGGAACACGTATACAAACCTGCGGGCCAACATATTCGCTCCCGTTCGATGTCTGCATGGTCCTTGAGGCTTATTTACACAAACACCATCAACGTGGCAGCCAACATGTTGATTGCTGAGCGCGACAATAATAGGTTGGACAGTGTGGGCGATGTCAACCCTCCCTGTTGACCTGGAAATATGCATATACAGGTTTCTTACGATCTGTGTAGTATCTGACGGTATGCAGTGGACACTTTGGGTCTAAAACCAAACTGGTTATCGTGCAGCTGTACGTATTTATTTAACTGTGTATTAAGCAAACCGTCAAACACTAGCTATAACCGTGGCTAAGCAATGCCAATGGCGAAGATACTAAGAGGAGCTGTTACAATAGCCCGTTTGCATGAACGACTCGCTGACGGGCGCGGCGGGTGTACGGGAGGGTGTCTAAATTTGGTATACTGTTACTGTCATGATATTGCAAGAATATGGTAAACTTGATCTGATGCTGCAGCATCATCCGGAACCTGCAGTATACTCAACTCCTCGTCAAATTACAGCAGATGTATCGTGTTTGGGCTCATTGGAATGGTCTCATTGAATAGTTCATATATAGGTATAATTCACTAGCTGGGCTCGCGGCTTCGCTCGTCATACTTAATGTTTATTGCTATCGCGCTGTATTTTTATCCCCGACCCAAAAAGAGGGGTTTTATAAATTTTGCATGTGTATCTGTGTACTTTGGTGCTAGATGGTAACTAAGGTCTGATAATGGAGCTGGAAGGTGGCCATAGGAACTCGGTAATTAAACGACATAACCCCATCTAGTTTAGGCTCGTTTGATCCGTCTTGACGAGTACTTTGGTGCCAGATGGTAACCAGGGTCTCATGATGGAGCTGGAAGGTGGCCATGGGAACTTAGTAATTACACAACATAACCCCATCTAGTTTGGGCTCGTTTGATTCGTATTGACGAGTACTTTGGTGAAGGATGGTAACCAGGGTTTGATGATGAAGCTAGATGACTATCTATGATATTCCGCTATTGCTGGGTTAAGTAGGCTCGTGACCATCAAAAACCGAGCGAGCGAAGCGAGCCAGGCTCGACCTACTTTTAGTCACAAACCTTTGTTAAAACAGTTATGGAGCTGATCTGATGATGGAACTGGAAGATAGTCATGGGTACTCAGTAATTAAACGACATAACCTCATCGAGTTTGGGCTCGTTTGATCCCTTTTGTCTCATACATATTTCGCAATACCCTAATACCGTATTTCGCAATAACTCGCTTACCTACATATTTCGCAATATCTCTCATACATATTTTCGTAATACCATTCATACATATTTCACAATACCTCTCATATTCGCAATACCTCTCATACATATCTAAAATACAAATGAAACGGATAGGGATTAGAATAAAATAGGAACGAAAGTATAAAAAACTTCAAATAAAACTTAAATTAAAAATTTAAAAAACCCCCGACTCAAAACCGCTAAAAAGTAAATAAATAATAATTATGTACTCCCTATTCGACCTTCTAATTTTAACTTCCAAAGCGTCATCTCGGGGGACCGCTATAGACATTTAATTAAACATAACTGTGTGTGTAGGTACTAGACAGTAGATAACAAATTGTCGGCTAGTAATAATTTTTTACTGAGCGGTCCCCCGACGGGTGAGGATCAGTCGTCACGAATTAATATCGCAAACAAGTCGGCAATAATGGATATGACTCGGCGAGTAACGGCTATTGTGTCACTTTTAGCAATAAAAATTTCTACCGCCGAAACAAAGCTGGCAATTGCTGAGCGCTATCTTTTAGCCGTTAAATCCTCAATTACGACGTCCGAACCAGTACAAAGCGTTAATAACAACAATAATAATAATGCGTCTTATGCCGACCGTCTAAAATTGCGACTGCCTAAGCGCTCGTAGGATATAAAGTAATTGTTGGAGCGGATGTTAATGCTTCGTCTCCTTTATGGTACGGTAAACTTAGATCGACAGACGTCGATACACGAACTTCTGTCGAGGATTTCATTGCAGAGATGAACCTTATTATTCATAACACCCCTGAAGCACCTCCGAACCTTATTATTCATAACACCCCTGAAGCACCACCTACTTTTAGTGGCCCAATGGGCGAGTCTTCTATTGACGTCACACTTTCTAGTGCAGACTTCCTTATACTTAACTAGCTGACCCGGCGAACTTCGTATCGCCTAAAGAACCTTAATGCTTAATTTCATTCGAATAACTTCAAAACGGCAAAGTTTCATACTAACTTCGCACCCCCGTTTAACCCCCTAAGGGATGATTTTTGAGAAAAATATTTTACTCGTGTTTCATGCCTTTCAATAAAGAACCTTAATGCTGAATTTCATTTAAATAATTTCAAAAACGGCAAAGTTTCATACGAAATTTGCGCCCCCGTTTAACCCCCTAAGGGATGATTTTTGAAAAAAGTATTTTACTCGTGTTTCATGCCTTTTAATATAGAAACTTCATGCTGAATTTCATTCGAATAACTTCAAAAACGGCAATGTTTCATACTAACTTTGCACCACCGTTTAACCCCCTAAGGGATGATTTTTGAGAAAAATATTTTACTCGTGTTTCATGCCTTTTAATATAGACCTTCATGCTGAATTTCATTCGAATAACTACAAAAACGGCAATGTTTCATACTAACTTTGCACCCCCGTTTAACCCCCTAGGGGATAATTTTTGAGAAAAATATTTTACTCGTGTTTCATGCCTTTCAATAAAGAACCTTAATGCTGTATTTCATTTGAATAACTTCAAAAACGGAAAAATTTCATACTAACTTTGCACCCCCGTTTAACCCCCTAAGGGATGATTTTTGAGAAAAATATTTTACTCGTGTTTCATGCCTTTTAATAAAGAACCTTCATGCTGAAATTCATTCGAATAACTTCAAAAACGGCAAAGTTTCATACTATCTTTGCACCCCCGTTTAACCCCCTTTTTTTTTTTTTTTTTTTTTTTTCGTCAGAAAAATGCTTTGCAGCAGCCCCACCGCCCGGGGAATATGCGGTGGGGACTGTGGGATTTACCACTAAAAAACTGACGGGATGCCACTCGCCCCCTAAGTGACGGGGCCACGGGTACTGTGATACATCCGCGACCCCGCCAGGGCCGTTCGGCCAAAGTTAAACTGGCTGGACCCGCTCTCCCCGGAACGCCCCGTCAGCAGCACACCGCATCCAGGTGCACTGCCGACACCGAGGACCATTGCCCCCTCAAGACGACGGGCCTTCCCCGGCTCGCCGTCTCGGCTGGGCAAGGGTCCCCTCCACCTCTGCGGTCGCAACAACGTGCGACCGCTGGCCGGGCTCTGCGAGCCGCCGGCCCCTCTTCTTCAATTTTTTTTAACGAGGTTTTCTTCCTCCACCGCGCCTCCTGCGCCACTCCAAGTGCCACAGCGTCCACTACGTACTTAGTGGACTCTGTGACACTTTGCGCCACCGCGCACTCCCTCTTCCAGGGTGGTCTCATTCGCCCATGTGACCCAACCCTTAACGCCCCCCGCAGTGTCTGGGTTGGCGAGACCCAGTGTCTGCAGGGCCTCCGCGTTCCACCATACGGAGGTCGCCCCCGGTATCAACGGGTGGAGTAGGCCCGGACACCAGTCGGGGCGAAGACGCTTTTGGGGAGGATCAGCGAGCGAACGAGTCCACCACCGCTCATCATACAGCCGGCCGAGCCCCCGTTTAACCCCCTAAGGGATGAATTTTGAAAAAAATATTTTACTCATGTTTCATGCTTTTCATTAAAGAACCTTCATGCTGAATTTCATTCGAATAACTTCAAAAACGGCAATGTTTCATACTAACTTTGCACCCCCGTTTAACCCCCTAAGGGATGATTTTTGAGAAAAATATTTTACTCGTGTTTCATGCCTTTTAATATAGACCTTCATGCTGAATTTCATTCGAATAACTACAAAAACGGCAATGTTTCATACTAACTTTGCACCCCCGTTTAACCCCCTAAGGGATGATTTTTGAGAAAAATATTTTACTCGTGTTTCATGCCTTTCAATAAAGAACCTTCATGCTGAAATTCATTCGAATAACTTCAAAAACGGCAAAGTTTCATACTAACTTTGCACCCCCGTTTTACCCCCTTCGGGGATGAATTTCCTAAAATCCTTTCTTTGTGAGCACTTACGCCCCAAAAGGAACCCCCACGCAAAATTTGAGACTCCTGGTACTTGTAGTTTCGGAGATTTCGTGATGAATCAGTCAGTGATTTTCTCTTTTATATAAATAGATTGGCGCGTACTTCCAGATGCTTCTTGCAGTGATCACCGTCTAATTGTTTGTGAGTTCTCTCCTGTTGTAAATGATTACACACATTTAAACAAATCAACTTTCAATATAAAACCAGCAGAAACGCAAACAAGGAATTTTTTAGATCCATGTTTTCTGCTCATGTCAAGGATTTCATTCGCGCTCAGTTGACGGTCGCGGAAAGTGCGGAACTTCTGTCGGACACCTTCACATATTGCGCTGACGTCATACTTGGCCGTAAAGCGGTGGTAGATCGACGACGCGACGTTGCGACTGGTGGAACGATTCCTTGTCGCGGTTGCGTAGGGCTTTTCGTAGTGCTCGACGTAAGACTGCTAAATTAAAGAAACGAAAAAAGAGGGAGTAATTTATCAAACGGCTTTAACAGAATTACGTATTGCAAGATCTCACTATCGGGCCGCTGTTCAAAAATCCAAAGGCAACCTATTACGACGCGTTGTAGATAAACTAAATGATGAGGGTCCGTGGTCTCCACTATATCACGAGTTTAAGGCAAATAGGCGCATTGACCAAGCCTATGTAACTAATATTAAACTCAATAACACGCATACTCTTGGTGTAGAGGAGACTGCTGAAGCCTTATTAAACGTTTTGATACTGGACGATAACATAAGTAAGGATAGGGAATATCATCGTGACGTTCGAGATTCGGCCACGCAATGCCCTCTAAACTCCAAAATCCGATCTTCCGTTACTAGACGAGTTTCTATCGGTAGTTAAGGCTTTGCCAACTAGGTACTATGGCTTCTGGTGAAAACTAATAGGATGATTCAAGAAGCAAGCAAAGTAGCCGCTGATTCCATCTTAATGGTTTACAATCGTTGCATCGACGAAGGTTATTTTCCTACCGTCTGGCGACAAGGCTTCATTAGATTAATACCTAAAGGCGGTGATAAACAGCCTGACGATCCTAAATCCTATCGTCCTATTACCCTTCTACCATCATTGGGTAAGGTTCTCGGAACGTCTCATAGTTCCGCGTTTGCTACCAGGTGGCCCTAAATTTCACGAAAGACAGTTTGGTTTCACCGTCGGGAAATCTACCGTCGATACAGCTCTTACCGTCCGTAAAGCAGTTGAGCATTCTGAAAGTAAATATGTGATAGGGGTGTTTTTAGATATCTCGGGTGCTTTTGATAATGCTTGGTGGCCAATGTTATTACTTAAACTTAAGACCAGAGGATGTTATAGTAATATTTGCGCTCTTATTCTGACGTACTTTGAAAATGGTATATCTAAATTAAAACTCGGACACTATGCTGCGTCAAAGGTGCTCACATTAGGCTGCCCACAAGGCTCAGTATTGGGTCCCTACCTGTGGAATATCGGCTTTGACGACTTTTTCAGCCTCCCCTTACCGGATGGATGCTCCTTGACGGGTTATGCTGATGACGGTCTTTTATTAATTAATGCTAGTTCGCGGGCATCTTTAAAAAAATTTGCTGAAACGGGTCTTGACATTATCTCGGAATGGGGAAACCGTAACCGTCTCGAATTTGCACCTCATAAAACGTATCAACTTATGCTTAAGGGAAATTTAAAAGTCCCTCCGCGCTTTCACTTTAATGGAGTTTCAGTTTCAAATAAAATCACAGTCTGCTACCTACTTAGGTTTACTTTTAGACAAAAACTTTAATTTCATTGAACTTAAGAAGCAGGTAGGAGAAAAAGCCAAAAAGAATTTTTATGCCTTAACTCGAGTATCTGCCGCAACCTGGGGTTTAACCTTTAGTTTAGAACGTTAAAAATGGTTTATACTGCGACGTACCTGGGTTGTATAACATATGGTTCAGCGGTTTTCGCGGATCGTGTAACAATTGGGGCCGCGCGAAGAAAATTATTGCAAAGTCAGAGTCTTGCGTCTTGCCTTGATATTTTTGTGTAAGTCTTACAGAACTGTCAGCACGGAGGCACTCCTCGGGAGGTCGATTTGGAGATACAGCGTCGCGCGTCGATGTACTATAGATCAAAAGAAATGACCCGTGATCGTGACAAAATAAATAGACTATTTAATCCTTTAGATGACGTATTACAGACTCTTCTATCGGAATGGCAGGAAAGGTGGGAGACTTCCGTAAAAGGCCGTCATCTGTATCTGATTCCCTCTGTGAGAGACAGATTAAAGAAAACCTGGCTAGAGGTCGACCATCAAGTAGCTCAATTTTTAACGGGACACGGAAACTTTAAGGCCAAGTTATTTTATTTCAAGGTTGTACCTTCTCCTTTCTGTGAGTGTTCTACCGCAAATACCAGAGTAGAACAAACAGCTCATCACGTTCTGTGGGAGTGTGATCTCTGGCATGACGAACGCGTAATCATGTTGGATTCTTTACATGTCACTTCAGGCGTAGTTTATTATTCTGATCTCTAAATAAAAAATAGTACCTAGATAATTATTTATTGAAATTTAAATAATTTTTACAATCTATATATATAAAATTCAAAGTCCTGACTGACTGACTTAACTATATATCAACGCACAGCCCAAACCGATGGGTCTAGAGACTCCAAATTTGGACTGTAGGTTCCTTACGACGTCTAGGGGTGTACTAAGAAAGGATTTTTCAAAATTCCTACGGGAAACCGAGATATACGCAAACGAAGTTGCAAGGGTGTATCAACGCACAGCCAAAACCGCTGCGTCTAGAGATTCCAAATTTGGCACGTAGGTTCCTTACGACGTCTAGGGATGTACTAAGAAAGGATTTTTCAAAATTCCCACGGGAAAGCGAGATATACGCATACGAAATTGCGCGGGGACGCACAGCCCAAACCGCTGGGTCAAGAGATGCCAAATTTGACATGTAGGGTCCTTATAAGGTCCAGACAGACCGGACCGGACCGGACCGGAACGGGCCGGACCGGACCGGAACGTATCAGACCTGATCGGTCTGGAAGGAACCGCACCGTGCCGGGCCGTGCCGGACCGGATCGAACCGGACCGGGCCGTTTTTTTTTTCATCTATATATATAAAACTGACTGACTTAACTATATATCAACGCACAGCCCAAACCGGTGGGTCTAGAGACTCCAAATTTGGACTGTAGGTTCCTTACGACGTCTAGGGGTGTACTAAGAAAGGATTTTTCAAAATTCCTACGGGAAACCGAGATATACGCAAACGAAGTTGCGAGGGTATATCAACGCACAGCCCAAACCGCTGGGTCTAGAGATTCCAAATTTGGCACGTAGGTTCCTTACGACGTCTAGGGATGTACTAAGAAAGGATTTTTCAAAATTCCCACGGGAAAGCGAGATATACGCATACGAAATTGCGAGGGGACGCACAGCCCAAACCGCTGGGTCAAGAGATGCCAAATTTGACATGTAGGGTCCTTATAAGGTCCAGACCGACCGGACCGGACCGGACCGGAACGGGCCGGACCGGACCGGAACGTATCAGACCTGATCGGTCTGGAAGGAACCGCACCGTGCCGGGCCGTGCCGGACCGGATCGAACCAGACCGGACCGTTTTTTTTTTCATCTATATATATAAAACTGACTGACTTAACTATATATCAACGCACAGCCCAAACCGGTGGGTCTAGAGACTCCAAATTTGGACTGTAGGTTCCTTACGACGTCTAGGGGTGTACTAAGAAAGGATTTTTCAAAATTCCTACGGGAAACCGAGATATACGCAAACGAAGTTGCGAGGGTATATCAACGCACAGCCCAAACCGCTGGGTCTAGAGATTCCAAATTTGGCATGTAGGTTCCTTACGACGTCTAGGGATGTACTAAGAAAGAATTTTTCAAAATTCTTACGGGAAAGCGAGATATACGCATACGAAGTTGCGAGGGGACGCACAGCCCAAACCGCTGGTTCTAGAGATGCCAAATTTGACATGTAGGGTTCTTATAAGGTCCGGACCGGACCGGACCGGACCGGACCGGAACGGACCGGAACGGATCAGACCTGATCGGTCTGGAAGGAACCGCACCGTACCGGGCCGTGCCGGACCGGATCGAACCGGACCTGACTGACTGATTGACTGACTTAACTATATATCAACGCACAGCCCAAACCAATGGGTCTAGAGATTCCAAATTTGGACTGTAGGTTCCTTACGACGTCTATGGGTGTACTAAGAAATGATTTTTCAAAATTCCCACGGGAAACCGAGATATAAAAGCAAACGAAGTTGCGAGGGTATATCAAATTTGGCATGTAGGTTCCTTACGACGTCTAGGGATGTACTAAGAAAGGATTTTTCAAAATTCCCACGGGAAAGCGAGATATACGCAAACCGCTGGGTCTAGAGATTCCAAATTTGGCATGCAGGGTCCTTATAAGGTCCGGACCGACCGGACCGGACCGGAACGGATCAGATCTGATCGGTCCGGAAGGAACCGCAACGTACCGGACCGTGCCGGATTTTTTTTCTGAAGAAATATAATTATGCTAATTGGTATGTAGGTTCCTTATCAGGACCGGACCGATCGGACCGGACCGGACCGACTGGACCTGATCGGACCGGACTATATATAAAATTCCTGACTGACTTAACTATACATCAACGCACAGCCCAAACCGGTGGGTCTAGAGATTCCAAATTTGGACTGTAGGTTCCTTACGACGGCGACGTCTAGGGGTGTACTAAGAAAGGATATTTCAAAATTCCCACGGGAAACTGAGATATACGCAAACGAAGTTGCGAGGGTATATCAAATTTGGCATGTAGGTTCCTTACGACGTCTAGGGATGTACTTAGAAACGATTTTTCAAAATTCCCACGGGAAAGCGAGATATACGCAAACGAAGTTGAGAGGGGACACACAGCCTAAACCGCTGGGTCTAGAGATGCCAAATTTGTCATGTATGGTCCTTATAAGGACCGGACCAACCGAACCGGACCGGATCGGACCGGATCGACCGGACCTGACCGGACCGGATGGAACCGTACCGTACTGGGCCGTGCCGGACCGGAATTTGTTTCTGAAGAACGATATGCTAATTGTTACTAGGCCACGCGGGCGAAGCCGCGGGCGGAAGCTAGTTACTTATAAATAATAATCAGAAAAAGAAGGAAACAAAGCTTTCGTTTGGCAGTTATTACTGACTGCATCACGAGCGTGTGGATACATCGCAAACATGTTTGGCGAACACCCTTTGATTCGTGCACAAAAACCTGGCAAACACAAACAAAAACAGACAAACAGTGTCCACACGTTCGTGTTTGCTGTTCGCCGTTGTTTGCCGAGCGTGTGGATACGCCATCAAGCAGCATTTCAAGGCAAACATTTGTGTGCATGAACATGTCTTTTTGCCTTTTCTGGGTGTTTTCTATGTATAATATGGTACTAATTTACAAAAAATGTATTTAAATATATTTATCAGGAATCTAGTACCCATAGCACGAGCTTGCTTAGTTTGGGATGTGAGATTCGTCAAAAAAAACGTGACGTTAAGTGAAGTATGTACAAACCAAGAAGCTCAAATGTAATATTTAAGCTTCTTGGTACAAACCATGGAAGTAATAAGTTACATTACTTCCATGGTACAAGGGTGTTTCCGCCAAAGGCATAAAAACGTGTCACATCAACGTAGCTAGTATGTAGGTCTATATTTATAGAATTTTATAATTTTATATCAATCTAGACTTCTTTATTAGTAAATACTGTAGGTATAGCCGGCCAATTGTGTAAATTGTAGAAAATAAAAATAGTTTTGTTCAGGCGGAACATACATTTGCGTTGTAACAATTCATATTTTCAAACTTCAAAACAGTGTCGTGAAAAAACGGCAAACAATTTGTAGTTGATTGTTAGTTTTCTAAAATCAGCATCTATTAAACGTTCAAAAATATATAATAAGTTATAATTAATTCTTCTTAATATCATTATTTTGCGTGTAACACATCGGTGGCCGAGACATGCTGCCCGAGAGTCAAAAGGGAGCTCAACGCCGTCAGCAGTCAGCTGTCGGAGGGGGTGAAAAACTGGCGGGGGGAGGAATGGGACCGTCTTATTGATAAGACGGTCGACGACCACCTAGCCTTTTATCGCCTCAATCGACAGCTGCTCCGCAAGGCGCCAGCCGTCTGCCCGCTCTTAGATAGAGCGGGCAAACGGAACTTCGAGGCGTCCCAAAGAGCGGGGATCCTAGCAGAGCACCTCGAGGACCAACCGAACCGGACCGGATCGGACCGGATCGACCGGACCTGACCGGACCGGATGGAACCGTACCGTACTGGGCCGTGCCGGACCGGAATTTGTTTCTGAAGAACGATATGCTAATTGTTACTAGGCCACGCGGGCGAAGCCGCGGGCGGAAGCTAGTTACTTATAAATAATAATCAGAAAAAGAAGGAAACAAAGCTTTCGTTTGGCAGTTATTACTGACTGCATCACGAGCGTGTGGATACATCGCAAACATGTTTGGCGAACACCCTTTGATTCGTGCACAAAAACCTGGCAAACACAAACAAAAACAGACAAACAGTGTCCACACGTTCGTGTTTGCTGTTCGCCGTTGTTTGCCGAGCGTGTGGATACGCCATCAAGCAGCATTTCAAGGCAAACATTTGTGTGCATGAACATGTCTTTTTGCCTTTTCTGGGTGTTTTCTATGTATAATATGGTACTAATTTACAAAAAATGTATTTAAATATATTTATCAGGAATCTAGTACCCATAGCACGAGCTTGCTTAGTTTGGGATGTGAGATTCGTCAAAAAAAACGTGACGTTAAGTGAAGTATGTACAAACCAAGAAGCTCAAATGTAATATTTAAGCTTCTTGGTACAAACCATGGAAGTAATAAGTTACATTACTTCCATGGTACAAGGGTGTTTCCGCCAAAGGCATAAAAACGTGTCACATCAACGTAGCTAGTATGTAGGTCTATATTTATAGAATTTTATAATTTTATATCAATCTAGACTTCTTTATTAGTAAATACTGTAGGTATAGCCGGCCAATTGTGTAAATTGTAGAAAATAAAAATAGTTTTGTTCAGGCGGAACATACATTTGCGTTGTAACAATTCATATTTTCAAACTTCAAAACAGTGTCGTGAAAAAACGGCAAACAATTTGTAGTTGATTGTTAGTTTTCTAAAATCAGCATCTATTAAACGTTCAAAAATATATAATAAGTTATAATTAATTCTTCTTAATATCATTATTTTGCGTGTAACACATCGGTGGCCGAGACATGCTGCCCGAGAGTCAAAAGGGAGCTCAACGCCGTCAGCAGTCAGCTGTCGGAGGGGGTGAAAAACTGGCGGGGGGAGGAATGGGACCGTCTTATTGATAAGACGGTCGACGACCACCTAGCCTTTTATCGCCTCAATCGACAGCTGCTCCGCAAGGCGCCAGCCGTCTGCCCGCTCTTAGATAGAGCGGGCAAACGGAACTTCGAGGCGTCCCAAAGAGCGGGGATCCTAGCAGAGCACCTCGAGGAAGTATTCGTGCCAAACCCCGTAGCGTCCAACATATCGCCGGCAGTCCGCGAACTGCACCACAAGGTGAAACACCGCGTAGAGGAATTTATGGCCAATCCGCAGTTAGATCCGTCCGAAGCCAGCTATGTCTCCCCTGCAGAAGTGCGGAAGAGCATACTGGCTATGCCAAGGCGTAAAGCCCCGGGCACGGACGGAATCACTGCGGAAATGTTGAAACAGCTGCCCAAGAGAGCGGTCGTCCAACTGACACGACTCTCAAATGGCATCCTCCGGTCTGGCCACTTCCCGGAATTATGGAAGTCCGGGAAGATTATCGTCCTTCCCAAACCTGGGAAGGACAGACGCCTACCGGCCAACTATAGGCCAATAACGCTACTTTCGCTTTCTCGATATCGAGAAAGCCTTCGACCGAGTGTGGCATGAGGGTCTCCTCTACAAACTCCTGGAGCAAACCAGCATGCCGCACCAGTACGTGCGAATAGTAGCGTCCTTTCTGCGGGACCGGAACTTCCGAGTAGAAGTAGAGGGCTCGGAGTCCCGGTCCAGTAGAATACAAGCGGGGGTGCCACAGGGCAGTTGTCTCTCACCGGCACTCTACGCGGTGTACACCAACGACATCCCGTCACTCACCGAGGAACATCGCTTCGAAGGGGAACGGGGTGTCACACTGGCGCTGTTCGCGGACGACAGCGCGTATTTCGCCTCGTCCAAAAAGCCGGCGATCGTTGCTAAGCGGATGCAGAGGTTCTTAAACCTCCTTCCGGATTGGCTCGACACATGGCGCTTGACAGTCAATGTGGGAAAGACTGTCGCGATGTGTGTCGGGAGGATCCGGAAGTTTCCGCAGCGGCTGACGCTACGGGGGGAGGCAACGTGGGAGCACGGGGCACGCTACCTAGGGGTCCAAATTGACCGGTCGTTGAGTATGAAGGCTCACGTGAACCAAGCCCGTCACAAGGCAAGGTTCGCGAGGAGCGCACTCCGACCGGTCCTCTCTTCAACAATGCCTCGGCGGACGAAGTTAGGCATTTTTAAGACCTATATTCGTCCGCTGATCACATATGCGGCCCCTGACTGGTATGCCCTGTGCTCTCACATGCTTAGGGAACGCTTGCAGGACCAACAAAATTTGACGCTAAGGACGATTGTCAACGCGGGGCGCTACGTCCGCAATGACGTAATCGCGCGCGACGTCCAATTGGAATCAGTGGAGGAATTTGTGATCAGGGTGGCGCGGAAAATGTATGACCGCGCCGACCACTCCAAATTCCTCCACTTTCTCTTCGATTGAGCCATTTTGCACACACTTATATATATTTTATGCTATTATTTATATATAGCGCTGGTTGTGGGCCGCGAGCAGCGCCCGCGCACGCTGGGTACGATTGAAGAAGACAACAAAAAGAGCTCACATCACAAGTGTTTCGTTTATGACAGACAGAGAAAAAAGAATCATGAGGAAAAAATGGAAGATAAATAAAAGAAATGAAAGAAATATAAAGAAGATAGAATCGGCACAGCACCTCACGAAGTACATGTGATTAAAACACAGAACGCATTACATAAATATAAATATACATTTTTGACTGATTTTATTATTTTAAATAGTTTATCTTGAAACTGATTTACATATATAATACTGATTATGAGACGGCATAAAAAATAATAAATAAAACTAAAATTGTGAACATTGTTTTTAATGTAATTAATTGAGACTAAAAATTAAAATGCAGTAAAATCATAAATATTGCTTTTATTTCAAGAGGCTCTTTGTCTCGCCATAGTAAATCCTGATCCTTGTCATTACCGTAGTCCTATAAGTCCTTACCGTCATGTGCTTAACAGACTATTAAATTAATTTAAAAAGAAAGTGTTCGTATATTTTTGTATTTTATTAATTCTAGTATTTATATAAATAATAAATAGTAGTAATAAATAGTATTTATAAATAATATGTCATTACCGTAGTTTCGTTGTCTTTACCATTTTTTCAAATTAATTTATCTAATTAATTACAAAAGATAATTGATGTACACATCGAAATAATATTACTACGTATAGAACGGACACCGCGAACAAAATTTTTGTCCCCATACGTTGAGGCCAATAGACATCAACTCGTTTAGAAACTTGCCGACGCTCATCGTGATTGGTCCTCGGATTTATGTCAAAAAAATAATAAAAAAATGCCGTCATGTTCAATAAAAACTTGTAAAAACCGTTCAACAGTAAGGAAGAAAGATAGCGGCGTCACTTATCATCGGTAAGTATACAAAAAATTAAGTAAAACCAACCAAAACAATTTTTTTTCATTATTTTCTATTGCATCATGATTGCATCCGCCATTTCTATGTGAAAATCATAGATTATCAAAAAGTAATCGTACAGATGGGATACGTAGGTACTAAGCGTGAGTCAATTTTATAATATAATTTAGGTACTTATTTCTGAAAAATTTTTTGCTTTTTTTTTAACCGACTTAAAAAAGGAGGTTCTATGTTTCATTGTTTTTTTTTTGGAGGTTCGCCGATTACTCCAATTGTGGACCGATTTTCAAAATTCTTTTTTTATTCATAAGTGCATACTCCCAAGTTGTCACCAATACAGGATCTGATGATGGGAATTCCAGGAAAATCGAGGGCAACCCTCAAATTTCATGGGCACGTATAACGCGTTACTTATGTTGTCGTAAGCTATTCATGTATTTACGTCTGGAAGTCATCCTCCCATGCTGCTGAGATGCCTGAGATGATAATCTAGCTAGGTGGTCGCGTCCGCCTGACACCGACTTCAATCAGATATAATCAATTAACGAATTCAATAAGTTATTCAAATTCGTTTTTAGAGTCGGTTAACCTTTTTTCATTTTTGAAGTGAAAACTTCTTTAGCAGTGCTTAGCACTTTTTAGATGTGTCAAAAATGTTAATGTCGCATCAGATCAGATCCGTAGCCGATATAAATAAATAATTTTAATTTATTTTCTTAAAACAAGGTTTGCTTACAGACTTTAGATTACAATTTTTTTAGGTATATTTTCTTAGTTGTATACCGATGTGAGACTACCTATGTATTCTGAGGTTGGTGCCTATAGTAGGTTTGAGTGAACAAACCTGTGTCACAGGTCACAACCTGTGTAACTCGTGCTGGATTCGTGTAATTTGTTTCAAAATTGTGTATAAATTTACACAGTTTATCATGGCGTTCTCTTGTGTCGGAGGCCAAGACTCACTTTGGGTCGCTGAGCCATCGGAGTAAGTAAGTAAGTATAATTTCGGTGGCAATTTTCATTTCAGTGTAAAAGTTCAACCTTATGATGTCCACTCACGCACACAATGTTATAAAATAGGCCAAAGTTTTATTTGTCACTAAAAATATGTAGATAGCATTGAAATAAAAAAAATCACACCGAAATGACAAATAAAAATCTCTAGTTGATATTCACCCAAGAAATACTTTTTTAAAAATTATATGTAATTTAAATATTCATTTTTTAAACTATATTTACAAAATATTTTTATATAGTAGGTATAAAATATGTAAATGTGGATAAAGTTACTAACTAAGTAAAAAAATAGTTTCTAGAAAATAAAAAGAAGGAAAACGAAACAGCATTTTAAATTTCGACCAACCGTTTTCGAACAAATAAAATTTCATTATAAAGTTAGTTTTGATTTAATCTCAGTTTATTTTTGACTAATATTTAGTTAAGAACAAAAATGTAATGTAGCTTCCTACCTATAAAGCTAATATTATACCTATTTTCTATTAAGTTTATTCTATTAAGTAAAATAAAATATTGTAATAAAATAAAATAATCAATTAGATGTCCAATAGGCAGAATATAAACAAAGTGTCGCCCCTGCGTAGTAATGTCATATTCTATGAATCGGTTGGGGGCGGGGCCAGGGAGGGGCACGCCCCTCACGGCCGAACGCGGCGCCAAAATTTGAAGGCGCTGTCATTTCTATACGTAGTAATATTATTTCGATGGATGTACACAAAGATATGAGTGTAAGTTAGGCTTGGGGAATTTTATTAAATTTATTTAGAAAAATATTTCTCAGCTTTTTTGACGATCCGTCAAAATGTGTAAATTGGCGGAAACACCCACAAACTTACAATATGTTCGCTTTTTTTAAATTTTAGTTCATCCACCAGACACCAAAATCACGATGTTGCGAAAATTGACGGATATTAGGTGGTGTGGTGACTGACTGTGAGTTTGACATTAATTGACATTGACATTATAATTTAATGTCTTCGAATCTGCTTCGATTTGTAATTTTTAAAACTCTTACTCCCCTTTTTAGATTAATAATATAATATAAGTAGGTACAGTAAATGCATGTATCGTGTAAATATTTACGCTCAAAACTATTGTATTACAAGATTATGCAGTTAAATTTAATATAAAATAAGAAAAAAAAATGTCTTTTCTAGCTGTATGTAGATTATGCTTAGCTGTAAACACAAAAATTCATTTTATTTGCAACACACCATTACAGGAAGTTTATGAAAAACTGACGGGTTGTTCTGTAAGTACAATATATCAAAAATCCCTTGCTACATCTCACGTTTCTGTGGAGTTCCCTGCCCCTAAGGCTACTCTCTTGACCGAGGGAAGTCCTTTCAGTACTTCCTACTACCTCTAAAACCTTTCTTAATTTGTTGTGCGTTCCAAGACAGCTATAGCTACACCGCCGGTATGCTTAAGTGTGCGGACATATTTAATGCGATAAGGTACATATTTGCAACATAGCCTTTTTAGATTTTTTTTCTCTTTACGGCAGACAAATAGGCAAGTAGGCCACCTGATCGAAAGTGGTCACCACCGCCCATGGACATCAGCAACACCAGGGGCATTACCAATGCGTTGCCCACCTCTGACGAGAACTCTAATTTACCTCTTAAATAGTCCCATGTCATTGTGCGAAGGAAACACATAGGCTGGGAGCTCTTTTCACATAAAATGCCCCTACACTGAGTTACAGGGAGAACGACAGAGACGAGATAGGACTTGTCTGCACTCCCCTGTCCCCTTCAACAGGAAAAATAAACTATTGTTTTTATAAATATACACAGCTATACACATCGCAGAAACCAGTAGTGGCATGTTACATATGCTTAGCGCACCTCCAGAGTGCTCGCACACTGATGTTGAGGGCTTTGAAAGCTGAGGGAGTGCTCACAGAGATCCTGAATACAGAACCATTGGTGAGAAGCTTATTTTTCTTTAATTCTTTTTCAGAAGCTTTTTGTCATGCTAGTCTTGCCGCCAGTTTCTGATATGCATTTTTAAAGTTAATGACACATTAAAATATAGCTGAGGGAGTTCTTCCCAACACTCTTTTAGTAAGGAACCCTAAAACACACTAGTAATTTATATTTTTATAGCTGACAGAAAAATCAATAACAATTATTGACAGGGCGTCATATAGACTAAACAGCCCATTGACTTGTTCGCAAATAGAGCATATTGTTGTGGGTTCAATTCCTGTGAAAATTGAGGTGAAAGAAGAACCGACATATTTGGACATTGAAAAGAAAAATATAGACATAGAACAAGGTAACATATGGCCATATTCCTGTTTAATTTAATAATAAATAAATATATAGGAACAAATTACACAGGTTGAGATAGCCCCAAAGTAAGTTCGAGACTTGTGTTATGGGATACTAATTCAACGATACTATATTTTATAACCAATACATTATATTATATAGATAAACATCTAAATAATATAAGTTCGGTTTCTTCATGACCCACAGGTCATCATGTCGATAAAATAAATAAATAAAATCATTTATTTGCGATATTAATAAATCCCATTGGGCATGCAAATACAGTTACAATATTTTCACAGTTACAATAAATTCATTATGTAAGGCAAATTTAATGTCATAAAATCATATTAATAAATAGTTACAGAATAGTAATATTGATCAAATCAAATCAAATTGATAAAAAATAAATAATATTACAATCACATACTTAAATCAAAAAACAAATCAATTAAATAGTCAAAAATTTCCATCGAGTCAAATAATCATTTAAATATTATTTTATGTTATAATATTAGCATTTCTCAGTCAAAAACAGTTTTAATTTATTCCTAAATTTCGGCATGTCTAAGCTCTTAAAATTATCTGGCAGTTTATTGAAAATAGCTGACCCGGCGAACTTCGTATCGCCTAAAGGACCTTCATGCTGAATTTCATTCGAATAATTTCAAAACGGCAAAGTTTCATACTTACTTAGCACCCCCGTTTAACCCCCTAAGGGATGATTTTTAGAAAAATATTTTACTCGTGTTTCATGCCTTTCAATAAAGAACCTTAATGCTGAGTTTCATTTAAATAACTTCAAAAACGGCAAAGTTTCATACGAAATTTGCGCCCCCGTTTAACCCCCTAAGGGATGATTTTTGAGAAAAATATTTTACTCGTGTTTTATACCTTTTAATATAGAACCTTCATGCTGAATTTCATTCGAATAACTTTAAAAAACGGCAAAGTTTCATACTAACTTTGCACCCCCGTTTTACCCCCTTAGGGGATGAATTTCCAGAAATCCTTTCTTAGTGAGCAGTGTGAGCACCTATGCCCCAAAAGGAACCCCCATGCAAAATTTCAAACTTCTGGCACTTATGGTTTCGGAGATTTCGTGATGAATCAGTCAGTGATTTTCTCTTTTATATATATAGATAACATGAGCCATTCCAATGAAACTTTTTGTTAATGCGGTTGTGAACCCCCCTGATCTTTTCTTATACTTGTTTCACAATTTTTTTGGAACAGATGAGGATTGGATTTAACAAAAATACATATTTGCAAAATTCTAAATGCATGGTAATGTTAATTTAAGGGACCTAAACATAGGTACACAACTATCCCTAGATTTAAGTCCACACATCGAACGGATACATCTTTTCTGTGCTTTAAAAACTCTGTCATTATCCCGCGAGTTGCCCCAAAATATTATACCGTAATTTAAATGAGATGTTACTAAACCATGATATAATAAAGATTTGGATTCAGTCAAATAATTTAGCAAAATATTCTTTAGTATCGTAAAATGGCACCCATTTCCCCATACTTCTATGCCATAGTGCATAATGCTCTCAAAATATGCAAAGTAGAGGCTTCCTAATGTTTTCTTATCCGTAATTTTAGCCAGACCTTTAAGACAGTAACATGCACTGGCCAAACTTTTGATTACTTTTTCAATTTGATTATGCCATCTTAAGAAGGGATCTAATTCAATTCCGAGAAATCAAATGCATGTTGATTTATTAATCGCTATATTACAAATATGATCCGGACTTTTGACACTACGCCTAAATATCATGTAGTAACTCTTTTACTCGTTTATCCTGAGGCCATTGGCTTCAAGCCATTCTGTAAGCCTTCTCCAACTTGCTTGTATACAACATTCCAACTCGGAGAAAGAATGCACTTAGTATTAGATGTTTACATCTTTAAAAACTTGAGTTAATATTGCTATTTCTATGATGATTTTCAGACTCACCTCTCCAAGACCAAGAAACACTAGAATCAGACCAGGACGAAACACAACCTACTGTGTCCGACTTCAAAGATGATCTACCATTCGCCACAGTAAAAACGAAGAAAAAAATTCAAGGGAGACCTCATTTGAAAGTTACGAAAAAGGATTCAGTCGTCAAGCCAGTGAGTCGTTGCCTTTATAACTACTTTTAATACAAAATGTTGTAAAAACCCAGTAATATTATAAAGGCGAAAGTTTGTATGTTTGATATTCATCACGCTCAGATGGGTGGGCCAATTTTTATGATATTTGGTATGTGGTACTATGTAGGTAGCTGAAACCTTGTCAATGGTGCGTCATAACGTAGGTGGCGCTACTGTGCATAAAATTAAAACTCGGGTAACACCGCGGGCAGCGGCTAGTATTATAATAAAGAGGTATAGCTTGTGAGGTTTTAGGACGAGTATGCTCTAGATCTAATGAACCGATTTTGAAAATTCTTTCATCAATAGATAACCACATTATTTGTGAGTGTCATAGGCCATATATTCATATAAAAACCAACACATTAAACTATTATAGCTGTCACTGCCAAACTAAAGAAGATAAAAAGAGACAGCTTCAGATAAAAGAGATAGTTTGCCGCGGGTAACAGATTTTTAAATTTTTTTCAGGTGGAAGAACAAAACGTCCCATCTACACAGAGGTTTTGTGAAGATTGCAATATACAATTTAAAACTTTGGAGGCGTGGAAATGTCATATACTTACTTCACCTAAACATACCATAGACAGTGGTGGCAGGTAAAAATGATAACCCCGTGGCGTAATGGTTACCACGCCAGACCGCCACCCAGGAGGTCCCGGGTTCGATCCCCGGTCGGGTCATGATGAAAAACGAACTTTTTCTGATTGGCCTCGGGTCTTGGATGTTTATCTATATATGTATTTGTTATAAAATATAATATCGTTGAGTTAGTATCCCATAACACAAGTTTCGAACTTACTTTGGGGCTAGCTCAATCTGTATGAATTGTCCCTATATATTTATTATTTATTTTATTATTAATATTATAAGGGCGAAAGTTGGGGTGTTTGTTTGTGACTTCTTCGCGCTCAAATGGCTGGGCCAATGTTTATGATATTTGGTATGTACGTACTTTGGTTTAACACGTAGGGTACTTTTTATCCCGAAAAGTGCGTGATTCCCGTAGGATTTGGTCAAAGTCTGACAGTCTGCAATAAAGTAGAAGGCGCTGCTGTGCGTAAATACACGTAGACGAAGTTGCGCGGGTTTCGCTAGTATTTTAATATTGCATTTTGAATTTCAGAACAATGAAACTAATTCTGCGCAAGTACAATCCGCCGCGGGGACTCGCAGCTAAATATGGTGAGGAATTCGCGCAACAAAAATTTCAACAAACATTTTAATATATTAAGCACATCATAATAAATAATCATCATATAAATTATAAATGGATGCGCTTCACTTTGTATATGTGACAAATACAAGTTTATAGGAGAAAAAATGCATTTGCACGCACGGGTCACCCTATCGTTAGCTCACCACTGCCCATGTTATTTTATTTATCATATTTTACAGGTGAACCTCCAATGAAGAAAACTAAAGTAACACACACGGATATAAATGAAAAAACAAATTTACAAATCAACGCAAATATTCAACCAAGATGTCAGGAAACAGAAATAAATAACGCAGTTATCATTGAAACGCCAAAACCAAAAAATATTAACAAAACTACGTGTAACCAAACCGACATTGAATATATTTGCGACGATTGCGGCTCGAAATTCGATAATAAATGTTTGCTTACTAAACATATAGAACATCATAATTTAATGAAATCTAAAATTCTATTGAGTCATAACAAAGGTAGTTTATACGCGTCTTCATTGACAAGAAAAGATAAATCAAATATGTGCGAAATATGTAACAAGGGATTTACTACAAGTAGTCATTTAAAAACTCATCTAAGAATACACTCAGGAGAAAAGCCTTACAAATGTGAGATATGTAAGAAAAGTTTTAATCGAAACAGTCATTTAAAAAACCATTTAAGAACACACTCAGGAGAAAAGCCTTACAAATGTGAGATATGTAAGAAGAGATTTAATGAAAGTGGTCATTTAAAAACCCATCTGAGAATGCACTCAGGAGAAAAGCCTTACAAATGTGAGATATGTAATAAGAGATTTAATGAAAGTGGTCATTTAAAAACCCATCTAAGAATACACTCAGGAGAAAAGCCTTACAAATGTGAGATATGTAAGAAAAGTTTTAATCGAAACAGTTATTTAAAAAACCATTTAAGAACACACTCAGGAGAAAAGCCTTATAAATGTGAGATATGTAATAAGGGATTTAATAAAAGTGGTACTTTAAAAAACCATTTAAGAACACACTCTGGAGAAAGGCCTTATCTGTGTGAGATATGTAATAAAAGATTTAATCGAAATATTGATTTAAAAAACCATTTAAGAACACACTCTGGAGAAAAGCCTTATAAATGTGAGATATGTAATAAGAGATTTTATCAAAGTGGTACTTTAAAAATCCATTTAAGAACACACTCAGTAGAAAAGCCTTATAAATGTGAGATATGTAATAAGAGATTTAATCAAAGTGGTACTTTAAAAAACCATTTAAGAACACACTCTGGAGAAAGGCCTTATCTGTGTGAGATATGTAATAAAAGATTTAATCGAAATAGTGATTTAAAAAACCATTTAAGAACACACTCTGGAGAAAAGCCTTATAAATGTGAGATATGTAAGAAGAGATTTAATCACAATTGTAATTTTAAAAAACATTTAAGAACACACTCTGGAGAAAAGCATACTTCTGAGATATGTGAGAAGATATTTACTGCCATGTAAGAAGACACTCTACGGAGTCACTCTAGAATATTAAAAAATACGTAATAAGAGCGTTTATCACAAATCATACTAATATTATAAATGAGAAAGTGAGTTTGTGTGTTTGTTATTCCTTCACGGCTTGACTAAGCAGCCGATCAATTTAAAAAATTGTATAGGTACATGTATTGTCAGGGGTACAGAGCTCAACATAGGCTACTTTTTATCCCGAGAAAGTATGTCATTCCCATGGGAAAATATTCTTTCTAGTATAGATGGCGCTGCAAAACTATTAATGTCGGCCAACAGATGGCGCCACGAGTCGCGCTTTGTCCAGTCGTGAGGCGACCATTGCCGGCACAGTGTCGGAGCTAGCCCGCACCCGGCTGGCATACAAACAGTCAGTAGCTCCTTTGCGAATAGGTCGCCCACAAGGAACACGTATACAAACCTGCGGGCCAACATATTCGCTCCCGTTCGATGTCTGCATGGTCCTTGAGGCTTATTTACACAAACACCATCAACGTGGCAGCCAACATGTTGATTGCTGAGCGCGACAATAATAGGTTGAACAGTGTGGGCGATGTCAACCCTCGCTGCCTCACACCGCATTGCAGTCGATAAGCCTCTGGCATAGTCCCCGCCCATCTCACTGTTGGATGCTGCATGTACCAGTACTAGGAAACACTGATAAGTTCGCGTGGCATATTGATATTTTCCAACTTCCACAAGATATTTGGACAAGTCTACATGAAACATTAGGTATTTGTAGTGTAGTGTGTAGGGCAAACAGCCGCAAATGATCCAGCTTTATAGGATTCGTAGTTGAATACACTCGAGAGCAATGAATGCGGATCACTTAAAAGAACCTATATGTAAATCTCGGAAACTAAGAATGCTAGCTTAATGAAATAAATTGTATTTAGTAGACCATTAAATAATCCTTAAGATTAAGGTTAAAAAAATAAAATTTGAAAAAAAAAAACCGGGCAAGTACGTGTCGGGCCACGTACAATGTAGGGTTCCGTATTGGCTACGCATTTCTTGCTTGCAGCTTGCAGATGAGTACAATGCCATATTTTATGGGGTCCGGTATCCGGTACCTAGTGGCGAATGACGCAGTAGCGACACAGTGGCGAAAAAATTTCAGCGAGGTACGCTGGAGCGAAAAATCATTGAAACGAAACTCAAGTAGTCGAGTACCCCGCAGGTGGACCACGACCAATACGGGGTCGAATGACAATGGAGCGAAAAGTTGAAAACAGTCCCAACCCTTACCTATTCCACCAATGTCTGTTGGTATTCAGACAGACATTGGTGGGTTAGGTTAGGGTTATCTTGTGATCATAACACCGATTTTTTCTTACTATTCCGCGTTGTGAGCTGTTTTTCCGCTCACTGAGCGTTTTCGGTCTTTGAGCGTAACATATATGTAATACCAAATTACAGCCCAAATCGGTAGGAAATTTTACGTAGAAACTTTTGCCAGAGGCAATCATAGTGCTAATTGTACAGACTTTCGAGATATGAGCAAAAATCTGACAAATGGGACCTTTGAACCCGGAGTAGGGGACTCCGTTAGCGGAGCCCCCACTCTCGAGGTTATTTTTATTACGGCAAACTGGAAATCTAAAAGGGGCAAAGTTTAAAGATTTAAAAAGTGGTAAAACATCAGAAGGCACTTCACTCCGTCTACTTATCAACTTAGAGGGCGCACTGTACTGGACGGATATGAGAAGAGGAGAGTGATTGCTGCGTAACAGATCATCCACAACAGAAAAAGAACAACTAGAACTAATGGATTGTGAACCAAAAACAAGATCCAATACATTACCATCTTGTCCAAAAGCAGGAAATTTAGTAATGTTGTGATTTATTAACATCTACATATTCGACATATTTAGGATTTGACCATAGCGCTATTTGGATCCAAAGTCACAGGGACCACGGGCAAAAAAGGTTTGATTTCTGTATGTACCTGGATCTGTATTTTATTTATTCTTATAAATGTACTTAAACATAACAAACGATTGAAAGAAAAAGTTGTTAAATGACAAAAAAGGCCGTAACCGGGCTTCTTTCGCCATTTCTTTTACCGGTGGCCATTTTGCTTGTGTCCGAAATGGTGGTAGTTTAAAACGTAGTTTACTTTTTTTTTATATACAAATTGTAAATGACAAGAAAAAGTGCCTGTGAAGGTCTAATTTCTGAAATAAACGATTTGAAATGAAATCGTTTATTTCAGAAATTAGACCTTCATGTCTGTCCTGTCATCATTCAAACAAACCAAACTTGAAAAACTGAAAAAGAGTAGATGATTGATTATTAAGTACCTCTGACATCATTCGCCTTGCTTCCCCAGGAGTAGCGCGCATTGAAATCGCCTATTATCAAAAAATGTTTAGATGATAATTTGGAAAAGGAGTCAGTTAATTAATCAATGACTGACCATTAGGAGGACGGGACTATAAGCACATAATATGAAAAAAGGAATCAATTACTTTATATTTATACTTTTTACTAATGGCCACAGCAATTCCTCCATGAGGCCGATCAGAATCTCTACGAATTATGTGATAACCAGGTAACTTAAACATCTTATCAGCATTTAACCAAGTTTCATTAAGTCAACATGAGTCTGAAAATTAATTAAAAAGTTTCATAATTCAAAAACGTTGGAATGAATAGGTACTTCTAGAATTCCAGTGTATAATATTTAAACTTTGAACCAGATCCATGTTAGATGTTAGAAAAGTTGGCAATCAGCAACTCTTTGATGACTTTGCTTGAAACATTAGAGGCAGAAGGGCTAGGCGAGTCCTTTTTACCGATTACCAATTTCACCAATTCGACAATTGAGGATGTCAGTGGCTAATACTCATTTATGAGTTGTGGCAGGTTTAATATTAGGCGTGGAATTAATGAGTGCCGACAACTGAGTTATGGGACATGTAATTTCTTCATTGGCTCTAAGACACACCCATTATTCTATTCCTAACTTGGTTTAATTTATCAGCTTTCTAAGGACAAATTACTAGACAGCAGGATGAGCACCATTGCAATTAATACATTTAACATTGCTAACGTTAGAACAGTCTTTAAATAAGTGATTACGCGCACATATTGAGCACACTTTTTTGCAAAGCCATAGCATACAAAGCATTGCAAGCGAGGACGAATATAATTTTGTACATCAAACCACATGGTCTAGGGTCACATGGTTAGGACGGCTGGCAGACAGGAACGTGACTAAAACTGTGGTCAATGGAAGAAAACTACCATCACTTTGCCGCTTCATAAATCTTTTGACTCCAATGACCTCCAAAGAAGCCTTGCAGTTGTCCAGCATCTCCTCCTCCGTTATCTCAATAGGCACCCTCATCTCGTGATGCCCTGGCTCTCCAGGGCGTTTGCAGGAATCCGGGCAGCCCAGTTGTATTTTTGTAATAAAGTTAAGTTCAAAATGAATGAAAGTCGTTAGCAGTTTTATTTGTATGAAACATTAACTTTAGCAATTTAGGCGGCTAACCATTTTCAAGTGTAGTATTCCGGGAAAGCTTTTCATAGCACCATTAACAACCATTAAGTTAGAAAGACTACATAATCCGATTTGGTACCTGCATGGTACAGATGAGTTGGGATACCTCCACGCGGTCCACCCTGGTAACGTCGGCGAGTAATTCCTTAGTTTCTGGACCCAACTCTGGAATTACTTGCCGACGGCCAAATTCCCGACGCGGTGGGTCTGCTCCCCGTGCTCCTACCTTGGATGGAGTACGTGGGATGCGGACAAATCTGCTCCCCCTTGCATCCGTACTGGTGCTGGGGGTGGAGCGATTGAGGAGACAACCTCGTTAAAAAACAAGAGGTGGAGCCGGCCGCGCTTGGCTCGGCCGGCTGTATGATGAGCGGTGGTGGACTCGTTCGCTCGCTGATCCTCCCCAAAAGCGTCTTCGCCCCGACTGGTGTCCGGGCCTACTCCACCCGTTGATACCGGGGGCGACCTCCGTATGGTGGAACGCGGAGGCCCTGCAGACACTGGGTCTCGCCAACCCAGACACTGCGGGGGGCGTTAAGGGTTGGGTCACATGGGCGAATGAGACCACCCTGGAAGAGGGAGTGCGCGGTGGCGCAAAGTGTCACAGAGTCCACTAAGTACGTAGTGGACGCTGTGGCACTTGGAGTGGCGCAGGAGGCGCGGTGGAGGAAGAAAACCTCGTTAAAAAAAATTTAAGAAGAGGGGCCGGCGGCTCGCAGAGCCCGGCCAGCGGTCGCACGTTGTTGCGACCGCAGAGGTGGAGGGGACCCTTGCCCAGCCGAGACGGCGAGCCGGGGAAGGCCCGTCGTCTTGAGGGGGCAATGGTCCTCGGTGTCGGCAGTGCACCTGGATGCGGTGTGCTGCTGACGGGGCGTTCCGGGGAGAGCGGGTCCGGCCAGTTTAACTTTGGCCGGACGGCCCTGGCGGGGTCGCGGATGTATCACAGTACCCGTGGCCCCGTCACTTAGGGGGCGAGTGGCATCCCGTCAGTTTTTTAGTGGTAAGTCCCACAGTCCCCACCGCATATTCCTCGGGCGGTGGGGCTGCTGCAAAGCATTTTTCTGACGATAATAAAAAATAAAAAAAAAGGGTACAGATGAGTTACCTAACCTTTGAAGACCCCTTTTTGGTGCGCGTATACATACCTACATAGGCGCCATTTTATTTCCAGGCTCCTGAGAATCTGAAAAATCCATTTTTCTTTTCGCGGGTTTGTTACCGCCACTGCATTCGTTCATTATAGATATAGGTATATTTATAACTGAAGCAATATAAATTTAAATATAATTAACTAAAATGTATTTTTTTCAAATTCCCGCTCAATTTTTTTTTCCTGAGTATCGGAGCAGAGCAATAATCGTACCATAAAGACAAATCGAACACAAATTATAGTAAAGGTCGAAACGCACTTGGGCTGCGCTGCACGGAGCGGCGCGGCGCGGCAAAATATTCTTTCATAGAAATTGTATGAACCTAACCGCACTACAGCGGCGCTGCGCTGCACGACGCGGCGCGGCGCGGCAAAATATTCTTCGGAGGCAACTTCTGCCGCGTCGCGCAGTGCAGCGCAGCGCCGCAAGTGCGGTATAGACAACTGCAGCGGCGCGGCATTTTTGCTTGACTGTTTCTACTTTCTGACGAACGATTGTTTTATTTAGGTAGAAAAGATGGACGAAGAAAAATTTATTAATTTTGTGAGTCGCGCCGCGCAGCGTAAGTGCGTTTCGAACTTAACCGCACTTGAGCGGCACTGCATCGGAGCGGCGCAGTCCAATGATCTCTAACCTAAAATTTTTTCGGTATTCGGTACCGATATGGGATCGCTTCTACCGAAGTGTATTTCCGTTTTTAGCGTTGATAATAATAATTTTCAATTAATCACATTTACCGTAACATGTATACGTAATAATAAACCTACCTACCTAAACAAAAACTTTTTTTCAATGTGTTTACTACCAGACACCCCCAACAAGATGCCGATCTCATTCCATTTATTGTTTCTTCGTCCATCTTTTCTACCTAATTAATGATTTTATTTATTTATTTATTTATTCTCTCCACAATTACATTAGAGCACTTACAGTCTATCAAAAATGACATGCAATAGTAAATATTAACATTAAACAAGTAGTAGGTACTGTTAGACTGGTGATAGCAAAGAAAGTTATATATAAATGAAACATTTGAAATTGTGGAGAACTGGCGCCTGAACTAGGTATCCGAAGAACCTGTATCACAGGTCATCAGGTCCCCACCCGGTTTGTTAACATAAAGAAAATCCAAGAAATCTCGAGTAGAATTTTGAGAGAATTGACAAATTATATTACAAAAGTGATTAATAAAATGTAAAAGAGTTTTAGAGTCTCTGAAGAAACAGTATCCGTGATTTAATCTTCAAGACGGTGGGTATTTAAAATGAATTTTATAAATATATATACATACATACACACACATACATATTTATATATATCTAAAACGCGGCACAATTAAAATCTAATAAAAGTATACCTACATATACATACATATATAAACACATATATACATATACACAAAGATATGATATACGTAAACTAAAAACAAACCCACGAAAAACATTACACAGAAAATCATCACGCAACGGGATGGAGCAGAGATTCTGTTTCCTCATAACAAAGTTCAAGAAGCCACTCAGTGACCAATTTCTTGCATATATGTTTGGAATATAAATAAATGAATAGCTTAGAATTAATAGTTTTATAAAGAAACGGGCCAAGGAAGTTATAAAATTTTTGTGCGAATGACGTGTTACAAGAACGTGGTGGAAATTGAATTCTGTTATTGCGGATATTTGGGTTTGGTTTGAAATCTAAATTGGAATGTTGCTTTAAGATAGTGAGCAAGATAAACAGTTGACGAACAGTTAGTACTCTACAGTTCCTATACAACTCTACAGTAGGGAAGCGATAAGGCTTAAAAGTACACACCTTTAGAACAGTTCTTTGGGCTCTTTCTAGGGAAATAATATGGGTCTTTGCTGCACCGCCCCACGATGTAATGCTGTAGCTTATAATCGATTGACATAGTGCCATATATGACATTTTAAGTATTTGTGGCTCAGCAATGTGTCGTAATTGTTTAAATACAAATAACAGCTTTCTGACTCGGGCGGTAATATGTGATATGTGATGATTGAAACTCAAGTGGGAGTCCATAAAAATACCAAGATATTTAATTACATTTGTTGTATTCAGTTTGGGACAGTCGCAAGAGTTGATATCACAAAGTACCGTTGCAAATGAGTGTGCAGTTACATGAAAGACGTGAGGGTCTGGTAGACTCGATTTACGAATACTATAGGTCATGTATTTGGTCTTATCTACATTCAGAGTAAGCACATTATTCAGCAGCCATTCTCTAACCATGTTAAAACCATTTTGAGCGGATACGAATGTTTCAGACCAATTATTGCCCGTAAAAATTAGTGCTGTATCATCAGCAAAGGAAACAACCTTGCCATTGACTAAAGACAGTTCGCATAGGTCGTTAATATAAGTTAGAAATAGACTAGGCCCCAGAATGCTACCCTGGGGGACACCAAAATTCAACACCCGTTCCGAACTCAAATGTGGTCCAATTTTTACTCTCTGTTTACGGCCTAAGAGATATGATTGAAATAGTTTTAATTGAGTGCCTCTGACGCCCAGCGATTCCAATTTACTCAATAGTCTAGGAATAGAGACCGTGTCGAATGCTTTTGCCAGATCAAGGTATATGACTAAACACTTACGCTTACAATCAAGGGCATCAACAATATGATTAGTCAATAAATCAACCGCTTGTGTCGTAGATCTTCCAATGCGGAAGCCGAATTGATAATCAGATAGTAGGTTGTTGGATTCAAGATAATTCACAAATCTTTTATTAATAATGCGTTCTAAGATTTTAGACAGCGCGGGAAGAAATGATATAGGGCGGTAGTTGTCAACACGGTCTCTACTACCAGACTTATGAATGGGGTGAATCAGTGCGGTTTTAAATACTTCCGGAAAAGTACCTTGTTCAAGACATAAATTAAAAATGTGTACAAGGGGTGAGGCAATTACTTGAGAATATCGCTTTAAAAATGCAGATGATATACCGTCACAACCCACTGCAGTATCGCTTTTCAGACCATTGATTAGCCCAAGGACTTCATCTTTGTCAGTACTAAGCATAACCATGGAGCCAAGACAATTGGATGTAAACGAATTGGAACGAATATCTGATTTATTTGGGATTTTATTAGCAAGAGATTCGCCGACACCTGAGAAGTATACGTTAACAGAATCCACGGAGCTGCTGGGCGTCTCCTTGATTTTTAGAAGTTCATCAGGGAAAGATTTGATTTTATGCGAGTTGGTAACGTTGCGAATGGATTCCCATATTTTTTTTGAATCAGTACCTGCATTGATTAAAACTTGTTTGTCATGTTCGCGTTTATGTTTTTTCAACTGATTGCTAACAAAATTGCGATACCTTTTATAGGATAACGAGAGAACTACGTTACTAGGGTCCTCTTTAAGTTTTCTATGTAAATTATCACGGGTACGTAGACAGCGTAAAAGGCCAGTGTTAATCCATGGCTTAATAGCATTTTTGCGTCATGGTATCAAAATTAATTTGGAGTGATTCTGAATACATCTTGAGACAGCATTAGTAAAATAAGTAGCTGTGAAATCTGGATCGTTTGACGAAAAAACAGGAGACATGTGGTTTTCTATTTCAGCTGCCAGAGTTGTGTGGTTGATAACTAATTTGGTTTTTTGTTTATTATTATGTTCAGGTTTTGTGAATAGGGCAAGAAGTACGGGATAGTGATCCGTGATGACAGTATCAATCACGAATGTAGCAGCAGACATTTTTGTTTTCAAAACTACATAGTCAAGACATGCCTCGTTACGAGTACCCAAGGTATGGGCAGGAAGAAGCCCGTGAAACGCGAGAAGTTCTAAATAATCTGAGCTGTTACGATCACACACATTGTCAGCTATATTTAAGTTGATGTCTCCTACAACCACAATGTTCTTGAAATGTGACAATTGAGATATTACGTTATCTAAACTCTCTAGAAAATTTTTAATGATACGGTATGATGGAGATCTATAAATAGCAACAATTGCAGTATGTGCACCTATTTTCAACACCGCACAGTTACCATCCTGAAAGAGAGGCAATTCCACACTAATACTACATAAGGATTGTTTTATGTAAACCACAAAACCTTCATTTTGGTTGTTATTGTTAACACTATTAAAGCTGGTATAACCATCAAGGACTGGGACATTTTGTGCAACTAATAGCCAACACTCAGTGAGGACAATAATATCCAAATCCATATTTATTCTAGTAAGAAGAGTTTGAAATAAGGGAAAGTTGGCAGATATACTTCTAATGTTTTGAGTTAGCACCGTCAAAGAATTCGTGTTATTAGAGAGGCAGGGCTCATTGTGAATAGTTTCAGGAATACTGATTTTGGACTCCGAGACCGAAACGTTGTCTATATTATCGAAAACATCATTTAATGGATTGAATTTGAAAAATTAGTATTATATGATCAAGTAGGGTTGAGACTTTAAAATAGCTGTGTTGTACAATATAACGATGGAAAGGTAGAAACAAGACATCTCGCTCGCAATTATTGATAAATTGTAATACCGCGATGTTATGGAAGTTTAAATTTAAATCCGCTTCGCACAAAACAATTAACTCCACTCATAAGAAAATGCAAAAAACTATGTAATCATAAAAGCAACCATAGAAAAAAACCATAGACATTAACAAAAAAATATAACAAATAGAATGAGGTTAAAAACTCAAAGCTCATCGTAGGTGGCGTCACTGTTGACTGTTCCAAGACCCGCCATATTGGTTCATTGTTTAAGTTTGATGTGAGAGTAATTGCTAAAAATCATAGAAATGTAAGCGACCTGGAGTGTAATTACGATTGAAGGAGGAACTGCGGAAACGGAAAGCCAAGACCACTAGCAAAAAAGCCTTATAAATCGAAAGGTAAATAATTTACAGGCATTATTGTGAATTGTAGGTTTTGCTGTGTTCTTTTTATTTATTTCAATTTCTTTTTGTAGACTGGAGGCGTACGATGGAAATTACCTCATCGAAGTTGAAGACGAACTTGAGGATGATATTCCTGAAATTTCTACCATGGATAAGTTCAGAGATATTAATTCCAGCAATAATCTTCCACCACTCTATAAACTACACATTCAAGAGTTTGCAGACAGGTAACAAACCATACATTCATGATTTCCTTATTGTTCCTTGTTATTTTAATGTTTCAGATAATTAGACATTTAATGACATACATGTTGTTTCAGATTTCAAGCAACACTGAACGGGAGATACACTGTATGAAAGTAGAAGCTTAATAACCGTGAGAGTTGCCTCTGAGGAAAGTTATATTTATTTCCATGCGCAATGCAAAGCCCAAATGAAGAAGCTTCTTTAAATATCATTCTGTTAAAAATGGATAATAGTGGCATGATAGTGGAGTCACTGCGAATGTGCAACTGGAAAAGGAGTAGAAGCACACTGTAAGCATGTTTTTACAGTTCTCCATGGCATAGAAGATATAAATAAATGTGCACAGAACAATTGATGACATTTAAAAAACCGAATAAAGTATTCTATAATTCCCCGATGCAATCCCATTTTACCAGGAAAATATAATGGACAATTATGAAGGATATGTCAAAATCCTAGCAGTTTCTCCTGTACTACTAGTAGTAAAATGGCTTATCTCCAAGTAATCAAAGCTGCCAATCCATATGCTATTGAAATGGACCATGATTACTTGGAAATATTTTCTTATACTTATGAGTATTACCTTTGTAAAGTTTTTGTTAAACCTATTTTTAAACCACTACTTTTAACAAATATCTGTATAAAAATTATGATTTTTGATTATGACAGTGTAATAAAACAAAATTAATACCTATTAAATAGTTTTATTTTCTTATACCTATGAGTATTACATAATACACTCTAAAATTACAGCATATATGACACAAAACATGTTTTTGAAGTTATTTTGAGTTTGGACCCCGCTAGACCCAGGAGGATCAGTAAAAGAAGTTTCATTAGCATCACATTCATTTTGAGTTTGGATCCGGTTAGGTCCTGGAATTGGATCACCACGAGACGTTTCAATACACCGTTTCATGCAACTTCTTTTTAGCAATCGATCTGAGCGTTCTTGTGCTAGTAGGTTAACAGATTTGATTTAATATAGAGGGCACAGAACTTTTCTTTAATGTTCGGTATAAATTTTCATTGTCTGTTAATACTTTTAATATTATAATCTTCAGATCTAAATTGGGCAGCACATAACCTCGACCATTTCCTGGATTTCCAATTTTTCCTTCGAAGAGCCTTTTCCCACAGTTTTCTTCGTTTTATTTCTTTGGAAAATAAATAGATTGGAACATTTTTACAATCGATAGCTGCACAATGAGTCATATTTCGGAATTATTTAGAAAACAAATATGATGTTTACAAAAATAGTATGGAAAATGACAGCTAGCTGTCAAATGTTTGGAACAGTCAACAAAGCGACATCTGAAGTGAGCAAAAGGCAGTTTTTAACCTCATTGTGGGCACTGCCCATGAAAATGCAAAATAGTCATTTATTCGGATCTATTCTTTTTGCTAATTAAAACAATCGTTCGTCGGAAAATAGAAACTGACAAGCAAAAATGCCGCGCCGCTGCAGTTGTCTACACCGCACTTGCGGCGCTGCGCTGCACTGCGCGGCATAAGTTGCCTCCGAAGAATATTTTGCCGCGCCGTGCAGCGCAGCGCCGCTGTAGTGCGGTTAAGTTCATACAATTTCTATGAAAGAATATTTTGCCGCTCCGCGCAGCGCAGCGTAAAGTGCGTTTCGATCTTTTATCATTCCAGTCTAGGGGAGCACACTTTAGTATTACCGTAAATTTTCATAGGCAACAGCGCCATTTGGTGCCTGGTAGATGAACTAAAAATTAAAAAAGGGGGCAGCCACATTGTATGTACTTCACATAACGTCTGATGGCGTATCTACACGCTCGGCAAATAATGGCGAACAGCGGCCCCTATGCAGACACTGTAAATTTTTGGCGGTGAGAGCCCTACGCTCCCGCAACAGTCCGGTGTCTCAGAAAAGGGTGTTAGTACACCCGAACCTGAACATATCAATTAATAAAAAATAATTGGCGAACAGCTAACACAAACAGCAAACACGAACGTGTGGACAGCTGTTTGTCTGTTTTTGTTTGTGTTTGCCAGTGTTCAGCGTCGGTGTCGGTTTTTGTGCACAAATCAAAGGGTGTTCGACGAACATGTTTGTGATGTATCCACACGCTTGTGAAGCAGTCAGTAGTAAGCAATTGTCAAACAAGTTTCCTTCTTTTTTGGTTGGTTAATACCTTAGAGTTTAACCAATATTAATTTACTTTTTGAGTTTAACTAAGCAAGTTAGAGAGCGCGTTTGAGCATGGCTTGAGCAAGTATGATGAACGTATTATACTGAAATAGAGATCTCTTTCGGCGATATAATAATCAATTTCAGAAACTCAATACAATGGTACAGCGCCATCTGTTGGCAATGATGTGAAAACAATAGGAGGAGCCAAAGCCATCTGAACTTCAAGGGAATAATTATACACATAATATACTATTAGTTAAACAGTTATGTGCTCACCTACTTAATCTACCACCTATGTGTCTTACGACATTTGGAAAAATTATACGTCAAGAATTTCCAATTCGTTTCTATTGAGTTTGTAAACCCTGATTTTTTTTTTTTTTTTTATACCACACAGGTGGCAAACAAGCATACGGTCGGCCTGATGGTAAGCCGTCACCGTAGCCTATAGACGTAAGCAATACCGGGGGTATCACTCACGCGTTGCCAACCCTCCCAACCCCCCCAAATGGAGCTCTGGAGACCTTACTCACCGTAGGAACACAACATGGCCGAGACCAATGTTATTTGGCTACGATCTTCTGTAAGGTGGAGGTCCTTCCCCAGACGGGCTGCTCCGATTTGAGCGGATTATCCGCTGTGCCCTACCTCTCTTTAAGACGAACTCAAAACAGCAACAACGAAGCCAACAACGAACGAAGCTATTAGTCACGCATGCTGATTGTTTCTCTCGATATTATTTATTCGGATTTTAAGTAATCATTTTGAAATGTGCAGTGCAAAGCTGTAAAAACGACGAAATGGAAACAAACTAAAAATTAGCACTGTAGAACATCTGCTTACGCTTTGCACAACAATGGTCAAATAGCGATGCGCGCTATCGCCAAATTGATGACATCAAATCCCCGTATTGGTCGTGGTCCACCTGCGTGGTACACCTGGGTGGACCACGGGCATTTTTTCTTGCCCGTGGTCCACCTCTGTCCACCTAGGTGAACCACGGGCATTTTACTTGCCCGTGGTCCACCTTTTTAATAATATATGAAATACTTAAGCAAACCTTTTTGAACTTTTTAGGGTTCAGTAGTAAAATACAAGGAACTATTATAGTTTCAGAGGTAATGCTAGAAAGCTGTAATTCGGTATGTATTGTTTCCGGAAATGTATACTAGCTATGTAATTCTGTCATGGTATATGTTACGCTCAAAGGCCGAAAGCGCTCAGTGAACGGCAAAATAGCTTACAAGGCGTTGATTGAACCGTAAGAAAAATTCGCGCCTCACTCGCTTCGCTCGCTCGGCGATGTTATGATCACAAGATAACCCTAACCTAACCCACCAATGTCTGTCTGAATACTAACCTAACCCACCAATGTTTGTTTGAATACCAACAGACATTGGTGTGATTAGGAATGCCTTTTGGATTATTAAGAAATGCTTTTAGGATTATTTAGCAATGTTTTTGGGATGGATTAGGAATGCCTTTAGGATTATTAAGAAATGTTTTTAGGATGGATTAGGAATGATTTTAGGATTATTTAGCAATGTTTTTGGGATGGATTAGGAATGCCTTTAGGATTATTAAGAAATGTTTTTAGGATGGATTAGGAATGCTTTTAGGATTATTAAGAAATGTTTTTAGGATGGATTAGGAATGCTTTTAGGATTATTTAACAATGTTTTTAGGATGGATTAGAAATACTTTTAGAATTATTTAGCAATGTTTTTAGGATAGATTAGGAATGCTTTTAGGATTATTTAGCAATGTTTTTGGGATGGATTAGAAATTCCTTTAGGATTATTAAGAAATGTTTTTAGGATGGATTAGGAATGCTTTAAGGATTATTAAGCAATGTTTTTGGGATGGATTATAGGAATACCTTTAGGATTATTAAGATATGTTTTTAGGATGGATTAGGAATGCTTTTAGGATTATTAAGCAATGTTTTTTTTAGGATGGATTAGAAATGCTTTTAGAATTATTTAGCAATGTTTTTAGGATAGATTAGGAATGCTTTTAGGATTATTTAGCAATGTTTTTAGGATGGATTAGGAATGATTATTTTCAAAATTTTTTGATATTGTTTAGGATTATTATAGAAAATTTTGACGATATTTTTGTTATGTTATTAGAATTGTTTTGTGATGGACTAAGATTAACTTTAGATTTAGTTATGAATAATTTTCAGTCTTATTTTAGAATGCTTATTTATGGTGATTCAGAAATGATTTTCATACGATTTTCGGATGGTTCTAAGATGATTTTGAAATGTAAAATCATACGCAAACCGTAAAATTATAGTACCACAACCATATATCGTCATACCACTTTTTTTTTAAGAGACCATAAAATGAAGTCGACGCGAAAAAAATTATTCCCACTTTACATGTAGGGTAGGCAATCCCAAAAAAAATATTTTCAATTTTTTTTTCTACTTTTTATCATTGATAATATGTGTATCAGTATATGTTACCGGAAATGTATGTGTCTGTACATAAAATAATTGAAACATGTTGTTCATTGACAAAGCTGGGTTAGGTTAGGGTTAGCTTGTGACCATTGCATTGCGCTTAATAATAACACATTTCCTAGAAATTGTATTTAATTAATAGGTCTTTGAGCGTAACTAATTTTATCCTTACTCTAAGGTCCTGTCTGTCACCCAGGGTTGCCAGACTGGGGGTTTTTTTCGCGATTTTGGGGAAAAATTTGACTCTCGGCGAAAAACTGGGGAAATAGACTCTTTGGGGAAAATTTTGGGGAAATAAAATACGTGATGGGGAATTTTAGCGAATTTTTTTGCACTTTTATACTAACCTAACCATCTTTTTTGTACTAACATCCTGGCTAAAGTGTAACAATCAATCCAGAGCCATTTAGAAAGCTGCTGTCTCTCTCTCTACTATTCTATAAAGTCTAGCTATCTAGTATTATGCCTCTTTTGTTTTGAACGTTTTGAACCAAAGAGGAACTCACTTGATTTGCCATCTCTCTAGGGTATAATGCCTTTTGCTTCAAATTGCTGTTTCTCACGTAGTTGTTAAGGAGGGAAGTCCTTTCAATACGTCCTACTCCGACTATCTTCTTTCTGATTAAATTCGTTGTGAGTTCCAAGACAGCTGTAGTTTTCTCCCCCGGGACGTCAATAAGCTTCATTGCTTATTGTCTATCTGTGGTCGCCGTTGTTGATCCTGGCTACACAGGAGACACAGTGGTGGGAATGTGTGGTGGGCTTGTCATGAACCAAAGAGGAAAAAACCTTATCGGAGTTTAAGATGAACTTCAGGATGATATTCCTGAAATTCCTAGCATGGATAAGTTCAGAGATACTAATTCCCATACTAATCTTCCACCACTATCTAAACTACACATTTAAGAGTCTGCCAAAAAGGTAACAAACCACACATTCATGATTTCCTCATTTTCCCTTGTTATCTAATAATGTTTTAGATATAATATGACATTTAATGACATACTACATGTTGGCTCAGGTTTCAAGAACCGCTCAAAGGGAGACTAAGATTACTGTATGAAAGTAGAATCTTAAGAACCGTCCGAGTTACCTTTGAGGAAAATTATATCCCACCAAAAACATTTTCATGTAAAATTTTGCCAAGACGAGACCATATGACTCGCACTGTCAAAAAGTTATCAGATCTCATGTAGAGCCAAGCTTCTAACTCTACAAGGCCTAACTTCACAAACTTTACACCTTAATCAAAATATGTGTGTTTGCCGTTTCGTTACATACTACAAGAACTAATGTATAACAGAAAAGTATGATGATGAATAGTTTATAATTTTTTCACCTTACTATGTGAATGTAGCGAAATGGCCAAACCACATATATATTGATTAAGGTGTAGAGTTTGTGAAGTTAGGCTTTGTAGAGGTAGGGCGTGTAAAGTTAGAAGCTTGGCTCTACATGAGATCTGATAACTTTTTGTCAGTGCGACTCATATGGTCGCGTCTTGGCAACATTTTACATAAAAATGTTTTTGGTGGGATTTCATTTCTTTTTGTAAGTTGCTTATTTTTTTTTTTCTTTTGGGGTGAAGTTCAAAGTTTTATGATATTTTTGTTGTTTGTGTACTAATACTAGCCTACATACCAAATTTCAGCTTTCTAGGATATTAGGAAGCCGAAATCTCATACAAACTTCCATCCCTTAGGTTAAAGGGTTGGGGGATGAAAGTTCCAAGTTTTATGATTTTTTTTGTTGTGTTTGTAGTAATATTAGCTTACTACCAAATTTTGGCATTCTAGGACTTCAGGAAGTACCTTAAGAATTTTGATGATCAGTGAGTCAGTGAGTGAATCAGTGACGAAATGGGTGGTTTTTAGACATTAATAAAATCTAAAGTATAATAGCTACGACATTCAAATTTTGAATGTTCAATGATTGTACTGGTGTCATTTTATCTTGAATTTTTTAACTATTTATAGCATCATCCAAACCAAAGTTATGAGAGTTCAAAAAAACGACGAAACGTTTCGAGAAAAGGTAGGTAGTGCCCTTGCGCTCCGCTTGGCTCGTCTTGGCAAAAAAAATAGTATGGAAAATGACTGATAGCTGTCAAATGTGTAGAAAATTAGACAAAAGCGACATCTGAAGTGAGGAAAAGGCAGTTTTTAACCCCTTTTATTTGTAACAAAACTTTTGGGGGTTTTCTGTTGAAAACGTATCATTTTGGGGAGAAATAAAAGTCAGTTTGGGGAAAATCATAAAATTGAATCTGGCAACCCTGCGTCACCTGTCACGACGGCATGTCAAATAAATACTTTAATCGAATCGATCGATCTGTCTTGGTTGGTGGAATTAAAAGTTTTGTTTGCTGATTTTTCATAAATCGTATATAAACGATTGTACGATTTGTACGTGTAGTTTAAAGAAAGTGTGATCAGAGAGTCGCATTTTGCACAGATGTTAGTCATCATCAACTTCTAATAAAATCATATTATCAGGATTCGGAATACCTACATAAATCTTTGCCCAAACAAAAAAAAGTTTATTTTGTCTGTATTACTGAAACCGAACCGGTACAATGTAAGTATCAAGTACCTTATATTTTACAGGGATAATTATAGGGTCAGAGAACCGCCTAGTTCACTTACACACAAAGCGGGCAGCCAGTGTTGGAACGTTGTGATGCCGTCCACTTATCTATGATGCATTTGAATTTGTATTTTGTTTTACTGTCTTGTCCGGGGTCATTAGATTTTTTATATTTTCTCTATTACAAGTAAAACATATTGTTTTCTATATTTTTCATTTAATTTAATTGCTATAGCCGCTATAGTCCACCCTATCAGCCAGGAGTTCTATGGCCCGATGCGTCCACCCGACCCAATCGCCTTTTTGCATAATAAAAAAGCCTCTAACAACAAATTCAAAACTTTTATTCAGAGAGTAGGTTTTTACAAACACGTTTACTTGTCAAAAAGTACACACAACAATAAATTATTTGTAAACTATTATAATTTCAGAAATAAAAGCAAAATGCCCCACTGGTAAAAGAAATGGCGAAATAAAACCAGTTATGTACAGTATTTTTTAGGGTTCCGTAGTAAACTACAAGGAACCCTTATAGTGTCCGTCCGCGGTCTAGCGCCTAGACGCTTGATGCTAGTAAGCTGTAATTTGGTATGTATACTCTTAATATTCCTAACAACGTGGTAGAATAAAATTTTGAAAAAATTTTTTTTTAAGGTGGGCAACTGAGGTGACTATTTCTCATAATTATTAAAACAGTAAAGTGGTCACCACCCAGGTGGTCCCGGGTTCGATCCCCGGTCGGGTCATGATGAAAAACGAACTTTTTCTGATTGGCCTCGGGTCTTGGATGTTTATCTAAATATGTATTTGTTATAAAATAAAGTATCGTTGAGTTAGTATCCCATAACACAAGTCTCGAACTTGCTTTGGGGCTAGCTCAATCTGTGTGATATGTCCCTATGCTATATTTATTTATGTTTTAATTTTTTTCCAGATCATGCAAGGTGAAAAATGAAAACAGGATGATCCGATGAATATGATCCATAATCTTAGCTAATCAAAGACTGCTTGAAACCATGTAAGAGTTGGTTGGAATATAAAATCATCAGTTACTCTTCAAAAGAGAATCTATTCACAAGACAAATTGACCATAATGACATTGTCACTTACGAATTGACAAAAAAAGCAAACTAAACGCTCTTTAATAAATCTTCTACCGTCTTAACACCAGTTGAGTTGGGATAGTTCTTCCAAATGTCTGTCATAGGATGCTTACGATCTAAAATCAAAGTAGAAGGCAACATGTATGAGAATCTACTCGATTTTGTCTGCGATTACTGCAATCGAACATTTACAAGAAAAAATAATTTACGTACACACATAGAGAATTGCCACTTGACTTTCTCTTGCACCTGCGAGATCTGCAAACAGTACTTTGGAAGCCTCGTCGGTTTAAATTTACATTTATCACGAGGACATAATAGAAATAATCAACCATACCCAGAATGCGATATTTGTGGAAGAATATTCAAAAGAAAACAGAATATAGTGTCACACATGATGACTGTACATTACCAGGGTATAACTAAGAAATTACGTTGTAATATTTGCTTTAAGACTTTGACAACGGAACGTAATCTGAAACGACATGTCAATCAGTTACATAATCCTAATATAAAGTATCCTACATGTGATGAATGTCATAAGGTTTTTAAAGGCAAGCATTCATTGATAGCTCATATACAAACCACTCATGGCTTAGAAAAAGGTGTTATAAAGTGTCATCTGTGTGAAAAAGTCTATACAAATAATAGAAATTTGAAAAGACACATAGAAATGTTTCATGGCGAGAAAGGGGAGTTCAAGTGTGTGATTTGCCCCAAAGTGTATACCTCTAATCAAAGTTTAAGAAGGCATAGTCGTACACGACATTATACTGATAGTAAGGAACAATATCAGTGTGATTTTTGCAATCAAATCGTGATTGGACGGGACAATTTAGACAGCCATGTATCCTTCTTTCATAAGGTGGATTATGTTAATGTAAAATCTGAGATTGTATGTGAAACATGTTACTGTAATTTCCCTGATGAGAGCACGTTACGACAGCATATAAAAAGTGTTCATAGCTTTGAGGTATTTTATGATTACTGCAAGAATTCTTTGCTGAAGAAATTTGGGAAAGATTATAAGAATGTGTTGTGTGAATATTGTAATAATTCTTTTGCTAATGTCTATGAATTGAAAGATCATATGAGGTTGACTCATGACAAGAAATATTGTCTATCTACTTGTAATGTCTGCTTTAAGAAGTTTTACAGTAAAGAAACCATGAGGACACATAAAATGACATGTTTACCGCCACCTAACATTAACTCTTGCAGTCATTGTGATAAATTATTCACCATGATATCAAGCTTAGAATTTCATTTAAGAATTTTCCATCCACAAGCTCAATTAGCCGATGCTAATATCACATCAACTATAGTAGATTTTGATGGATCCTATAAATGTAAGCACTGCGACAGAATATACTATAGCGATAGGTCTCTGAGACATCATATTAAACTAAAGCATACAACAGATGAGGCTGTGCAGTGCCAATATTGCTCAAAAGTCTGCAACAATAAATATTACCTTGCATCTCATATTAGAATCGTACACACAAATGATTCTTGGTCGAAATGTGATTATTGTGAAAAGCAGTTTAAATCTAAGCGTAATATTCGAAGGCACATAGAGTACACACATTTGGGTATGCAGAGGTATAAATGCATCGAGTGTGAGACGCTTTTTAAAGAGAAACGTAGTTTACGAAAGCATGTTAGGACAAAACACCCTAACTCAACGTCCTTCCCACAGTGCCATATATGTTATAAAAGATTTGAGTCGGCCAAATCTTGTAAGATACATTTAAAATTACTTCATTCTTTCAACATGAATACATATCCGTGTGACTTATGTTCTGTATCTTTTGGTAGTAATGAGGCATTGAGAATACATTTGAATACAAAACATTTAGCCGAAGATGAGATATATAAATGTGAAGAATGTAATTTAGTATTTAAAGGACAAGAGAAATTCGAGCAGCATAACGAAAGTCATGTTAATCTGTACTCGGACGTAAGACAGAAGGCGTTACCACGCTGTATAATATGCATGAAGGATTTTAGCACAAGGAAAACCTTGAAAAGACATATAAAGAAGTTTCACATGGAATTTGACGTGGAGGAGTTGGCCAACTATGGATCAAGGAAGAGAATGCTTAATGTAGATTGTGAAGAATGCATCAAGAACTTTCAAGATGAATTTTATGTGAATTTATATCAAAAATTGAAACATTTGAAGGATACTGTCATATTTAAATGCGAATTCTGCCATACATCATATAATAAATTGGAATTTTCGATACAAAGATATAGAATGGTGAATGTCGATGTTAATAAAGGCAAAATGATATTGAGTGAATTGTGTACAGCAGAAATGAGTGAGGAGGAGGCTGGTTACAGTGGGTTTGGAAGTCTACATGAGTATATGGAAGGTACTGAATATGTAGAAGCAGAAAGTACGACGAATGATACAAAGGACGTTATACTAGATAATAACATTGTTATTAAGATTGAACCTGAAGAAATCTTGTAAATATATTAAAATAGTTATGATAATGAATTATTCGTTTTATTTTTTTCCGGAGATGTCGCAAAAAGAGAGGGGTACAGCAATTATTATGAAATGGGCTTGCTCGACCGGGGAAGTACCACCCTCTCACAGAATATCGACGTGAAGCAGCAATGCGTTTCGTTCGGTGAGTGACAGATCCGGAAGCCCAACTCCTTCCCTATCCCCTCTTTCCCCCGTCTTCTTTCCCTTCCCTTCCTCCTTCCTTTCCTCCAACTTCCTTGGTGGACTACGCATTGGTTGCACCCCTGGTGTTACTGATATCCATAGGCGGCGGTGACCGCTTTCCATCAGGGGGCCCGCTTGCTTGTTTGTCTGCTGTATGCAAAAAAAAAAGACTTAGTGAACATATAACCAAGGAAAGTGGTGGCCAGGGGAGAAGACAAAGTTTTTGACGCAATAAAGTAAGCACCGCTATGAAACTGTAATTACATAGGTAGTTCAATATGAATTATGTAAATAAAAATTCCCTTCACGCAATATTTAGAAAGCTTGAATCATATTTTTAGCTAGGCACACATTACATAAGATAAAATACAAAAATATACAAACGCAACATAAACAAAAAGCAACATATCAGTGTGTAACAAACATGGCAGAAAAAAAAATGGGTAGCACCACACAGTGTGCTGATTGCTCAGAGAGCAAAACACTGCTTTTCAGTTATCACCCACGAGGCGAGGCGAGACGAGAGTTATTTACAGCTCTAGTCGGCTCTCCCTCTCGTTGGCCGCCTGTACACTTCTGGTTGGCGAATTAGCAAAGATTTGAGTGCTACCACTAAGCGCAAAGCGCAATAGTAGGTATAACCTAACGTTACAAAGTCAGTAAGCTGCCTTATTTTCTTAACAGTATACACGACTGAAGATTTGAAAAAGAGTAGGTATGTACCTAATGTAATGTTGTAGGTTCCCATGGGAAACATTATTGACATTATCCCTTGAACACACGGACGGAGCCGCGGGTAACAGCAAGCTAGTAAATATTACATAGACATACAAGCGGCGTGGCGCGGGCGCGGTGTAGATTCGTATATGATACATTAAAGATGAGACCAACAGATAACTTGGCTTTATTCAACATAATAACAAATATAATAACTAAGCAACACAACATTAAACCACAGACTATTCCATAAGCCAAGAATACACGTCATTCTTCCCCTATTGAGTTTTCTTTGCAGGCTTATTCTTGTCACAAATGGTAATCTGCGAGGTAACGAGGCGGTCTTCGATTTCTCCCTGATCTCCTAGGAGATTCTATTCCGCCAGGAGTATTATTTGACTCGCTCTCATCTGCAGGAGGTGGCATGAGTGTTAACTCCAAGTTATTCTCGGACGTCAACTGGTCCAAGTTATTTGGAGAGTTCTCCAGTTCAATATCACCATCGTTAACGCTTTCCAATTCAATAACAGTATCATTAACGTTGTTATTTGAAGGCAGAGGAGCTAGGTGTCTATTTGAAATGGTTGACTCTCGACCACTAGCAAATCTTATGTGTGAGTAGTGCGGGTTGCTCTGTAGCAACTCCACCTCTTCAACTAAAGGTTCATTCTTATTGCGAACATGTTTCTTTGCCAAAACTGGACCCGGAGTTAGCCACGAAGGTAAAGACTCTCCATTCGCCGACCGTCTTGGAAAAGATAGAAATCTTTCGTGGGGTGTCACATTAGTTGAAGTGCACAAAAGGGATCTGATTGAGTGTAGTGCTATATGTAAAACGGTCTCCCAATTCTCGATAGGTAAGTTTTTACTTCGGAGTGCCAACTTAATTGTTTTCCATAGGGTGCCATTCAGTCTCTCTACCTGTCCATTTCCGCAAGGATTGTAAGGTGTAGTTCGGCTGCGAGCGACCCCCAACGGGTTCAGGAATTCGTTGAGCTCTTTGGATATAAACGAAGTTCCTCGATCACTATGAATGTAAGATGGCGTCCCGAACATCTATATATATAAAAGAGAAAATCACTGACTGATTCATCACGAAATCTCCGAAACTACAAGTGCCAGGAGTCTCAAATTTTGCATGGGGGTTCCTTTTGGGGCGTAAGTGCTCACTAAGAAAGGATTTTTGGAAATTCATCCCCTAAGGGGGTAAAACGGGGGTGCAAAGTTAGTATGAAACTTTGCCGTTTTTAAAGTTATTCGAATGAAATTCAGCATGAAGGTTCTTTACTGAAAAGCATGAAACATGAGTAAAATATTTTTTTCAAAATTCATCCCTTAGGGGGTCAAACGGGGGTGCAAAGATAGTATGAAACTTTGCCGTTTTTGAAGTTATTCGAATGAAATTCAGCATGAAGGTTCTTTATTGAAAGGCATGAAACACGAGTAAAATATTTTTCTCAAAAAACATCCCCTATGGGGTTAAACGGGGGCGCAAAGTTAGTATGAAACTTAGCCGTTTTTGAAGTTATTCAAATGAAATTTAGCATTAGGGTTCTTTATTGAAAGGCATGAAACACGCGTAAAATATTTTTCTCAAAAATCATCCCTTAGGGGTTAAACGGGGGTGCAAAGTTAGTACGAAACTTTGCCGTTTTTGATGTTATTCAAATGAAGTTCAGCATTAAGGTTCTTTGTTGAAAGGCATGAAACACGCTTAAATATTTTTCTCAAAAATCATCCCTTAGGGGGTTAAACGGGGGTGCAAAGTTAGTATGAAACTTTGCCGTTTTTGAAGTTATTCGAATGAAATTCAGCATGAAGGTTTATTGAAAGGCATGAAACACGAGTAAAATATTTTTCTCAAAAATAATCCCTTAGGGGGTTAAACGGGGGAGCAAAGTTAGTATGAAACTTTGCCGTTTTTGAAGTTATTAAAATGAAATGAAAGGGTGTAATAGGACTGTAAGTGTTTTATTGCAGGCGCTCAACCTAGAACGCCTAGATTTTGTATTAAGCTTCCCTTTATAAAGTACCTAGACAAGGATAAAAAAGGGATTTTAAAAATTCCCACAGGATTCAGAATAATAAGACTACACGTGTAATATCGGGAGCGCTCAACCTAGAAAGCTGAATTTTTTTATAGAAATTCCCTTTATGACAAGGATAAAGTCGTTTTTTTTTAAATTTCCACAGGAACGAAATTATTGGCATTTTCGCTTGACCACGCGGGCGAAGCCGCGCTAACAGCTAGTATTAAATAAGTCCTTAAGGCACTTAATGACGGTAGTCGTCGACATGTCTTTACATGCATAAGCAAATGGAAAACGACTGTATTCATCAATAATTGTCAAGAGGTATCTATTAGGACCCGGCAACGGACCTTTAAAGTCAATGTTAAGTCTTTCAAAAGGTGATGTAGCTTTGATAAGTTGACCTCGAGATTTCATAAAGCGAGGTTTTATCTCAGCACACGTCGGACATGAGTTAGTAATATTCTTTACATCTTCAACAGAATATGGTAAGTTTTTGAGGCGTATCCAGTGTACCATCCTTACAATACCTGGATGGCATAATGAATCGTGTAACTGCCGCAACTTTGTATTGTGGATACTAGCGCACACGCGCGATAAAGTGTCAGCAACAGTATTTTCGGAACCAGGACGATAAATTATGTCGTATTTCAAGCAGGAAAGTTCCAGGCGCCAACGTTCTATCTTCTCATTCTTAATTTTGCTCGAATGTTTTAGGTTAAACATAAACCCTACCGAGCGTTGGTCCGTGATAAGAATAAAATTCTTCCCGATTAGATAGTGACGCCACTTTCTAAGACTCTCCACTATAGCAGCAGCCTCTTTCTCAATGGAAGATTGTTTTTGTTCCGCTTCAGATAAAGTCCTGGAGAAAAAGGCTATCGGACGACCTTTCTGTGACAGTGTTGCTCCGAGAGCGAATTCAGAAGCATCCGTTTCTACCGTCAGTATATCATTTTCATCGATGGCGATCAGAGCAGATTTCTCTATGTCTTTCTTAAGTGTATTGAAAGAATTTTTAGCTGCATCGTCTAATGGGAATTTTGTTACTTTTATTAATGGTTGTATTTTGAATGAAAATTTGTCTACCCATTTTGCATAGTGTGCAAATAATCCCATGGTACGTTTTAATTCAATTGAATTCGTTGGAATTGGCAGTTCAATCAAAGGTTTCAGCCGGTCACCGTCAGGTTTAATAACGTTGTTTTTTATGTTATACCCAAGGAGGTTTATAGATTTCTGTGAGAAGGTACATTTTTTGTTTATTGATTGTAAGTTTGTATTTATCGACAGCATGCATGAACTTTTCTAAATTTTTGTCATGGTCTTCTTGATATTTTCCGCATACAGTGACGTCATCTAAGTACGCATACGTACCTTCGAGCTGCTCTTCCTGGATGATATATTCAAGTGTACGCTGAAACGCAGCAACGCCATTTGTCACGCCAAACGGTATTCTAGTGAACTGATACAGTTTCCCACATGCTTCAAAGGCTGTATATATCTTTTCTTTTGACAGGATAGGCACCTGATGGTATGCACTCTTCAGGTCTATCTGGCTGAAGTAGTTAAACTTCGCTACATTCGCAACTATGTTTTCTATTTTGGGCAAGGGATAAGCATCAAGAAATGTAAATTTATTAATAGTCCGAGAGTAGTCAATGACGAGACGTTTGCGATGGGATCCGCCTCCAGCGACAAGAACTTGAGCACGCCAAGGAGAGATGCTGGGCTCTATAACTCCATCTTCTAGTAGCTTTGATACTTCTTCTTCAATAAATTTGACATCGTCTTTCGTGTACTGCCTCGATTTAATTGCTATAGGTCTAATATCAGGTGATAAGTTAGTAAATATTGAGGCAGGTGGCACTGTTGCCTCTATCACATTGCAAATTTCTAGCGGATCCTCTTTGCCTCCAAAACTCAGGACCAACGTAGAATGGTTTTTCAGAATGTCATGGCCGATTATTACATCTGCGCAAAGATTGTTTACTACAAGTAACGCTGTATGCTTATATACGTGACGGCCAAGCTCGAGGGTAGCAGAACATACTCCTTCGACAAGAGATACGTGAGTCGTAGACGCTAAGGTAATTGATTGTCTGTGAGGTTTTCTTTTCAGATTTATCAAGCAGGCAAAGTTTTTATCAATAAAAGTGACCGAACTACCAGTGTCAATTAAAGCGTCGGCTCGCAAACCGTTAATCGTGACTGGGACTGTAGCCTTGCGAAGACTTGAAGGTGCTGCGGCAAGGATGCTGGCTGACTCGCCTTCGACATCTATAGCGTTAACTGGTTTTCGTTCTTTACTGCTTCGACAAACTTTAGCATAGTGTCCTACCTTTGAGCATAACTGACAGGTGGCGTCTTTAGCTGGGCACATAATTCTTCGATGAACATTTCCACCACAGAAGAAACAGCGCTTTCGAAACGGTGTAGATAGTGCAAGGTTTGGATTATCTTGCGATGAAGGATTGTTTGTCTCAAAAGTGGCATTAATGGATAAAGGAGTTCCAGCAATTATTTGCGAGTTATGTTCTGCTGTTTCCAGTGATAATGCTTGGTCTAGCGCTTTATCAAGCGTAAGTTCTTTGTTTTCTAATAACCGTTCTCTAATTCTTTGAGACAAGACCCCAGAAATAAATGCACCTCGAATCGTTTCGTCTTCGTGTTCATGTGCTGTAAGATTCCTGAAGTTACAGCTATTTATACAAACGGCGTGGTGCGGGCGCGGGCGCCCCGTCGTCGCCGCCGCTTCTATACGAATCGCACTGCGCCCGCGCCACGCCGCTTCAGCGCCCGCGCCCGCCTAATATGGCGTGTTTACGTCGTCAGTCGTCGTCATACGATACATACATCGTCATCTGACGTCAATTTTGTACCAAATTGTGAACCACCACAAGTTCTATTCGTTATCAATTTAAAGTGTCGCGCAGCGCCGCCGCGCCGCCAATGTAGAATGACCATAGGCGACCAACTATTGTCATACTATCACTTAATGTCATTATATTTCCATAGTGCAAAATTTTGTATTCTGCTAAATTAAAGCTAACTAGTACCTATCTCAATGTAATTGATTAAAGAGTGTCAGTGGAATATGAACGGTATGGTCGACAGACATTTAAAATCTACCATGCATGAACTACTATTTCAGTTAAATCTAGCGAAAATATTCTAAATCTATGGTTAAATCGCTTATAAGTAAAAGATACTAGCTACCGAAAAGATCAAATAGTAGTTCGATAACAGTGTGTCAACGAAATATGAGTCATGAGAATACCAAATGTCAAAAACTATTCAAGTGACACACTATCGACACACTAGCAATAGCTTGAGATGATAGCATTTGTATTTAGCAAAGTTGGGCCCCTGGCCTGTTTGTCATTACAAATATAACATTAAAAATATATATTTTACAGAAGTCGTTAGCAAAGTAAGGCAGATCTATGATACTACATTTACATTAAAAAAATAGGTACTTTGTCCTGCACGCACGACTGACTGAAAATCAACGTACCTACAGCCTAAACTGCTGGCTGATTGTAGAGACTTGAAACTGGGAGATTAGAGGGTTCTTTCTTTGTATGAAGTTCCGGGATGTACGCAAACGAAGTTGTACGGGTTTCGCTAGTCATTTCTATAAGTAACTAATTTATCTAAAATATCAATGGGCCCAATATAGCGCCTTGGGCCACTCCTACATGCATAGGTAGGCCCCGATATGGTCAAGTCGACTGGCTAGCAATGGTCACTATCACGAGGGCCGCGGGTTCGAATCCTGCGCAAGGCTAACATTTGTGTGCATGAACTGTTTACCTTCTTGGTCTGGATATTTTCTTTGTATAATAAGTATTTATTTACAAAAAAAGTGTTTATGTATATTTATCAGCTAATCTAGTACCCCTATGAGTACTAGAGCTAACCTTGTACAGTCAAGAGCATGTAAACCTTCACACTTCCAATATAAGCTGGCCCTGTGTAGCATGCCATGCGGCGGCGTAGCGGCTACGCGGGCGGAACCAGCTTATATTGGAAGTAAGTAAAGGTCGACGTGCTCTTGACTGTACTATTATTTAACTTGGAACAGTTGGAACTAGACGGCGGCGCGGCAGCGTTGTGTGATTCGTCCAAGAATATTTATTTATATTTATAGGTGCGCCGGAAGAGTTAGCCCGTTCGTACACAAGGCGACGCAAGTCTCCGATACTCGGCGATTTTATCATCCAATGACGCGTGACCAAGTGTACGTACGAACCTCAATGGACTTGTATGGCGGTAGTCGCTTGGATACTAACATGACGAAACAGGGTTCCTACAACCCTAAAAATGAAAACATACTTTTTTAAAAGCTTTTATTTTTGTACTTTGCTTATATTTATTTATTTATTGTAACATAAACTTATATTATTACTTTACAATCCTTATATTAATGACTTAGGGATGAAACTACGTTAAGGGGATGCCCGCATGCGTTCCATACAAAAGTACACTGCGACCTGCTGTATAAAAAAATTTCATTTCGTCTCCACTACGAATCTTCCAGGACAGTTGGTAGAACACTGCCAGATTTTGAGAGGTTATGGATTCAAATCCCACCTATAGGGTGTGAAAATAATTAAAATTTAGCACTTTTTCTTCTCGCAAAACTAATTGTACTGAGAGGTAGCTTCAACTGTATGATTTTTTTGTCATCAGTGGTAACCATGGTCGCTCCCGTTACTCTAACCTGTAAATTTAAATAAGATTACTGTCCGTTACACTTATATTACCTCTTCTGACAGAAAAATCTCTGATAAAAACAGGTATAAACGATTGGAAATAAGTGTCACAGTAGCTTGTAATGTGAGCTTGACGTGCCAGTAGTTGGGCAGTTGATTGTTAGTGACTCTGCCTTAGATACCAAAGGACGCAGGATCGATCCCCTCATAGGGGGTAGAGTTGCATAGCTAGTGTAATAATTAATAAAACATATTACCTTTGTAGCTAAAGTCTTCACAGCAATTTTAACGTGTTTACTCAGTTCCTCTCCGTCGAATTTATAATTATTTATAATAAGAAGAAAAACTATAGCATGGCATAAAGACTTGTCCTTAAGTTGCAGTGATCTATTTCTTCTATTATTCGAAAGAGTAGTAAAACTCTTTAGTATAATTTCGTTTAACGTAGCAGAATACTGGCATATTACAAAATTCTTTTTATTTATATCTTTTGTCATTGTTAGATATAATTTAAATAATGTATTTGCATAAACGGCCAGTACTACAAACTCTTGTCTCATTTTATCAGAGACAATATTTTTTATCCACGGATACATATCGGATACATAATCTGTACATTCTAATTCTGAATAAATTTTTTCGTATTGATCCACAGATAATATTTTGTTTATGTCATACACTTCATCTAATTTTTTGGCGGTTCTCTCTATAGGGGGTATGTAGAAGTCGTCTGTGCTTTTTGGTGTGTAAGATGATAGGTCTAACTGATCTTCAGCAATGTTTACAGTAATGTTATGCATCTGATCAGAGAGTGTTTGCTTGTTGACTTTTAGCTTTTCACGTTGCTCCACAATCTTTTTATGTTTTTTAGACCCAAATTTACGACTCAATTCTAAATAACTAGTGTCTAATGTTGTACTTAAGTCGACATTGTTATTTATGATCGGTTTCATGTCGGCTATCTCAGTTTCTATCAATCTAACTTTTCCCGTCTTTTTGTTCCGACAAAGTAGCACTGTCTTACCGATTTCCTCTTTTTGCTGTTTGCCTGTGTAAATCATACTTCCAAATTCCCCAAGGAGTATTTTTTCATTAGTCTCTCTGTCAATATACATAGCACACTCGGTAGATTTGAACAATTCAGTAGGATAACCATTTAGAAAATTTATTAACATATTATAGGAAGATTTAGGGCACACTTCGTTTATACGTATTTTTTCCATTATTCACATTAATTATTATGTGTTGTGTTTCTGTTTTTTTAAAAATAATTCACGTGTAATTTTAGGTTAGGATGGAAGTTTCGTAAACAAATGTAGCTTTCTTTCTGCTTCGAGCATTTCGCTAGAATTTATTTGACATGACACATGCTGTCATGCTGTGACAGGACAGGTTTTTCTTTGTTTTATCGCCCACGGGCAGGCAAAGGGGCTTTAAGCCCATACAGCCAAGTCGTTACTTAACTTGTGAGACAAGCGGCCACATCTACCATCTCGTGTTACCAAAGTAATATCTTTATTAAGTAATTTAAATAAATCCCATCAAAAACATAAATGTGAAATGATAGCAAAGTTCAATATTATGATATGATCTTTTTCCCAATAAACATGCATTATGCACATTCATAATGAGAAGAGCCAATATTTATAATTTATATGATAATTATTCAATAGATATATTGTATTTGTTGTCGTCAAATCAATTTTCATGAAAATTCTATCAATGATTGAGATGCAATTTGTAAAAAACACCAAAAAATTTGAATTTCCCGCGCGGACCGAAACGGATCACCTTAATATAATTCGCTGTACAAATGTCGACTATCAAAAATTGCTTAATGAAAAAAGGTTATTTATAAAGTATAAGATTATTTGAAAGATAAACATTTGTGGTCACTAAAAGAATGAGGTTAAAGACTGCCTTTTGCTCACTTCAGATGTCGCTTTGTTGACTGTTCCAAACATTTGACAGCTAGCTGTCATTTTCCATACTATTTTTGTAAACATCATATTTGTTTTCTAAATAATTCCAAAATATGACTCATTGTGCAGCTATCGATTGTAAAAATGTTCCAATCTATTTATTTTCCAAAGAAATAAAACGAAGAAAACTGTGGGAAAAGGCTCTTCGAAGGAAAAATTGGAAATCCAGTAAATGGTCGAGGTTATGTGCTGCCCAATTTAGATCTGAAGATTATAATATTAAAAGTAATTAACAGACAATGAAAATTTATACCGAACATTAAAGAAAAGTGCTGTGCCCTCTATATTAAATCAAATCTGTTAACCTACTAGCACAAGAACGCTCAGATCGATTGCTAAAAAGAAGTTGCATGAAACGGTGTATTGAAACGTCTCGTGGTGATCCAATACCAGGACCTAACCGGATCCAAACTCAAAATGAATGTGATGCTAATGAAACTTCTTTTACTGATCCTCCTGGGTCTAGCGGGGTCCAAACTCAAAATAACTTCAAAAACATGTTTTGTGTCATATATGCTGTAATTTTAGAGTGTATTATGTAATACTCATAGGTATAAGAAAATAAAACTATTTAATAGGTATTAATTTTGTTTTATTACACTGTCATAATCAAAAATCATAATTTTTATACAGATATTTGTTAAAATTAGTGGTTTAAAAATAGGTTTAACAAAAACTTTACAAAGGTAATACTCATAAGTATAAGAAAATATTTCCAAGTAATCATGGTCCATTTCAATAGCATATGGATTGGCAGGTTTGATTACTTGGAGATAAGCCATTTTACTACTAGTAGTACAGGAGAAACTGCTAGGATTTTGACATATCCTTCATAATTGTCCGTTATATTTTCCTGGTAAAACGGGATTGCATCGGGGAATTATAGAATACTTTATTCGGTTTTTTAAATGTCATTAATTGTTCTGTGCACATTTTGTACAAAATTATAGTTTTAGTAGGCACTATATCTTCTATGCCATGGAGAACTGTAAAAACATGCTTACAGTGTGCTTCTACTCCTTTTCCAGTTGCACATTCGCAGTGACTCCACTATCATGCCACTATTATCCATTTTTAACAGAATGATATTTAAAGAAGCTTCTTCATTTGGGCTTTGCATTGCGCTTGGAAATAAATATAACTTTCCTCAAAGGCAACTCTCACGGTTATTAAGCTTCTACTTTCATACAGTAGTGTATCTCCCGTTCAGTGTTGCTTGAAATCTGAAACAACATGTATGTCATTAAATGTCTAATTCTATCTGAAACATTAAAATAACAAGGAACAATAAGGAAATCATGAATGTATGGTTTGTTACCTGTCTGCAAACTCTTGAATGTGTAGTTTATAGAGTGGTGGAAGATTATTGCTGGAATTAATATCTCTGAACTTATCCATGGTAGAAATTTCAGGAATATCATCCTCAAGTTCGTCTTCAACTTCGATGAGGTAATTTCCATCGTAAGCCTCCAGTCTACAATAAGAAATTAAAATAAATAAAAAGAACACAGCAAAACCTACAATTCACAATAATGCCTGTAAATTATTTACCTTTCGATTTATAAGGCTTTTTTGCTAGTGGTCTTGGCTTTCCGTTTCCGCAGTTCCTCCTTCAATCGTAATTACACTCCAGGGTCGCTTACATTTCTATGATTTTTAGCAATTACTCTCACATCAAACTTAAACAATGAACCAATATGGCGGGTCTTGGAACAGTCAACAGTGACGCCACCTACGATGAGCTTTGAGTTTTTAACCTCATTGTAATAAGTGGGCCCTCGCGGGCACTTAGACACGTCTACAATGAATGTTACATAATAATATTATTATTCTTTAAAATTAAATAAACTACCACCATTTCGGAAACAAAGCAAAATGACCACCTGTAAAAGAAACGGCGAAAGACCGATTACAGCAGTCCATCAGAAATTTTTTTTTCTTTTAAATTTTTACAAATATAACCACAAATATTTATGATTTAAACTATTACCTATACCATTCGTAGGCCTACGAATGGTATGTACTTACTTACTAAAAGAATTAAGAAGAAGATTATGTAACAAATTACCTGTACCACTGGAACCAGCAGATTTCAAAAACTATTGAATAAGAAGAAATTTGAATATTTATTAAATTTAGTAGCTCCCTATATAACGCACAAAAAACAACACAACGTGTTGAACTCTACGCCACAGGTAACTGTATATATTCGGCAGGGGGCGGCAGGGAGCTAGGGAGATCGCGGAACCACTCGATCGCCCTGTTAAGGGCCTCCCTGACTCCCTGTTTCTTATTTATTACATTGCCCTGTCTCTGCGGGCAGGGCCGCAGTATAATCGCATCATCGTGTAGTATAATAAGCGCTTTATTTACTCCTCTTCACAATGGGCGATGATGGCTCATCAAATGAATGATCGCCAACATCGCGGGCCACCCTCTACACAATCGTGAATTTAGAGAAAAAAACAGCACCCTCTGGTGGCAGATATCAGAAACTACGTTATTGTCATACTGCACGCCATCATTCGTTTGATGTACGATGTACAGTCGCCTCGAGGATAGCAGGACCATCTTTAGGATGATTTTTGGTTGCAACATCCAACATCCTAGTGGACACATGTGGCTCTAATAAACAAAAACCCTGTTTGGTATCAATTAAAAGGACGGAGCTCACAAAAAATCCGCTTACAAGATGTGCAAGCTATTTTTTTCTAAAATGGTCCTCCTATCTTCGAGGCCACCGTACATAACGACCAAGGAATTTGGTACCGACACAACGCCGAATACGCACGATCATACACGATTATGGACGATCACAGACATTTATGCCCTCTCCCTACACTATCGGCTATCGTGCGTGCCTTTCACCAAATACTATAGAAACGAGTAATGGCGGAAACACACTACCGTGTCGGGGCCTGTCGTGTCTCGCGCTCTGTCGTGACGGTGGGTGTGCACACTTACGTGTCGTGTCGGGGCGCGCTTCTGTTCAGAAATGAACGAAATAAACGCCGTTCATTTCTTTCATTTCTGAACAGAAGCTCGCAGTGTTTGCCTTTATCTGGGTGTTTTCTATAATGTATAATGGTATTTATTTACAAAAAAGTATTTAAGTATATTTATCAGGAATCTACTACCTAGTAACTCATTATCACGCTGCAAAAACAAATTGAAAAAAAAAGCGTCCACTTGTTCGCGCCACGAGCCGCGCGCGGGTATAGAAACACATTTGCAGGGCGTGTCGTGTCGCGTCATAGCCCCCACCACCGCCGTGGCGCAATCAGCGGCCAGCAGTCCGCGCCACGACAGAGCGAGTCACGCCACGACACGCCCTACAAATGTGCTCCTAACCATATAAAATGTATGAACGCGATATGCTTCTGGCGCGACACGACACGCCCCGACACGGTAGTGTGTTTCCGCCATAATACGCACAGCTCTTGACGTTTCTCATATAATGACTTGGCAACCTCCGTTCACCTCATGCCGCTAGGGGCGCTACACGAAGTAGATACTAAGTATCTACTTAGTATCTACTTCGTGGGGCGCTATAACATTTTGCATACAAAATGCACAAAAGTTTTGAAATCCGCTAAGGGCGCTATAACATTTTGCATACAAAACGCACAAAAGTTTTGAAATCGTTCACCTCATGCCGTAGGGGCGCTAGTGTCGCGTCTTGCCCAAATTCTTCCGAAGCTGTGCGTATTAACTCGGTAGAGTTTCTGACGTGTATTCTTGGCTTATGGAATAGTCTGTGGTTTAATGTTGTGTTGCTTAGATACTATATTTGTTATAGTAGAAAATGTAAACTGGATTTTTAAGTTGAATAAAGCCAAGTTATCCGTTGGTCTCTTTTAATGTATCAATTTATTCAACTTAAATAAAATGTCGAGAACAAGCGCTGACGAAGGACTGCCAAATCCGTCGAGCGCTTTTCTGTCGCGGTATCTTCGTCCAGACAAGTTCGAAGTAGAACCTTCAAATGATCGTGCAGATCTCAAATGGACACACTGGAGGTATACTTTTGAAAACTTTATATCCGAAGAAGTTAATTCAACTAATGATGCTGTGAAACATAAGCTTTTGATTCACCATTTGGGTGCAGAAGTATTTTTATATATCCGAGACTGCAAAACTTACGAAGACAGCTTGAGAACATTGAACAACTTATACATAAAGCCCAAAAACGAGATCCTTGCTCGTCATTTACTTTCTACAAGAAAACAAGGATCAGGTGAGTCTATATCGGAGTACGTCAGGGCATTAAGGTTACTCGCTCAAAGCTGTAACTTCAGGAATCTTACAGCACATGAACACGAAGACGAAACGATTCGAGGTGCATTTATTTCTGGGGTCTTGTCTCAAAGAATTAGAGAACGGCTATTAGAAAACAAAGAACTTACGCTTGATAAAGCGCTAGATCAAGCATTATCACTGGAAACAGCAGAACATAACTCGCAAATAATTGCTGGAACTCCTTTATCAATAAATGCCACTTCTGAGACAAACAATCCTTCATCGCAAGATAATCCAAACCTTGCACTATCTACACCGTTTCGAAAGCGCTGTTTCTTCTGTGGTGGAAACGTTCATCGAAGAATGATGTGCCCAGCTAAAGACGCCACCTGTCAGTTATGTTCAAAGGTAGGACACTATGCTAAAGTTTGTCGAAGCAGTAAAGAACGAAAACCAGTTAACGCTATAGATGTCGAAGGCGAGTCAGCCAGCATCCTCGCCGCAGCACCTTCAAGTCTTCGCAAGGCTACAGTCCCAGTCACGATTAACGGTTTGCGAGCCGACGCTTTAATTGACACTGGTAGTTCGGTCACTTTTATTGATAAAAACTTTGCCTGCTTGATAAATCTGAAAAGAAAACCTCACAGACAATCAATTACCTTAGCGTCTACGACTCACGTATCTCTTGTCGAAGGAGTATGTTCTGCTACCCTCGAGCTTGGCCGTCACGTTTATAAGCATACAGCGTTACTTGTAGTAAACAATCTTTGCGCAGATGTAATAATCGGCCATGACATTCTGAAAAACCATTCTACGTTGGTCCTGAGTTTTGGAGGCAAAGAGGATCCGCTAGAAATTTGCAATGTGATGGAGGCAACAGTGCCACCTGCCTCAATATTTACTAACTTATCACCTGATATTAGACCTATAGCAATTAAATCGAGGCAGTACACGAAAGACGATGTCAAATTTATTGAAGAAGAAGTATCAAAGCTACTAGAAGATGGAGTTATAGAGCCCAGCATCTCTCCTTGGCGTGCTCAAGTTCTTGTCGCTGGAGGCGGATCCCATCGCAAACGTCTCGTCATTGACTACTCTCGGACTATTAATAAATTTACATTTCTTGATGCTTATCCCTTGCCGAAAATAGAAAACATAGTTGCGAATGTAGCGAAGTTTAACTACTTCAGCCAGATAGACCTGAAGAGTGCATACCATCAGGTGCCTATCCTGTCAAAAGAAAAGATATATACAGCCTTTGAAGCATGTGGGAAACTGTATCAGTTCACTAGAATACCGTTTGGCGTGACAAATGGCGTTGCTGCGTTTCAGCGTACACTTGAATATATCATCCAGGAAGAGCAGCTCGAAGGTACGTATGCGTACTTAGATGACGTCACTGTATGCGGAAAATATCAAGAAGACCATGACAAAAATTTAGAAAAGTTCATGCATGCTGTCGATAAATACAAACTTACTATCAATAAACAGAAATGTACCTTCTCACAGAAATCTATAAACCTCCTTGGGTATAACATAAAAAACAACGTTATTAAACCTGACGGTGACCGGCTGAAACCTTTGATTGAACTGCCAATTCCAACGAATTCAATTGAATTAAAACGTACCATGGGATTATTTGCACACTATGCAAAATGGGTAGACAAATTTTCATTCAAAATACAACCATTAATAAAAGTAACAAAATTCCCATTAGACGATGCAGCTAAAAATTCTTTCAATACACTTAAGAAAGACATAGAGAAATCTGCTCTGATCGCCATCGATGAAAATGATATACTGACGGTAGAAACGGATGCTTCTGAATTCGCTCTCGGAGCAACACTGTCACAGAAAGGTCGTCCGATAGCCTTTTTCTCCAGGACTTTATCTGAAGCGGAACAAAAACAATCTTCCATTGAGAAAGAGGCTGCTGCTATAGTGGAGAGTCTTAGAAAGTGGCGTCACTATCTAATCGGGAAGAATTTTATTCTTATCACGGACCAACGCTCGGTAGGGTTTATGTTTAACCAAAAACATTCGAGCAAAATTAAGAATGAGAAGATAGAACGTTGGCGCCTGGAACTTTCCTGCTTGAAATACGACATAATTTATCGTCCTGGTTCCGAAAATACTGTTGCTGACACTTTATCGCGCGTGTGCGCTAGTATCCACAATACAAAGTTGCGGCAGTTACACGATTCATTATGCCATCCAGGTATTGTAAGGATGGTACACTGGATACGCCTCAAAAACTTACCATATTCTGTTGAAGATGTAAAGAATATTACTAACTCATGTCCGACGTGTGCTGAGATAAAACCTCGCTTTATGAAATCTCGAGGTCAACTTATCAAAGCTACATCACCTTTTGAAAGACTTAACATTGACTTTAAAGGTCCGTTGCCGGGTCCTAATAGATACCTCTTGACAATTATTGATGAATACAGTCGTTTTCCATTTGCTTATGCATGTAAAGACATGTCGACGACTACCGTCATTAAGTGCCTTAAGGACTTATTTAATATGTTCGGGACGCCATCTTACATTCATAGTGATCGAGGAACTTCGTTTATATCCGAAGAGCTCAACGAATTCCTGAACCCGTTGGGGGTCGCTCGCAGCCGAACAACACCTTACAATCCTTGCGGAAATGGACAGGTAGAGAGACTGAATGGCACCCTATGGAAAACAATTAAGTTGGCACTCCGAAGTAAAAACTTACCTATCGAGAATTGGGAGACCGTTTTACATATAGCACTACACTCAATCAGATCCCTTTTGTGCACTTCAACTAATGTGACACCCCACGAAAGATTTCTATCTTTTCCAAGACGGTCGGCGAATGGAGAGTCTTTACCTTCGTGGCTAACTCCGGGTCCAGTTTTGGCAAAGAAACATGTTCGCAATAAGAATGAACCTTTAGTTGAAGAGGTGGAGTTGCTACAGAGCAACCCGCACTACTCACACATAAGATTTGCTAGTGGTCGAGAGTCAACCATTTCAAATAGACACCTAGCTCCTCTGCCTCCAAATAACAACGTTAATGATGCTGTTATTGAATTGGAAAGCGTTAACGATGGTGATATTGAACTGGAGAACTCTCCAAATAACTTGGACCAGTTGACGTCCGAGAATAACTTGGAGTTAACGCCCATGCCACCTCCTGCAGATGAGAGCGAGTCAAATAATACTCCTGGCGGAATAGAATCTCCTAGGAGATCAGGGAGAAATCGAAGACCGCCTCGTTACCTCGCAGATTACCATTTGTGACTAGAATAAGCCTGCAAAGAAAACTCAATTGCCCACGGGCAGGCAAAGGGGCTTAAAGCCCCTTTGCCTGCCCGTGGGCGATAAAACAAAGAAAAACCTGTCCTGTCACAGCATGACAGCATGTGTCATGTCAAATAAATTCTAGCGAAATGCTCGAAGCAGAAAGAAAGCTACATTTGTTTACGAAACTTCCATCCTAACCTAAAATTACACGTGAATTATTTTAAAAAAAACAGAAACACAACACATAATAATTAATGTGAATAATGGAAAAAATACGTATAAACGAAGTGTGCCCTAAATCTTCCTTTTACATTTTCTACTATAACAAATATAGTATCTAAGCAACACAACATTAAACCACAGACTATTCCATAAGCCAAGAATACACGTCATTCTTCTCCTATTGAGTTTTCTTTGCAGGCTTATTCTAGTCACAAATGGTAATCTGCGAGGTAACGAGGCGGTCTTCGATTTCTCCCTGATCTCCTAGGAGATTCTATTCCGCCAGGAGTATTATTTGACTCGCTCTCATCTGCAGGAGGTGGCATGGGCGTTAACTCCAAGTTATTCTCGGACGTCAACTGGTCCAAGTTATTTGGAGAGTTCTCCAGTTCAATATCACCATCGTTAACGCTTTCCAATTCAATAACAGCATCATTAACGTTGTTATTTGGAGGCAGAGGAGCTAGGTGTCTATTTGAAATGGTTGACTCTCGACCACTAGCAAATCTTATGTGTGAGTAGTGCGGGTTGCTCTGTAGCAACTCCACCTCTTCAACTAAAGGTTCATTCTTATTGCGAACATGTTTCTTTGCCAAAACTGGACCCGGAGTTAGCCACGAAGGTAAAGACTCTCCATTCGCCGACCGTCTTGGAAAAGATAGAAATCTTTCGTGGGGTGTCACATTAGTTGAAGTGCACAAAAGGGATCTGATTGAGTGTAGTGCTATATGTAAAACGGTCTCCCAATTCTCGATAGGTAAGTTTTTACTTCGGAGTGCCAACTTAATTGTTTTCCATAGGGTGCCATTCAGTCTCTCTACCTGTCCATTTCCACAAGGATTGTAAGGTGTTGTTCGGCTGCGAGCGACCCCCAACGGGTTCAGGAATTCGTTGAGCTCTTCGGATATAAACGAAGTTCCTCGATCACTATGAATGTAAGATGGCGTCCCGACATAAATAAGTCCTTAAGGCACTTAATGACGGTAGTCGTCGACATGTCTTTACATGCATAAGCAAATGGAAAACGACTGTATTCATCAATAATTGTCAAGAGGTATCTATTAGGACCCGGCAACGGACCTTTAAAGTCAATGTTAAGTCTTTCAAAAGGTGATGTAGCTTTGATAAGTTGACCTCGAGATTTCATAAAGCGAGGTTTTATCTCAGCACACGTCGGACATGAGTTAGTAATATTCTTTACATCTTCAACAGAATATGGTAAGTTTTTGAGGCGTATCCAGTGTACCATCCTTACAATACCTGGATGGCATAATGAATCGTGTAACTGCCGCAACTTTGTATTGTGGATACTAGCGCACACGCGCGATAAAGTGTCAGCAACAGTATTTTCGGAACCAGGACGATAAATTATGTCGTATTTCAAGCAGGAAAGTTCCAGGCGCCAACGTTCTATCTTCTCATTCTTAATTTTGCTCGAATGTTTTTGGTTAAACATAAACCCTACCGAGCGTTGGTCCGTGATAAGAATAAAATTCTTCCCGATTAGATAGTGACGCCACTTTCTAAGACTCTCCACTATAGCAGCAGCCTCTTTCTCAATGGAAGATTGTTTTTGTTCCGCTTCAGATAAAGTCCTGGAGAAAAAGGCTATCGGACGACCTTTCTGTGACAGTGTTGCTCCGAGAGCGAATTCAGAAGCATCCGTTTCTACCGTCAGTATATCATTTTCATCGATGGCGATCAGAGCAGATTTCTCTATGTCTTTCTTAAGTGTATTGAAAGAATTTTTAGCTGCATCGTCTAATGGGAATTTTGTTACTTTTATTAATGGTTGTATTTTGAATGAAAATTTGTCTACCCATTTTGCATAGTGTGCAAATAATCCCATGGTACGTTTTAATTCAATTGAATTCGTTGGAATTGGCAGTTCAATCAAAGGTTTCAGCCGGTCACCGTCAGGTTTAATAACGTTGTTTTTTATGTTATACCCAAGGAGGTTTATAGATTTCTGTGAGAAGGTACATTTCTGTTTATTGATAGTAAGTTTGTATTTATCGACAGCATGCATGAACTTTTCTAAATTTTTGTCATGGTCTTCTTGATATTTTCCGCATACAGTGACGTCATCTAAGTACGCATACGTACCTTCGAGCTGCTCTTCCTGGATGATATATTCAAGTGTACGCTGAAACGCAGCAACGCCATTTGTCACGCCAAACGGTATTCTAGTGAACTGGGGGCGCTACACGAAGTAGATACTAAGTATCTACTTAGTATCTACTTCGTGGGGCGCTATAACATTTTGCATACAAAATGCACAAAAGTTTTGAAATCCGCTAAGGGCGCTATAACATTTTGCATACAAAACGCACAAAAGTTTTGAAATCGTTCACCTCATGCCGTAGGGGCGCTAGTGTCGCGTCTTGCCCAAATTCTTCCGAAGCTGTGCGTATTAACTCGGTAGAGTTTCTATAGTATTTGCTTTCACTGACCTCAACTAAGTGGTGTTAGTCGCCCATCATGGCCCATTGTGAAGAGGAGGCTTTAAGGCTACCATTCACAGGCGCGCCTTTCAGTTTATACAATATAAAATCTATGGGCGCGCCCATCCGCCGCTCGGCTCGGCGCTCGCCGTCAGGAGACGCGAGCGCCGCGCCGCACCCCTGACGCGCCGGACAAATCCGTACATGTGTGGGCGTTCACGGATTTGTCGGTGAATTTGGTCAGTTCGCCATCGCGCGCCGAGTTGTTCGTTTGTTTGTTTGTTCAACTCTACCTACAACTAGGTACATACCTATAATAATGTCGTTCGACGACTTCGACGATCTAAAGAGTTTTGGCAAAAATTTATCCTGCTGTTTATAGAGAAAACTTGCTTGTGGGAAGTAAAAAGTAAAGGGTACCATAATAAGCAACTTAAACAAGCGGCGTACGAATGCCTTGTACAGAAATGCAAGGAAATATTTCCACAAGACAACAATAAATTTGTAAAAAAAAAAAATTGTTTGTAAATTGTTAAAAAAGTTAACTCTTCTTTTAGCAGCGCACCGGTGGTGCCATGGTAGTAACCAACTACGGTGCAAGGCTCACCAAAGTACACAAGTAACAGAACTGGACGATGACGGATTTGTCCACGGATGGGTACGGCTCGGGCTCGGCTCGCGGTGCGTGTAGTGAATGGCACGCTTTAGCGATTCACTTTTGACCACCTTTTGACTTGACGGAGCGCTTGTATTGTATTGGGCCTACCACACGCACAAGCTTCACCACAGTTTTGCCTGCGCAGGCCGGTTTGTACACGGAACACGGAGCGTGAGGTTGGTAAAACGGTATCACGCGCCAAACCCACAGCGCGGCTCGCGACTTGTGCGTGTGGTAAGCGCTTAATGACACCCGTAGACAGTTTTTTTTTTTTTTTTAAGTTTTCTCTGTCTACCAAAGAGTATATAATCACTCTACGTTATACTGTCTACGATGACACTGACACCCACAAACTAAATAGAGATGATACTCATCTGACACCACTCCATCTAGTATATTATTAATCCTATTTAGCTTGTTTGTTTTATTCTTTTCTTTGAGGTTCCTTCTCGTGGCCGTCGGCAAGGATTTTGTAATAAATTAATTGTGCGAGTGAAATTTCAAGTGCTAAATATCGGGAGTTTATAAAAAAAATATGTAAGTACACACCGTTTTTATTAACTAGGTACTAGCTTTTGCCCGCGGCTTCGCTCGCTTTAAATTCTGTGTACCGATGTTTAGCTTCCTGCGAAAAGTCCCATAATAAAAATTTCACTTCCTCTTTTAGGGGGTTGCGGGCAGATTAAAAAAAAAAAGATTCACGCACGATTTTTTTTAGTCACAAATAATTAAATAGTCGGCATACCAATTTTTTGCTTTCTACCTTGATGATAATTGCGGAATGCTTCATACAAACTTCTTCTCCCCCCCCCCCCCCCCCCCCCCCCAGGGAAGTGGGTGGTTAGAAAGAGACACAAAATAAGCCACTCTGATCACTCCACTCTGCATCCTTTCAACTTTCAAGTAGCTCCACATAAAAAATCACGTCAATTCGTCGCTCCGTTTTACCGTGAAAGTACAAACAAACAGACACACACACTTTCCCATTTAGAATATTACTAAGTAAGTAAGTATGGATATTGTGAATTTTGTGAACAACAACTCCTAAAATTCAGCGACAGCATAAGTTTATAAGTAAACAGTGGTAAATTTATCTTCACAAATTATTATTTTTCAGGGCTGCAAGAGTATCGTGTATGTTGTTCCTTTTAGAAGAAGCTAAGAGACGAGATGATTTACGTAAAAGACGTCAAGGTCGCAGAATACGACACCTAGGTCGCCTTACAACAGACAGGGACTACATACGCGCTTTTGGACTCACGAAGGAGTTGATAGACATGTTAGAAGACGAACTGGTGCCGTTAATGCCTCTACAGACACGGCGAGGTGGGCTCAGTCATCACACCAAGGTAATTCAAAAAGAAATTTACTTACAGTCTATACTTCATCATATTCGGTGAGAGCCCTACGCTCCCGCAACAGTCCGGTGTCTCAGAAGAGGGTGTTAATCAATTAATAAAAAAAAACTTCATCATATCAACCCATCATCATTCCACTGCAGGGATACGGGTCTCCCTTCAACCGAAGGTGATTAGAGGGTACTCTGCCATGCTGCTCCAATGCGGATTAGCAGCAGAGGCCGGTGTTTTCAAGCCGCCTCAAGTAGGCAACCGACTTGGTTTAATGACTGTCATCTATCCACAACAGCCGGGACCGACAGCTTAATGTGCCCTCTGAAGCACGGAAAAGCTCGAGATAATGAAACCCATCCAAATGCTGGCTAGGTCGACGTCGCTTAACTTGTGTGTTCATATTAGAGTGCGACACACATCTACACCATCGAGCTCCTCTTCAGCGAGCAATTATCTTCGACAGTCTATATTGCAGTGCCTCGGCATGTTTGCAGAAATGCACACTGATGGTTTCCACTCCATCATCAGGAAAAGAATCTCTTCCCTGCTGCAACGTGTCCGAAACGAAATAAAAGTACAATTATAATAAATATACTTACTAGTGTCTTATTAGTGTCTATCCAGATATAGATACCTTTAAGTACCAGAACTTTAATTTCTATTAACAATAAAATCATTTTCTGTTTTCCAGATACTATGTACCCTTTCATTTTTAGCAACTGGAAGCTACCAAAACATAGTAGGGAAATCTCTTTTGACCAATGTATCACAGCCATCTGCCAGCCGAGCTATTTGTACAGTAGTCAATATACTTAATCACCCTGATATAATTCAAAAGTATATAAGATTTCCACAAAATATTAATGAGAGAGAAGCCTTGAAACAAAGGTAAAATAAAATAGTCATCCCTACTTGAGAAAAATTATTGTTTCCTGTGTCAACACTAGTAGCTCAATAAAAACAATTTTTTATTGCGATGCAAACAAACAAGCATTTGTGATAGATAGATAAATAAATAAATAAATGTATAGGTACAAATCACACAATTGAGCTAGCCCCAAAGTAAGTTCGAAACTCGTGTTATGGGATACTAACTCAATGATACTATATTTTATAACAAATACATATATAGATAAACATCCAAGACCCGATGCCAATCAGAAAAAGTTCGTTTTTCATCATGACGCGACCGGGATTCGAACCCAGGACCTCCTGGGTGGCGGTCTGGCGTGGTAACCATTACGCCACGGAGGTCGTCAATGTATTCACCTATGGCCTAATTTTATTGTTGCAGTTTTTTTGACAAATTTAAAATTCCTGGTGTGATAGGCTGTGTCGATGGTACCTTTGTGACAATGATCCGTCCAAAAGTACACGAGGAGAGATATTACTGCAGGAACGGATACCATGCCAGAAATGTTATAATTGTAAGTAACCACAGTAATGTAAATCTGCAGAATAGGTTTTAATTTATTGCAGGAGTTATATTGCAAACTGATGTGCCCTAATTAATCATTTAGAATGTTTAGAAATTGATTTTTGAAACAAAATTTTCACCTCCCCCAGCCCCCTTACTCTTGAAGATAATTCCGCACGATCGCCATTGGATTGTTAATTTAAGGTACTCTTTACAGCTAAACTAGCGCTAAATAAATACTAAACTAAATGAAATCGGAATGTATGCTAACCAAATAGTAAAGTATGAAATTTCAAGGATATGAATTAGGATTTGCTGTTAATTTTGCATTTGAAATTATTCAGAATTGATATTAAAATCGCGATTGCTATGCAGATTAACCTAGCAGGTGGGATTCGAATCGAACCCACGACCCTTCGATATCCGATCGAGTTCTCCAAGTGTGTAAGTGCGATATCCAGGGGTTGTGGGCTCGAATCCCATCTGGGGGGGCATGTGAATTTTTTTTCCCTCCGTATCAGAAGGACAATTTAGTAAAATGTCTTTGTAGATCGAACGTCACAAAAGCAAAACGACCTACTAGTAAAACGACTGAAATTCAAATCGTCATTTTAGTAAAACAACTGGAACGACAAAACGGCATGTTGGGCAAAAGGACTGGTACACTGACGCAAAAAAAAATAAGTCAAAGATAATATTATGTTAATAGTTATAATTTTAGGTTTTTACAAAAAAAAATAACAACTACAACTTTTTTCTTAGGTATTAAACTAAACTGCGTTATTTTGAGGTAGGCAAGTATTTTTTCATAGAGTTTAGCAATCGTCCCTAAAAATAATACAGTGCTAAGTGTGAAACACATTTTAAAAAATCAAGGCAGTTATATCATTTTCTTCTAGTTTTTTTACTTCCCTTTTTGTATTTCTTATCAAAAATACAGTCATTCTTCTTACGATTTTGCCCCTCAAATAATGTGCGACACCATACGATATAATTAAATAAATGTTACCCGCGGCTCCGCCCGCGTGGTCAAGGGAAAATGTCAATAATTTCTTTATCCCGTGGGAAAAAGTAGCGTAGCAATTAATCCCCAATAAAAAAATCATATCAATCCGTTCATTACTTTCGACGTGAAGGGAGGACAAACAAACAAACACACTTTCACATTTATAATATTAAGTATGGATTTTTAATTTGTGCGCTTGAATGTACAATAAAGCATAGGCAAGTCCTTTTGCTCAACATGCCGTTTTGTCGTTCCAGTCGTTCTACTAAAATGACGATTTTAATTTTCAGACGTTTTACTAGTAGGTCGTTTTGCTTTTGTGACGTTCGATCCACAAAGTCATTTTACTAAATTGTCCTTCTGATACGGAGGGTTTTTTTTTTCAAAAATCAATTTCAAAATAGGAATGGCTTTCAGATTACTGATTGTGATTTAAATATACTCCATGTTGACGTTACATTCGGAGGGGCCACGCATGACAGTTTCATATTCAATAACACAGCCATTAAATATCAACTGGAACAAATACACAGTGCAGGAGAGACGGCGCGTTTATTAGGTATGGGAAAATATTAGAAGCTTTTGTGGCGTTTTGTTGAATTTTAGATAATGGAAGGTAATTCATATGACAATTTGTTTTCAGGTGATTCCGCCTACGGGCAGAGGTCCTACATGATGACCCCATGCGTTAACCCTGAGCCTGGTTCTCCAGAGGAATATTACAATACACTGCACAGCACAGCAAGGAATAGTGTTGAAAGAACCATTGAGATTCTAAAGGGGAGGTTTAGATGCCTTTTGGTTCACAGAGTTTTGCACTATGATCCAGAAATGGTATCTAAAATTGTCATTGCTTGCTGTGTGTTGCACAATATATGTAATCGTGCTGGAGTACCAGTCTTAGAATTAACAAATAATTTGCAAAAAGAAGAGAGTCGGATCCATCAACTTTTGCAACGAGGGATTCATCAGATGGAGCCTGATGCGGCACCAGGTGCCCTGGAACATGGTCGGACTTGTCGACGACAACTTATAGATATGTTATGACGGGCAAGGCAGTGAATTTAAAAATAAGTTAAATCTCTATATCATATTTTATTTTTTATATACAGACTTATACTATGACAATAAAAAGTAAATAACACTTGAGTAGGTATTTCTTTTTTCTCTTCCTTCCTCCCGCGCGAAACTCATCAAAACTTGGAGCTTTCTGTTGTTGAATGGCTTCAATTATCTGTTGCGCGACATTGTATAGTTGGTTAAATTTGTTTATCTGCCATCATGCGGTGTCCCTGTGCGAACATCTGTGACCGAGCAATGGTTTGTTCAGTGCCAACACGTCGCTCTTAAATAGAGATAAACCGTGTCAAGCTCGCCATTTCGCGGCGCTGCGAAGGGGGAGACTGTCGCAGGTGACGTCGCTGCGACATGGAGACTCCTCCCCGAGCGTCCGTGATCGTGCTGCGCGGCGACACTTGGACGTTGCGGCGACGTCGCTGGGTGGAGTCACCACTCAATCTATGCTGCGACCAAACCAATATGCGTCGCCGCGCATCTCCTTCGCCCCTAGCTCTAACCGATGAAGTTACAAATTATTTTACGACCTCAGTGGCGTAATGGGTACCGCGCCGGCCCGCCACCCAGGAGGTCCCGGGTTCGACTCCCGGTCGGCTCATGATGAAAAACGAACTTTTTCTGATTGGCCTCGAGGCTTGGATGTTTATCAAGATATGTATTTGTTTTAAAATATAGTATAAATAAATAATAATATTCTTGGACAAATCACACAACGCCATCTAGTTCCATACTAAGCAAAGCTTGTACATACAGGGTAACAGGTTATAAGTCCTATTCCTTAAAACTGGTTATACTAGAGATCATTTGCAACAAATTGGCCTCCATCAATAGGGGGTCGAAAGTAGCCTTTGTTGGGCTCTGTACCCCTGACAATATGTATGCAAATATGGAAAGATATGGTACCGTCAGAAGAATTTTATTTCATCAGGCGTTTTGACTTCATACAAATCTTTAAAATCCCATTATTTTTAAAACCAAAGTATGTAAGCAGTTATAACATGAATTCTATGAAAGTAGCAATTAGGTAGCAATTTTTGGTTCATCGCACTTTCAGCAACTCGATATCCTTCATGCAGAACAAAGAGGCGACCAACGGTTCTGATGTCAGAATGGTTGGTCAATAAAAATTTGTAATTTCTCAGAATATTAAAATATCCTGTAGCAAATAGATAGCAATTTTTGAATACACTCTAAATGCCTGACGCTACAGGCCACCAAGTCCACCAACCATTCTGACGGTAACAAAGATACTAGACGAAGTAGTAGTGAATACTGATAGAACTCAGAAACGTGAAATGTGGCAAGGGATTAAAACGATTCTGATCGATTTTTGGTATCTTGTACTAACAGAAACACTCGTCAGTTTTTCATAAACTTTCTGTAATGGTGTGTGGCAAATAATATGCATTTTTGTGTTAACAGCTAAGCATAATCTACATACAGCTAGAAAAGACATTTTTTTTCTTATTACCCGACTGCGCCAGAAGGAGGGTTATGTTTTTTTCGAGAGTATGTATGTATGTATGTATAATTGTTTGGCACGCTCTGCAGCCTGAACGACTCGTTGGATTTTAGCTTGAGAGGTGTCGTTAGATTTGTATTTACTGTGAGAGTGACACTGGATATATCAAAATAAAAAAAATTTAAACAATGGCGGATTTTTGGCGTTAAATTCGAATATTGCTCACTCTGTAGCCTAAACGGCTTGAACGATTTTAGCTTCAAAGGCGTCGTTAGAAGACACTGGTTATAAATTTTTAATCAGAACACGACATAAGCTGGGAGTACCTCCACGCGGTGAAGGCTGTAACAGTTTAACTGGCTAAAACTCCCAGAATTAAATCAATGCCTTCGGGCTTATGTTGTTATCATTGTGTGCACCTTTTGATATCCACCTCCTATTTGGAAGTAGCCTACCCGGTAACGCAGGGGAGCAGCCATATAGCATAGAGATAAAGGACAACCATACAATATTAATCTATGTGACTGAACGTCATTTAGCATAGTCGTTGAATGGGATATGGTGGGCTAACTAGTTAAACGTTGAGTGAAGCTTGTTCAATCAACGTTCGGCCTAGTCATTCAATTAAATGTCGTCATTCAAAGAACGCACTAGTCATTCAATCAAATAGCAGATTCAACCAGATGACGATCACATGTATACTAGATTTCAACACTACATACAAACTAAAAAGCCGGAAATAAAAACGGTAATTTATAAAACTAAAATTACAACTGCGTTTCTGTGTAATTCGGAAATGAAAAAACCCTAAAACAAGAAAGTCGTCATACCCGTGGGTCCCGACTGCTACAATGCTACACTTATTTTTCTCTCTGATGCTACAACATGGATTTGACGCTTATAAACATCGCCTTAGCAACTTTGGAAATTCTTAAGTTAAGTGCAATCGGGTATGACGACTTTCTTGTTTTAGGGTTTTTTCATTTCAGAATTACACAGAAACGCAGTCAGGTTTTTTAGTTTTTTAAATTAGGTACCGTTTTTTTATATTATATTCAATCAAATAAAGACGAGTTAATACGCACAGCTCTTGACGTTTCTCATACAATGACTTGGCAACCTCCGTTCACCTCATGCCGCTAGGGGCGCTATAACATTTTGCATACAAAACGCACAGTTCACCTCATGCCGCTAGGGGCGCTATAACATTTTGCATACAAAAGTTTTGAAATCGTTCACCTCATGCCGCCCTCATGCCGTAGGGGCGCTAGTGTCGCGTCTTGCCCGAATTCTTCCGAAGCTGTGCGTATTATGGCGGAAACACACTACCGTGTCGGGGCGTGTCGTGTCGCGCCAGAAGCATATCGCGTTCATACATTTTATATGGTTAGGAGCACATATTTGTAGGGCGTGTCGTGTCGTGACTCGCTCTGTCGTGGCACTTAAATACTTTTTTTTGTAAATAAATACCATTATACATTATAGAATACACCCAGACAAAGGCAAACACTGCGAGCTTCTGTTCAGAAATGAAAGATATAGACGTCTGGCGTTTATTTCGTTCATTTCTGAACAGAATCGCGCCCCGACACGACACGTAAGTGTGCACACCCACCGTCACGACAGAGCGCGACACGACACGCCCCGACACGGTAGTGTGTTTCCGCCATTACTCGTCTATAGTATTTGATTCAATAAAATTGCATAATCTACATATCAATAGTTTTGAACGTAAATATTTCCACAAAACATGCATTTACTGATATATTAATAGGTAAAAATAATTAAATAATTAATAATTTTTTATATTAAAATATTTTTATTACGAATCGAAGATCAAAGTTAAATAAAATAAATAAATCGAATGCAGGGGAGCACACTTGGTATTTAATTACCGTAAATTTTCATGGGCAATAGCGACATTTGGTGGCTGGTAGATGAACTAAAAGTTAAAAAAAGCGGCGGCCACATTGTACTTCACATAACATCTGACTTCTGACCCATGCATCTAACGGACCATTATTAGTTATTTATTTACTTTTAAGTAAATAAAATAGGTACAAATTGGATACTTGAATACTTAAAATTTGATGTATTCCGTCGGATGAGGGACTTCTTTGGGACGCTAACAAAGTAATATTAATATTTAGAAATTATAGGGTAGGGTGGTACACCCTACCATAAAATTTCTAAATATTAATACGTACGTACTATGTATAGTACGCTAGTTCTGTGTATTTATTATACTGTGTATAGTTCACCCACTAGTTACTGCAGTGGCAGCACCTTCCATAGATGCCGATTTTACCCCGGAGTTTCCACTCTAAACAGTACCTTTCAATATCTTTCCTCTTTGCTGTGACCGTGGGGTGGGGGGGGACAGGCCACTTCGGCCACTTGGTCCTAGGGACCGGCAAGCAAGCACCATATTTTTTTTTTATTGTTTGGTCTTGATGTTGGCGTCTTTGGCACTTTTGACATTTTACCACAGATTTTATCTGTAGTAGAGAGAAACAGAAGAAAACAAAAATCACAAAACACTAATATGGCGATGGCGAACGCTGCTGGCATTTGGATCGAACTTCGGGGTTTTGCGATTGTTTATTTGTAAAAAAAATTATATTACAGTGTTTATATCTTAATATACTGTGCAACATAAAACTTTATTAATTACTCTGAATAAAAAACAGTTTACCGCTGTTATTAATCACAATAATAAATTAAAATGTATCATTTTTATGAAACATGAAAATAATTCCTATTGTTATTTATTAATTTATTGTGTTTTAATGTGTGAAATACTATATGAAAATGAGGTGCAGTGTTCCTAATTGTACGAATGATACAAAGCGCATAACAAAGAACCACGGAATCACATTTCATTTGTAAGTTTACTATTTCGAATATTCCTTAAAAAAATCAGAAAATATTTAAATAATAATGCTTAAAATACTAGAATCTTAGTTCTGCAGTGTTTTCCGACTGTCGATATTTGTTATTTATTATAAGTTTAATTTTTATTGGCCCAAAGAAAGAAAATAAAATAAACCTTATTACCCTTGCAAACAACTGGAAGAGAAATGAGATATTAAAACTGAAAAAGAGCCTAAAAGGTGTCTACGTCACTGAAGATTTTCCTAAAGAAGTCTTAGAAAAAAGAAGAGAACTAAAACAGAAACTAATAGAAGAGCGCACAAAAGGAAACATTGCATACATAAAATACGATCAATTGGTAGTGAAAGAGGGAAACCAGAATAAAGAGAAAAGAAAAAGAATTAAATCAACTTCGCCGGAAACCCAGAATCAAGCCAAGAAGCCAGTGGGCAACAATTCAGCTATGAAAGAGAACCGGAGAAATGCATTTGACCTAATGAGACCTAGATCAAACTCGCTCTCTCTTTCCAATAGTACTAACCAAAATAAGTAGCAACTAAAGATTAGCAACCAGAGACAAGACGACCCCAATCCGGCTGGTCTCCGTGGGGTTCGTAGACCACCACCCCCCCTTACACATGCATCCTTAAGCCAACAAAGAAATTTTGATAAAATGTATATCGCAACGTTTAACGCCAGAACGTTGATGTCAGATAACAATCTGGAAGAATTGAAAGAAGCCCTAATACCGATAAAATGGGATATCATTGGTATCTGTGAAGTAAGGAGAATAGGAGAAGAGATAAGAGAATACAAAGAAAATATTTTTTATTTCTATGGCGAGAAACAAGGAATATACGGAATTGGATTCCTAGTTAAAAAATATCTCAAAGACAAAATAATTAGTTTCCAAGGAATATCAGATAGAATCGCAGTGCTTAATATACAGTTACCATATACCAAACAACCAACGTCCATAATACAAGTACATGCACCCACAGAGCAAGATACAAAATTAGCTAAAGATAAATTCTATAAAGATCTGATAGAGTTGACACAAAAGAAGAACAAAAACATAATCTTGATGGGAGACTTTAACGCCAGAGTGGGCAACAAATCAAACAAGGACGAATTTATTTTAGGTGATTACAGTAGTGGTGAGAGAAATGATAACGGACACAGGCTTATAGATTTCTGTTTCGCAAACAATCTCAAAATAATGAATAGTTTCTTCAAAAAAAGAAAGTCCAGGAAATGGACTTGGATGTCCCCAAACGGTAGGGTTAAAAATGAAATTGATTTTATACTCACCAGAAATAATCGGATATTCAGTGATGTCGATGTTATTAACAAGTTAAATTTTAATTCCGATCATAGAATGGTAAGAGGCGTCATACAACACACAAAGAGCAAATCAAGAAAATATATTGGATACTCAACCAAGAATATAATAACAACGTCGCCTATACCACAAAATATATTAAACGGATTAGAAAATAGATTAGACAAAATGGATAGAACCAAACCACTTCAACAGAAATATGACCTTCTGGACAAAGAACTAATAAACTTAAACAAATCGAGTGTAAATAAAGAGAAGAAAAATAAATTAGGAGAAGAATCACTGAAACTAATGGAAGAAAGAAACAAAATGTTAAGCAAACGAAAAGATAACAGACAAAATATCATTAGTATTAGTAAAAAAATTAAAGCATCAATAAGGAAGCACAGGAAAACCGAGAGATTAAATTTATTGAGAGAACAAATAAAGAAAACAGGAGGAATTAAGAATGGCTTGAAACAGTTAAGAGAATACACACAATGGATACCTAACATGAAAACTAAAAGCAAGAAGAAAAAAGATAAATTAGCAACAAAGAGGTTATCAATAGCTAAAGTAGCGACAGAATTCTATAAAATTCTATATGCAGAGACAGACAAAATTTTACCATTAGAGATAGAGAAAGATGCTTATGAGGATGAGATACCTTGCATATTGGAATCAGAAGTTATAAAGGCTGTAAAAACACAAAAATGTGGCAAAGCACCTGGAGACGACAAAATTTCGAACGAAATACTAAAAGAATCTCTAACTGTGATTTCGAAGTATTTAACGTATATGTTTAATGAAATATTAGTCACTGAACAAATACCATCCCAATGGACTAAGTCTACTATTGTCCTACTGCATAAAAAAGGAGACAAAAACGTAATAAACAATTACAGACCTATATCCCTGATGTCCAATTTATATAAAGTATTTTCTAAAATAATACTCGGGCGAATAACAAAGCCTTTGGAAGAAAACCAACCAAGAGAACAAGCTGGTTTTCGTGCCGACTATTCTACTATGGACCATATTCTAGTAGTGAAACAAATAATTGAAAAACTGAATGAATATGGGCAAACATATTATATAGCGTTTGTAGACTACAACAAGGCTTTCGATTCTCTGAGTCATAAATATATCTGGAAAACGCTAGAAAACCAAGGCGTAGAAAGAAAATACATAAAAATCATAAAAGAAATTTACAAAAATAGCACAGCAAATGTCCAACTCGAGCAACAAGGCGAAGAATTCAGTATTCAAAGAGGTGTCAGACAAGGGGATCCACTTTCGCCTAAACTTTTCACTGCAGTGTTAGAAGATATATTCAAAAATTTAGATTGGAGACATTTTGGAATTAACGTAAACGGCTTAATCCTTAATCATCTAAGATTTGCAGATGATATTGTTTTATTTGCAGAGAGACCGGACGTACTGCAAACGATGATACAACAACTAGATCATGAAAGCAGGAAAGCAGGGTTATCCATGAATCCAACGAAGACCAAGGTAATGACAAACGCTACAAAGGAAAATATAGAAATGGGACAAGAAGCCATAGAATATGTAGAAGATTATATATATTTAGGACAATTAATATCAATTAAAGACCAATACCCCAAAGAAATTGACAGAAGAATAAGTAACACTTGGAAGCGGTACTGGTCTCTAAAAGAAATAGTCAAAAATGAAATAGTACCAATATCAATGAAAAGCAAATTGTACAACGTATGCATCCTCCCGTGCCTCACTTATGGGTGTCAAACTTGGCCAGCTACAAGCAAAAACCTCCAAAAGCTTTCAGTCTGCCAACGCAGCATGGAAAGAAGTATGCTAAACATAAGGCTACGGGACCGGTGGACATGCTCAAAAATAAGGAAAAGAACCAAGGTGAGAGACGTATTACAAACAATAAGAAAACAGAAATGGAACTGGACTGGACATATAATGAGGACGGATAAAGGAAAATGGACAAAGGATATAATGGAATGGTACCCCCGAAACGGGAAAAGACAACAAGGACGTCAAATTAAAAGATGGGAGGACGATTTACCAAAAGGATGGAGAAGGTTTGCTCGAGACAGAGATAAGTGGAAGAAATTGGGGGAGGCCTATGTCAAAGGACAACCTGACCAACAAAACGGTTGCTGATATAATATAATAAGATTATTTTAAGCATAGAAGAGAAGAATAAGTGTTTTTTTTATTTTTTTTAATAAGTAGTTCTTAAGCTAAAAATGTAAATGGTCAGCGAATAAAGGCTTTTTTATTTTATTTTATTATAAGTTTAATTTGTATGTAGGTCTTTATTAAGCTTTCTCCTTTGGACGAGTGGCGTCGTCGATTTTTCAATTTGATGCCCTACTCATTAGTTTGCTATCATAAGAAAAACCCAGGGAAAGGTAGGATATTATTTATACAACTCACTGTCGTATAACCAACCGATGGAACTGGTAATAATGTCCCGCAACTTGGACGTCTAATAGCACTTTTATCAGGGTATATTTAGGGTTTCAGTTTAGTAAGGATCTCAGAGTTTGTCAGTATAAAGCCAAGCTACGCATCATCCATCCGCGCTGGACGTCCGTGCATGATGCACGTCGCAAAACTGTAGTGCGTAGGCTTTCTGAATGACAATATTGTTGTCCAGCAAGCCTACGCACTACCGTTACCAGCAAGCCTACGCACTACCGTTACCAGCAAGCCTACGCACGAACATCGCCAGTGCATATAGATAATGCGTAGCTGGCTTAATGTAGCCTACGGCATCCGGAGATAGTGTTGCTTCCCACCAGTGAAAGAATGTTTCAAATCGGTCCAATATTTTCAGAGCTTATTCAATGCAAAGAATCAAACCTTTTCTCCTTATAATATTAGTATACATAAATAGACCACACAGTTAAATGCCCTTTTCTGTAAAATAATATTAATTACTAGCTTTTTTCTCGCGACTTCGACCGCGTGAAGTTCCGGACCCGTTCCCGTGGGAACCACATTGAATTTCGAGAAAAGCTATAGCCTATGTCACTCCCTGATAATGTAGCTTTCTATGGGTGGAAGAATTTTTGAAATTGGTCGGTAGTTTCGGAGCCTATTCAATTCAAACAAACAATCAAATATTTCCTCTTTATAATATTAGTATAGATTACTCCATATTACTCCAAGAATGATGAAGTGCATCTCTACCTCAACACGTCAACAGTGATTGAGTTTATTAGAAAGCAGGGCGAATGCTACAAGAACCAACTTGCAAAGCACGCCAATCCACTGGCTCAGGCTCTGCTGGAAGACACTCTCCAAACAGTTGAAGAGACAACATGTTCTCGACATCCTAATTAATTAGGGAGGGATTCGCCATTGGGCAGACCCCCGGAATGTCACTCATGCTTGCACCACATAGGCTCACAGCCAAAGAGACTGATCGCATATTATTTAACCATTACAGGTTTCCAAAAGAACCAAATCTTCGCACATCATGGATAGATGCCCTAGGTTTAATAGATTGGGAGCCCAAGGAAAGAAGCGGGATATGTTCTGAACATTTCCGGAACGAAGATCTGTATGAAACAAAGTGCGGGCTGAAAAGAATAAAAAATGGAGCTGTACCTTTCGTGTCTCAAGTAAGTTATAATGTAAATTTTAGAATAAAAGAAATAATATTTATTACATCATAACCCTCTTTCGGGTGATGCAAAGAAGTTGTACATCTTTGCGTCACTTGCAATGAGGGACATGGAGTAGTTTGTCCAACGAACTTCCCTATGAGGCTGACATAGTCAAGCATGGCTAAACCTCAAAAGTGAAATAGAGAAAAAAACATTTTTATTTATTTATTAAGCCTTTATTTATTTATTATAACATGTTATAATATTATGTTTTGACTCTTACAAGAGATGACTTAGTTCGACGTGCCGTCGGGCAAAGGCCATTTCCAAGTTCTACCACTGTGCATTATATAATATGCAAATACTTATACTTAATGAAGGGTTCATTATTCAGGAATGAACCAACAAACTAAGAATAAACAAAACAACAAGTTGTAACAAGTATTTAATAATTTTGTAATTTCAGCTCAGTGCAGAGGAGTTAAATGCATCTGCTGTGCTAAGGGTAGGTAACAATTATTTCCTACTATCCTACTAATATTATAAAGGCGAAAGTTATGTGTATATTTATTACTTCTTCACACTCAAATGGCTGGGCCAATTTTTATGATATTTGATATGCTGATACATTGTATTAACATTTTATCCCGAAAAGTACGCGATTCCCCTAAGATTTGATCAAAAGTCTGATATAGATGGCGCTGCTGTGCTGTAAACAAATACCGGGTTTCACTAGTTTTAACTATAATAAAATGGTATTAATTTTATTAATTAAAAAATAAAGACAAAAAACTTTTTCCCTTACAAAATGTTCAGTTGAGAGGAGAGAGAGAGGAGGGGGCGGGGGGTTTATTTTCCCCATCATGCCATAAAAGCCAATGCTAAAACTCGCGCGAGCGCCCGCCAACGTGTTTCGTAAAAATGTCTTGATGACCTCCGTGGCGTAATGGTTACGATGCCAGACCGCCAGCGAGAAGGTCGCGGATTCGAATCCCGGTCGATGTTGAAACCGAACTTTTTCTGATTGGCCTCGGGTCTCGGATGTTTATCTATGTATTTGTTATAAAATATAGTATCGAGTTAGTATACCGTAACGTAACACAAGTTTCGAACTTACTTTGTGGCTAGCTCAATCTGTGTGATTTGTCCCTAATATTTATTTATTTTATTTAAATGTAGGAGCAGCGCCATCTATTCGGGCGCGTGCAGTGGGTTTTGACGAAGAAACGTGCGGTTCGGACGCCCGTTCCATGCGCCCGCGCGAGTTTTAAATTAATTAATTAAATCTCTTTATTTCAGATATTTATCCATTTAGCGTTGGCCTTATGTCGACGAAGTTATAAATAAATATTCTCGGACGAATCACTCAACGCCATCTAGTCCCAAACTAAGCAACTAAGCTTGTACTATGGGTACTATTAGATTGCTGATAATACTCAAATACTTTTTACTGTATAATAAGTATTTATTTACTTTTTGTAAATAAATACTTATTAACTGTATAATAAGTATTTATTTACTTTTTGTAAATACATACTTATTATACATAGAAAACACCCAGATCAAGACAAACAGACATGTTCATGCACACAAATGTTTGCCTTGCGCAGGATTCGAATCCGCGGCCCTTGGGATAAAATGACCATTGCTCGACTCGACCACCGGGCCTGTGAAGTTGCGGGCACAGTTTATCATATTAGAAGAGCCAGACACACTAGTCTCATTTTCTTTTCAGGTATGCAGAATATGCCTTGAAGTGGATACCAAAATGTATGAGTTCAAGGACCATAACCTTGATGTCATGTTCCAGCAGGTCACAGGAGTTAATGTGAGTACATACTAATATGACATATTAAAAATATAAAACTGCTAGCCGCGTGGCTAATTCTAATCCTTACTAATATTATAAATGTGAAAGTGAGTTTGTTTGTTATTCCTTCACGGCTTGACTAATCAGCCGATTATGAAAATTTATATACATATTGTCAGGGGTACAGAGCCCAACATAGGCTAATTTTTATCCCGTGAAAGTATCCGTCCTGTAGTCATTCCAATGGGAAAATATTTTTTCTACTATAGATGGCGCTGCAATTGCGCTGCCGGCCACAAGTCGCGCCACGGGTTGTTTTGTTGTCAAACGAGATCTATGTCATAAAGTTAACCGCGAGCGAAGCCGCGATGCTAGTAACAATAAAGTTACGCGAGTTTTACATCGCTTTCCCATGGGAATTTCAGAAAATGATTAAATGTATCATACATGAAAACCTACCTCTTGAATTAGTCTATCTTGCTGACTGCATTAAAATCTGTTGGTGTACGACCTCCGTGGCGTAATGGTTACCATGCCGCCCAGGAGCGTCCCGGCTTCGAATCCCGGTCCGGTCATGATGAAAAACGAACATCTTCTGATTGGCCTGGATCTTTGATGTTATATATAATGTATCTTCTATAATATAAAAATGAATCGCTAAATGTGTTGCTAAGCGCAAATCTCGAGAACAGCTGGACCGATTTCACAAATTCTTTTTTAAGAACATTCCTTGAAGTACGAGGATGGTTCTTACGGAGAGATTTTTTTTAATTTTCTTTATAAAATATAGTATGGTTGCGTTAGTATCCAATAACATAAGTCTCGAACTTACTTTGGGGCCGTCTCAATTTGTGTGATTTATCCCTATATATTTATTATTGATTTATATTATGGGTTAAATAAGCTACCCTATAAATTACCATTCTTTTTATTTCCACAGCTGAACAATGAAGACAAGTTACCGCAGAAATTGTGTTGGGAATGCGCGCACAGACTGACCACAAGCTACAAGTTCAGATCCAAGGCATTGAGGAGTCAAGAGCTGATGATGGAGATACTCCAAACAACTACATATGTACGTGACATACACAATTTCACATTAATCCATAATCATCCCACTGCAGGGATTCGAGTCTCCCTTTAATCGAACGGGGTTAGAGCGGGCTCGAAAATACACGAGAACGGTTGCTGCCTTGCGGGCCTGGTCTGCTCCTATCTTTAACACCGATTTTGCATTTTATATTTTAGATTTAATTTTATGTTGAGACAAATTAATGGCACTATTTATTGACATTCCGCGTACGTAATGTTGTATGTACCTAGTTTTAAATTTCATGTAAAAAAAAATACCAACAATATATTTTTTAATGACATAAAAGGCCGTAACTGGTTTTCTTTCGCCATTTCTTTTACCTGTGGTCATTTTGCTTTTGTTTCCGAAATGGTAGTAGTTTATAGAGTAGATTAATTTTGCAACAAGGGAACGTGTTTGTGAAAACCTATTCCCTGGATAATAAAATGTTTTTGACTTTGTCTTTTACGACGACCTCCATGGCGTAATGGTTACCACGCCAGACCGCTACCCAGGAGGAACTTTTTCTAATTGGCCTCGGGTCTTGGTTTATCTATATATGTATTTGTTATGAAATAAAATATCGTTGAGTTAGTATCCCATAACACAAGTTTCGAACTTACTTTGGGGCTAACTCAATCTGTATGAATTGTCACTATATATTTATTTATTTATTATTTATTTATTTTACAACATATATATATGGCGGGCACTTATACACGTCTTTTACAACATATTATAATTACTAGCTTCTGCCCGCGGCTTCGCCGGCCTATTAACAATTAAGCATATTTTTCTTCAGAAACAAAAATTATAAATAATAGATTCCGGTTCGGTCCGGTTCGGCACGGCCCGGTATAGTACGGTCCGATCCGGTCCGGTCGGTCCGAAAGAAAGCTAAATGACCACCGGTAAAAGAAATGGCGAAAGAAAACCGGTTACGGCCTTTTTGTCATATACAAGTATCAAAAAACTGCGGAGTGTCATAAATAATGGTGTCGTGTTACATTTAAAACAATGATGTAAAAGAAATATAACTAAGAATCAGTGCCGATGAATATGAGCAGACCAGTCCCCTCCAGGCGGCACCCGATTAACGATAACAGCCGGAACCGACAGCTTGACGTACTCCCGCAACGGAGAACTCGAGATATCATCCCATCTGAACACTGGCTACAGTCAACGTTGCTTATTTTGCGTGATCGTTTAATGTGCGACACCATCGAGCCCATAACAATATATATATGTCACCGGAAAATAATACGAATCGTAAGTTGATCAACTTTCCAGTTAGTTGATCAACTTTCCAGTTAGTTGATCAACTTTCCAGTTAGTTGATCAACTTTCCAGTTAGTTGATCAACTTTCCAATTAGTGGATCAACTTTCCAGTTAGTTGATCAACTTTTCAGTTAGTTGATCAACTTTCCAGTTAGTTGATCAACTTTCCAGTTAGTTGATCAACTTTCCAGTTAGTTGATCAACTTTCCAATTAGTGGATCAACTTTCCAGTTAGTTGATCAACTTTTCAGTTAGTTGATCAACTTTCCAATTAGTGGATCAACTTTACAGTTAGTTGATCAACTTTTCAGTTAGTTGATCAACTTTCCAGTTAGTTGATCAACTTTCCAGTTAGTTGATCAACTGTCCAGTTAGTTGATCAACTTTCCAGTTAGTGGATCAACTTTCCAGTTAGTTGATCAACTTTCCAATTAGTGGATCAACTTTCCAGTTAGTTGATCAACTTTCCAGTTAGTTGATCAACTTTTCAGTTAGTTGATCAACTTTCCAGTTAGTTGATCAACTTTCCAGTTAGTTGATCAACTTTCCAGTTAGTTGATAAACTAACGGAAAATCATCAACGGCTGTTGAAATGTATTATTTAACGTATAAATCAGGTAATTGATCAACTGACGCTGCCAGGCGTTATGCCATACGTCAAATCATACACGAATGAACCAAGTTTCAATTTGTAAGGGTTAATGGATATTTGTCACAGGACTTTTATACCAGATCAGGCGTTAGCCAAGGCAGTACTTTGGGGCCAACTTTATTCCTGATAATGATAAATGATCTTCCCGACACTGTTCACAATGCTGAGTGCTTATTATTCGCAGACGATCTTAAGTTATATATGGGTGTGGGTAATGATTCTGATGCTAATGCTTTGCAGGAGGATATTAACTCGGTATCTAATTGGAGTATACTTAATCGGCTTCCTTTCAATGACTCCAAATGCAAAGTCATTAGTTATTCGCGCAAACGCTGTCCAATAGTGACCCCGTATACTTTGGCCAATATTCCGTTAGATGAGGTAGATCACATTCGTGACTTGGGACTATTGTTGGACAATAAACTGAATTTTCATCAGCACATAATAGATGTTTCCAAAAAAGCTAGCAGATCTCTTGGCTTTATTATTCGTACCGCGTCAGAATTTAATAGTATCCCAGTATCAAATGTATTATACAACGCTTATGTACGTAGTAGGCTTGAATTTGGTGCAGTGATCTGGTCCCCCTCTGAGGCTAAATATAACATCTTGGTTGAGAGGATACAGCGTAAGTTTGCCCGTTGGTTGTATAAGAAGAGCTATGGCTATTACCCCTACCTATATCCCTCCCTGTTTGTCTCTGGTATGGTTGGCAGAGAGACACTGGAACTAAGGAGAAATATACTTCTATTAAAATTGTATTTGCTCATCATACACCATAGGATGCATAACCCAATTATACTGCAGAGGATGGGCCTTCTAGTTCCTCGTATACCCCAGGACAGCTCGGGAGCAGTAGCGCCCCGTAGACGTCCACGTCTGTTGCAGACGCTTCCTACGCGCACTAACCACGCTGCGCAGGCACCTACCGTACGCGCGTTACGTCTTATTTCGGACATACTTGCCCATAGAGATGACTTAGACCTCTTTGCGGACAGTGTAGGAAAGCTGCTGAACGGAGCTCACAAGTTCCTGGAAATATTGTGATTTCTGTAATTATTAGCATTTATGTAATTCATTTTTTTTTTCTCTCTATTCTTAGTAATTTTAAATTTTGATATTAATTTTAATTGTATTTATATCTATTAATATTATGTCGCGTTGGGTCTGTGACCTGTAATGATGTAATTATGTATGAATAAATAAATAAATAAATAAAAGTGAACCAAGTTTTAAGAGAGGTAGGGCACAGCGGATAATCCGCTCAAATCGGAGCAGCCCGTCTGGGGAAGGACCTCCACCTTACAGAAGATCGTAGCCAAATAGCATTGGTCTCGGCCATGTTGTGTTCCTACGGTGAGTAAGGTCTCCAGAGCTCCACTTGGGGGGGTTGGGAGGGTTGGCAACGCGTGAGTGATAACCCCGGTATTGCTTACGTCTATACGTCTATAGGCTACGGTGACGACTTACCATCAGGCCGACCGTATGCTTGTTTGCCACATGTGTGGTATAAAAAAAAAAACAGTGTCACCGTAGAATTGTAATTATCGACGAAGCCCCTAATTCTGGGTTTGGGCCTACAAGGTAAACCTAACGAACCTACTGACACAACATGATGTTACGGTTGCAGGATAGCAGTATGAGATTAGTTCATTCCTGTATGAATTGACGTATTTAATTCTCAATCACACGGTTCATTCAAGTGATCATTCACTCGAGTGAATGCTTCATGTTTCTTTCATTCCATGTTCACACGGCTTAGTCGGGATGATATAGAAAAGAACATTCACTGTTCTTTTCCTTCAATATCATCGGCTACAGGGCTTAAAACAAAATGGCCGCATGACAGCAAAACGTTCTCTCAGTGTTCAGACCGTTCATTTCTCGTTCATTCGGTGTGGGAGTGAAAGACGCCGGTGCCAATATCCAACACTGATGGATCAATTCATTAATGAGTTCATTCGGCACTAATGATTCATTTTGTGTTTAGATGTGTCACTTGGAGTGAAAGATGAAAAGTGAAAGACGAAAATGAACAAAAATGACCCGTCTGAACTCGTCTTTAAAAACCTTTCACCTTTAATAACACAAGTTTCGAACTTATTTTGGGGCTAGCTCAATCTGTGTGATTTGTCCGTACATATTTATTTTTAACTAGCTGACCCGTGCCCACTTCGTTGGGCATAATGTTAAAAGCCTTTTTATTTTTTGGTTTTTTATATAACCTATGACACTCAGCAATAACGTGGCTTTATATTGGTGAAAGAATTTTTAAAATCGGTTCAGTAGATCCCGAGATTACCCCTTACAATTTAACAAATACACAAACTTTACCTCTTTATAATATTAGTATAGATAAAATTAACTAAATTTCAGATAACAGTAAGGGACATAAAATCAATAAATCGTTACCAGCATAATATAAAATCATCGCTAATACATAAAAACTACGATCCGGAGGACTACGATATGCTGGTCAATGAGAATGAAGTGATCAAACCTGAGAATAAGAGAGATAGCGATATAAAAGAAGAAGGGATAGAGGGAGATGGTGAATCAGAGGTGGAAGTTAAGAATGAAGATATAGAGAATAACGAACATAATGAAATATTCTTAGAGGAGTTTGACGGGTTTGATGATGATGATGACAGGAAATTGAGTGAGGTATGTATGGATTTTTCATGTCATCTCTTGTGTTGTTATGTTTGCCTGGTACATCATCATATCAATCCATTATCATCCCACTGCTGGGATACGGGTCTCCCTTCAATCGAAGGGCATAAGCGTACTCTGCCACGCTGCTCCGATGCGTATACCACCGACTTGACTTAACGACTGTCGTCCATCAAAAAAAGCCGGGAGCGACGGCTTAACGTGCCCTCCGTAGTACGGAGAAGCTCGAGATAACGAAACCCATCCAAACACTGGCTGGGGCGGACGTTGCTTAGCTTATGTATTCGTTTTAGAGTGCGAGCGACACACAGCGACGCGATCGAGCTACTAATCATGCAAAAAGCATGACGACCTCCGTGGCGTAATGGTTACCACGCCAGACCGCCACCCAGGAGGTTCCGGGTTCGATCCCCGGTCGGGTCATGATGAAAAACGAACTTTTCTGATTGGCCTCGGGTCTTGGATGTTTATCTATATGTATTTGTTATAAAATATAATATCGTTGAGTTAGTATCCCATAACACAGGTTTCGAACTTACTTTGGGGCTAGCTCAATCTGTGTGATTTGTCCCTATATATTTATATTATATTTATTTAAAGCAGGCAAACAAACAAGCGGAACTTATAAATAAACAAATAAATTTTTCGTAATAGCAACATTCGGTGTTTTAATAGTTTTTTTTTTCTGTTCAGATCAGCGAAGAAGTATGTGTAAAGAAACCAAAAGTGAAAAAGAGGAAGTTGAAAGCGGAGAAAGTGAGGAAGCCGGTAGTCAGGAAGAAAAGCGTGGAAGTGGATGGCAGTCCTTCTACCACTATGAATAAGTATATATCATTAACATAGGATCACTATAGACGAACAAAGAGCCCCCTAGCTTGCAACCAATTTTGATACTAATTGTTGAGATAATCGCAATATTTATTATATACTAGCGTTAGGTTGGCAATGCAAAAGAGATAGATCATAGCATAAGCGTTTGTTAGAGCGAGACCATTCTTCCTATACACGCTATCGGCCTGTATCGGCATGACGTCAGTCGTGTTAAAAACAAATCCCACTTATTTTTACAAAATTTATGGTTTTTAAGTGTAGTTTGGGTGTTAATTAGACGTGATTAAATATGGTTACCTGTGCAGTGCCTGGATGTAACTCAAACAAAAAGGAAAATCCACAAAATTATTAATCTTGCTTGCACGCATGTACATTACACGCACGCATTTTGTTTTTGGTCTCGCCTTAATATATAAAAATATAATCTCTTTATTTCAGATATTTATCCATTTTGTTAGTAACATTTGCACACTTAAAAACTATGTTAGTATTATTGCATTAGACAAAAATAAAATTAAAATAATTCAAAACATTCATTCATAATTTTTTTAAAATAAATAATATATGAATTAGACACTCATTATGTAATAAATAGACATCGGATTATATGCACTATCAAAATGCCAAAATATGCATGCAAATATGCACTAAAAAAGTGCGAAATATGCACAAAATATGCACAATCAAAAAACCATTTATTATTACAATTTACGTTTATTTTAACATTATTTTTATATGTTATACATATATTCATATTAGTTATTGTTATAATTCTTGTGACAATAAACAATAACATATTTTTCAAGGTTTTCTACGGAAAACTTGTGACGTTTGTCACCTTATATTAATTTATAGGCTGAAAATGACCTTTCGACGTCAACTGACGTTACCGGACAGAACTTGAAATTTGGCGCCATTTTTGCAGAGACCTCTTCAGGCAGAGTTTGTCCGGTGCCGTTGATAAATGCGTCAATTTTCTTTCCGCCTAACACGTATAACTACTGAAATATGCACTATCAATGAAAAAGTACCAAAATATGCAATAACGCTATAAAAATGGAATTATATGCATTTGCATATAATCCGATGTCTAGTAATAAATGTCTTATTCATATATCTACCGGCCTGCCCGTTACCTGTTGCACTAGGAACACAACTTTGAATGCGGTCCCAGTGCCCCAGGAACTTTTTTCCCACGGGATAAAGAGATTCCCATGGGAAAAATTATTGACTTTTCCCTTGAGAGCGCGGGCGGAGCCGCGGGTAACAGAAAATTTATCATAAAATACAAAAACGTGATATTATACTGCTTGACGCTAAGTGCTGCTCTGTCATTCAAAATCGGTTATGTATGCCTTCTCTGTCTTACATAGAACGCCGCCGTATTTCGCTCTCTCTCTTTGTCCATATGCATTCTCTACCAGTCAACCCTTGGGACTGCATTCACGACATTAGCATGTATGTGTGTGTTGCACAAATAGGTTTCAACTCAGTGTGTGTTTTCATAGAAAATAGACGAAATGTAGAACAAATAAATGCCATTATAGTGCTACAATGGTTTATGAACGTGGCCGAAATTGGAACGACTGACAATAAAATAAAAATTGAATAAAATAAATATTTATGGGGGGCTCCCTTCCATACCGCAAACGTCTGAAGTGCAAGGAATAAAAAATATTGACGTGCAAAATTTTTTTTTTAAAAATTCTTTCAGGTACAAACATTCGGATGTGAAACGCCGCAAAACTCTAGAGGCGATCGACGAAAACCTATTCACAATATGTAATTTAAGTTACGACGAACAGATAGCTGAAATACATAAAAGGCAGGACACAACTGCATATAAACATGCCCCGTTTAAATGTACGATATGTTACCGTGGATTTCAAATTAAAGATCGTTACGATGTACACGTTGTGAGGCATAGTGAGGTGAGTTCTTATATGCTTATGCACGCCTGGTACTCCGCATAATATGGCGTCATCATTCCACCGCTTTTTTACATCATACGACAAGTAAACAAGCAAGCGGACCATTTAAAATACAATTTACGACCTCCGTGGCGTAATGGTTACCACGCCAGACCGCCACCCAGGAGGTCCCGGGTTCGATCCCCGGTCGGGTCATGATGAAAAACTAACTTTTTCTGATTGGAATCGGCTCTTGGATGTTTATCTATATATGTATCACTACATAGTATAAAACAAAGTCGCTTTTTCTGTCTCTATGTCCCTATGTCCCTTTGTCCCTTTGTATGCTTAAATCTTTAAAACTACGCAACGGATTTTGATGCGGTTTTTTTTAATTGATAGAGTGATTCAAGGGGAAGGTTTTAAAGTATCATACATTCCAAAATTCCCACGGGAAAGCGGGATACACGCAAACGAAGTTGCGCGGGTTTCGCTAGTTTATTTATTTTTTACTAGCGAAACCCGCGCAACTTCGTTTGCGTGTATCCCGCTTTCCCGTGGGAATTTTAAATTTTTTGTCTCCGTAAGAACCATCCTCGTACTTCAAGGAATATTCTAAAAAAAAAATCAGCCAAATCGGTCAAGCCGTTTTCATGTTATGTCGTGACAACGGAAAACGGGTTTCATTTTTATATATATAGATTAAGGCAACACAACAAACACTAAGTAAACTTTTACATAGTATCTTAGCTTAACAGTTCGTATTCCAACTTACTATTCTACGTGTGTACACAGATATATAAGCTACGTTGACTCAACAAAGTTACATAATACATATCATGCAAATAATATAAACAAAGTATAAGAAATCTGTTACAAAAATACTACGTTTTAACAATTGTGTACATTAATTTAATACATTGTGATGGATGTGTGGTTATAATAATTATATACTATGTACTCGATGTGGTGCTGAGGATGTTGCGAATATTTTTTTTGTATCATACGACAAGCAAACAAGCAAGCGGACCAATTAAAATACAATTTTACTTTGCTGAATTCGACTTTTACAATATGGGTTTATTTTAGGTGAGGTGAGTGATACTTCTTACATGCTTCTGCTCGCCTGGTACATCATAAGTGGTCTCATCATAACATACCCAGGCCTCCCTCCGATCGTAGGGGATTAGTGCGTACTCTGCCACGCAGCCAATATAACTTCTGCACTAATAGCTATTATCATACTAATATTATAAATGAGAAAGTGAGTTTGTTTGTTTGTTATTCCTTCACGGCTTGACTAATCAGTTGATCATTATGAAAATTTGTATACATATTGTCAGGGGTGCAAAGCCCGACATAGGCTAATTTTTACGCGGGCGAAACCGCGGGTACCATCTAGTCGTTAATAATAAAAGGTAATCGTTGTGTGATTCGTCCAAGAATATTTATATTTGACGACCTCCGTGGCGTAATGGTTACCACGCCTGACCGCCACCCCGGAGGAGGAGGTCCCGGGTTCGAATCCCGGTCGGGTCATGATGAAAAACGAACTTTTTCTGATTGGCCTCGGGTCTTGGATCTTTATCTATATAATGTATTTGTTATAAAATATAGTATCGTTGAGCTATTATCCCATAACACAAGTGTCGAACTGACTTTGGGGCTAGCTCAATCTGTGTAATTTGTCCCTATATATTTATATATTATCATTATGGATATGTTCTTTTCAGCAATGTGGTGCATTTGAGTGTTTCATTTGTAAAACGAGGTTGAAGACGGGCCGCGCGTTAAGGAAACACATAACGGCACAACACACAGAACAATATAGCTGCAAAGGGTGTCCGTTCGTAACGAGAAACAGGTAATTAAAGACCATTCAATATTTTACCTCTAACAGATGTAAAAACATGTTTAAAACCATAGATTTAGTATATACTTACTAGCGTATAGATCGGCAATGGTTTGATTGAGGCGAGACCAAAAACGAAATACACTATTGTGCGTGTAATGTACATGAGCAAGATATAAAATTTCGTGGATTTTCCTTTTTGTTTGAGTTACAACCAGGCAGTGCACAGGTAACCATATTTAATCACGTCCAATTAACACCGAAACTACACTTAAAAACCATAAATTTTGTAAAAATAAGTGGAGTTTGTTTTTAACACGACTGACGTCAGGCCGATACAGGCTGATACGTGTATAGGAAGAATGATCTCGCCTATCTGTCTCGCTCTAACAAACGCGTATGATCTATCTCTTTTGCATTGCCGAACTATACGCTAGTAGGTATATACTAAATCTATGTTTAAAACACTCAAAATAAGAGCGGTCTGTGTATGTCGGCTTACACATTACTTCTGCTACAGAATAATTCCTGTGACACTTATATTGAGTGTTTTAAACCATCTGTCAAGTAAAATAACTAAAACGGGGCATACATGGCTTTTTTTTACCACACAGGTGGCAAACAAGCATACGGTCGGCCTGACGGTAAGCCGTCACCGTAGCCTATAGACTCTTGCAATTCCGGGGGTATCACTCGCGCGTTGCCAACCCTCCCAACCCCAAGTGGAGCTCTGGAGACCTTACTTGCTTGTCTCCTTGCTCGTAAAATCGCTCACGCACACAAACAATTTGCATGTGCGCATGCCTCAACAACATACATTAACACAACAAAAATCGCTTGGATGTTGCAACCAAATGTCATCCTAACGATCGTCCTGCTAACCTCGAGCCAACTACATACAACATTAAGTAATGTACAGTCATCGCCATAATTTTTTTTTAGAAGCGTGGCATGACTGCTCACTTTTAATGAAATGAAATCGTTTATTTCAGAAATTAGACCTTCACAGGCACTTTTTCTTGTCATTTACGACCTCCGTGGCGTAATGGTTACCACGCCAGACCGCTACCCAGGAGGTCCCGGGTTCGATCCCCGGTCGGGTCATGATGAAAAAACGAACTTTTTCTGATTGGCCTCGGGTCTTGGATGTTTATCTATGTATGTATTTGTTATAAAATATAATTTCGTTGAGTTAGTTTCCAATAACACAAGTTTCGAACTTACTTTGGGGCTAGCTCAATCTGTATGATTTGTCCCTATATATTTATTTATTTATTTACAACTTGTTTAAATAAAGAAAATAAACTACGTTATGTACTACCACCATTTCGGACACAAGCAAAATGGCAACCGGTAAAAAGAAATGGCGAATGTTTAATTATTACAATAAAGCTTATGGGCTAATAAGTAATTTTAATTTAACAAACTTCTAAATTGTTTTTGATTAAGAATAATGTCCATTGACTTTTCTTAGTGTCTGTTAAGGTGAAACACTTTGTTCTTGTGTTTTGAGTTATTTCACTAAAATTACATTCACACCTACATAAATATGTAATCACTTGTACCTTGTCACTTATAACATTGTCGACATGTTCACTCAAATGTCTTAAGTAATTATATTTTTATTTATTTATAAGGTTCACCAACATTTTTACACCGATGTTTTGTGACTTATGTAACAAAAAAATATTATAGTTAGTAACTATAATATTTTTAACTATTAGTTACCTATAAGTAACAAGCTTAGTGTAAAATCAAAATATACTTTATTCGCGGGCACTTAAGGGCCCCATATACGGTGTGATCCGTCTGTACGATCCGTCGCATCAGACCGATCGTAACGACGAATACGATAGTGTATGTCAAGATCGTTAACGATTTACTTCATCGAACACGATATCGCAGATCGCAACAAAATCCTTGCGATTTGATGCGATCATGAATATCGTAACGATGAATCGACAGTGTATGGCTCTTTACGATCAACGATTCGATTCAAACAAGTAAATGATCGATCGTTGCGACCGATCGTTTCGTGTATGTGCGTCATTTTTGTTGCGATCAATCGTCACGATTTGCATCAGATCGATCGTACAGACGGTTCGTACCGTATATGGGGCCCTTTAGACACGTCACTTACAATGGATATCTGTATTAAATAAATAAGCTACTCTATAAATTACCACCATTTCGATAAACAAAGCAAAATGACCACTGGGGAAAGAAATGGCGAAAGAAACCAAGTTACGGCCTTTTTGTCATTCCATTTTTTTTTCTTTTTTTTTTTTTAAATACATATAGACCATACAGTAGTATATAAACAATAACCGGTAAACACAACGTGCTAAACAATACTAGAAATGAATTAAACACTAGTTATTAGTTAGTTAGTATAAGTGTTGTGTACAATTGTTTAGGATTCCAGAATTATATTTATGTTAATGTAATATTATGTAAAACAATTGTATCTTCTGTTATCTGTAATTGTACCTAATAATAAAAATAAAATATGTTAAAAAATTGAAATGATGTACGATAGTGACAAGGTAAAGTGACTTACATATTTGTGCACGTGACTGTACGCGGAATGTCGAGTTTCAGTGAAATATTTCTTATTGTTTCAGAGGTGTAGCGAGAGAGCACGAGAAATGGCACGCAGGCACCAAATATCAGTGTCCACAATGTCCATGCGAATTTGAGTAAGCATATCTTTCGATTTTATACGAATTATACATTCTATCACTAGGCGCCACCACTGCCCGGACACCAATAGGCCAATGGCGTCTGTACACGCGCACTCGTATGCGCACACGTATACGCATTCGTTCATTGAGCGCACACCTTTGCGACTGCCCCCGCCACGATACCCGCCTGGGGTAAGGTAACGCGAGAGGTGCGGGGCGGAGAGTGGCCATTCTACCAAGGGTTATTACTAATTCTATGGCGCCACCGGCCTGGAGACCTATTTTTGAATCACTCGTGTCGAGCCGAGCGTTCGATTCTACTGATTTTCATTCGACATAAGAATTTCCGTATTTTTGAATCGCTCGAACAGCAACGAGTGCCTCCACCCACTCGTTGCAGTCGAGCGAATGCAAGCGAATGATAGAATAAACGTCAAAATCAATGCGTGTGTCAGTGTCACATGAGTCCATCTCACGTCGTCGTTGTTTTTTTTTAATTTTCACAACAGATAATGTTTGACATTGACAGTCATTTCCATAGACTATAAAAGCAAAAAACATATAAATATTACGTTCCGTTTTCGATGCGGTAGTTACCGGTTTTTCTAAATTCTGCGTGAAAAGGATAAACCTCTACATTTCGTAATATACTGGCAGCACTGGAAACGAACGATTCAAAAATACGGAAAATCGGCGTCATGCGACTTGGAAGACGAGTGTGACTTAAGTCGCATGCGGCAACGCGGTGTCATACGAGTGATTCAAAAATAGAGCCCCTGGCTTTTCTGATTGGCATCGGGTCTTGGATGTTTACCTATATATGTATTTGTTATAAAATATAGTATCGTTGAGTTAGCCCCTTCGGACACAAGGCGACGCAAGTCTCCGATTCTCGGCGATTTTAGTATCCAATACACCATTGTGTATAACATTCCGCGTATTCTTCTTGTAAATTGTAATGTACTTATACCTACATTGTAACTAATGAGTGGAAAAAAAAGGAGAGAAAAAGAAGTACGAAATGACAAAAAAGGCCGTAACCGGTTTCCTTTCGCCATTTCTTTTTACTTGCCATTTTGCTTGTGTCCGAAATGGTGGTAGTATATAACGTTGTTTATTTTCTTTATTTAAACAAGTTGTAAATGACAAGAAAAAGTGCATGTGAAGGTCTAATTTCTGAAATAAACGATTTCATTTCATTTCAAGCGACTACCGCCATACAAGTCCATTGAGGTAGTATCGGAGACTTGCATCGCCTTGTGTACGAACGGGCTTAATCCCTCCCATAAGGCATCGTTCGCACGGGAGTTTAAATAAGCGTTGCGTAAAAAGCGTTTGGAGCTTTTTAAACCGCTTTGTTTTCGAACTGTTCACACGAGCGCTTAAATAATCACTTAGTAAAAGATATTTGCTTGACACGGACGCGCCATGAATTCTACTGAAATTGCAGCAATAGGTACCTATTTGCGTTGTAAGAAGGCGAAAGAAAAAAACTAAATTGTGGGTTCATCCAATTATTAGTGAATGGTTATTAAAAGGCCAATTTGTGACGCTCTATGAAGAAATAAGACAATACCCTGAGAAGTTCTTTAACTATTTAAGGATGACAATGAAATCGTTTGACGAATCATTAGCTATCGTTGGCCCTAAAATAACATTGCAAGATACAAATATGAGATCGGCCATACCACCTGTACAAAGACTGTACGAACACGTATGCATCGGCCAACGTCGTCGGCGCAACTGAATGACTCCCGGAGCTTAAAAAAGCGCTCGTGTGAACAGAAGCGTCAGTTTCCCTATGTTGTATAAATTTCAACGCTTTGCGCTCGGCGCTTAAAATGGAGCACGACCGATTAAAAAACTCCAGATTGAAAAAAGCGTCCACGTGCGAACGTACACACGTAGGAGAAGTCATAGGGTCTATTCGAAGCGTTAGAAATAACGCGCGATAAAACGTCGAGAAAGCTCTCGTGCGAACGATGTCTAACACAAGTTTCCAACTTACTCTGAAGCTAGCTCAATCTGTGTGAATTGTCCCTATATATTTATTGTAAATTTTTAGTAAACTAACGACATACATGGGTCATATAAGAATCAAGCATGTGTCAGACTTCGTGTGTGAGCTCTGTGGATATACGTTTGTCAGTAAAAAAGGCATTGAGGTTCACAAGAAGAAGAAACATCGTTTGGCTGACAAAAATGTATGTATTGAAAACTGTAAATTTATTTAATAAGTATTCTTGAACGAATCACATAACACTATCTCATAATAATATGAAATAATCATCCCACTGCTGGGATACGGGTCTCCCTTCGTAAGTGATTAGAGCGTACTCTTCCACGCTGCTGTGTTTTCATCCCACCTGAACGACCGGACTTTTGTTGTTTGTTTTAAGTCAGGAAAATGCATTGCTGCATGCCCCGCCGCTTGGGGAGTGGCGGGGTAGTGTCGGGCTCCCCCTGTAGACCACTTGGGGTATACCGACTAGAAACCTGAGTGACTGCCAACTCAGCCGCCTAGATGGGCGGGAACAATGATACAACCGCTCCCCCGCTGCCCCGGTCGTCCGAAGACCCCCTTGTTGGGCTATGAACGACCTCACTTGGCTTAACGATTACTATTTATTAAAAAAAAAAGCGACCGAGCGACGGCTTAATGTGCGAAGAACGGGATAACGAAACCCATGCAAACATATATTGTTCATGCATAAAAATGTTTGTCTCGAACGGGATTCGAAACCGTGGAATTCTTACGTTAAGGTGACAATTTTGTTGTAGGTATTATTAGAAGGGCCATATTGTGATGTTTGCGACGTGACATTTATATCAGAGGACGCCCATGCACGACACTTGAAATTATCTTCGAGGCACAGCAGCGATAATGATCCGTAAGTAAACGAGGAGCGTTTGACCGCTTTTTTATAATATGCATTTTGTAGCGGTTAAGTGCTTACAATCACCAGCGGTTGCATATTGTAGTAAAGTTAGTAGTAGCAAGAAAATTAACTACCTTAAGGTGGTACGTTTCGGTCCGCGCTGGAAAATTCAAATTTTTTGGTGTTTTTTTACAAATTGCATCTCAATCATTGATAGAATTTTCGTGAAAATTGATTTGGCGACAACAAATACAATATATCTACTGAATAATTATCAAATAAATTATAAATACACGTCATACAGTCCACGATGCATCTTTTTCCCTATAAACGTACCAACTTAATGTATGTACGAAGTCTAGTGGTTCTTGAGATAATTTGAGTTTTTCGAAATTCACACAGAATTTCACATTTAAGGTAGCCTTTCGAACTAAGCGTCAATAGCGTCGTCAGTGACGCCGCGTTAGTGTCGCTGCGCTCGAATGACGTTCCCAAGAATTTCATACATTTGCATAGGACATCTATCTGTCGCTCTGTCGCGGCGTCACTGACGCTATTGACGCTTAGTTCGAAAGGCTACCTTTAGTTAAAAATAATAAAAAATCTACGTAGCCTATGGCATCCATTAAATTTTCATATCATACTCACTTCAGCTAATCTAAAGACCTCACCTGTACAAAATTGAATCTAAAAAAAAACGAGTTACAAGTAATTCGGTATTTAAAAAAAACACATGTTTCAGGAACCGTATAAGAAATGATTCACAAAGTATGAACACAGAGAAAAATGGCAGGATCGTAAGGAAAATAGAGAGGAGACCCGTCATACATCCGCGAGACCCTGATAACAGCGAGCGAAGGGATACTACGGGACCCGTCACTTGTGAACAGGTATGGAAATAGATACCTCCTATGTGATGCTGCACGCCTGGTACTTTGCATGAAATCTTTCTCTCTTTTCCCTCTGTAATCTTTCCCTTTCTCAAAAAAATATTTCTTTACATTGAGTACAAAAATAAGTTAATTACTTTAAATCTAATGTTGTCCTTGTCTAATTATGAGAGAAAAGATGACGACCAGACCGCCACCCAGGAGGTCCCGGGTTCGAATCCCGGTCGGGTCATGATGAAAAACGAACTTTTTCTGATTGGCCTCGGTCTTGGATGTTTATCTATGTATTTGTTATAAAATATAATATCGTTGAGTTAGTATCCCATAACACAAGTTTCGAACTTACTTTGGGGCTAGCTCAATCTGTATGAATTGTCCCTATATATTTATTTATTTAAAGATAATAAATGAATACAATATAAAATGCTTTGTCTTGAACGTCACATGTGAACATAATATGTATGTACGAAAATACATACCTTCCGTGTGATGCTGCTCGCCTGTTACTTTGCAAAAAATCTTATATATTTAAAGCACATGAACAATACAAGAAAACAGTTTAGTTAGTTTTTAGAATACAATGCATGATGTTCTTCGCCATTTTTTTAACCAAAGGTCATTTTGCGTCTGTTTAAAAAAACATAAAGCCCACCATTCACACGCAGATTGGTCTGTGTATGGAAGCGACGAACCGGTACGCCAGACTGTCAAATGGGTTGGCGTCGGGCTCGCAGGTCCGCGGTTGCCGCGAGCGCCTGTCGAACCTCACATGCCATACTTCGAGTGGAGGGTTCGTGCAGTGTATGGGCAACGCCGGATTGGTCCGCGGTTGGGTCCGGGTTGCGAGTCGGGTCCGGGTTCGTGTAGTGAATGGTGGGCTTAAATAATTCACTATGGTGCCACAATGTCGTCCATTACAAGACGGAATACTGGGAATGCGGAGCAACCGCGATGAACATCACGAGTAGGGGAGTGTGTGGCTGCTAGGGCAAATTCGCGGCAGTGCGACTGCAGCACGAGGAGCAGTGCGACGAGCATAGTGTGGCCAAGTCATTAGAAGTTGCTGCTCGCCTGGTTCATTTTGTTTTAGCTACTACAACGCATGTACATCTATCATAGGGAGACTTGACACCTTTTGTATGGTTCTACTCGCCTAGTATATAGATTGAATGAGGCCTTTGGTCCATGTTGCTAGCTCTCGGGAAGTTGACAGGAGTGAAGCGAAGTTAGAAAGCAGAAAAAGTTAAGAAAAAGTAGAACGAAGAGTCTCATATTATTATGTCGCTAAACTTGACGGAAGTGTAGTTCAAGTTTTATTAATTTATAATTATTTTTTCTAGTGTGGTATGCAACTTCGTGATTTACGTCTCTATGCGCAACACTTCAGGCGAGCGCATCCGGACAAGAATCGAACCAAGTACCCTGCGATGAAGACGCCTTGTATGTGCGAACAATGCGGGCGGATATTCCAGGTGCTTGATGTTCTTTATTAGATGTTATAACGACTGTTGAAAAGTAAACTATGTAGACAGTTCTAGCACATGAGCAAATAAAACCACGGAACAGAGGCTTAACTTCTAAGGCGCGTTCAAAATTTATACCTATTCTGGTAGGGTTGGCACTGTAGAATAAAATGAAATAATCGAAAACACCAGTTTTTTTACAAGTTATTTATTCGTTTCCTTACAAATGACATATTCTACATTTATATATATCCCAGTCAAAATACATACAACACACTATGGTAAAATACATAATTAAATAATATGAAATTCAATAAAATTAATTAAAACTAAACTAACAATAAAAGTTAAAAACTAAACTAACAATAAAAAATAAAAACTAAAACTAAGCATATTCTACATATTTTTTTTTATTATTTTTATTTTTCAATAATTTGTTATTTCTTTTGATTGAGTGGTAAATCCTAAATCGAATATAGAGTTCTTTTAGATAATCGAGCCGGAAGCACTCGCATGGCATATCAAAAGTACAATAAAATTATGCATACGTTTAATTAAATTATTACCAATATTAATAATATTAAACTTTAATTACTTATTTATATTATGTCATAATAAGTAAATTAAATAAATATATTTAATATACACTTTATTAATTGAAAAATAGATTTGATAATAAAGTCGATCGTGGTTAAAAAACATGTCCCTCCCTTCACTACTATTATTGAGTTTTTGTCTGTGGTGGCCGTGACAGAACTTCATAGGTGTGCATATGTCAAATCAAAAATTTAATAAAGGAAATGTCATAATTTTCTAGTTTATCGAAGGCCCTGATGTTTGTCCTCGAAGCAACCGGTTTAGACTGGTTTGCCGCTCGTACGTCACGAGCGCTCTGAGGTCAAGCACACACGCGCTTCATGCTTGTGTGCGTGTACATCATCGCAGCGACATTGTATGAAGTGAAGTCTCTGTTCCGTGGTTTTATTTACTCATGTGGTTCTAGTCTCGGCACAACACTATTCGGGTTCTTACGAACTAGCCGTTCAGACTGGGGAGTAAATACTTTTTAATATTTTTGTCTATTGTTTTGTTATTCTATTGATTTTTCTCTCTTGACTCTGTATTGTGTTCTATATTTTTCATTGAGCTATTGTTTTTCACTACTCCCATTTATTTCATTCTTTACACAGGTGGTGCGGTCATAAACTGACAAATTCTTTTCGATTCCATCTATATATTGAACGCAGATAAAGTGACTTTCGTTAGATCTATAATTTTCTCAAACTTTTTTGATTTCATTTGAATGGATTAACTACTCAATATCATCCATTCTTGAAGTCAGGTATATGATGTTGCTGGCATTATCAATGCTACCAACCTCAAGTTATTTTGGCGTTGACAGATGCACAGTTTAAAAAAAAATCTTTTGTTCTTCCTTTTGGCAATTAGTCTTCAGACGAAGATTATATTGTGCCATCATAAACAGCCTTTATATATGTACATTGCAAATTTAAAATCTTGTTATAAATAATAATTTTGTGTTTGAATTCTAGAGTATGGCCTTACTAAAAGACCACATGTGGGTGCACACGGGCGAGAAGCGCTTCAAGTGCGACCGCTGCGAGAAGTCGTTCACGCAGAAGACCAACCTCGTGTTCCACATGCGCGTGCACAGCGCCTCCAGGCCCACGTACGAGTGCCCGCTGTGCGGGAAGCACTTCGCGTTCTACAACAACCGACGGAGGCACATGTTTGTAAGTATATACCTCTTACTAGTTGCTGCGAGCCTGGTACATTTGTTCAAGTGCGATCGCCTATGCGATAACAACGGAACGGGCGGGAGGCACATATTTGTTTTTTTTTTTTTTTTTTTTTTTTTTTTTTTTTTTTTTTTTTTTTTTAATACGTTTATTTCTCCCACAAAGGTAACAATTACAAAGTCTTAAGCCTAGAAAAATAAAACAACAGTACCATCTGTTACACACAAAATAAAAATACAATGAATGGCAACATTATACAAGTGAAATGTGGGAGACTGGTGCCTAAGCTAGGCGAGGCCTGTATTATAGGTCACCAGGACTCCACCCCAAGGAATTTTTCCAATTAAGCAAAAACAAAAAACCAAAACAAAAATAATAACTTACTCATATCATAACTTGAAAAATAATAGTTGAATTGTTTTTCTTTTTTATTTATTTTATTTTTTTATTTATAAGCTAATAAAATATAATAAAAGTAAAGAATAGCCCGCACCTGAAGTAGATAAATTATTACCTACTCCAAATAGTTTAGTAGCATCTCAGTGTCCTCATAACTTAACTTCAACAACCAGTTCTTCACTAACTTCCCACAAGTAATTCTATTCAAACAATAGATATCTAGTTCCCTAGTAATTCTTTTATATAAGAAAAGTCCTAAAAAGTAAAAGAATCTTTGGGCAAATGAAGTTCTGCACACCTTATTATCACTAAAAACTAAATCCTTACGTCTCTTATTCACAATTGACGGATCATAGACCATTGAAGAATGTTGTTTTAGAACAATGGCTAAAATAAAAAGTTGACGCCCTGTTAATACATTGGCTTTGCGATATAATTCGTGTGTTGGATATCTAAATGGTAAGGAAAACATTACTTTTAAGATAGATCGCTGAGTTCGCTCCAATTTTAAAAGTGTTGATTTGGATGCACCGCCATAAGCAATGATACAATATGCTATCAAGGATTGACACAAGGCAAAATATACTGACCTTAACACTCTCTCAGAAGTTACAGTTCTTAAATTTCTAAACACAAAAATTAATTTTCTAAGCCTATCTGCTAGTTGGTCAATATGAAGTTGGAAATGCAATTTGGAGTCGATTACAATACCTAAATACTTTACTGATTTTACTTCTTCCAAAAACGGACACGAACACTTAGTGGAACGAAAATGACAAAAATGTGCTTTAATTATGCATTGATCAGTACAAGGTTTTTTGGAAGATGAAGCTGAATTGGAAAAATCTTTGATTGTGAATGAAATAAATTTAGTCTTAGCGGAGTTTAAACTTAAGACATTCCTATGTAACCACGTAGTGACAACATTGAACCCGGTCTGGGCAATACAATTTACCTCCCTCCAAGTGTCAGCGCTGAATAAAAGAGCAGTATCATCAGCGAAGGTGATAATCCTCCCTCCTTTCAAATTAAGATCACACAATTCATTGATGTATACTAGAAAGAGGGTAGGGCCTAGGATACTGCCCTGAGGAACGCCATATTCTACATTCAATTCTTGACTTACTTGATCTCCCAGCCTGACACACTGCCTGCGATCACTCAGATAATCACGAAAGAGTTCCAACTGATTACCTCTGATTCCGATACGCTCCAACTTATTTAGCAGAATAGGGACAGAGATCGTATCAAAAGCTTTGGCTAAGTCCAAAAATATCCCCATAACCTTTCTACGCCCATCCAAGTTCTGTACCACATAATTAGTAAGCTCATGAACAGCTTCAGCAGTAGATTTTCCACGGCGAAAACCAAATTGAGCCTTCGATAAAATATTGTATTTTTCAAAAAATTTAGTTAGCCTGATGTTTATTAAGCGTTCAAGAATCTTGGAGAGCGCAGGAAGGATTGAGATGGGGCGGTAATTGCTAATCAGACTTCTGTCCCCACTCTTAAAAATCGGAAGGATAATTGATTTTTTTAAGGCTTTTGGGAATGTACCATTTTTCATCGCCAGATTACAAATATACGTTATAGGGCCGACTAAAATATCACTGTGTGTTTTAAGTAATGAATTGGATATTCCATCCCATTCCACTGAGCAATTTGATTTAAGACAAGATATTAGGTCAGAAACTTCTGATTCATCTGTGGGCAATATGACAAACGAGTTTGGTAAAACGGTCTCATGTGTCTCCGATGTACTATGATCCTGTTTTGGGATACTTTCAGCCAAAGTTTTCCCTACGTTTATAAAATAATCATTAACATCTTCAACAGATTTAGATATATGTACTGTGGAGTCTCTTACTTTATGTCTGTTCGTGATTTTATTAATTGCTTGCCAAAGCAGTCTGTTATTGGATCCAGCTTCGGCCAATTCGTTTGATTCATGTTGATTTTTTATTTTTTTAAATAAATTATTACAAAAATTTCGATAACGAACAAAAGTTAGCCTTAGATCCAAGTTGCCTGGTTCTCTCGAAGATTTCCTATGTAAACGATCACGATGACGCATGCAACGCAAAAGTCCAGGAGTAATCCATGGCTTTAAGATTTTTTCCTGTTAGACGGTGTATATTTTATAGTATTTTTCTTTATTATTTCTATCAAATTATCCACCAAAAAATTTGCAGCAGAGTCAGCATCTACAAGGTCATATAATTTAGAAAAATCTAAGTTTGACAATGCAGTAGAAATGCCAGAGTAATTAATTCTAGTAGAATGTAAAGTTTGTCTAATTTTAGTCTTATTCATTATTAGATAGAGTAGTATAGTGTGATGATCGGTCAATGAAGATTGTACTACGTAGGTTACCGCTGGCTGTCTAGTTTTAATCAAGAAATGATCTAGACAGTTCCCTTCTCTCGTTGGGAATGTATGTGTTGGAAATAGCCCATGTGAACCCGTTAATGACAAATAGTCGCACTTTTCATTATCAAAGTTATTATCGCCTATATTTATTTATTATCGCTGATATCTCCCGTTAAAATAATATTTTTAAAAGATTTAAGTTGACACAGAATGTTGTCTAGTGAGGACAAAAACGGTGAAATGTTATTATAAGAGGGTGAGCGGTATATTGAAATTATTGCAGTAGAATCATTCAATTTTAACAATAAACAATTTGCATCCACTATTTTAGGCTCGGATATAGTATAATTAAAACCATTCTTAATATACAGGACTACCCCATCATTCTGCAAGTAATAATTTTTTGTATCATATGACTGATAACCATCAAGCAAAGGGATACCATGTGTTTGTGGCAGTCTGCATTCAGTAAAAACAATCACATCCCATTCTGTCTTTGTACGGGCAAGAATCGTTAGAAAAGTCGGGAAGTTTTTAGAAATACTTCTTATATTTTGCTGGATTACCTTTAAAGAGTCCAACCGCAACTGCGGACAAACCTCCACCTCACCAACGGCACTATCAGAAACAGACACATTGTCAATACCGACTAAGTTCTCCCGTAAATTATCGAATCTTAAATCCAGTAAATACCGGTACGCAATGTAGATTAAACAATAATTCACACTCAACGCTAAAAAAATATGCACGCACTATAAAAACTATGACATTCACTTTTATTTTAGGAATAAAAATACGCATTAATAAAACCGAACTCGTCATTATTTTATCTTCAGTCTTGTTAATAAATGGAAGGTAAAACTCAATCGACACACAACATTGACCCAACACTAACACACGACAACACCATTTAAAAAATACATTAGTATAGTATAAAATTTGCAAATACTTATTAATCGTTTGAATAAGAGATATTCGATACAAAAAGATAAACAAATTCAAACAGTAATAAATGTAAGGAAGCCTAACATCGACAGTTAATTGTGGGTATGAATTACGGCAGGGGATACACTGAGTATAAAACAACTTAAAACTATAGTAATTTAAAACAACATAATAAAAAGCAACCGTATATAGTTCTAATGTCAGTCATGTCCTCTTTAGTGCTACCAGGTCAGCTTCTGATTTTATTTCCACACGTGGGCCGCCTTCGATCTGCCGCATATAGATGCGGCCCCGGGTTGCCCAACAGAACCTGAAGCCCAATGATTTAGCTGTTTCTCGTGCCTGTCCAAAGAGTTTGCGGTCTTTATTTGTCAGGCTTTCATTTATGAATATCGGTATTCTAGGGCCCGGCAGCCCAACGGATGTTGTCGAGAGTTTATTATTGGGATTTACTTTATTGAATTCCTTCACGCCGTCCAAAATTTTATTCTTAGTCAGGACCGAGGTTAGTTCAGCCATTTGTGACTACATTTTACTTGTTGCTGCGAGCCTGGTACTTAGGTTCAAGCTAATAATCTATCGTACGGAGACACCTCTTGTATGATGCTGCTCGCCTAGTACACTGATAGAATAAGGTCCTTTTGTCCACCATCGAAAATGTATGTAGTAATGCTCTACACTCTAGGGAAGTTGACCGAAGTGACGCGAAGTTAGAAGACAAAAAAAGCGAAGGCGTACTGCCCATCCACATTCGATTTCGCTCGACTTCGAGACAGTGTGGAGCTAGCATAAGCGGTGTTCGGAATTATCGGCCGTCGATGAAAAAAAAATTATCTGCCACCATTTTGACAAAGATGTTTTTTTTATTCCAGATCCACACGGGCCTGAAGCCGTTCAAGTGCGACACGTGCGGCAAGTGCTTCACGACTTCGGGCGAACAACGAGCTCACATCGAGCACGTGCACCTGAAGAAGCCCTGGCCCAAGAGGGCAAGGGCCCGGCACATGGCGCAGGGGGATGGCGACTGGCAGAAGTGCGGCATGGAGCATATGGAAGACTGAATATAAAATATACTTACTGCTTTGAGTACTATCCACAATAGGAATGAGTTGATTTTACTGCGACACTTCCTCTCAAGGCCATTCACGCCCGAAGTGCAAAAGTATTTCTTGTGAAACTTTTGCAAAATTAATCATTTTATTGTGTTTTAGAAATATACATGCATTTTTCTATATTTTAAACTTTTTTTACCGAAAATTTATTGACGTATTTATTAGTTTTTAAACAGATAATATACAAATAAATAAACTATTCCTAAACTATGAAAATGAACCAAAAAATTTAGTTATTTTTAAACTGATATTTTATGTCGTTATAGTGATCTCGAAGAAAAATTTTGTACGAGAGAACTAAAAATATATCAAATTAAATTATTTTTATTAAAATATCATATTACAAGCAATTTCGAATACTCAAAATAAATTGTAGGCAAAAACCAAATTTAAAAATTTTTGCTACGCGATTATATCATTATACACGCTTTGCTATTATTTTTTTTTTTTACAAATAAGAATGTATGGCGAACGCCTTCTTTACGTAGATAATATTGACTAGTGACGCCAATTCGGTGGCCTTCAGGCGGCTTGAAAACGTACTCTGCCAATCCGCATTGGGGCAGCGTGGCAGAGTACGCTCTAATCACCTTCGACTGAAGGGAGACCCGTATCCATGCTGTGGGATGATTATGGGTTGCCATGACATGAATACTCTTACCTGTAGCTCCTTTAGTCATATTTAGATATTTTCTATTGTGGAAAGCACACGAAGTCTGTTATCTAAAGCCTGTTTCTTTTAACTTGACCAATGTAGTAAACAATCTTAGAGTGTCTTTTTATTCAAATATCCATGTGTAAAATCCATAAATCGCCAGAATAATAAGAGTGTTGTGTTTAATGCCATTTCTAACTATATTATTACTGTTTGGGTGTGAATGATAATTTTAATTGCCTATTTTCGTTAAAAAGACGTGCTTAGATTGTTTACTACATTGGTCAAGTTACAAGAAACAGGGTTTATATTACATCACTATTTGATCTCCTGATAAATAAGTTAAGATAATAGTTAAGTAAATAATATAGTGCATATGGCGTATGGGTTAGGTAGAGGTGGGGAAGGAAGCTGAAGTGTGGATTCTCTTGATTTTTTAATTCTCATGGGTACGGGAATAATGGGAATGCGCGGGCGAAGCAGCCGGCGTCCATTTGTGAATGTATAGCTCTTTAGATGTGTGTAGTCAGTAGTGAAAATAATGTATTCCAAATAACACAAATGTTTACCCCGTCGGGTCGAACCTGCGACCCCTGGGCTCTTTCTTTGGCCTTTAATTTGGTATGGATCGGTAATGCAATGTCTGTCAATAAAATAATAGTTTATTTTACTGTAAATAGATACATTTGGTTATAAGTAATTTATGTAATGGAGTATTTTAGAGAATTACGTAATATAATCACAAATAAATTAAGATTCTATATAACTGTGCTTGTTTTATTGCTATTACTATAAGAGAAAGGTCTAATTCCAAAACGGACCGCAGAACGCGACCGCAGGCTTCACTGCGTCGAGGGCTGCGGTCGACCCACAGAGTACTTTGTAATATTTTCGACCGTAGTACTGCCTGCGGTCTTTTTGCAAGTGCGGCAGTATGTCGCGGCTGCACAATGCATAGGATGATGCCTCGGTCACTCCAGTACCCTCGTGCGAAACGGAATGTCGCTACCGAGAGTACTGCAGTTTGCGACACACTGGTGCTGTAGCCTGCGGTCGGTGCAGCGTGTAGTCCATGAAGAAATTACTAAGAAGAGTTGCCGTAAGCAATGTAGTCCAGTCCAGCACGTTCAATTGGGCATTGACGTCACACATTGTCGGGCTGTGCGGGTGTTTCCCGTCAGCGACAAGGTCGTTCATACGAACGGCTCATTGTATCAACTCTTAGTAATTTCTTCATGGTTCAGGTCCTTCTTGGAAATAGTACTTTCAAATCGTCAATCTAAAAACGTACAGTTTACCGTAAAATTTCATAGGCAACAGCGACATTTGGTGCCTGGCGGATGAACTAAAATTTTAAAAAAGCGGCGGCTGTACGTATATACTTCATATAACGTCTGACGAACCATTCGATGGCATATGGCACGTTATTTATTTTATTAGTTTTTATTTATTTATTTACATGAAATGTAAATAAAATACAAATTGGATACATAAATACTCAGATGGGGGACTTCTTTGGGGCGCGGGCGATAACAAAGAATAAAATTATAATCAGAAAATAAAGGGTAGGGTTATACATTAATATACATACCATGTATAGCTATAGTTGGAATTTCAGTTCATCCGCCAGGCACTGCCGTGGCAGCACCTTCTATACATGCCGATTTCACCCCGGAGTTGCCACTCTAAACCTACCAATATTATTATCCTCTTGTAGTGAACCCATACCACAGAATAGATAATAGTACTACCCATACACCGTTTCCAATCGAGTACACAAATATGCTAACTCTATACGTGCATACTCTAAACTAGAGTAGAGCCACAGAATAGATAATAGTACTACGTACAGAAGATTCACTCCGCAAAATCAATTAAAGAAATATGGACTCTCGCTACGAAACAATAAGGTGCAATTCAGCTCGCACAGCGCACACAGCCTACAGTTATAATCACCTAGAAGTTGCCTCTCTTTCTATCGCGTATTTCTTACCTCTTCTGACGACGTTAGGGTTGTCTTCTTTTAGAGAAGAATTTAATCTGAATATTAAATTACCAGTTAGGTATGTGCCTATTTCATTCATCTACTTTAGTTACAGTTTATTTACGTGATGATTAATACTCAACAAAATAACTTACCTTTTATTATCCGTACGGAGTTTAAAAAAATGTATATCCGATTCCGCCTTTAATTTATTTAAACTACCTTGCACACAACAGTAGTACCTAGTTTTCGTATAGTTTGTCATTTTTTATTTACTCGACACGCGCTGCGGCCGAGTCCGCGCGATGCGTCTAGCTAGCGGCACGAGCGAGAGCCGAGTGGTGGTAGCCTTGAGATTAACCGGCCGGGCCGGTCCCAAGGTCAATCGTACCTAAACTGCGGAGTGGGACCCCCCTGGTAGAGCCTAGAGAAAATCCGTGCACGTTGTGCGTCACAACCAAGTCACAACTTGAATCATACATAATCGAGCCTCAGAAGAATCACATCACTATTCTCGTACACAGCATTTAAAAAAAAACATGTCATTAATGTCATTATTGACATTTAGAAATGGTGGTCTCTGAAACTCTGAAATCATTAGCGACTTCTATAATTCTATTTTTAGATCTATTTCCGTGTTAAAAGTTGAAAATAAATAAACAAAATAACAAATAGGTCTTAAAATGCCGCAATGTTGTGTTGAAACTTGTCTAATTTCAAATGTTAATAATGAAAACATAACATTTCATCCGTAAGTACATTTTTCTATTAGAAATTCTTATTTTTCAATTGACTCGGTGGTCCAGTGGCTAGCAATGGCTACTTTTATCCCACGGGTCTCGGTTTCGAATCCCACTCGAGACAAACATATATATTTATGTTTATCTGGATGTTTCCTATTTTAATAAGTTTTATTTACAAAAAAAAGGATACCTTTGTTTACTTTGGAACTAGATGGCGTTGTGTGATTCGCCCAAGAATATATAATAATTATTATTTTGAAAAAATATAAAAAACTTGTAAATTCTTTCAGGTTCCATTATTTATTACTAGCTTTTCCCCGCGGCTTTGCTCGCGTTAATTTTATTTTGACAACAAAACAACCCACACCGCTACTTGTGGCGCCATCTGTTGGCCGATACAGCGCCCTCTATAGTAGAAAAATTATTTTCCCATTGGAACTACATACTTTCACGGGATAAAAAGTAGCCTATGTTGGGCTCTGTACCCCTAACAATATATATGCAAATTTTCATCAATAAGAAACAAACAAACAAACTCACTTTCTCATTTATAATATTAGTAAGGATTATAGGTATATTCTTTACATATTGCACATAAATTAAACCTAATTACAGTATTAATAGCATTGTACAAAGGTGAGCTTATCTATGAGATCTCTTCCAGCCAACCCTAACTGGAGTAATAACTGTTGTATGGGCAGCATTATTATTTATTTAAAAAAAAATATTATTGTATATTCTTTCAGGTTCCCAAAGGATCCCACATTAAAATTGAAATGGTTGAATGCTGTAAATATAAACAATTCAAACTGCATTATGTATGTTTGTTCAAAGCATTTCAATATGAGTGATTATGACGAGAGGAATCTTTTGAAATGGAACGCTGTGCCCAGTTTGATACAGGTAAGGCGGAAGAAATGGTCAAGAGCAGGCCTGAACTTAGAGGTGCAGGGTCTCTGTGACATCGGGACAAGCCCACCACACATTCCCACCAATGTGTCTCCTGTGGAGCCGGCGACCTTAGATAGACAATAAGCGATGAATCTTATTGACGTCCCAGAGGAGAAAACTACAGCTGTCTTGGAACTCACAACAAATTTAATCAGAAAGAAGATAGTCAGAGTAGGAAGTATTGATATGGCATGTGAAGACCTTTCCCCCATATCTCATAATCGTTCCACTATGGCTTAACAATTAAAAGGTTAGGTTGGTTCTCTGTGTGAAGTAGACATCCAAAAAAGAATTTTCACAATTCACTGCTCCTATGGTGTTGTAATTGCTGTGTTCCTAAGGTGAGTAAGGTCTCCAGAGCTCCACTCGGAGGGTTGGGAGGGTTGGCAACACCCTGGTGTTGCAAGCGTCTATAGGCTATGGTGATGCTTACAAACTTTGTGGTTAAAAAGAACACGGGAAAGCGCGATACACGCAAACGAAGTTGCGCGGGATTCACTAGTTTAATATAGTGTGTTCATATTGTACTACGTAATTTAAGAGTTTTATAAAGATCCCCTCAATAATAAATGTTGTGTAATGCGTGTCTAGTTATACAATGTTTTGTCACTTTCACACTTCATTTAATTCTCATCAAGAAAGACAGTGTCACAAACAGTGAATAACTATATAATATACTCGTTATACTACGTTTATTGGTAAGGGGAATAGCGTTAGGGTGCTTTTCCACCAGAGATGTGCTATGCTACGTTGCTGTGGATGCGTTTGATATCCACCAATCAAATTCAGGGATCCATATAGCACTGGTGGAAACGGATTCAACTAAGCTATGTTTTTTATATGGATGCGTGCTCTGGATGCGTGCTATGGATGCGTGCTATGGATGCGTGCTACGGATGCGTGCTCTAGATGCGTGCTATGCATGCGTGCTCTGGATGCGGGCTATGATGGCCGCGAGTGGTGTAGCTATATTGGTGTATCTATATACATCGCACAGCTCGAGCTGCGCATCTTCCTCGCGCAGCTACTTTGCGGCGGCGCATCTTCATAGCACATCTTACTCGCCCCGCTACATAGCTTAGCATCAATGGAAATGGTCACGTAGTTTTGTAGCTTAGCTTAGCTGACACATCCTCGCAGCATAGCTGCATAGCACATCTCTGGTGGAAAAGCAGCCTTAATAAGTGAAATGAAATGAAATGAAATCGTTTATTTCAGAAATTAGACCTTCACAGGCACTTTTTCTTGTCATTTACAACTTGTTTATAATAAAGAAAATAAACTACGTTATATACTACCACCATTTCGGACACAAGCAAAATGGCAACCGGTAAAAAGAAATGGCGAAAGAAAACCGGTTATGGCCTATTTTGTCAAGTCTTGTTCTAAGTTGTCCTACGCTAGTCACCTCTTCCATTTGTTGATTGTGCGTGGCCCATATTACCAACGGATAGCTAATTTATACATTGAAGTATAAATCATTAATTCTTACAGGCCTGCAAAATTTGTCTGACGTGTGACATCAAATTGTTTGATATGAACGAGAAACTCAGTCAGTTGTATGAGCAGATTTCAGGATGTGGGGTAATATTATATATATTTTTTATTTTCCTTACATATAACCACATTTAACATCTCTGAGCCATTATGTTGTTAAATTGATTACGGAAAATAAACATTATTTATTTATTTATGCAATATTTTGCAATGTAAACTACAGCTTTTTCTTTATTTTCCGCAATCAATTAATTATCATGACTTAATGTTGTGTGGATATTCTGTTTAAAAAGTTTTTTTGTTAGCTGAATAAGAGATCTGGAAACTATCATTTACGAACCTAGTTCACACCTCTTTACATGGCGACACTGCCAGTGCCGTGGTCTCGTCGGCACTGGGCTACGGAGATTTTTTTAAAATTAAAGTGAAAAATGAAATCTTCATATACTACATACAGTACATTTATATATATTTCCAACACTACGATTTACAAAACATTATGATACAGGCGACAATAGAAGGAACCAAGTTACAAAAAGTAGGGTGGACTGGAGCCTAAGGTAGGAAAAATCCTGTAGGACTCCAGGGCACCCGCGGTGTGATGCTGTTACAGGACTAATAAAGGGTAGTTAGTATGTTTTAAGATAGAGGTGCTAATTCTGTTGTACATTTAACTAGACTAAACTAATTTTGACAGGACTAGAAGTGTTGCTATCCTTGTCACTAATTGTAAACCAAGGAAGGACAACAACACCTTTGGTCCTGTCAAAATTAGTTCAGTCTAGTTAAATATACAACAGAATTAGCACCAGAATATACTATATTTGCAAAATACAGACAAAAATACAGTAGGTATAAAACCTTGTATAGTGTATTTGCAACAAGGCGGCCTTATCATTTTTATTTTAGTTTCAAGACAATAGATTCCCTCAAAAGCTGTGCTGGGAGTGCAACCACAGGCTGAAATCATGCTGCCAGCTCAAAGATAAGGCGGCCCGGAGCCAGGCTCTCATGCTGGACCTACTCAACAGTACTAGCTATGTAAGTAACCTTTAAGGCGCTGTCCCACTGCTGCGCACGCTGCGCACGAACACATGGGCCACGTAGCACATTACAGCTGCGTGGATGACTACGTGGGTCTACGTTTCCACTGTAGTACAAGCTATACACGAATACAAAACCACGACTACGTACAGCTGTAGCGTGGCCCACCTCGGCGCACGGAGAGGCTACGCATTGATTGTCATAGTTTTTGGTTTGTAATGTGCCACGTGGCCCACGTGTTCGTGCACAGCGTGCGCAGCGATGTGCACGCTTTGTGGAACAAGCTGTGTACCGCATTCACTGCGTGCATGGCGTTGACAGCGTTGAGCTACGTTGAGCAAGCCACGCGTGTATTAATGACGTCACTTGATGGTTAACGTGTCCGTGGGTTGCAGTGGACACAATCACGTACATCCTCTTGCAAAGCAAAGCTTAAAACACGTGCGTAGCCTCTTCGTGCGCAGCAGTGCGACAGCGCCTTTACTCTTACAAGATCAATTTAACAATTTGATCGTTGAAATTTTTTCGTCGGGAGTTGTGATACTCGACTGGAGTGTCGCGTGACTTTTTCATAGAAAACAAAGGCTTTCTTATTTATTATATTATCCTATTTCCTACTAATATTATAAAGGCGAAATTTTGTGTGCATGTTTGTTACCTCTTCTCTTATTTTTAACGAGCTGTTACCCGCGACTTCGTCCGCGTGAAATCTTAAAATAAGGATAACTCTTTTTCCTGTCTTGCGATTTAAATGAAACAAAGCCTATATTCTGCTCCATTCCGAGCTCTATCTTCCTGTGAAAACAGCATTAAAATCCGTTCAGTAACTTAGAAGATGTGCGTGTTCAAACAGACAGACAAAAGAATCCAAAATTTTTTTTTTGCTTTTATTACCTTACTCTAACTGTTCCCTCTCCATTTTTGCCAAATATGTCCAATGTACAGACATATCGGGGTCTACTGTTTTATTGATTTTTTATGATATTTGGTATGTAGGTAGCAAAGTACGCGATTCCCATAGGATTTGGACAAAATACTGATATAGATGGCGCTGCTATGCAAAAAATTATACGCGGGTAACACCGTTGGTATGTAGGTAGCTGATACCTTGAATTAACACATAGGGTACTTTTTATCCCGCAAAGTACGCGATTCCCTTAGGATTTGGACAAAATACTGATATAGATGGCGCTGCTATGCAAAAAATTAAACGCGGGTAACACCGTGGGCAACAGCTAGTTGTTAAAATATAAATGTTTATTACAGATATCAACAGAGTTAATCAAAACAATAAATAGAGATAACAACAATCTAACAACACAACTGGCAAACAAGTATTACGAATCAAATCACAACGACTTACACGTACACGAAACGTCTAATAACTCTACAAAAACAGAGAATACGATACTAGAAGTACATATAGAGACAGAAGCTATAAAAAATGAAATGGACTATGACGATATATTTCTATCGGATATCAAAAAGTATGATTCAGATTCGGAAAGTGTTAAGATTGAAATTGAGAAGCCGAAAAGACAAAGGAGAGCGATAGATGAGAAAAGAAAGAAAGTAAAGAATGAATTAGTTCCTGATGAGTTAAGTAAAGTTGTTAAGAAATCGAGTGTAACTAAAAAAGTTGTTAAGAAGAATACTAGAGCGAGACAAGCTAATTTAGTTGCAGGTATGTAAATAGGTATAAGTCACTCTTCAGTGAATACAGTCTACTATACCACTAATATTGTAAAGGCGAATGATTGAGATAGCCCCAAAGTAAGTTCGAAACTTGTGTTATGGCATACGAACTCAACGATACTATATTTTATAACAAATACATATATAGATAAACATCCAAGACCCGAGGCCAATTAGAAAAAGTTCGTTTTTCATCATGACCCGACCAGGTTTCTAACCCGGGACCTCCTGGGTGGCGGTCTGGCGTGGTAACCATTACGCCACTGAGTTTGTGTATTTTACTACTCCACGCTCAAATGGCTGGGCCAATTTTAACAGATCTAGTATGTAGGTGACGAGAAGAGATCTACTGAGGAGGTGGTTAACACATAGGATACTTTTTATCCCGAAAAGTGTGCAATTCCCATTGGATTTGTTAAAAAATCTGATAGTCAAGGGCGCTTTATAAATTAGATGGCGCTACTGTACATAAAATTAAATGCGGGTAACACCGCAAACAGCAGCTAGTAATATATAGGTACTAGCTTTTCCCCGCGGCTTCGCTCGCGTTAATTTCATGGCATAGATCTCGTTTGACAACAAAACAACCCATAGCGCGACTTGTGGCGCCATCTGTTGGCCGATACAGCGCCCTCTATAGTAGAAAAAATATTTTCCATGTGAATGACATACTTTCACGGAATAAAAAGTAGCCTATCTTGGGCTCTGTACCCCTAACAATATGTATGCAAATTTTCATAAGGATCGGCTGATTAGTCAAGCCGTGAAGGAATAACAAACAAACTCACTTTCTTATTTATAATATTAGTATGATTTATAATTACAGTTAATAAAAAAGAGAAGATAACAAAGAAGAGGGAGAAAGTAGATAAATCAGAGAAGATAGACAGAAGAAAGAAACCGGTGCACGAAGTTGTTAATTCAGAGATATTTGATATAAAAGAAATGAGCGTTGAAGAGCAGGAGGTGGACATCGAGAAGAGAAAGGAGACGAGTAATTATAAGAACTCCCAGTACAAGTGCACGGTCTGCTACAAAGGGTTCTTGGATGAGGACGCTTACAAGTTTCATATAGCTAAACATACCGAGGTAAGTGTCCCACTAATATAAGGTCCTGCTTTAATAGTGAACTTCCCTTTAACACATGACTATGTAGGTTACATATAATCGTTTATACAAAGAAATAATGGTCTAGTATTCAATAAAAAAGGCATTAAATTTAGAAATATTCTGTAAAATGCGCCTCTCTTGTAGCAGCCATCCGTCAGTAGAAAAAAGGTTTAGGGGTGCGATGCGAGGGGCACGTCCCCGCGTCTCGCATATCAAAATTGTTGAATATGGATGACTTTATGTAGTAAGCAACATTTTTCTAACTAGTTACAATACAATCTAATTTTTTTAAATTGAATACTATGTAGACCATTATTTCCTTGCTTATACAATCATATTTAACCTACTTAGTCATGTGTTAAAAGGAAGTTCAGTAATAAAGTGGGACCTTATATTATAAAGCCGAAAGTTTGTAATTTTGTTACTTCTTCACGCTCTGCTGGTAGGTTTTATGGTATATACAGATAGCTGATACCTTAGTTAGATAATACGTAGGGTACTTTTTATTAAAAAAAAATGTATGTACTTTTTTTGCGTACAGAATCATCTGACCTGGTGACCCGTAATACAGGTTCTTCGGAAACCTAGCATGGGCACCAGTTCTCCGCAATTACTTTTAATGTACATACTTGTAAACCATATACAAACATATTTGTAATGCCTTGTTTTTGTGGAGAAAATAAACTTTATTATTATTATTATTATCATCTCCTAAAATTTTGCAGGTGAATAAATTGTAACCCTGTATGCTACGAGTTTTATCTTCCCCCTAATATTATAAAGACGAAAGTTTGTGAAATATGTTTGTCACTTCTTCACGCTCTGCTGGCAGGTTTTATGGTATTTAAATAACCCTGCATACTTTTCCAAATTTTGTATGAAGAAACAATATTAGTCAGACCATTTTATTTGAAACTTCGTAGGAGTACTCCTGGTGGTAAATGAGTAAGCATCCCTGAAAGGGGGAAATGGGGTGACAAAACGTGAAAAAAGATCATTATGAAAATTTTTATAATTGTAGAGTACAAAGCCCAACATAGGCTAATTTTTACGCGGGCGAAACCGCGGGCTACAGCTAGTTATATTAAACAACCAGACACGAGAAGAAACACAAAAGCCAAGTTATCAATGTTTGTTACAGAAAGCGGGAGCTTTTGTGTGCAATACGTGTCATATAAGGTACAAGACGCAACACTCACTCCTGGATCACGCGAGGACGACGCATATGTACAAGTTTACATGCAAAAAGTGCACTTTTGTGACCACTAGAAGGTAATCTGGACCCGACCGGCGCAGTATCATACTATCATACTAATATTATAAATGACAAAGTGAGTTTGTTTGTTATTCCTTCACGGCTTGACTAATCAGCCGACCATTATGAAAATTTGTATATATATTGTCAGGGGTACAGAGCCCAACATAGGTAACGTTAAAGTATGTCATTCCAATGGGAAAATATTTTTTCTACCATAGAGGGCGCTGTATCGGCCAACAGATGGCGCCACAAGTCGCGCTATGGGTTGTTCTGTTGTCAAACGAGATTTATGTCATAACATTAACGCGAGCGAAGCCGCGGTGAAAAGCTAGTAATAAAATAAAGTAGATTTACAGGAAATATTTATGCATGTTTATATTTTTTATCTTACTAGAACTTTAGACGTGAATGGCCTGTGTTGAGAAGTAGTAGCCGCAAGAAACTTAAACATTTCTCTCTCATTCTCATTCCGCTCTCACGATGGCATGCATATAGTGCAAATGAATATGTATATTATGATTGTATATTTTGTTTTGTCATCTTGAGGAATATTATTAATATTGTTTAGCCTTTTTTTAAAAAGTCATTTTTAACATAAGTGTTAAAAAAAATACATTAAAAAAATATAGTATTGAGTCGTAGTCTAGGAGTAGAGTACTCTGATGATGACAGAAACCAATTATTGACGATATAGCCAAGCCCTCAAGGAATCCTTATAGTTTGGCCATGTCCGTCTGGTATGAATACGATGTCTCAGAGACGCTTATAAGTTGTAATCTAATCTATACTAATATATAAATCTGAAGAGTTTGTTTGTTTGAACGCGCTAATCTCAGGAAGTACTGGTTCGAATTGAAAAATTATTTGTGTGTTAAAAACAAATCCCACTTATTTTTACAAAATTTATGGTTTTTAAGTGTAGTTTTGGTGTTAATTAGACGTGATTAAATATGGTTACCTGTGCAGTGCCTGGATGTAACTCAAACAAAAAGGAAAATCCACAAAATTATATATCTTGCTTGCACACATGTACATTCCACGCACACTAGTGTATTTTGTTTTTGGTCTCGCCTCAATCAAACCATTGCCGATCTATACGCTAGTATATTACTAAATCTATGGTGCCTATAATGTTTAAAATGTGAAATGGATCCACAAAAAATATTTTTTTTTTAAGCTTTTTTTTTTTCATTTCATAAACATATTTTCTTATTTTGTTTTGGCTATATATTGTTTCAGATACGCGGCCCAATTACACGAAAAATACCACAATGGCACTACATATGTATGTGCTACATGTTCAGAAATTTTCACGTGAGTATTTAAAGACATATTATATTTTTATGTATCATCTATATTCTATTTTTTTAACATTTAATTCCCGCCAAGAATAAAATTGTAGGACAACTTCGAAATCACAAAAAAAAAACAGCTGTTCCATACATTTGTATCGAGTAGTATCTATGGATAAATTTCAGTTCGTCCGAAAATAGTGGTGATTCGTTTAATGAACCAGAGACACTGGGTGTGCTATTAAATGATGAGCTCAACAAGGAGCCCTATCTTTTTAATACTTGCCACTTAAACGCGCAAAGTATACCTTCTCATTACGCTGATCTTCTTGAAACTTTTACTTCTTCTTCTGCTTCTATTCATGCTATCCTTGTTTCAGAAAGCTGGCTTAAGCCGAATCTATCTTCTTCTTCCTATTCACTTCCAGGGTATGTCCTGATTCGTAATGACCGTACTGGTAAAGGTGGTGGTGGTGTTGCAATCTACCTACGCAGTGACATACCCTACACTATTCTCGTGTCGTCTCCATCTATGTACTCCAGTTCTGCGGAGTACCTTTTCGTAGAAATTTCATTGAAAGGTACTAAAGCCATTCTCGGAGTCGTTTATTGTCCTCCTACTATAGATTACTTCGCTCACCTTGAGACAATTCTAGAACATCTCTGCTCGGACTACACACATCACATAATCATGGGTGATTTCAATACAGATCTCATGAGTACTAATACTCAATCACACAAGCTTCTCAACATAGTTAAGTGAGTCAACCTCTCTGTTTTGCCTTTGGAGCCTACACATCATAACCCTTCTTCACCGGACACATGGCTTGACTTAATCCTTACATCTTCTGTAGACCATGTTGCCAAACATGGACAGCTTTTAGCTCCAGGATTTTCCAGACATGACTTAATCTTTTTACAGTATAAACTAAGACCACCTAAATCCAAACCCAAAATTGTTTGGATGCGTAATTTTTCTAAAATAGATAAAGATAAACTAAATAGTGATGCGGCCAAGCTTAATTTTTCTATGGTGTTTGATGCGTCAACAATTAACGAAAAAGTTTCTCACCTTAATACATTAATTTTAGAGTTGTTTGACGTTCATGCTCCCCTAAGAGCTGTTAAAGTGAAGAGGCCACCTGCACCCTGGATTTCTAAAGAGATACGTATGGCCATGACTCGACGTGATCGCGCATTTCGTGTTTTCAAGCGTGTGAGGTCGGATTCGAACTGGGAGTTGTATAAAATTGCAAGAAACCGTTGTAATACCATGGTGAGAGCGGCTAAGCGTAAATATTTCCATGATAATATCAGTAACTCTTCTTCAGCCAACATATGGAAGTTTCTTCACTCACTAGGTTTGGGCAAGTCACCCACTCCATGTGAGAATTTAAAATTTTCTCTTAATGAACTTAACAAACATTTCTCTTCTGTGCCTTCTCTTGACAACAAGATAAAGTCCGACACCATTTCGAAGATTGCTTCCATGGTTCAGTCGCCTATTGAATCCTTTTCTTTTTCTGCATCTTCTGAAGATGATATCCGTAAGATTATTATGTCTATTAAATCCAAAGCGGTGGGCTGCGACGACGTCAGTAGAAACATGATCGTTGCTGTCATGGAAAAGATTCTTCCTGTCATCGTTCACGTTGTTAATTTCTCTCTCCTGAGTGGCACTTTTCCTCCTATTTAGCGTCAGGCGCTAGTAACACCTCTTCCAAAAATTCCTACTCCTTTGCTATTAAATAATTACAGGCCTATTTCTATCTTACCTTTCCTTTCAAAAGTTCTTGAAGCTATGGCACACAAACAAGTGTCATATTTTATTTTCTCTAATGGCCTTCTTTCTCCACTTCAGTCTGGCTTTCGCCCTGGACACAGCACTGCTACTGCTCTTCTCAAAGTAACAGAAGACATTCGCGAAGGTATGGAAGATAAGTTGGTCACCATTGTCGTTCTCATTGATTTCTCTAACGCTTTTAATATGGTTGACCACGATATTCTTCTTACCATCCTTGAACAACTCAAATTTTCCTCCCCTGCTTTGGATTGGTTCTCGTCATATCTTCGTGGTCGCCAGCAAGCAGTGCGAGTTGGTGGTAATATGTCAGACTGGAATAGTCTGTCCGCTGGTGTACCGCAGGGTGGTATTTTATCCCCTCTTCTATTTTCTATTTTTATCAATTTATTGTCTTCTTCGATTAGCTGCTCTTACCATTTCTATGCGGATGATCTACAAATATATGTGCAGACACCTGTCAACAATATTAATGCCGCTATTACCACGCTAAATACAAACCTCGCCAACATCAGCAACTGGTCAAAGTCGTTCGGTATACCAGTTAATCCAAATAAATGTCAGGCGATTATTGTGGGGAGTACAAGACAAGTAGTGCAAATCGATTATACCACCATTATACCTCTCACGCTTGACTCCACAATTATTTTATACAGTTCCAGTGTCAAAAACCTTGGTCTGCATATTGACAACACGCTTAGTTGGAGTACACAAATTGCTGAAGTTAGCCGCTCAGTCATATCGACTTTACGCACCCTTAATCGATACAGGCACTTTCTTCCCACTGCTACCAAGACTACCTTAGCCCAATCTCTTATTCTTCCACTTATTGATTATTGTGATGTGTGTTATCCTGATCTTAATGAAGATCTCCTCAATAAGCTGGACCGGCTTCTTAACAATGCCATCCGATTTATCTTCTGTCTCCGCAAATTTGACCATATCTCATCATTTCGGTCGAAACTCGGATGGCTACCAATTCGCCAACGCAGACAACAGAGGATGTTGTGCACTCTCTTTTCTATACTTTCCAACCCTCACTCTCCAGAATATCTAAAATGTAAATTTCAATATCTCTCTCACTCCCATGACCGTCAACTTCGCTCAGATAATTCCTTTAAACTTTTCACTCCCCTTTTTCATTCCGGTTTCATGACCTATTCTTTTACTCGCCAAGCTTCACGACTCTGGAATGCGCTGCCGTACCATATAAGAGACACGCATAACAATTTCATTTTTAAAAAAAGAGTACGATCCCATTTATTTGATAGCTTGCCAAAGTGATTAATCATCATCAACATTATTTTATTGTCTCAGATAATCATCAGTTATATCATATATTTGTATGTATTATTTATATTTATATATGTATTTATCTATGTATTTATTATAATAATTTTAGTTTGTACGTATGTATAAGTAGTCATGTTTTAAAAACCATAGCCGCTTTCGTGTATTTTCGCACTTCCCAATGGTTGACTGGTAGAGAATGCAATTAGCATTAAGTCCGCCAATTGTATCATTACTTTGTATTGTGGTCAATAAAGTTAAATAAATAAATATTTTCTATGGAACAGCTATTTTTTTTTTGTGATTTCGAAGTTGGTCCCATTGAAAATATTGTATTGAAGAGTAGAATCACTCCCTAAAATCTTTACAGTTGATTTTGTTACACCTTATATATAAAAAAAATGTACGATATATTTTTTAATGACAAAAAAGGCCGTAACTGGTTTTCTTCGCCGTTTCTTTTACCAGTGGTAATTTTGCTTTTGTTTCCGAAATAGTAGTAGTTTATAGAGTAGATTAATATTATACAAATCATTTATTAATGTATGTACCTATACTCTGACAATAGATCGTGATTGTGAAAACCTATTATCTAAATAATAGTTTTGAATATTGATCAGATCCCTCCAGAATAAGTATGAAAAATTTTACTGGTTCGATGCTAAAAATGTTTGTGTTTCCCAGTAAAATAACGACGTACATGAGTCATTTGCGTATCAAGCACCCCACGGACATCGTGTGCCAACTGTGCGGACACTCCTTCGTCAGCGAAAAGGGGCTGCAGCTGCACAGGAACTTCAAGCACCGCTTCGACGACAGAGCGGTGAGTGGCCATACTGCCATAGATAGATATATGGGCTTCCGAAGATCTCTTACCGAACAAACCCACGGTCACTCCTTAGTCGGCGAAAAGGGGCTGCAGCTGCACAGGAACTTCAAGCACCGCTTCGACGACAGAGCGGTGAGTGGCCATACTGCCATAGATAGAAAGATGGGCTTCCGAAGGTCTCACTCACCGAACAAACCCACGGTCACTCCTTAGTCGGTGAAAAGGGACTGCAGCTGCACAGGAACTTCAAGCACCGCTTCGACGACAGAGCGGTGAGTGGCCATACTGCCATAGATAGATAGATGGGCTTCCGAAGGTCTCACTCACCGAACAAACCCACGGTCACTCCTTAGTCGGCGAAAAGGGGCTGCAGCTAAAGACATCTATTTTAGTTAGTTTTCCTTGTAATCCTACTAATATTATAAAGGCGAAAGTTATGTGTATGTTTGTTACTTCTTCATGCTGAAATGGCTGGGTCAATATTTATGATATTTGGTATGTAGGTAGCTGATTCCTTGTATTAACACATAGGGTACTTTTTATCCCGAAAAGTACGCGATCCTCGTAGGATTTCATCAAAACTCTGATATAGATGGCCCTACTGAGCCTAAATAAATACACGCCAACGAAATTGCGCGGGTTTCACTAGTCTGAAATAATAATAAATATAAATAAATATATAGGGACAAATCACACAGATTGAGCTAGCCACAAAGTAAGTTCGAAAATTGTGTTATGGGATACTAACTCAACGATAATATATAAAACAAATACATATATGTATAGAAAAACATCCAAGACCCGAGGCCAATCAGAAAAAGTTCGTTGTTCATCATGACCCGACGGGGATTCGAACCCGGGACCTCCTGGGTGGCGATCTGACGTGGTAACCATTGCGCCACGGACGTCGATAAGAGAGTAGAATCCGCTCTGTACATTGAATACATTAAAAAATACACTGATAGGCGGCAATAAAGGAATGATAACAGAAGTAACGATCAAAAAATTAAAAAAATAAAAAAAAATTTAGTCAGCCCGCCTGTCCATTTGTTATTACTAATATTCGAAAGTCTGGATTTTTATGTCACAAGTTTAATCAGCTTAAATTGGAGAAAAATTTATGCCATGTTTGAACAAAATCTGAAATTAAAAGTTGGTGTATTTTTTTTTGCGATTTTTCCAAGGCTTTTGACTGCGTTGATCACATGACATTAGTTAATAAATTAAAATTCTATCGCTTGCATAGTTATTAAATAGTGTCATATCCTCCTACATTAACGTCAGATTTCAGAAAGTGAGTGTAAATGAAGAGACCTCCGCAGTCTTGTCTTATTAGTAAAGGCGTTCCTCAAGGCTCAATACTGGGCCCTTTTCTCTTTTTAGTTGAAATTATAACTTGCCATATATAACTCTTAATATATGCGACACTATTTTATTTGCAGACGTCACACTTCTTTGATTTTCAAAGTAGACAAGAATAAATAAGAATGGTTCGTTGAACCGTAATAGCTAAGGTAGGGTTGTTTCCAGGGTCAAAATAATTACATTGTATTTAGTCCGTATTTTAGATTATAAAAAAATATTGGACAAGTATTTTTTCATTTCTCGATTAAACAAAAAATAACAAAGATACAAGGCATAAAAATTTAGGAGTGGGGGCGTCTGACGTCACCTCGTACGAAAAATACCACACGGCGTGACGTCACACGTAACTTTAATGGGCTATATCTTTGTCATTTTTGGTCTAATTTACAAATTAAAAAATGAGTTGCCCTTATTTTTGAATAATCTAAAAGACGGACTAATTACATTTTTTACGGCAACTAGCCTATTATTAATGATTAATAATGTTTTTATGTTTTTTTTTTAATGTTAAACGGCAGACAAACAGGCAACCGGGCCACCTGATGGAAAGTGGTCACCACCGCCTATGGACATCAGCAACACCAGAGGCACTACCAATGCGTTACCCACCTCTGACGAGACCTCTAATGTACCTCTTAAACAGTCCCATGTCATAGTCTGAAGGAAACACAGAGGCTGGGAGCTCATTCCACAACCGTATAGTGCGAGCGAGAAACGTTCTTTCGAACCTTCGCGTGGACACCAATAGAGGGTCAACGTAGTGGGGATGAGCACCCAGCCCACGGCGGGTGGTGCGGTTGCGGAATTGGGCCGTTGGCACCAGATCGAAAAGTTCCTCGGAACATTCCCCATTGTAAAGCCGGTAGAACACACACAGGGAGCCAAAATCCCTTCGATCAGCCAGTGGTTCTAACTTGCTGGACAGTATGGGTTACAAAATATTTTAATTTTAATAATACGTTTACATTCCATGAACATTACGACTTCTGTCCAAGGCGTTCATAGATGATATAATATCTTTAGAACTAGCGAAATGTGCAACTTTGTTTGCGTATACCTTGTTTTCCCGTGGGAATTTCGGAGAATTCTTAGCGTATGTCTACACCCTATCCTACAAGGAACCTACCTGCTAAATTTCCAGTTTGTAGGTGATAAAGTTCCTGAGACTTCGTGATCAGTGAGTGGTATTTCGCTTATTTAGAGCCACTGCACACGGCGTATTTTAAACGCGCAGAGGACGCGCGTTTCGTGCTACACTGAGCTCTTCGTATGATAGACCTCACGACGAAATGATTGCAACTCCGCCTTGGATTATGATACGCGCGTCATCTGCGCGTTTAAAATACGCCGTGTGCTGTGGCTCTTGATTAGATAAAATAAAATAAAGTAAAATCGATGTCTAACCGTTTTTAATCTCTGGCGCCTCCAGTTGTTAAGCCAAGTCATTGACTGTCTTGAAATCACTTGATTTTTTTTGTGTACCTAGGTTCCATCAGATGGTCCACGCTGTGAAAAGTGCAATATTACATTCATTTCTGACGAAGCTCTGAAGAAACATCTCGAAGTATCTTCCAAACACAACGAACAGTCGTGAGTAATTTAATAAATACTACGACAAACAAAATAATGGTCGCTCGTATTTCGTAATATAAAGAACCACACGTTTTAGTCGTAATGTTATGTTATCTAGTGTGAAAAAGGAACCGCCGATATATTTTTTTATTGTTTTTTTAACTTATAATAAAATAGTGGCCCTTATTGATTTAGATTTTTAAGGCAAACAAGCATGCGTCCCGCCTGATGGTAAGAATCACCGTAGCCTATAGACGCATGCAATACCGGGGCTATTACTCGCGCGTCAACTCTCCCAACCCCCCCCAAGTGTACCTCTGTGGGGCAATTCACGTAACAAGAACCGATTCTATTTCGATTCAACGACACTCGCTGTCTCACTCATACAAAATAGCAATGGAACGGGACAGCGAGTGTCGTTGAATCGAACTAGAATCGGTTCTTGTTACGTGAATTGCCCCCCAGGAGACCTTACTCACCGTAGGAACACAAAATGGCCGAGACCATGCTAGATACTAACATGCTATTTGGCTACGATCTTCCGTAAGGTGGAGGTCCTTCACCAGACGGGCTGCGAACATCGAAATAATATTACTACGTATAGAAATGACAGCGCCTTCAAATTTTGGCGCCGCGTTCGGCCGTGCGGGGCGCGCCCCTCCCTGGCCTGGCTGGCATGAGCGTAGACAAGTGACTATACGAGTTGATGTCTATTGGCCTCAACGTATGGGGACAAAAATTTTGTTCGCGGTGTCCGTTCTATACGTAGTAATATTATTTCGATGGCTGCGAAAGATGCAGAGCGGATGATCCACTGTGCCCTACCTCTCTTAAATGTTCTTCTTTGATGTTTTAGGTGTTAGCAAGGACCCTTATTCTTTGGTCACCCGGGGATAGCGTAACTTCCCAAACTAATAATTAAAATAATAATGATATGTTTTTATTTTACAGAAATCTAAAACCGGGCACTCGACGAACAAAAGACCCGGAGACTAAATTGAAAGAATTGCAACGAAAATCGGAAGAGAATGGCAGGTAAGGGCGCGATTGTGTCTACAAGTACTCGCGACAGGGTTTGTTTAGTAATCACGTTATTAGCAACTTTTTAGACGACCCTTCCCCATGGATGGCACGTTGATTTGATATGTTTTGTCCTAAAACACAGAATAGATAATAGTACTACGTACAGAAGATTCACTCCGCAAAATCAATTAAAGAAATAGGGACTTTCGCTACGATACAATAAGGTGCAATTCAGCTCGCACAGCGCACACAACCTACAGTTATATTCACCTAGAAGTTGCCTCTCTTTCTATCGCGTATTTCTTACCTCTTCTGACGACGTTAGGGTTGTCTTCTTTTAGAGAAGAATTTAATCTGAATATTAAATTACCAGTTAGGTATGTGCCTTCTTTAATGAAGATAACTAAATATCTTGTTTAGATATTCCCTTGGATAGCGCTAAATTGAAATCGGTTTCGATGCAAGAGCATAAGGTTCTCTCTCGCCGATATAAATTGTACCTAATTATTTAATAAATAATAGATAAAAATAACATGTGTATCACTTAATTCAATAAATAGCAATATGTAGGTACTAAACTACTGTATTATTAAAGGTAGGTTAGTGTTTAAGTATAAGTAAACAATGATTTAAACAACCGGGCACTTAACAGTAGTACCTAATTTTCGTATAGTTTGTCATTTTTTATTTACTCGACACGGCGCGGCGCTGCGGCCGAGTCCGCGCGATGCGTCTAGCACGAGCGAGAGCCGCGTGGTGGTAGCCTTGATATTAACCCGCCGGGCGGGTCCGAAGGCCAATCGTACCTAAACTGCGGAGTGGGACCCCCCTGCCTAAAACCAAATCCGAAATCACGTGATCTCGCCATTAGATGTAATTATTACGTACGACTCTCAGGAACGTTCTAGTTAATACAATACTATGTAAATTGTTTTATGAAATAAATGAAATGAAAGTAAACTACACGACAGTTTATTGTACTTGCGTGAAATTAATCATAGCATGAGATTAAAATAATATGTGTTGTGACGCTGTTTCTCAATGGAGAAGAAAAGCATTTTTAGTTTTATACGCCATAAAATTGTACAAAAAATTACGAGAATAACTGTGTTTTTATTATTTTTCTATCTTCAAAACTGACCGAGATATTTAAGTGCATAGTTACCATTTTCGGTCGAGCCGCTGAGCGAGCGCGATATCGTTGATGACGTCACTAGGACCATATCCGCGCGAGCGACTTTGGGATTCCAAGCATTTACCCGAATGTGCCTGTCGCGCGCGGAACTACTGTGTTAATTTTATATAAGAAACAATAAAAACATCATGAGTTCATCAACTAAATATTGTATTGTGCCCCAGTGTAAAAATACGGCCACAAAAACACCCGAAAAGTTGATTTTTACGTGCCTAAGAATCCTAAAATGAGAAAAAAAATGTTAATATTGCACCGATCGATGTGAAATAAAAACTAGAATAATGTGTAAGGTGTAGACTTTTATTCTACATACTCAAAAGTGTAATATTGTAACCTTGTTATCTTCTCCACTTACTTCAAACATTTATTCTCAGTATGATGACAGAGAAGAATGGCAAAATTGTGAAAAAGGGAAGGCCTATCATGCATCCGCGGGACCAGGCGGTCAGCGAGCGCAAGGACTCTACGGGACCCGTCACATGCGAACAGGTAACCCACAATGTTGGCAAACAAGCATACGGCCTGATGGTAAGCATCACCGTAGCCTATAGACGCTTGCAATACCGGGGGTATAACAAGTGGAGCTCTGGAGACCTTACTCACCGTAGGAACACAGCATGGCCGAGACCAATGCTATTTGGCTACGATACGATGTAAGGTGGAGGTCCTTCCCCAGACGGGCTGCTCCGATTTGATAGTGTAAAGAGAGTTGAGATACCTCCTGTGAACTGCTGCTCGCCTAGTACATACACCATCATCATTATCTCGGCCTGTTTCCGCCCTGCCGCCTGCTGAGCCTTGATCTCTTTTTTTGTATGCCAACCACCGACCACACAGCCCAATAAACTCCTAATAACAGGCGAAAAGTTCTGACAACACATCTGACTTATAGTTCCGATATAAACGTCTGTCGACCAATCGACGCGTCCGCGCATCACGCGTCAACCAGTGTCGACCAATCGACGTGTCGATCTTTCACTGTGGCCTTGAATTTACTTGCCAGAAATGCATTCAATACGGAAATTCAAACATTAGGTGTCTATTGGGCTGTGTGGTCGGTGATGCCAACCAACTCGGTCCTGTGCTATTCTCATGCAGGTACGACCTTCGACTTTAGCTATATCGTCAGTAGGTACATACATACATTGGACAAATTTTATTTTTATTTTATCAGTTTTAAGAACGTATTACGTAAGCCTAACAAAACAAGGACGGGTTGCACTCTGGGAGTGCCGGCAGAAATGAAAACTTAAACATCAACGTCACCTCCATCCGTTTTTTTTTATGTCATACAGTAGACAAACAAGCAAGCGGGCCACCTGATGGAAAGCGGTCACCGCCGCCTATGGACATCAGTAACACCAGGGGTGCTACCAATGCGTTGTCCACCAAGGAGGTTGGAGGAAAGGAAGGTGGAAGAGAAGGGAAAGAAGGAGGGGGAAAGAGGGGATAGGGAAGGAGTTGGGCTTCCGGATCTTCACGTCGATATTCTGTGAGAGGGTGGTACTTCCCCGGTCGAGTCAGCCCATTTCGTAATAATTGCTCTACCACTCCAAAACTACATCTACATCTACTTGCATTAATTGTTCTTTTTATTTTATTTATTTCCCAGTGCGGCATGCAACTTCGTAATTTACGTCTCTACGCTCAACACTTCAGGCGAGCGCATCCGGACAAGAATCGAACCAAGTACCCTGCGATGAAGAAGCCATGTATGTGCGAACAATGCGGGAGGATATTCCAGGTGATAATTTATTTACTACTTTGATTCCAATGATTATACTAGTAAAATTAAAAATAAATAAATTTTGATGCATCCTTTTGAATCAATTTGACACTAAAAATATTACAGACACTTAAGCTGATCGCACATTTGTCAGCACCGTACGCGCCGCATTTTAGAATTCGTTGTATGCAATGATGTTAGACCCCGTACATTGCACCCGCACCGCACCGCGCCGCATTTCGGTAGGCATCGGCGCGTACGGCGCGTGCTCAAATAGTTGGCAATACACTAAAGATTTGCGTACGGCGCGTACGCGAATGTGCGACGCTATCAAGAAATGCGGCGCGTTCGGCGCATGCGGCGCGTACGTTGCTGACAAATGTGCGATCACCTTTACATTAACCTGTGACACGATATTACAATGCTATTGTAAACGTTAATAAAAGTTGTTTTTAAAAGTTCACGAGAGATGAGACCCTGGCGTAACACGTGATCGGCGTAGTAGACGATTTCTATACCATTTTAGTAGAAATCCTGTGTGCAAGTAAAAAAGCGATTGCTTTTTCGAAAATACAATAAATCTAATTCGAGGGATTAGGGAGATTGGATTACCATATTATTTTAGATTAAGTAAACATACACATTATAACTAAACTAAACATATTATTATAAACATAAATTATGATGAACCTAAAACTAAAAACCTTGAAAAATATAATAAAATGTATTACCTATTAAAAGGAGTCCCTTGGCAAGGTTCCGAAGATACTAGCAGCGTTCCCCCTTTGAATATTTGTCCGAGGTAGCTGCCAGCTCTTCGGTCTCCTGTGATGTCGACTAACCTTAAATATTTAACCTTATTTTAGAAATAAATTATATTCGAAATGTTATACTAATATTATAAATGAGAAAGTGAGTTTGTTTGTTATTCCTTCACGGCTTGACTAAGCAGCCGATCATTATGAAAATTTGCATACATATTGTTAGGAGTATACGCGGGCGAAGCCGCGTGTAACAGCTAGATATCATATGATTATATTTGACGACCTCCGTGGCGAAATGATTAACACGCCAGACCGCCATCCAGGAGGGCCCGGGTTCGAATCCCGGTCGGTTCATGATGAAAAATTTACTTTTTCTGATTGTTCTCGGGTCTTGGATGTTTATCTTTATGTATTTGTTATAAAATATAGCATCGTTTAGTTAGTATCCCATAACACAAGTTTCGAGCTTACTTTGGGACTAGCTCATTCTGTGTGATTTGCCCTATAAAAAAATAATTATGCATGTGATATTTATAAAAAAAAAACTATTATGGTGATAATTGGGTGTGTCACCCTATTGACAATGCCCTCTGCTTGCCATAGACTACAGCCCACCTAAAAGACCACATGTGGGTGCACACGGGCGAGAAGCGCTTCAAGTGCGACCGCTGCGAGAAGTCGTTCACGCAGAAGACCAACCTCGTGTTCCACATGCGCGTGCACAGCGCCTCCAGGCCCACGTACGAGTGCCCGCTGTGCGGGAAGCACTTCGCGTTCTACAATAATAGACAGAGGCACATGTTTGTAAGTATTAGTATAAGACTAACGCTCTGTCCCAGCTTCCTTCGCACGCACGTTTTACTAAGGACCCCTAATTAGCCCTAGCCTATGTTACCCGGGGGCGTATTGCCAAAATATGTACTGCTACAGACAGGAGTTGCTCTGAAATCGCACACAATATGCTCTTGTCGCTGGCAAAGAGCAAAAAACACACGAGTACAGACAATTATCTAACCTAATATTCACTTAAACAATGCCTTAAAACTTAGTTTATATTATGTAATTAAAATAAAATATTGTAATTAATTTTAGTATAGGAAACTCAAAAAAGTAATAATATTTTTCTATTAACTATTTCCTATAAAATCGAATTAAATCTCGGTATTAAAAATTATTATTTTACATTTAGAGGTGGTACTATCCACTGTACTGTTTAGTTACTACTTCGTCGAAGTTTAGGTAAATATGCACTAGAATATATATAGTAATTTATATTAATCATCCTCATCATGAAAGCAATAGCATTCAATTAAAATATTAGGCATTTAGGCAACCTAGCTACCTTTGTAATAACAGCGCTTCTTTCTTCACTTTCAAAAAATAAATAAAAGAGCATTATTTAAACACTCTTATCGTCTATAAATTAATATGTAATGAATGAGATATAAATTGGCACTTATAAATTGTTTACCGCACTTGTACAAACATATATGACACCCGGTAGGGTAGGCTGGAAGAAATCTCTTAAGGAGATAAGCTCACCTTTATACACTGTATATCTGTTGTAATTGTTTTAAAATTTTATGTGCAATAAAGAATATACATACATATCATATTTTGCTTTAGAAATACAGTTTGGTCTATATTCATACGTAGTTTGCTTTAGAATATTCGTTATTCTAATGAGCACAAAGTGATCGAGTACAGACTATGGGTGTCTGTGTTGATATACATTTTGGCAATACCTTCCCAACGGAGAAAGATTTTTTGAAATCAGTCAAGTCGTTTTTGAGTTTATTCGTTACAAACAAAAATTCAAAAATACTTTTTTTTTAATGTCATACAGCAGACAAACAAGCAAGCGGGCCTACCACCTAATGGAAAGCGGTCACCGCCGCCTATGAACATCAGTAACACTAGGGGCGCTACCAATGCGTTGTTCACCAAGGGGGTTAGATGAAAGGAAGGAGGAGGGAAGGAAAAGAAGACGGGGGAAAGAGGGGATAGGGAAGGAATAGGGCTTCCAGATCTCTCACTCATCGAACGAAACGCATTGCTGCTTCACGTCGATATTCTGTGAGAGGGTGGTACAGTCCACAAAGGAATTGACTGACCCCCCTTGTATATATGATTAAAGATTTTTAAATATTGCGTGAAGGGATTTACTTGAAAATTTATTTATTAATAGTATTCATATTGTAAAATGTAATTACAAATTTTCAAGTAAATCCCTTCACGCAATATTTAGAAATCTTTAATCATACATACAGGGGGGGGGTCAGTCAATTCTTTTGTTGACTGTACTTCCCCGGTCGAGCAAGCTCATTTCATAATAATTGCTCTACCACTCCAGAAAAAACAGAAACTCCATCCTGTGAGAAATTCGAAAATTCCGTCTTAATCATGAAAATCATGCAAATCTCGGCTTGTTTTGAAAGCTGGATGTTGTTTTCTTTGTATAAGTTTCATATATGACTGAACTTCGTCACTAGATGTCGCTGTTTTGAGTTATAAGTTACACTTAGAAGTCACGAACCAAAGAGTGTCTACTCTCGCCATATACAAATGCGTAATGAGACACCTCTTGTGCGCCTTGCTCGCCTGGTACATGCGACTACTGGTGATAATTAGTACCACGAGAGATTAAGTAAAATGATATAGAAACCGTCCGATATAGGTACAAATCGAAAGTTATGGTGTATATGTTACCAGAAATGTATGTAATCCGCCATTTTGTATACAATTCCTAGAGAATGTGTTATTAAAATAAAGAGGGAGAGGGGAGCTAACCTAACTCTGTCTGATGAACAATCGACCCGAGCGACCAAAGGGACATATATGTCTACTTTTAACTTTGAGTCTCAATATTTCCAGATCCACACGGGCCTGAAGCCGTTCAAGTGCGACACGTGCGGCAAGTGCTTCACGACTTCGGGCGAACAACGAGCTCACATCGAGCACGTGCACCTGAAGAAGCCCTGGCCCAAGAGGGCGCGGGCCCGGCACATGGCGCAGGGGGATGGCGACTGGCAGAAGTGCGGCATGGAGCATATGGAAGACTGATCTGAATGCTCCGTTTAGTCAGGGACAGATCAAGAAAACAGCATAATCATACTAACATTATAAATGAGAAAGTGAGTTTGTTTGTTATTCCTTCACGGCTTGACTAATCAGCCGAACATTATGAAAATTTGTATATATATTGTCAGGGGTACAGAGTCCAACATAGGCATAGGCTAATCCCGTGATAGTATGTCATTCCAATGGGAAAATATTATTTCTATTATAGAGGGCGCTGTATGGGATGCTATCGGCCAACAGATGGCGCTATGGGTTGTTTTGTTGCCAAACGAGATCTATGTCATAAAATTAACGCGAGCGAATCCGCGGGGAAAAGCTAGTTGGATTATAATTTAGATTAGTTCCGATGTTGTTTTTATGTATAACCAGGGGGGTGTTCCTTAGTTTAGGTAAGACTGTGTGGTGCACACCCGCAAGGTTTTAATCCCTCAAGGCTACGGGTGACAAATCTACATCGAGCTATGCTGCGCTGTACTGCGCTGTGCTGTGTTTCTTAAGCTACGTTTTTTTAACAATCAACATCAAGCTGTGCTGCGCTTTGCTATGCTGGGCTGTGTTTCTTACTTCTACTTTTTTTGAACAAGTTTTGACAGCGCTTCGTGGTTGAGTTTTTCTTTTTAATAGACATTATTTTGACAGACAGTTGTATTGTGACAGTAGACCTAGCACAGCTCGACACAGCGCAGCATGGCAGAGCTCCATAAAAACCATAGCACAGTTCGGCACAGCGCGGCTCAGCTAGCGCGCCTCGCTCGAGACTGTTGCGGTTTTAAACAGAGCGTAGCCTCACACAGCGCAGCACAGCATGGTTTGTTTGTATCCTCATTAAAATATTAGACGAGCGAGTTGACCAAACATAGCACAGCGCAGTACAGCTCGATGTAGATTTGTCACCCCTCGACGCTCGCTCGGTGCGCACGCTAGACGCATCGCGCGTCACACCGTAAGGTTCAATTTCACGTGTAAACTTGACTTTTGTTTGAAAGCGATCCTTCTGTACGTAGTACTATTTATTATTTTGTGGTATAACCATGTTTTGACTGTAATCTGGGGTAACGGTGGCCACGAAGATAGGAGGACCATTTTAGAAAAAAATCGCTTGCACATCTTGTAAGCGGATCTTTTGTCAGCTCCGTCCTTTTCTTTGTTACCAAACAGGGTTTTTGTTTATTAGAGCCACATGTGTCCACTAGGATGTTGGATGTCGCAACCAAAAATCATCCTAAAGATGCTCCTGCTATCCTCGAGGCGACTGTACTGTGGTTGCTTGAGAGGTGTTTTTACAAGCTGAATGATTTCCTGGATTAATAATATGGATACTTTATTGGATTTATGATTTATTTATTAAGTGAATGGAAATGTTAATTTTATTATTATATTTTATTAATTGTTAATTTGCATGTCATGTTTTATGGCGGAACATTGAAACTATTTGAATGTAACACCTTTTTTTTTGAACTACATTTTTCTGGCAAATAAATTTCTATTCTATTCTACCTTTTATAACTATTCTTAAACGATTGTGTAAACGAGACGTCGCCTTACATCATGTATTGAGCTGTCTCCCTTACACGGCCGTTCTTGTTTTGTTTTAAGCGGTCATGGTAGGGGCCCTGTATTGTGTGGCTAATAAATAGATCACATATTGGACGGCCGATGATGAAAAGTCTTTTAAATCGGATAAGGATGGGTACGTTGACTCTGGTGACCTGTTAGCTTGTCATAAAAAAACATAGGCAGATCTTATAAGCTATTTTATGTAAGGAAAGTTAATGAAATTGAATTAAAATAATAGTTTATTTCTTAACTGTATTTACAAACTATAGATATACATTATTATAAGGTGGGTATTGGTGCTAATTCTGTTGTACATTTAACTAGACTAAACTAATTTTGACAGGACTAGAAAGAAGTGTTGCTATCCTTGTCACTAATTGTTAACCAATGAAGGACAACAACACCTTTGGTCCTGTCAAAATTAGTTCAGTCTAGTTAAATGTACAACAGAATTAGCACCATTGTAGAGCATAATATGATAAAAATAAATTAAGTTTCAGTAAAAGTATAATTTGTTTTATTCTTATTTCACTATAGAAATTTCCTGTGAAGGCCTACAGTCGGCCAATGGAAGAGATGAGCAGGGCCTTAATTAAGATAATTTCTAAATATTGCGTGAAGGGACTCGATTTTTTTATATAACAATAGCATTTTTATTATGCTATGTAATTACGTTTCATAAGGATGCTTACATTATTAGCATAATAATCCTTTGTTCTTAGTTATCTACACAGGGGCCCGATTCTACTAACACAAATGCACCAATGGACTCTCAATGGTGTCTCAAATGAATGCCGATAGTGTATCAGTGGAATAGTTTTTGACATTTGTTATGGACTTAAACAATAAGTTAAACATTATGTTATTGTTTAAGTCCATAACAAATGTCAAAAACTATTCCACTGATACACTATCGGCATTCTTTTGAAACACGATTGAGACAACATTGAGAGTCCATTGGTGCATTTGTGTTAGTAGAATCGGGCCCCTGGTCATCTGTTTCTTGGTTAAGAGCGCGCATTCCGTCCATTAGCGCCGCCATTTGAACAAAAAAACGGCCGTTTTTGGTTTTCATTATGCGTTATTTATCGAACCAGCAACATTTGAAATGTTAACAAAGCGATATAATTATACTTCATCGTCTATTCTAATGCGTAATAGAACATTATTTTACGTTTACCAGTCACTCGTTCAAATGGCGGCGCTAGTGGACGGAATGCGCGCTCTTAACTGTTTGGTAAGTTAGTTCCACCTTACATCGTATCGTAGCCAAATAGCATTGGTCTCGGCCATGTTGTGTTCCTACGGTGAGTAAGGTCTCCAGAGCTCCACTTGGGGGGGGTTGGGAGGGTTGGCAACGCGTGAGTGATACCCCCGGTATTGCTTACGTCTATAGGCTACAGTGACGACTTACCATCAAGCCGATCGTATGCTTGTTTGCCACCTGTGTGGTATAAAAAAAAAAAAAAAAAAATTACACTACAAGGTATTCAGATAGTCAAGTCTTAAGGCCTCTGCATACGCAACGGGATAATACCTCGGACAGGACGGGGACGTGACTTTTTGTTCGAAACGGCCACGTCCCCGTCCCGTCCGTGTATCCGCGACATATGCATATTCACATACATTTTGAATGGTACTATATTTAACTTCTCGTCCCGTCCGGGAAAAAACACGTTACGTAAACAGCGACCTTTACTAAGATTTAGCATAGTCAAAGCCCGGACACTCCATACAACGCGCGTGAAATAATTACCATTTCTACTACATAGGCCAATGTCGTCTGTACACACGCACACGTATGCGCACACGTATACGCATTCGTTCACTGAGCGCACAGCTTTGCGACTGCCTCCGCCTCGACATGCTTGGGGTTAGGTAACGTGACAGATGCGGGGCGGAGAGTGGCCATTCTACCGAGGGTATTACTTACTCTATGGCATAGTGTAATAAGAGTTACCAAAAGTTAGCCTGTCTATCATTACCATTTTAAAAGAGCAAGTGCTAAGTTTCTTGCTGGTTCTCCTTAGCACAAATCTGTCGTCTGAATTGGTGGTAGGGAAAAATGTGACGATTCGAAAGTGCTTGTAATATGCCTCTATTTGAATAAAAATGATTTGATTTGATCTAAACGGACCGAATGGGTTCGGCCATGCTTGCTTGCTTGCTCTTACTAAGACAGGCTGAATACCTGTAGTAATAAGCCCTTTAGTGAGCGTTTGGAAGTGTATCTATAGTGTTTTTTATAATATTACTAGTGAAACCCGTGCAACTTCGTTTGCGTGCATTTATTTATGCACAGTAGCGCCATCTATATCAGAATTTTGATGTTATCATAAGGGAATCGTGTATTTTTTCGGGATAAAAAGTACCATAAGTTAATCCAAGGTATCAGCTACCTGCATACCAAAAATCATAAATATTGGCCCAGCTATTTGAACGTGAAGAAGTAACAAACATAAACATAACCGCCTTTATAATATTATAGGATAATAATAAATACTCCTTGTACAATGGGCGGCCTTATCGCTAGGCAATTTCTTCCAGGCAACCAGTAAGAAAAATACAATGATAAAGAAAAGTTAGGTGGCGCAGCAGTACTTAAAATTAATAGGTATGCAAAACAAATTATTTGAATACATAATATACACTAAGGTAAAGGTAGACATACGGCAAATAAAAAAAAAATGTGAGTTCCAAGCTGTAGTTTCTCTCCCGGGACGTCAATAAGCTTCATTGCTTATTGTCAATCTGAGGTCGCCGTTGTTGATCCTGGCTACACAGGAGACACGTCGGTGAGAATGTGTGGTGGGTTTGTCCGATACGGCTTCCTGATGGTAAGCAGTCCCCGCAGCCTATAGACGTTTGCAATAATCAGTGTTACCAACTATAAATGTTGTTGAATGATCACTGTAGAACAGTATTGTTTTTCATTTCCAATTGATCAGCATATCTTTGCCATCATCAATTTTTCACTTTCATTAACATCTATAGATTACAATTGGTTCGGGTTGATGTTAAAAGTAATATTTGATTCATGTTGTTGGTCGATCACTGTAATACAATGGTTTGTCGTTCATTGCCATTTTATCAGCACACCCCTGCCATAGCGGTTCGATTTCCATATCATCTTGTTGGGGACCCTAGAAAAATAAAAAAAATACACTCTTATTGTTACAAACCGAACTCTTTATAAATATTTTTAGTGCTACAATGGTCTTTATGAACGTGGCCGAAATTGGAACTACAACTCCCGTTCATATTGTATGTCACTTTTCGACAGTTCGCTTTTGACAAAATGTATGGCATCTCATCGTCATCAATATATCGCACTAGAGCGGCGCGACACTACGGTGCTTTCCAGCGTCTGCCTTCTGCTTCTAGCTTTACTGTGGCATATTTTCATACATTTTGTCAATGGCGAACTGTCAAAAAGTGACATACAATATGAACGGGAGTTGTAGTTCCGATTTCGGCCACGTTCATAAAGACCTTTGTAGCACTATAACCTTGTAAATCTGTAAATACTTTTTGTCTATGTTTCATACGTCTTTTTTACATTGTCATTCTCCTTCTCATTTTTTTGCACGCGTTGCATTTTTTGCATCACTCTCAAATGTAAGTTTTTCACCATTCTTTACTCTTTCCTTCCCTCAGTGCTCACCATCCTTAATAATTATTACAGTGAAGATCATCCACAGTTTTACTAAAAGTTGTTTTGTCTCTACAGTCTACACTAACTGACATTACTTCATTTAATTTTCACAGCAACTGTAATGGGGCAACTGTATCGGGGGGAGTTAAGGTCGCTGTATGCATAACGTGTTTTTTCCCGGACGGCACGGGAAGTTAAATATAGCTCCATACAAAATGTATGTGAATATGCATATGTCGTGGATACACGGACGGGACGGGAACGTGGCCGTGTCGAACACAAAGTCACGTCCCCGTCCCGTCCGAGGTATTATCCCGTTGCGTATACAGAGACCTTAAGTACCTGCCAGAGAACCGGTTACGGCCGTTTTGTCATTTTCAACACAAAAAAACCTTTCACTCCTTACAAAGTGTCTTTTAGCCGCCATCGAAACTTCTGGTTCGTAACTAGTTGAGGAGGAAAAGTGGTGTGTGGTTGGCTTGTCCCAATCGCCCCGCTTAGGTTACAACGTTCAAGTTTGAAGCGCATAGTCTGCGCGTTTAAAATACGTCATGTGCCATCACTCTTACACTTACCGATCTCCCATCCGTCCGTCTCTTTCCCCTAGTTCTTTTGGGCCACGGCTTCTTCAGATGCACGAATGCCACATGGTTCTTCTTTTCGCCTGACGTTTTGAAGCATTTTCCACACATCTCACATTTGAAGGGCTTCAGGCCCGTGTGAGTCTGTAATATGATCATACTAATATTATAAATGAGAAAATGAGTTTGTTTGTTATTCCTTCACGGCTTGACTAAGCAGCCGATCATTATGAAAATTTGTATATATATTGTCAGAGGTACGGAGCCCAACATAGGCTACTTTTTATCCCTTGAAAGTCATTCCAATAGGAAAATATTTTTTCTACTATAGAGGGCGCTGTATGGGATGGGCCATCGGCCAACAGATGGCGCCACAAGTCGCTCTATGGGTTGTTTTGCTATGACATAAAGCGACCTCCTGCGTGGCGGTCTAGCGTGGTAACCATTACGCCACGGAGGTCGTCAAAACATTACTTCAAATTATACTTACGAACATGTGTCTCTGCATATTCCCTGTAGTACTAAACATCTTTCCGCAAACTGGACACGCGTGTCTTATCCTCGACGTGCCGTGGACTTTTCTGTGGAAAAAATTAAAATATTAATAATTTCTGTATTTTTTTAAATGTTAACAATAATTTATTGACGACCTCCATGACGCAATGGCTACCATGCCTGCCCGCCATCCAGGAGGTCCCGGGTTCGAATCCCGGTCGGGTCATGATGAAAAACGAACTTTTTCTGATTGGCCTCGGGTCTTGGATGTTTATCTATATTTGTTATAAAATATAATATCGTTGAGTTAGTATCCCATAACACAAATTTCGAACTTACTTTGGGGCTAGCTCAATCTGTATGAATTGTCCCGATATATTTATTTATTTATTTATTTCAGATAATTACAACCATTTATGTTAGTAACAATTGGTGCTAATTCTGCTGTACATTTGACTAGACTATACTAATTTTGACAGGACTAGAAGTGTTGCTATCCTTGTCACTAATTGTAACACCTACAGGTTTGTACGGAACCCTCTGTGCGCGCGTCCGACTCGCACTTGACCGGTTTTTTCATTCCTTAGTAGATGGACAACGCATCCAAGATCTCGTATTCATGGATGTCCATGGACATCAGTGATTGCTTACCATCAGGTTACCCGCTGGCCTTTTTGTTGTCCTCTGTCATAAAAGAAAACTAAATGGACATAATTTGTGCTATGGCAAACAACAATTCATAGGAAGGTGTTTATGTTTGTTATGGGATCTTATTATAATCATAGTGTGTAACTACCTTTACTGGCAGACGTGCTAGGTTGACGGAAATAATATCGCTTAGTCAGCATAGCACGTTCTATGATTTAACAGATAAAATATTCTTTGTTATTTAGTTTTATAAATACTATTGTAAGTTGTTAATCATTGTCAGATTGTATTAGTAAATCATAATATGAAACAAAATACTGGTTTAACTGAATATTCCCACTATAGTGACATATACCGCCACATTTGTTACTTCTTCACGCTCAAATGGCCGAGACAATTTTTATGATATCCTTACTAATATTATAAATGAAAAAGTGAGTTTGTTTGTATTGATCAGGCTCCGAAACTACTGGACCAATTTCAAAAAATCTTTCACAAGTAGAAAGCTACATTATCAGGTAGTGACATAGGCTATAGCTTTTCCCGAAATTCAATGAGGTTCCCACGGGAACGGGTCCGGAACTTCACGCGGACGAAGTCGCGGGAAAAAAAGCTAGTTTGTAATAAATAAATAACTCTATTTGCAAAAAATTGTAACAATAATACAAGTGTCCCTGACCTTTGACGACCTCCGTGGCGTAATGGTTATCACGCCAGACCGCCACCCAGGAGGTCCCGGCTTCGATCCCCGGTCGGGTCATGATGAAAAACACACTTTTTCTGATTGGCCTCGGGTCTTGGATGTTTATCTATATATGCATTTGTTATAAAATATAATATCGTTAAGTTAGTATCCCATAACACAAGTTTCGAACTTACTTCGGGGCTAGCTCAATCTGTATGAATTGTCCCTATATATATATTTTTTTTTTTTTTTTTTCTGAGGTAGATTTAATAAAATGTGTTTCAGAGATCAGTATCCTCTTACATTCCCAGCTCTTACATTATTGTTGCAAATTGCAATGCATTTGGTATGTATGTAGCTGATACCTTAGATTAACCTATTGAAAAAATGCTTTTAAACACTAAACGAATTTTTGGAAAGTCATAAAACGTAACAGATGTACAGGGGTTGACATCATAGCGGTGCATACTATCAGTGTACTGTCCAGCAAAATTTAAGTACCAATTATTTATTTTTCACTGATTATTATTATTTTTAAATGTAATTCTAATCAATTTTATAATTATTATTATTGGTGATTAGCCTATTGTATAAAATTATTGTTATTTTTAATGAAAATTTCCAATACGATGTGAATTGTTAAGGAATAAAAAAAATAAAAACACGGTACTTTTTTTATCCCGAAAAAACCGTAAACGCGATTCCCGTAGGATTTGCTCAAAGGTCTGATAGTCATGGCGCTTTGTAAAGTAGATGGCGCTACTGTGCATAACACGCAAAAGAAGTTGCGCGGGTTTCGCTAGTATAAGATATTCTTACCTATGAGTGATCAGCCTGTATTTCCTCTGGAAGCATTTGTCACATTGTGGACACTTGAATTGTTTGGAATCTGTATGCGTGAAGCTGTGATCCCGTAGTAATGCCAGACTCTGAAATGTTAAGTTTTTTTATACACACCATAGACAAACAAATAAATGGGCTGATGGAAATTGGTAACTGATTTATAAATTCAATTTTTTTTAGTTTGTTTATAAATTACAGCTTAATCTTGCTATAAACTATCATTTCGGAAACAAAAGTAATATGACCACTGGCAAAAGAAATGGCGAAATAAAATCAGTTACGGCCTTTTTTACATCATACTTCATACTAATATCATACTAATATTATAAATGAGAAAGTGAGTGTGTTTGTTTGTTATTCCTTCACGGCTTGACTAAGCAGCCGATCGTTATTAAAATTTGCATACATATTGTTAGGGGTACAGAGCCCAACATAGGCTACTTTTTATCCCGTGAAAGTATGATATTCCAATGGGAAAATATTTTTTCTACTATAGAGGGCGCTGTATCGGACAACAGATGGCGCCACAAGTCGCGCCGTAGGTTTTGTTGTCAAACGAGATCTATGTCATAATATTAACGCGAGCGAAGCCGCTGGGAAAAGCTAGTAGAATAATAATTTGTTCCTAAAATCTAGCAAAATACCTGAAACATTCGACCGCATACTTCACACATGCATTTCGTCGGCATAGACGGGTAGTTGGTACGATTCTTTTCGGGATGTGTACGGCGGAAGTGACGGAAGTAGGCGCGCGAATCCGGAAGTTGCATGTCGCACTGTAAAAAAAGATAAATAAAATAAAGATAACAGAATAATATTATTTTACAGGCTTCACCGTTGAGAAGTTAATATCCCCGGGCGACATAGGCAATTTTTTTTAAAATGGGTTCTTCAGACGAATCACACATGGGTTCTTCAGACGATAAATATATAGGGTGTTCTGAAATTATATGTTGCATAATGAAGTGGGACATAGTATCCGTTCCATAGATTTTATTTATCCAGCAATTATCAATTTTTAAGCTCATACAATTTTCCATACACACAAAAATAATATTCATGTTCTGCCTTTGTAACAAACCCGGGGTGCCGCGTGGGGGCACCGCGTTCATTCATTATAACAGCTGTTACTACGCGAGCTATACGCCCCGTCCTTGTCTGTGTCGGCGTCGAGGGCGGCCGGCGGGCGGCGGCGGCGGCGGCGTTCCCGCGCCTGATACCCCGCACCGCCGCCCGCGCCCGCGCACCCGCGATGGCGTATATCAAACACGGTCACTGACCTCTGCCAATCCGTAGTGAAAGGGCGTGGCAGAGTAAGCTCTTATTCTATTGAAGAAAAACCCATATCCATGCAGTGGGATGATGGTTGATTTGATAGATGATTTTACAACTGCGTAGGTACGTAGCCTGTATTTGATGGTCGCCGTCACCACGGTCGGGTCGCGTTACTCTTTGATCAGACTCGACAAAGAAATGCATAGATTTTTATTTTATTCATTCAGACATACCAATAAACAGTGTACGTACACATCACAATTACGTACATTAAATTAATGATACAGTATTATTCTCACGTGTACACCAATTACAGGTATTACAAATGTCACTATTACATTATCAAAACAATCTCTTATTGTGAGTTGCACGAACACATTTTAAAGTAATAATGGCACCTTAAAACAGGGCTCCCAACGTCTAACTAAAAGAGAGAAAGAGGCCCGTTCTTCACCTCTATTTTACCTAGTTACATTGTAGTGACATTGATGTAACTAGTTGGACATAAACACTGCTTGCCTCGTAGTGCAGGTACTGATTTGTGTATCGAAATAGCATTATTAAAAGCTTTTATTTAACTTGTATTTTAACCGAACCGAATCACGCGATTGACTGGTCTAAATAGGTAACACTTACTTAGTAATAAGGTCGCGGGCGGGACGAGGGCGGTGGCGGCGTGGTCAAACTCAACTCAAACGAGCGGCACCTTTGACCGCGGCGACAACGATTTTTCGCAAAAAATATTATTTCATTATTTTTGCTTTTTTCTCTCGTTCTTACTTACGTCAGACAGAGTAAACGGTTGTGTTGTGTTGTGTTGTGGTCATTTATCATCTTGCCGTACGTAAACAAATGAATGATGAGTGTTTGAACATAGTGTCAATGTTGTGTACAGAGAGTATTCTTGGAGCGGCATTGGGTCACTGGAGACGCGGAGAACTCCCGCTTTCGAATACCTACAGTTGGATTTAGGATTTGCTGGATTTCTTTGAGAGAATGCGAGCACTGAGGATGGAGTGATAAAGGCTTTGCGTGACGAGTGTAGTCGATGGACTGATGGGCGCTCTTGACTTGACAGCAGTGGTCATAGTGAGTGCAGTGAGTGCTTGTTGGCACGTTAAGTCGGCGTGTTCGGTGAAGAACAACGGAGGAAGATACTTTTTTTGTAAGTAACCTTGACATTTTATGCCTAGGTACCATTTTGTAAATGTATTTAATGAACTTTTAAACGCCAAATTACTGTACGATAGTTATTTGAAATCTAGTAGGTACTTATCTATCTACTAATACTATCAGCTGTGAACATTTCGATTTATTTTTTGTTAAATTTAGCTTGATTGATAGTAATTAGTAGGTAAAGGTAAGTAAATGCATATGATAGGTAAGTCGCTTCCCCGCTTCATTCATAACTTTACATTTTATTGAATGAAAGACAGAGATCGAATGAGTGACAGAGAAAGATAGATGTGGCTATGCCGTAAAGATGCATCTACATATGACGCTGTTTGTCGGCGGAAATCCGCCCGTTTTTAGCCTGTTTTAATGCCAGATTTAGTACCTGCAGCCATGTTTTCTACCACTTAAAGTTAAATTTACAAGCGAAGCGAACTTTTGTCTGTATTCAAAAGCCACGCGAGCCTAATAATGCTAAACAGTACAACGGTTCTCGCGCGGTTTTTGAATTACGGCTAAGACGCGGCGTGCTCCGGTCATAATGTGAATGCCGCTTAAAAGTTATGTTCTTTAGAGGCAGAACACGAATATTATTTTTGTGTGTATGGAAAATTGTATGAGCTTAAAAATTGATAATTGCTGGATAAATAAAATCTATGAAACGGATACTATGTTCCACTTCATTATGCAACATATAATTTCAGAACACCCTATATATCATTTTTTTTTTTTTTTTTTACATAAATACATAGAAATCCAGACCAAGTCAAACAGACATGTTCATGCACACGAATGTTTGCGCAGGATTCGAACCCGCGGCCCTCGGGATAAAGTGAGTCATTGCTACCCACTCGACCACCACCCTGTCAAACTAAATCCCGCTAACATTAATTACCTGTTCGCAATCTATAGGCCCGGTTGGTTTTCCAGTAGTGTTCTTGTCCGCTTTACGTTTCGATTCCTTTGGTTTGGCGATCTTGGGTTCCTTCGATCGGCGAGACGTAGTTTTCCTGTCAACGAACATAAATATCATACTAATATTATAAATGAGAAAGTGAGTTTGTTTGTTATTCCTTCACGGCTTGACTAAGCAGCCGATCATTATGAAAATTTGTATACATATTGTCAGGTCAGTCCAACAAAGGCTAATAAATAATTCAGCGCCATCTATAGTAGAAAAGATTTTTTCTACTATAGATGGCGCTGCAATTCGCAATTGCCGGCCAACAGATGGCGCCACAAGTCGCGCTATACGAGATCTTTGTCATAAAATTAACCGCGAGCGCCGCGTGGAAAATCTAGTAATATGAAATGAAATCGTTTATTTTAGAAATTAGACCTTCACAGGCACTTTTTCTTGTCATTTACAACTTGTATATTTATGTACAAAGAAAATAAACTACGTTATATACTACCACCATTTCGGACACAAGCAAAATGGCCACCGGTAATAGAAATAAATAAATCGTACACAATTTACACAGCGCCATTTGGTCCCAAAGCAAGCTAGGCTTTACCGGCTTCTGTTCTAGGTACCAAACAACAGATATACAGAGTAACTTTTAAGGGTTGCCATTTTTTAAAAAAAGCTCTAAGTATAGAACAATATAAAAATATGACTTTATCGTAATTATATTTATTCGTAGTATTTTTTGAAAAACATTAACTTGAAAACATTTAAGCTTCCAATAAAGCCGAAAAGCCCGGCTTGCCCTACTAAAATACTATTTACGCCAATCGATTAAGCTCCTGATTTCTAGTCCCTCCTCCACCCAAAAATGGCCACCCCTTGTAAAGTCACCCTGTATTATTTAAATACAGGGTGAAAAAAGGGTCCTCAATACGGCTGATTTTTAGGGATGAAAACACAATAAAATGTTTGTTATTAAATTACTCTGAAACTATTAAACTTACAGTTGATCATTGTGTTTAGCCGATAACTTAAGATGTCTCTTCAGTGCTTCTTCAGATATGAATCTAACATTGCATTTGTCACAGCGGGGACCGTCGGGTGGGACCTGAAATTATAAAAAAGTCCAAATAATATACAGGAAATACTTTTGCTCGTCCGATTTTGTTTTGCGGAACTAAGACTTCCTTGCAGAGCCGCAATATTGTAGTCTTTAATCTATAGTAATACCAAGAAAGATGGTGGAATTTGTCAATGGGTTCGTCATTTATACTAAGGCTATATTTGGTTTGCCTTACATTGTTACGTTGTGAATTATATTCACACGTAATTTTATAATTAAAACGTTTAAATATTAACATTTTACCGGCGGGTGGATCAGAACGTAATCCAATAATGTCCGAATCCGTTTAAAATGACCATATAAGGTCACATAGCTTGGGTAAGCGACAATGCCTTATATGGCCAGCTAGTTGGTGGACCTTATTTCTTAGTATTAAGGCTCATATTCGTTTGGTAGATTATCGTCCGTTGATTGGGTGTCCGGCTTATTGTGGTTAGCTATCTCTCTCTACCCTACCTTGCTACGCTGTTGGCTACCGCCTACAACGTAACAACATTAGGCACACTAAATTTAATACATTTGGTTTTTTGGAATTCAAGGTTTATTAGTCGAAAATCAGTGAAACACTTGTGAAAGGCCATTTTTACATCGTCAGATACATTGTTATGTCGGTCTGCTTTGAAAATCAAAGAAGTGACGCTAGCAAACATTACTATTTCACATAGGTCCTTAGCAAAGCAAGGCATATAATTTATGTATATCAGGCATTATCAGGAATAACAATGGGCCCAATATCGAACCCTGGGGCACTCCCATATGCAGAGGCACACCGAAAGAGTTAGTGCCGTTAATGTTATTTTTTGTATTCTATCTGTTAGATAATTCTATCTATAATACGTAACGAATCTTCTGAAGCACCAGTTTTTAATTTTACTTATAGTATTTGTTGATCGACACAATCAAATGCTTTTGATACATCACAAAATACACTATTGCATTTTGTTTATTCTCCCAAGCATCAAATATATGTTTGGTAAGTTCAACTTCTATAATACTAGCATAGATGTGTTTTCAGAAGTAAGTATATTTGGACAGTCTGCCTTACTGCCAACTCACCGCTCTGTCGTCAAAGCGGTGCTTGAAGTTCCTGTGCAGCTGCAGCAGCTTTTCGCTGACTAAGGAGTGACCGTGGGTTTGTTCGGCGAGTGATACCTTCGGAAGCCCATCTATCTATCTATGGCAGTATGGCCACTCACCGCTCTGTCGTCGAAGCGGTGCTTGAAGTTCCTGTGCAGCTGCAGCCCCTTTTCGCTGACGAAGGAGTGTCCGCATAGTTGGCACACGATGTCCGTCGGGTGCTTGATACGCAAATGACTCATGTACGTCGTTATTTTACTGGGAAACACATATATTTTTTTAGAATCTTATCTAATAATAAAATAAATAGAATGTTTGAAAGAAAAAATTATCTTTCAAACATAAAAAAAAATAAAGATATACTTTGACCATAGATTTATTATATACTAACGTAAGATTGGCAATGCAAAAGCATACACGTTGGTTAGAGCGAGATAGATAGGCGAGACCATTTTCCTATACACGCAATCGGACTGTATCGGCCTGACGTCAGTCGTATTAAAAACAAATCCTACTTATTTTAATAAAATTTATGGTTTTTAAGTGTAGTTTTGGTGTTAATAAGACGTGATTAAATATGGTTACCTGTGTAGTGCCTGGATGTAACTCAAACAAAAAGCAAAATCCACAAAATTATATATCTTGCTTGCACACATGTACATTCCACGCACACTAGTGTATTTTGTTATTGGTCTCGCCTTAATCAAACAAAGCGATCTATAGGTACGCTAGTATATACTAAATCCATGACTTTGACGAATCATCAATCGACGAAAACAAACATACCTACATATTCATGCACACTCATGTTTGTCTCGACTTCGAAAGTGATGTTATGATAAAGTAGCCATTTCTAAAAGTAGTGACAAATAATGTACACGAAATGAAACAATAAAGATTAGGCCTATCACACCCCGGACCCGGACACTCCATACAAACGTCTCGTTATAATCACCTACTACTATTACATGAACAGAAGAACGTCTGCACACACTGCGCGCATGTGTGCGTGCAACGCGTGACCACCGTGCCTTTCAAGTTTCAAGTACCCCACTCGTTGTGGGCGAATGCTGCGGGAGTGGCCATTCTGTACGTTAGTACTATTATGACTTCTGTGTCTATGACTAAAATTGAACATTAACAAAGTGAACTCTGGCAAACAACAAAATTGTACTCACGAGAATACTTCAGAACAAAATGAACACACGTATGTAGTACCATTGTGGTATTTCTCATGTAACTGGGCGGCATTTCTGTAAAAAAAACATGATACGTCAGTCACAAAATATTTTATATGTCTTTTCTTATGCCACAAAGTTGGCAAACAAGCATACGGCCTGATGGTAAGCATCACCGTAGCCTATAGACGCTTGCAATACCGGGGGTATAACAAGTGGAGCTCTGGAGACCTTACTCACCGTAGGAACACAACATGGCCGAGACCAATGCTATTTGGCTACGATCTTCTGTAAGATGGAGGTCCTTCCCCAGACGGGCTGCTCCGATTTGAGCGGATAATCCGATGTGCCCTACCTCTCTTATATATATATATAGATCTGTATAGATGGTGAACAAATTATCATATGTTTTTACCTTCTAGTAGTCACAAAACTGCACTTCTTACATATAAACTTATATAAATGCGCCTGCCTTGAATGGTTGAGAAGCGAATGTTGAGTTTTGTAATGTATATGACATGTACTGCATATGAACGCTCCAGATTGCTGAAAAACAGAATAACTTTAATATAAATATTTTTATTACATCTCGTTTGACAACAAAACAACCCATAGCGCGACTTGTGGCGCCATCTGTTGGCCGATAGCCCATCCCATACAGCGCCCAAGTAGAAGAAATATTTTCCCATTGGAACGACATAATTTCACGGGATAAAAAGTATGTAGTATTAGCCTATATTGGGCTCTGTACCCCTGACAATTTGTATAGAAATTTTCATAATGATCGCCTGATTAGTCAAGCCGTGAATGAATAACAAAACTCACTTTCTCATTTATAATATTATACTAGCTAACCCGGCGAACTTTGTTCCGCCTTAGAGGCACTACCCTAACCATACCCCCACCCTACCCTGGTCGTTCTCCTGGTTCTAAGCTACCTCTCCACCAATTTTCAGTCAAATCGCTTCAGTCGTTCTTGAGTTATAAACACTAACACGACTTTCTTTTATATATATAGTTAGTATGATGACAGAAATAAATAAATACATAGGGACAACTCATACAGATTGAGCTAGCCCCAAAGTAAGTTCGAGACTTGTGTTATGGGATACTAACTCAACGATATTATATTTTATAACAAATACATATATAGATAAACATCCAAGACCCGAGGCCAATCAGAAAAAGTTAGTTTTTCATCATGACCCGACCGGGGATCGAACCCGGGACCTGGGTGGCGGTCTGGCGTGGTAACCATTACGCCACGGAGGTCGTCACAAATAATGTCAAATAAACAATTAATGTCGAGTTAGTGGTGGGAATGCCGTAGTGACACAAAGAGGCAGCAGCTAAGTGCTTTATTTGCCACAAACTTATCTGTGCTGATGGCGGGAGCGCAAGAATCGCAGCTATTGAAGGTAATTATCAAAGTATTCAAGGCGTATTCATTAGCTTTAGTATTGGCCACCGGCACAGATAAGTTTGTGGGACTGTATACATTTACCTCTGTATGTCTCGTCATATGTAGCTTAAAAGCCTCCTCATCCAAGAACCCTTTGTAGCAGACCGTGCACTTGTACTGGGAGTTCTTATAATTACTCGTCTCCTTTCTCTTCTCGATGTCCACCTCCTGCTCTTCAACGCTCAGTTCTTTTATATCAAATATCTCTGAATTAACAACTTCGTGCACCGGTTTCTTTCTTCTGTCTATCTTCTCTGCTTTATCTTCTACTTTCTCAATTTGACTCTTCTTCGATCTCAATCTCTTTACAACACTTTGTTTAAGTTTTGAATTATTTATCTTTTTCCTCTTATGTTTTGTTTTGATTTCTACTTTATATTCGGAGTCTGTGGAAGCGTATTCGATAATCAAATCATTTTTTATTTTTGTATTTTTGTCATCTGTAGAATCTACATCATTGTTTTTATTGTATTTGTTATCATTTGATTCTGCTTGCTTGTTTGAAGTATTTTTAACATTTTTAGATTTATTTCTTGTATTTTCATTATTAATACCTTCATCTGAAGAATTTTTAATCGTTAATAATTCGTTTGAAGTATGTTTATGTCTTTTTCTATATCTTGAAAGTCTTTCAATATTATTTGTATGTTTTACTTTCTTTGATTTTGTTCTAAATTCGTCTTTAACACTTTCGTTGGAAGAATCATATTCATTATCGGAAATTTTAGTTTTATTTATGTGTTCATTAGATGAATATTTTTTTATATCACACAACAATATGTCGTCAACATCATCGAAATTATAGTCTATCTCGTTTTTTATACTGTCTCTTTCATCGTCAATTTCACTCTTAGATGTTTCGTGTACATGTAAATCATTGTGATTGGGTTCATAGTGTTTGCATGATAGTTTTGATATTAGTTTATTTGCGTTTCTATCTATCGTTTTTATTAATTCTGTTGTTAGCTGAAACGAGAAATTGGTTAAAAATATTTACAAGTTAATTATTACAGATTCTATGTTTGAAGTCATTGTAATGTTTACAGGGCGGAGCACACCGCATGCAGCGAACACCAAACGCACGATGCTGTACAGCGCTGCGCAGCTACGCGTCGTGCGTTTGGTGTGCCCTTTCTCATAATATTGCATAGATTAGAACGCTATAAGCTGCAACTGCGCTGCGCTGCGCTGCGTGCGGTGTGCTCAGCCTTTACAACGTAAATATATTGTAAGAATTGATTATTCTAGCTGATAGCCGTGGTTTTAGCACCAAAATCCCAACGTTCCGGAATGATTTATTGGACAATTTTTTTTTATACCACACATGTGGCAAACAAGCATACGCTCGGCCTGATGGTAAGCCGTCACGGTAGCCTATAGACGCTTGTAATACCGGGGGTATCACTCACCTACCTACCTTAGCTTAGTTACCTACCTAGCAGGTACCGCGAGCGAAACTACCTGTGTACTAAATTTTAAACAAATCTGTCCAGCCGTTTTGCGTCAAGGAATGATCCATACATATACACTTTCGCATTTATAAATTACTAGCGAAACCCGCGCAACTTCGTTTGCTTGTATCCCGCTTTCCCGTGGGAATTTTTAAATTTTTCTCTCCGTAAGAACCATCCTCGTACTTCAAGGTATATTCTAAAAAAAAAATCAGCCAAATCGGTCAAGCCGTTTTCATGTTATGTCGTGACAACGGAAAACGGGTTTCATTTTTATATAAATAAGATTAAGGGTTCTGTCTTGCATGCCATTCACGTCGAAAGTGCTAAATAGGATAAAAATATTGACGAGCAAAAGCGTTTTCCGTAAATCTACTTGCAAAATTTTTTTTTTTTTTTCTGTATTTGCCAATTTAACAATAGAGCTATTCTTATTGTACAGGCGCGGGACATATACAAGCGGCGTTTGTTTGTTATATTATATGAAACACGAATGAGCGGGTGCCTCGCCCGCGCCTCACCTGCACCCGCCCGCGCCCAACGCCGCTTGTGTTTCTTATGAATTTGAAAGTTTTTATTTGATTTTATATGTACAGATTTATTTAATATTCTTTGCCCTGTCTGAATTTTAAAAGTTTTTCACTGTTACCGTTCTTGTTAGCTATTTTTATACTTACATAACTAGTGGAGTTCAGTAAATCCATCATCAGGGCTTGACTCCGGGCAGCTTTGTCTCGGAGCTGGTTACACATCTTTAATCCGTTGTTGCACTCCCAACACACCTTTCGAGGGAACTGCTTGTCTTCCTGAAACTAAAACATCATGTGGCTCTTACAGGACATCGGCGTAAAGTAGCATTTTTTTAAAAATATTTATTTGTATTTTTATAAAAATTATTTATTTGGAACTAATAATAAAAATCAATCAAAACAACAATAACGATGACACATGCATAAGTATGAAAACTGTGTTGCACATGTCAAAATACATAAAAGGAGTGACAATTGGTGATTTACTGCGGTTTTCTGCGAGAGGGTGACACTGGTACTTCCTGAGTCATAAACACTATTAACTTACAATACGTTACCTCTCCCGCAGCGCCACACCCCACCGCACTTCAAGGCAGATCTCGGTACTAAGCGGCGGGAAGCGGGAGGCGGGAGGTAACGGCAAACTTGAGGCGGACGGGTAATACTTAAGGGCCCCGGAGACGGTCAAACGGTTTGATTCAAACACGTAGATTTTGGTTTGAGTCAAACCAATTTTATCGTTTACGCTTTACGCCGTTGGTATGACTGGTTTGATCAAACGTAACGTGTTTGAAGCGCGTTTGATCGTGTTCGCGACGTGTTTGATCAAACCTCATCAGTCTTGTGCTGAATTTCGAAGCGATACGTTCTGTGTGGTTTCCAAAATGACTTTTTATTTAAGCAAGACATTAATACAACAAACGCGAGAAAGTCTTAATCCATAGTCGACGACATTTTTTGAAATCACCTCCACCACGGACTTTCTTGTTTGAACTTTGATTCTATACTGCGCGCTTCTGTTTGATGCGAATGCGATAACAAACGGTTTGGTCAAACACGTGAGGTTTGAATCAAACCGTTTGACCGTCTCCGGGGCCCTTTACTATTCATAAAAAATTTGTTACTCAAAAAATTGTACAATTCCAAGACGGACCACGTACTAGGGATGGCGATCTGAAATCGATTAATCGAAGAATCGATTTTTGGAGCCAACAAGATCGATTTTTTAAATCGATATGTAGTACTGAATCGATTCGGTGAATCGATATTTCACCCTTGAAAATCGACATTCGATTTTTTTTGGTATAAACCATAAAACTATTTACAATTAATTGAATGTATCCGTATTATAAGAGTGCTGCCGGTTAAAGAATAATAAATGTCTTATTCTATACATTATCTGTTAGTTTGACATGGTAATGAAAATATTTTTTATTATCGAATTACCTGATTTTACTGATAAGAGATCGTTAAATTATAAATGTACCTTGTTTTTAATAAAATATTACATTATAAACGAAAACTTGAAAAAAAGATCGATTTTTCGGAAATCGATCTTATAGACCTCGATTTTTTTGTGAATCGATTCATTAGGTCACGATTCGAATCGATTTAAAAATCGATCTTTTTCGAAAAGAATCGCCATCCCTACCACGTACGCTGCAGACTGCATAGTTTTCTATGTATATTATCTCTATGAAAGTCACAGCCGCCGATCGCAGAGTTGCCTGCGGTTGCGGTCTGCGGTCGTCTTGACCTTAATGTTTTAGTGTAACAAATTCCTTGTACAGAGTAACGTTTTACCTGAGAACCTATAATATGTTCATACAGCTGACTGAGTTTCTCATTCATATCAAACAACTTGATGTCACACGCCAAGCAAATTTTGCAGGCCTGAATAAAAAAGAAAAGAAAATCATCATCTCAGCCATAAAAAGTCCACTGCTGGATATAGGCCGGTTAAGAGAGGTAGGGCACAGCGGATAATCCGCTCAAATCGGAGCAACCCGTCTGGGGAAGGACCTCCACCTTACAGAAGACGTGCTGGAAGCGGCCTGCATCCAGCGGCTTCCTGCGACTTTCTTTAGGTCGTCTGACCACGTTGTAAGTGGGCGTCCTACGCTGCGCTTTCCGATACCCGGTCGCCATTCCTGAACCCTCTTGCCCCATTTGCTCAAATAATGTTATAAATAACATTTAAAAAAATATATAATTATAGACTAAGCTAGTTTCAAACTATGCAAAATTCTTGCTATGGGTTTACTAGGATTTAGGATTGCTGATCAATCAAGCTATTTTGCATAAGTACTAGATTGCTGCTAAATTCTTACCCAATGGGGAAACTACACTATCAATGGGTGAAAGAATTTTTCAAATTGGTCCAACGGTTTCAAAGCCTTTTGTCAAAGTCAAAGTATATTTATAGCTTGAAATGCATGTGTATTTATGATATGATGATGTGTATTACAAATTGATTATTGTTTCAATGCACTCTGCCACATAGGGCGTGCAATATAACATATTACAAACATTATAAAATTAAATTAGCAAAATAATAAAAATAAGATAATAGTAATTAGCCTCGCGAGCTAATGCCTCGGCCTGTGTGGACGTGGCTCGGGCTGCCTCGGCCGAGCGCCGCTCAACCCTGAGCCAAAATTTGTCGGTTTTTTGAAATGCTCAAAGGCGCCTCAGTCTGAGCAGCTCGTGCGGTGTGGACGGACGAAAGTGCGCGATTTCAAGTGTTTATTAACTGATTTCGAGTAACTGGTTGCTCAAACGGCAAACCTTGGCTTGCGAACCACGCTCGCAACTTTTCAAATTTGGCTCGGGGGTTTTGGCTCTCGAGCAGGAAGCCCGAGGCTGCCTCGCGAGCCGTGCTCGGTCGGTGTGGACACGGCTTGTAATAAACAAATAATAATAACAATAACATCAATAATAATAAATCTAAATTCCATTAAAATTATCAGTTAAAAATTCAATTTTAGTATAATAACACTTTCCGTTCAATCATTTTTTAATCTTCTTCAAAACAACAAACACTGCAGCTTCTTTATTTCCTTTGGCAATTTGTTGTATATTATAGGTGCCATACACAAGATACTTTTGCGCATCATTGTAGTCCTGCAGCTGCGAAGACAAAGTTTGTGTTCATCACGCCTTTGGCGGACGACAACATCAGACATTCGACAGAACAAACGTGAATTTCTCTTTACAAGCACTGTCTCAAAAAAATATTACGATGGTACTGTCATAATACTATATTTCCTGAAAAACGGCCTACAGCTTTCGATCACTTTAACTTAGAACATTGTTCTCATGCAGCGTTTTTGATATTTGAAGACCATTTCTACATCCGTGGAGTTGCCCCAAAATAATATGCCATATCGTAGGTTTGAAGCTATCAAACCATGATAGGCTGTGAGTAAACCATCTAAACCTATTACAAATTTTGATTCAAACAAACAATCAAATCTTAACGAAATATTAAGCAACCCTTTCTGGTGATGTAAAGAAGTTGTACATCTTTGCAACACTTGCAATGAGGGACAAGGAGTAGTTTGTCCAAGGAACTTCCCTATGAGACTGACATAGTCAAGCATGACTAAAAGCCTCACAGATTTTTTTTTTTTTTTACTTTTTACCAAATGCAAAGAAGCGTGCTCCTCAAAATTCAGGCCTGATCTTGACTACTTTTTCTCTTACCTGTATTAGACTGGGCACAGCATTCCATTTTAAAAGATTCCTTTCATCATAATCACTGATATTGAAGTGTTTAGAACAAACATATATAATGCAGTTTGTCTGATTTATATCTGTAGCATTACACCATTTCATTCGCAATATTGGGTCTTTTGGTACACTGGAACAATTTATAATACATTTTATACACATTCAGAAGTAGTTTAATTTTTTTTAAATATACATATAAATAATGAAGGGACGAATACGGAGGTGGCATGGCACATTGAGCTATGTGATATATTTATTATAGAATATCATAATACATAAGTCGCTTGAAATAAAAATAAATAAAAAATTATAAATATTTTGGTCAAAGAGTTGTATTAGGGCTTCGTTACATTAGTGTACTTTTTTTTTTAATCTTTATTTTTTTTAGGGGCTTTTATCTTGATGATACGCCAGCCCCATCATACCCTAATGAAGGATCTCACTTATGAGGGAATAAGCAGTTCTAAGAACATTTTGGTGCATTAATGTACTTATAGGCAATTATTTCGTAGGTACACATACTTCAATATTATAGACTTAAAGTGAAAGTTCTACTAAAATTTATTTAATAATAAAATTAAATAAAAACATTCTTTCCAACTGCGTGTAAGGCGTCTGGAAAAAACCGTAGGTTATTTAACGTGAGTGGATCCAGGTCAGAGAGTCGTTTTAGGGGCAGGGTCAGGACACAAAGTCAATAACCATTTTTTTTAGATTAGGTAATAAATTAATAAAAAAGTAAAAAAAAAACTTACGCATGCAAAGTAATATCACTTTCATAATCTTGATTTGAATTATAACAGTTTGCAACGGAGCACCGCGTCATTTCTACATAAAATTGTGTATAAAAACACGACACAAAGTAAAAATCTAATATGACTTAGTTAAACTTGATTTTACAATATTTTATTTGAAAATAATATACTCAAATAATGCAGAATTAATCTGGTAGAATTCATAATAAATTAGAAATTCCTAATAAATTAAGTTTCATTAATAATTATAAATAATTTAACTTTTGTTTACAATTTTTTCGTAATAAATTAAACGTCAGATTATTTGCTTGCTTCTTGCTTGCTATTTTCTTCTTGTTGTGGCATGATTGATTATGGCAATGATCATCTGTAGAAAAAATATATTCAAGAATCATCATTATTTCTGCCATTATAAAATTCATGTCATTCGTTGATCTCAAATAAAATATTTTAGACCCTGACCTACATTAACCACCCTAATCGGTAAATCAAATATCATAAAACGGATAAATAATGTAAAATAAATAAATTATTCATATAATTTTTTTAACACAAAGATTTGAAAACATGTCATGAATCCGTAACCTATATTATTATGTACATATTTTGTATTCTTTCTCACCAGGATTCATTAAGTGCATAGGAAACGGGCCCAAAATTTTTTTCTTTAAAAAAAACTTGGCAGCAGCTTGAACTTGAAGCTTGCTGCAGCAGCCAGAAACCACACAATTTGTAATTATTCGAAATAGCCAATCAAGTCTGCCAACATGAGAATCGTGAAAAAAATATTAGTACAAAAGCGCGGGAAACTCTACATATTATCTATGATTGAAAAATATTTTGCCGCCGTTTTTTAATAGTCGTGTGGTCGTGTGAAAGAAAATCCCTCGTCGTGATAATTTTGAAGGTAAATTTTACAATATTAATGTTTAATTGGTTTGGTAGGTATATTAGTAGTGTGTTCTTTGTAAACATCACAATCTTTTGACCGATGACGCGAAAATCTCGTGAGAAATTGTAAAGAATAGGTCAATTTAAGTATAAGATATTAAATGAAATTAGTTTGACGATTTTTATGCGTGTAAACTCTTACATAAAGTGAAAGTTGCGGTCATAAGTATAAAAAGAGTCTCCTCCAAAATTATAAAACCCATCCAAATGTAGTGGCTTATTTAACATGCAAATTCTGTTCAGACAGCCCGCTGAGCCCGCTAAATTATTGCGTGGCTGGTATCATAAAATAAAGAAACCAAACATCATTCTGACTTCGTGGTTGATAGTAACCATCTTTGGCACTAGAGAGCGGATTCGATTTCCGCACGAGGCAAACATTTCATGTGACTGAATTTGAGTTCGTCACTAATCGTCACGAGACTGGGTGTTTTTTATATTATTATCTATACTAATATTATAAAGAGAAAAGATTTGATTGTTTGCATTGAATAGGCTCCGAAACTACTGGACCGATTTCAAAAATTTTTAACCAGTAGAATGCTACATTATCAGTTAGTGACATAGGCTATAGCTGTTCCCGAAATTCAATGTGGTTCCCACGGGAACGGGACCGGAACTTCACGCGGACGACTTCGCGGGCAAAAAAGCTAGTGTATATATTTTTTTATACCACAAAGGTGGCAAACAAGCATAGGGTCGGCCTGATGGTAAGCCGTCACCGTAGCCTATAGACGTTTGCAATACCGGAGGTATCACTCACGCGTTGCCAACCCTCCCAACCCAAACCAAGTGGAGCTCTGGAGACCTTACTCACCGAAGGAACACAACATGGCCGAGACCAATGCTATTTGGCTACGATACGATGTAAGGTGGAGGTCCTTCCTCAGACGGCTGCTCCGATTTGAGCGGATTATCCGCTGTACCCTTCCTCTCATAACAATAACATATCCGTTGTCTGGAACAATAAGCCTAGCTTGCTTTGGGACCAGTTGACGCAGTGTGAATTGTGTATTTATTTATTTTCCAGTATCAGCCATGTCTCGTCAACTACGGCCGAGACAGCGCATCAGCTACTATGAACCGGACGAACCTAATTTGGACGAATATGTCTGTAAGTACCTTATGTATATGTATTTTTAAATAATATAAATAAGTATCTTTTTCTAAACAGAATTCGTGCTAGGTAAACAATCTTAGCACGTCTTTTTAACGAAAATATGCAATTAAAATTATCATTCACACCCAAATAATAATATAGTTAGAAATGGCATCACTCTTATTATTCTGTCGATTTGTCGATTTTACACATGGATAATTGATTAAAAAGACACGCTAAGGCTCCTTTCATTCATCCTTTCATTGCGCCGGTCGCGTGTGCACGCGACCGGCGCAATTTGTATGAAGGTATATAGAGGCTTTCATAGTGCCGCGTGCGGCCGGTTGCGTTTTTCGACACGCCCGACCGGCCCAATGCTTGACCGGTGCCCGCGCGTCCGGCGTGTGCCGGTCGGCGCGCGGGCCAGTGATGCATTGTGAGCTTTCACTGTCGGGCGTGTGCGTGCGCGCCCGTTTTAGTACAGTTATGGCGGCAATAGACACGGAGCAATTAATAAGAGCAGTCCAAAAAAGGCCTGCTATTTGGGACTTGATAAACGTACGTGACTGTACACGTCCAGAGCCCAGTCGAGTACACACGCGAAAGTGTGAAATGCGAACTCAACCGGTAGCGCGGCACGCGACCGGCGCGGCGACACGCTGCAGAATGAAAGGAGCCTAAGATTGTTCACTACATTGGTCAAGTTAAGAGTAACAGGGTATATATTATTATATAGTATTCGGTGAAATGAAATCTGATTAGATTTACCTAAAAAATCTAATTTTTACTTCGTGTCCCCAACGAAGTAGGAATTAGATTTTTTTAGTACAGTCAGCAACCGAATTTTAATAGTCTCGTTCATGGTGCGTTCAGGTCACATACTCACACACGCACGGTTGTGTGTGTAGAAAAGTGACTAATCTAATTCTGTCGCTGACCGTACCCATCTGTGTGTCTGTCTGTGTCTAGAGACTGTTCTCAGGTATGTCTCAAGAAAAACTATTTGTTTAAACCAATTTGGAGATTATCAGCTCTTTTCTAGTTTTTTTAATTAATTTGACAGACCCGGTGGTCGAGTGGCTAACAATGGCCACTTTGTCCCAAGGGCCGCGGGTTCGAATCCTGCGCAAGGCAAACAGTTGAGTGCATGAACATGTCTGTTTGTCTTGGTCTGGTTGTTTTCTATGTATAATAAGTATTTATTTACAAAAAAAAAAGTATTTATGTATATTATCAGCAATCTAATATCCATAGTACAAGCTTGGCTTAGTTTGGAACTAGATGGCGTTGTGTGATTTGTTCAAGAATATGAATTATTTATTTAATTTTATAAATGTAAATTTAATAACAATAAAACTAAAACTAAGCAGTTTTAGTTTTTATTGTTAGTTTAGTTTTTAATTGTTATTGTTAGTTTAGTTTTAATTAATTTTATTGAATTTCATATTATTTAATTATGTATTTTACCAATAAAGATTTTATAAATTGTGTTATTTCACTTTATCAGATTGCGAGAAATGTGCCGACTTCGTTTACGAGTATTGCTCCATACACGGTCCCCTGTTGGTTGTACCCGATACTAAGGTAGGTTCATGATATTTATTTATATAATACAATAGCTAACCCGGCGAACTTAGTTCCGCCTATCCGTACGGTATACATTTTTATGTCGCGTTCCTGGCTCGGGCGTCCCCAGAACATCCTCCTAAAGTTACATCACAATCTGATCAATAGTTTCGGAACGCATAGAGGACAAACATTGATTTTTATTTATGTAGACAATGGCACCGCGCGAGGCCGAGGCTATCGTTAAAGGTAAAAATGATTAAAGATTTTTAATTAAGGCATAAATGGATTCACTAGAAAATTTATTTATCAATAGCTAATAGATACCCCCGGTATTGCAAGCGTCTATAGGCTACGGTGATGCTTACCATCAGGCGGGCCGTATGCTTGTTTGCCAACTTTGTGGTATTAAAAAAACGCAATATTTAGAAATCTTTAAACATATATTTACCTCGGACAAGGGCTGACCTTTCCTTTATGGACTGTACAATATTAGTACCTACCTTCTGTTGATTTTTCCGCCGCCCACCTGTCCTTGTAACAAAAGCTAGAATTTTGTCGCCCTTCTGACAAAACAAACATAAACATTATTACCTACCATTGTTGTAAAAATACAAAATAACTATTATTAAAAGTACAACACTTCCCCATATACCATCCCGATTCCTATCCCAGGTCCCAGCGAAGACAGGTTACCCAGACTTCGTCCCAAGAGCAGCACTCACTATTCCCAGCGTATTCTTACACATAGCACCTTCTATAATACCTGGTAAGTATGTTTAATAAATAATATAAACATCCGAGTCGTAAATGGTTTCCACGCCGGGCCGCCACCCAGGAGGTCCCGGGTTCGAATCCCGGTCGGCTCAGGATGAAAAACGAACTTTTTCTGATTGACCTGGGTCTTGGATCCCTCAGAATCGTTGAGTTAGTATCCCATAACACAAGTCTCGAACTTACTTTGTGGCTAGCTCAATCTGTGTGATTTCTCGATCCCTATATAGGCTTATATATTTATTTATATTATCATAATGTCACGTTGCAGGTGCAGGCCTCGGTGTCTTCGCTACGATGACTTTGCCACGAGGAGTTCGATTCGGCCCTTACCGCGGCAAACTGACAGATACGATCACTTCCAGATACTGCTGGCAGGTAATCAGACACTTTGCACGGGCTTCGAATACTAACATTTTAGTGTTACCTGCGCGTGGCCAAGACAATTTTTTTTTAGATAGATAGATAGAAGATTTTTATCTAGAAAAAAAGTTACCTATCACGCTCTAGTCAAGACTCTAGATCTTAAACTATCCCCCTGTACTTTTAAGAGTCATAACACAAAAGTACTAGTTCCACACTTAAAAATTAAGTCAGTTTTTAAGTTACCTATTTAATTATTTATATACGTGTAAATCAGCCTTCACATTTTACCAGTATTTTAGTAATTTTTTGTCATTGTTCTTCGTTTTTTTTTTCAGTTGTATGACGCCAATCGCAAGCCGAAGTCGGTGGTCGACGCCGAAGACGCGAACTCCTCGAACTGGATGCGTTATGTCAACTGCTCCAGACATTGGTTCGAGCAGAACCTCATTGCTTACCAGTACCAGGGACAGATATACTACAGGTTCAGTATTTATTTATTTTACAAATACACAGTGCCACAGAATAGATAATAGTACTACGTACAGAAGTTCCACTCCGCAAAATCAATTAAAGAAATAGGGACTCTCGCTACGATACAATAAGGTGCAATAAAGCTCGCACAGCGCACACAACTACAGTTATATTTGCCTCTCTTCTATCGCTAGCAGCGCTCGTGCCGGTTGCTTGAGACGAAGATGGGGGGCGGGTCAGTGGGACCCCCCTGACAGTGCATCCAAAATATTTCAATAAATTGGCGGTATTTTAGTTTTTTTAGAGTCTAATAATTGATATTTTTTTGTAAGACTAAATATAATATACACGAATAAATTTACTTAATTTATATTTTGTATATATATTATTATGGTTGTTTAAAAATAATCTATATATATAAAATTCAAAGTCCTGACTGACTGACTTAACTATATATCAACGCACAGCCTAAACCGGTGGGTCTAGAGACTCCAAATTTGGACAGTAGGTTCCTTACGACGTCTAGGGGTGTACTAAGAAAGGATTTTTCAAAATTCCTACGGGAAACCGAGATATACGCAAACGAAGTTGCAAGGCTGTATCAACGCACAGCCAAAACCGCTGCGTCTAGAGATTCCAAATTTGGCATGTAGGTTCCTTACGTACGACGTCTAGGGATGTACTAAGAAAGGATTTTCCAAAATTCCCACGGGAAAGCGAGATATACGCATACGAAATTGCGAGGAGACGCACAGCCCAAACCGCTGGGTCTAGAGATGCCAAATTTGACATGTAGGGTCCTTATAAGGTCCAGACCGACCGGACCGGACCGGATCGGAACGTATCAGACCTGATCGGTCTGGAAGGAACCGCACCGTACCGGGTCGTGCCGGACCGGATCGAACCGGACCGGACCGGTTTTTTTTTCATCTATATATATAAAATTCAAAGTCCTGACTGACTGACTGACTGACTTAACTATATATCAACGCACAGCCCAAACCGGTGGGTCTAGAGATTCCAAATTTGGACCGTAGGTTCCTTACGACGTCTAGGGGTGTACTAAGAAAGGATTTTTCAAAATTCCTACGGGAAACCGAGATATACGCAAACGAAGTTGCGAGGGTATATCCACCCACAGCCCAAACCGCTGTGTCTAGAGATTCCAAATTTAGCATGTAGGTTCCTTACGACGTCTAGGAATGTACTAAGAAAGGGTTTTTAAAAATTCCCACGGGAAAGCGAGATATACGCATACGAAGTTGCGAGGGGACGCACAGCCCAAACAGCTGGGTCTAGAGATGCCAAATTTGACATGTAGGGTCCTTATAAGGTCCAGACTGACCGGACCGGACCGGACCGAACCGGAACGGACCGGACCGGACCGGAACGGATCAGACCTGTTCGGTCTGGAGGGAACCGCACCGTACCGGGCCGTGCCGGACCGGATTTTTTTTCATAGATAAAATTCGAAGTCCTGACTGACTGACTACTGACTTAACTATATATCAACGCACAGCCCAAACCAATGAGTCTAGAGATTTAAAATTTGAACTGTAGGTTCCTTAAGACATCTAGGGGTGTACTAAGAAACGATTTGTCAAAATTCCCACGGAAAACCTAGATATACGCAAACGAAGTTGCGAGGGTATATCAACGCACAGCCCAAACAGGTGGGTCTAGAGATTCCAAATTTGGACTGTAGGTTCCTTACGACGTCTAGGGGTGTACTAAGAAAGGATTTTTTAAAATTCCTACGGGAAACCGAGATATACGCAAACGAAGTTGCAAGGGTATATCCACACACAGCCCAAACCGCTGGGTCTAGAGATTCCAAATTTAGCATGTAGGTTCCTTACGACGTCTAGGAATGTACTAAGAAAGGATTTTTCAAAATTCCCACGGGAAAGCGAGATATACGCATACGAATTTGCGAGGGGACGCACAGCCCAAACCGCTGGGTCTAGAGATGCCTTTGACATGTAGGGTCCTTATAAGGTCCAGACTGACCGGACCGGACCGGACCGGACCGGAACGGACCAGACCTGATCGGTCTGGAAGGAACCGCACCGTACCGGGCCGTGCCAGATCGGATCGAACCGGACCGGACCGGATTTTTATTCATAAATAAAATTCAAAGTCCTGACTGACTGACTTAACTATATATCAACGCACAGCCCAAACCAATGAGTCTAGAGATTTCAAATTTGAACTGTAGGTTCCTTACGACGTCTAGGGATGTACTAAGAAAGGATTTTTCAAAATTCCTACGGGAAACCGAGATATACGCAAACGAAGTTGCGAGGGGACGCACAGCCCAAACCGCTGGGTCTAGAGATGACAAATTTGACATGTAGGGTCCTTATAAGGTCCAGACCGACCGGACCGGACCGGACCGGAACGGACCGGACCGGAACGGATCGGACCTGATCGGTCTGGAAGGAACCGCACCGTACGGGGCCGTGCCAGACCGGATCGAACCGGACCGGACCGGATTTTATTTCATAGATAAAATTCAAAGTCCTGATTGACTGACTGACTGACTTAACTATATATCAACGCACAGCCCAAACCAATGGGTCTAGAAATTCCAAATTTGAACTGTAGGTTCCTTACGACGTCTAGGGGTGTACTATGAAAGGATATTTCAAAATTCCTACGGGAAACTGAGATATACGCAAACGAAGTTGCGAGGGGACGCACAGCCCAAACCGCTGGGTCTAGAGATGCCAAATTTGACATGTAGGGTCCTTTTAAGGTCCAGATTGACCGGACCGGACCAAAACGGCCGGTCCGTTTTGGACCGGACCAGAACGGATCAGATCTGATCGGTCTGGAAGGAACCGCACCGTACCGGGCCGTGCCGGACCGGATCGAACCGGACCGGACCGGATTTTTTTTCATAAATAAAATTCAAAGTCCTGACTGACTGACTGACTTAACTATATATCAACGCACAGCCCAAACCGGTGGGTCTAGAGATTCCAAATTTGGACTGTAGGTTCCTTACGACGGCAACGTCTAGGGGTGTACTAAGAAAGGATATTTCAAAATTCCCACGGGAAACCGAGATATACGCAAACGAAGTTGCGAGGGTATATCAAATTTGGCATGTAGATTCTTTACGACATCTAGCTATGTACTAAGAAACGATTTTTCAAAATTCCCACGGGAAAGCGAGATGGGACGCACAGCCTAAACCGCTGGGTCTAGAGATGCCAAATTTGTCATGTAGGGTCCTTATAAGGACCGGACCGACCGGACCGGACCGGACCGGATCGACCGGACCGGATGGAACCGTACCGTACCGGGCCGTGCCGGACCGGAATTTGTTTCTGAAGAAAGATATGCTAATTGTTACTAGGCCACGCGGGCGAAGCCGCGGGCGGAAGCTAGTATTCTATAAAAATAGAAAAATAAAATCAGCAAACTTAAATTAAGTTATAAAATAGGAATAATAAAATTTACTCACAAAATGGAAACAAACAGGCATTTATTAATAGAATTTAGATAACACATAATTACGTTGATTCGATTAGTACGGCCCGCAGATAAATATTTTTATACCCAAAATGGTCAAGCGAGTTAGCGGGTCACCTGATGGTAAGCAATCACCGCTGCCCACTACAAAATCTTGGATGCGTTGCTCACCTATGGAGGGATGAAAAAGGAGGGAAGGGTAGGAAACAGAAATTCTAATTTTCATATGCTAACTCAACATTCTCGGAAGTAGAGCTAAAGAGAGAGTGCCAAACTTCACTTCGGTCAAATTAGCCAGAGCTAACATTAGATTAATAAATAAAAAAACTTAATTAACTAAGTACCACCATTTCGAAATGAGTAAATTTCATATTTTAATATTTTTATTTTGAATTTCAGAACAATAAAAATAATTCCTAAATTCACTGAGTTGATGGTGTTCTACGGCAGCGAATGCGCGGACACTATGGGCATTGATCTGCGCAAGTACAATTCGCCGCGAGGACTCGCAGCTCAATACGGTAAGAAATTCGCGCAACAACAATTTCAACAAACATTTTCTTATATTAAGCCACAGCATAAAAGTAGAAGTACTCCGCGCCCCGCCGCTTCCTACTTCTATGAGCCACAGCGTTTCAAAAAATGTTTTATAGGTGATCCGTTTATAACAAATTGCAGCTCAATTCATTGCACGTTCATAATAATGCGATTCCCGAGTATTTAAACACAATATAGGTATCTACTGAATAATCATCACATAAATCATACTAATATTATAAATGAGAAAGTGAGTTTGTTTGTTTGTTATTCCTTTACGGCTTGACTAATCAGCCGATCATTATGGTTTGTGTTGTGACATTTGTCAGAGATACAGAGCCCATAACATAGGCTACTTTTTATCCCGTGAAAGAATGCCATTCCAATAGGAAAAAAAAATCGACTATAGAGGGCGCTGTATGGGATGGGCTATCGGCCAACAGATGGCGCCACAAGTCGCGCTATGGGTTGTTTTGTTGTCAAACGAGATCTACTTAGTCATAAAATTAACCGCGAGCGTAGCCGCGGGGGAGCTGGTTATAAATAGCGCTTCTCTTTGTATTTGTGACAAATACAAGTTTATAGGAGAATAATTAACTTTAAAAAAAAAAAAAAACGACTTCATGGGACCACCCTTGAGGTATTACCTATAAGCCGAAAAAAGATTTGTTCAAATCGGTTCATAATTGGCGGAGTTATCGCGTAACAAACATAGAAAAAAAACATACGGGTCGAATTGAGAACCTCCTCCTTTTTTTGAAGTCGGTTGAAAAATGCATTTGCATGCACGGCACGGGTCATCCAATCGTTGGCTCACTACTGCCCATGTTATTTTATCGTAATAACCCACTAATATTTTATACGTGAAAATTGGTGTGTATGTTTGTTTGTTATTCATCACGCTCAAATGACTGCGCCAATTTTTATGATATTTGGTATCTAGGTAGCTGATACCTTGGTTTAACACATAGGTTACTTTTCATACCGAAAAGTACGCGATTCCCATAGAATTTCATCAAAAGTCTGATATACTTAGATGGCGCCGCTGCGCTGTGCATAAATAAATACACGCAAACGATGTTGCGTGGGTTTTACTACTTTATCATATTTTACAGGTGAACCTCCTATTAAGAAGACTAAAATAACACACACGGATACAAAAGAAAAAAGAAATTTACAAATCAACACGAAAATTCAACCAAGATGTCAGGAAACAGAAATAAATAACGCAGTTATCATTGAAACGCCAAAACCAATAGATATTAACAAAACTACGTGTAACCAAACCGACATTGAATATATTTGCGACGATTGCGGCTCGAAATTCGATAATAAATGTTTACTTACTAAACATATAGAATTTCATAATTTAATGAAATCTAAAATTCAATTGAGTTATAACAAAGGTAGTTTAAACGCGTCTTCATTGACAAGAAAAGATAAATCAAAAATGTGCGAAATATGTAACAAGGGATTTACTACAAGTAGTCATTTAAAAACTCATCTAAGAACACACTCTGGAGAAAAGCCTTACAAATGTGAGATATGTAATAAGAGATTTAATGAAAGTGGTACTTTAAAAATCCATCTAAGAACACACTCCGGAGAGAAGCCTTATAAATGTGATATATGTAATATGAGCTATAGTCACAGTATTAGTTTAAAAACCCATCTAACAACACACTCTGGAGAGAAGCCTTATAAATGTGAGATATGTAATAAGAGCTTTAATCAAAGTAGTACTTTAAAAACCCATCTAAGAAGACACTCCGGGGAGAAGCCTTATAAATGTGATATATGTAATATGAGCTTTAGTCACAGTATTAGTTTAAAAATCCATCTAACAACACACTCCGGGGAGAAGCCTTATAAATGTGATATATGTAATATGAGCTTTAATCTAAGTGGTAATTTAAAAACCCATCTAAAAACACACTCCGGGGAGAAGCCTTATAAATGTGATATATGTAAAATGAGCTTTAGTCAAAGTAGTAATTTAAAAACCCATCTAAGAACACACTCCGGAGAGAAGCCTTATAAATGTGATACATGTAATATGAGCTTTAATCGAAGTGATAATTTAAAAACCCATCTAAGAACGCACTCCGGGGAGAAGCCTTATAAATGTGATACATGTAATATGAGCTTTAGTCAAAGTGGTACTTTAAAAACCCATCTAAGAACACACTCCGGGGAGAAGCCTTATAAATGTGATTTATGTAATATAAGATTTAATCATAATAATTCTCTAAAAGGACATCTAAGAAAACACTCTGGGGAATAGCGATAAATCTATAAAGCCTCCTAAGAATAATATATTCTGGAGAAAAGCATACTAAGCATACATTGAGGGTGTGGGAATATAATTTTCCAATACATTTGCGAATTATTTACATTTAACCTGTAAATTTTCGTTTTGCCCGGTGGGGGACCATCGTGCAAATCCCCTATATCTCCGAAAGTCTTGTGTTTAGAAATTTGAAAAAAATCATGGTAGTAGTCCATATAGTGAACCTACAAGGAAAACTATAACGGTTATGTAGGCACTACTATTTATCGAGTAATAGCCGACGAACTTATGAAGTAAAATTTCTTTGACGAAAACGTACAAATGAATATGGCATTGTACTCATCTGCAAGCAAGAAATGCGTAGCCAATACGGAATCCTACATTGTGCGTGGCCCGACACGTACTTGCCCGGTTTATTTTAGTACTTTGGTGCTATTTTATTCATTCTTGTTTTAACTTATGTTGTTATGTTAGCTCTACACTATCGGAAAGTTGACCGAAGTGTAGTAAATATTTAAATAAATAGGGACAAATCACACAGATTGAGATAGCCCCAAAGCAAGTTCGAGATTTGTGTTATGGGATACTAACTCAACGAACTCAATTTTATAACAAAAACATAAAACATATAAACGGGGTACACATCCGAGACTCGAGGCCAATCAGAAAAAGTTCGTTTTTCATCATAACCCGACCGCGATTCGAACCCAGGACCCCCTGGGTGGCGGTCCGGCGTGATAACCATTACGCCACGGAGGTCGTCGAAATTAGGCGTAAAGTTAGATGCAACGTAGGACGAACAAACCGTCCACGTTCTCGTTTTCTTTCAACTTCGCAAAAGTGTAGAGCTAGCATTATATTTATAAATTTGTAATAAAAATATGCTAGCTCTGTGTGAATATATTTAGCCTAAACTGTCCCACTGTAAGCCTCCATGTCCATCCCGATTCAAAGAATTCCTTTTATTCATGGATTATAAGGAGGGGTTTGGACTAGAGGGGGCTTCTCGTAACAAAAACAATTTCAATTTCATCTCAAACTCGCGCACTATCTCGCTCAATACTATTTTGTACGAGTGAGACCGCGCTTGAGAGTGACATCAGATTGAAACTGCTGTGTTACGAGAATAGAGAGAGTTAGCATACATTGTACAAAGTGAGTGTACAAAATCCACACTCCAGGGGAGCAGATTTTTTGTTATTTTTTTCTTTCTTTAATGATGTATTGATTACTTTTTATTTTTATACAGAATATCTTTATTTTTATACTCTTGAGGGCCTGTTTCTTGGCTATCCATAAACGTCGTATAAACTTGACTGATTTTGTAATATATGATTTTGTATATAGTAAAATACACGCAACAATATCATTATTATTCCTTGTTATTTTTATGTAAAGTAGGAGCATAAGAACATATATGTCTTCTTGCTCCTATCAGTAGGAGCAGTTGGTAGGAGCTGGAGGAAGAAGGGACTTCGTTTGCGTATATCTCGCTTTCCCGTGGGAATTTTGAAAAATCCTTTCTCAAACACCTCCAGACGTCGTAGGGAACCTACATTCCAAAGGGATCTCTAGACCAAGCGATTTGGGCAAGACTTTGAATTGTATGTAGGTAGATGGCAAAACAGGCTCTCAACAATTTAGTTTAAATTCTTCAATGTCGGTTTTGATTGTATTGTTTTTTTATTATTATTTTAAAATATAAAAGTTTTTTGAATAAATAACCACAAGATTCTATTAGAATAGAAGATTGGCGATCTACGAATAAGCAATAGAGCTTATTATGGTTGGTGACGAAACATGCATGCAATGCAACACTAGGTGTGTTGCAGTGAACGTTCGAAAGAAACGTTGGGGTGCAGAACGGTACCTTTAGTTTACTGGATTTTACTATATAATATTATTAGTTAAGTAGGTGCCTTTGTTTCAGTAGGCATTCTATAAATCCTTTATGTTTCTAAAAAGACTATTGGATTTCATTATAGGTATAAATTTGTTTTTTATTTTTCTATGAGGGTCTGATTTTGTTAATTTCTTTTGTTATTACACGTTATTTACTTTGAATATATAGTTACAAAAATATCTCCGTTTTTTTCTTTTCTTTCTATTTTAATAAATAATTTCTTTTGTACAATGAAATTTTACTGCCAGTTTACGATAGTTATAAAATAATTGAAATTAATATTAATTAAAAAATATATTTTAATATTACAACTTTGTAGAGATACCTATTCGTTCACTGCCTATAAAGCTTTATAGTTATAGCCGAAGCAAGACCTTCCAAGTTCAAGTCCGGAAGTGTCCATGGTACAGTCGGCAACAGAAGTAGATCACGTTAGTATTATTTCAACCCAAGCTATGGTCACAGGAGGGCTACTACGAAACGTAAATCCGATACTTCGGCCGAAGTATCGGAAGAATTTTAACCATGAATTACCAGGTATTTTTCATGGTTATTTTAGTAATTCCTTGAATACTATCCACGAAATACCTTGTAGCTAGTAATTTATGATTATTTTAGTAGTTCTTTGAATTATAATAACCACGAAATACCTTGTAATTCATGCTTATAATGCTTCCGATACTTCGGCCGAAGTATCCGATTTAAGCCCACCATTCACTACACGAACCCGGACCCGACTCGCAACCCGGACCCAACCGCGGACCAATCCGGCGTTGCCCATACACTGCACGAACCCTCCACTCGAAGTATGGCATGTGAGGTTCGACAGGCGCTCGCGGCAACCGCGGACCTGCGAGCCCGACGCCAACCCATTTGACAGTCTGGCGTACCGGTTCGTCGCTTCCATACACAGGCGGATTAGTCCGATGGCCGACCAATCCGCCGGACCAATCTGCGTGTGAATGGTGGGCTGCGTTTCGAGTAGCCCTCCAGATTACTTATGGCCAATTAATTAATAATCGATCTATCTAGACTTTTTGCTATCTAAAAAAATTCAATACATTTGACATTTGGAAGTGACATTTTTTATACGTAACTATCCGAGATAGAATTCACCAAGAAGCATAAATACTGGAATTCACCGATAGATTATTCATTTTGGCCGTTAATAAGTAGTTACTTCGTAACTATGGTGCTATTAATTGTATGGATCTTTGTATTATTTTACTAGAATTCTGTAATATTAAATGAAATATTGTCCTAGTGCTTACTTTGAACCTCAGACCTTACCTCCTTCACAAATGAAATGAAATGAAATGAAATATTTATTTGCTGCAAACACGGTATAAAACAAATCATATAGGTGTACATATTTTATAAAATAAATAGTGCAAGCGTGTTGCGCTCACAATCGGCATGCAAATTTATTATGATTAATTACTTAATTAATTACAAGATTTATAGATTACAATGTCATAGCAAAATTTAAATTAATTAATAAACAATCATCCATAAAAATTAAAAATATTTTTTTTTAAATAATAATGATCAATATGACGAACATATCAAACCCACATGCAAGTCACCACTTAAATTTAATATACTCGTCAACAGTGTAAAAACAGTTTGTTATGAGAAGAATTTGTAATTTATTTTTAAAACGCGAATATGGCATTGATTTTAAATAATCTGGCAAATGGTTATATAGTTTTGTGCACATATTGAAACAGTTCCTCTGGAATGACGTGGTTGTATGACTATGAGTGGCCAGACGATCTGGATATCTCGACGTGAACTGCAATGTTTTAAATGACAAATACACAGAACATGACAGAACTTAGAAACTTAGATAAAATTATTATTTTTCTGAGTTGAGTACATAACATCTGTCTTTCATATACTATCTTCCCATACATGGTATTATTACATGATACGCAATTTTTTTATACATGGTATATAACATGTTCAATACATGTATGAAACTATCTGCATGTCTAGAACTGGGTTGTCATTAGGTAGTAATTCGCATCCCGAACAGTCTCCACATAAGCAAAGTTGTAGTTTCTTCAACTCAGAATAGTGTTTGTTGAATAGGTCAAAATTAGTAACAGAACTGAACTAGTCAACCCCGACCCCACGTGGTACTAGTCTGCTCTACCCCTAGAGTGTATATAAAAGCCCGGAGGCGCAGAGGGAGAGCAGCCCCCGCCCGCTGTAATAAATCGCAGGCACCATGTGAGCTGAAGCGGCTGAGGCCGACCAAAAAGCCGAAGCTGCGTAGGTGAACATGAAGTGCCTGCGGATTGTTACGCAGGGGCGGAGGGGCTGCACTTCCCGCAGCGCCGGAGACGTTCGGAAGCCTTTATATGTAATAAATCGACTTCTAGGTCATTGAACTTCCTAAAAAAACTACAGGTTTCCGCGCCTGGGGGTGGGGGGCGAAACTACCACCTCTACCCCCGCATCCCCCGCCCCTTTTCCCCTCCCTTCCCATTTCGAAAACCTTTACATTCAATGTTCCGGCTTGTAGGTTATTGATCTTCATAAAAAAAAACTATACGTTTCCGCGCCTGGGGGGTGGGGGAGGAGGAACCCCCCCTTCCCCCTCCCCCCATTTCATAATAAATCGGGATGCGAATATCAAATGCAACCCCCTAGAACTTGTTGTAAGCTTACAATACACTGTCTACATGTATAAAACGTGATGTACTTATTAAAAACTTGTGTTCAAAGCTTGTATGAAACTTGTTGGTTGAAACTTCTAGTTACCTAGTAGCCAACATGATGATCCTAAACTTGTAGAAGACTTTATCCAACAAGCATGGCCATAATGTTTAAAACTTGAATAAGATTAGTATTATACAAAAATTGCAATAAAATAATCAATACTTGTCTAAAACAGGACTGTGTTTTGGTAGGTGGGACGTTGTATCAGACAAGTTCTAATCATGTACAGACTTCAGTGTAAACACTAATGTTTTTTATTTTTTTATTTATAAATAAATAAGTATACATAAAGGGACAATTCACACAGATTGAGCTAGCCCCAAAGTAAGTTCGAAACTTGTGTTATGGGATACTAACTCAACAATATTCTATTTTATAAAAAATACTTAAATAGATAAACATCCAAGACCCGAGGCCAATCAGAAAAAGTTCGTTTCTCATCCCGACCGGGATTCGAACCCGGGACCTCCTGGGTGGCGGTATGGCGTGGTAACCATTACGCCACGGAGGTCGTTTATGTGTTTAATACTTGTTTATAAAATGCCGCAGAATTGTAAAGCAAACTAAGTTTGTATACGTTTTTTGATCAGTGCGGAAGCCATATTAAATGATTTATGTTATCTACCCTTTTTCTATACATCATTTTATTAGATCCATACCTACTAATATTATAAATGTGAAAGTGTGTTTGTTTGTCCTCCCTTCACGTCGAAAGTAATGAACGGATTGATATGATTTTTTTTTTGGGGATAGTCAATGCTCTGCGGACATAGGCATACGGGGTAAAAACAATCCAGGTTATAAAAAATTACCTGTGCTGTGTACCAAATTCCAAAGACTAACAAATATCCTTACATACAAACTTTCGCGTTTATAGCAAGGATTAAAGATTAATATTATCTAGTACTAGCGGACTGCCCCAGCTTCGCACGGGCACTTTTTTCCCACGATATTTATCTGTGGGAAAAAAGTGCCCCTTCAAAGAGATTCTCATGGGAAAAATTATTAACATTTTCCCTTGACCACGCGGACCGCGGATAACAGCTACCTTTCTATATGTCTTATTTTTCTCTCTGCAGCTACCTATGTAGTATCACTACATAGTATAAAACAAAGTCGCTTTCTCTGTCCCTATGTCCCTTTGTATGCTTAAATCTTTGAAACTACGCAACGGATTATGATGCGGTTTTTTTTAATAGATAGAGTGATTCAAGAGGAAGGTTTTTAAGTATAATACATTCCAAAATTCCCACGGGAAAGCGGGATACACGCAAACGAAGTTGCGCGGGTTTCGATAGTTTTTTATAAATAAAAGAATATTTATTTAGAAGTTCATAAGTACCCTGTCGCTGTCATAGACCTGGGACCATAGACACAGGAGTAGAGAGCAGAGAGCGTAGGAAACGTATTTTGCCGATTACAAGTCCAAGCGGTATATTATTATGGCTGTTTTTCTACTTACCGCCATCGACAACAAAAAAGGCTAGTTGACTAAATTTGAAAAATTGGTTAATAAGATACCTTAATAACTATATATTTTAACCCAAAAATATGTCATTTTTAACAAAATCTCATATTTAAATCGAAATAATATTACTACGTATAGAAATGACAGCGCCTTCAAATTTTGGCGCCGCGTTCGGCCGTGCGGGGCGCGCCCCTCCCTGGCCCCGCCCCCAACCGAGTCATAGAGTATGACATTACTACGCAGGGGCGACACTTTGTTTATATTCTGCCTATTGGACATCTAACTGATTATTTTATTTTATTACAATATTTTATTTTACTTAATAGAATAAATTTAATAGAAAATAGGTATAATATTAGCTATAGGTAGGAAGCTAGATTACATTTTTGTTCTTAACTTAATATTAGTCAAAAATAAACTGAGCATAATAATAATGAATCAAAACTAACTTTATAGTGAAGCTATTTATATATTGAAGTATTTTGTAATATTTGCAATAACCAGGAGACGATCGCCTGCCAGACAAGAGGAGTTGTGTTGAATGGTAACGTATCTTTACTCCGAAACTTGTTTGCCCGAATTTCATTTGTTCGAAAATGGTTGGTCGAAATTTAAAATGCTGTTTCGTTTTCCATCTTTTTGTTTTCTAGAAACTTATTTTTTTTACTTAGTTAGTAACTTTATCCACATTTACGTATTTTACCTAGTATATGAAAATATTTTGGAAATATAGTCTAAAAAATCAATATTTAAATTATATATTATTTAAAAAAAAGAATGATTAAAATCGGTCCAAAACTGAAGGAGTAATCGGCGGACCTCCAAAAAAAAACATAGAACCTCCTCCTTTTTTGAAGTCGGTTAAAAAAAAAGTTACAAAAATTCCAGAAATACCTAAATTATATTATAAAATTAACTGACGCTTAGTACCTACGTATCCCATCTGTACGATAAATTTTTGATAATCTATGATTTTCACATAGAAATGGCGGATGCAATCATGATGCATTAGAAAATAATGAAAAAAAATTGTTTTGGTTGGTTTTACTTAATTTTTTGTATACTTAGCGATGATAAGTTACGCCGCTATCTTTCTTCCTTACTGTTGAACGGTTTTTACAAGTTTTTATTGAACATGACGGCATTTTCCAATATTTTTTTTGACATAAATCCGAGGACCAATCACGATGAGCGTCGGCAAGTTTCTAAACGAGTTGATGTCTATTGGCCTCAACGTATGGGGACAAAAATTTTGTTCGCGGTGTCCGTTCTATACGTAGTAATATTATTTCGATGCATATTTATGATAAGTTTTTTGCATTTAAAAAATAATAATTTAAATTTAGCGCGAAAACGCTCAAGACTGTCATGGCGTCTTGAATGACGTCACGCCGTGCGAAACAAAGCTGTTTGTTTAGAGAGATAGTAAGGTGTTCTACTATTAAAAATGAATTCCTCGTATTACAAGTACTGTATAGTGCCCCAGTGTAAAAGCACAAGCATAAAAACGCCAAACAAATTATTTATATATTATGTTCCAAACAATCCACAAATACGGAAAAAGTGGCTAACACTTGCAAGAAGGGATGATGCTCATTGTTTATCAACAAATACAAGAATGTATTTTTGTGAAGATCATTTTGATGTAAGTATTTCATACAACATATTCTAGATAATCTTAAAACAAAACTTAAGTTTATTAATTTAGTTAGCACTACTTCGTAATTCTAACCTCAAAATATGTCAAAACAATGTATATACAATATAATACCAAGATAATTTAATACCAAGAAAACAGAATTAAATACCGTAAAATGGGGCTAATTGGACCATTTTTTTTTACTAAACAGGTGTTTACAAAAACGACAGCTACTTTAACACCATAGACCAATTTTTTTTTGGGTAGTTCGTAGTTCTCACTATTTCCTCATAGAACATTTTCCGTGTATAAATCTATAGATAATTTTTTTTAAAAGTGTCATTCCAAATATCGCATTGATGGAGTTATTTGGTATAGTGTTTTGCTTTGAGTTTTATATTTTTTGAAGCTGTGTCGAAAAGAAACCATTAATCGTTATTTGGAACGTTATAAGGAAAAATGATGTCTTGAGTTTAACTCAATTTCACTTCTTTCCGGCACTAAAAAGGTGGAAAAATACTAAAGTAAATTATTCAATCGTAATGATGGTCTATCGCTATTATACAATCAGGTTGTTATTGACACTGATAGGTTCTTGTATCCCACAAACTTATATTTACTTATATTGCACAAACAGACCCCCACTTAAACTCTCTACCCAATATACAGACGACCTCGGTGGCGTAATGGTTACCACGCCAGTCTGCCACCCAGGAGGTCCAGTGTTCGAATCCTGGTCGGGTCATGATGAAAAACTAACTTTTTCTGATTGGCCTCGGGTCTTGGATGTTTATCTATATATGTATTTGTTATAAGATATAGTATCGTTGAGTTTGTATAATGGAATACTGGAATACACAAGTTTCGAACTTACTTTGGGGCTATCTCAATCTGTGTGATTTGTCCCTATATGTTTTATATTTATTTTATTTTACAAAATTTTGACGATTTATTTTAGATTAAAGAAGATACAGATAATTACATTGAATATAATATAATGAAGCAGAATGGAGAAAAACGTATTTTACGATTAAAGAAAGGAGTTGTTCCTCATAAATTTATGTGTCAAAACCTCAATATGCCACCACCAAAAAGAAGGGCCACAGTTAAAAGACTAGCCCTGGTGAATGAAGCACTTTCAGAGTTTGCCAGCAAAAGTAATATTTTAGAATCCGAAGAACCTCCACAAAGAATTGATTGCGAAACAAGTTCATGTACTTTCCATGCAAATGTACATGATAATATTAATCAAGCAGGACCCAGTACTTCTCAAATTGAAGTATGTGATGATCATGTAAGTATTAAACACTTATGAATAAAAATCTATGTAATAGACAAAAATATACCATGTAACATAATAATTACCTCGCAGCTTTCACTCCTTTGACCTCTACGCTCTTAAAATTTTCAATGTTTTAGTTGAAAAATGACATAGCGAACGGTACAGAGTATAACATAAAGGGCTCTGTTAAAAGGATTCGAATGAAAGCAAACTGCACACCATCCAAGTTTGATTGCAAGCCAGATAGAAAACGCAAGTCTCCAAGTAAACCTCGGCATGCGTTTAATAAACGCCAAAGAATGACCATTAACAAGGAGATCGAAGGGTCGGTGGGAAATGAGAGCCATGCTGAATCATTACCATCTTGTAGTCAAGGTAATTTTAACTTTTCATACATTTTTTTTTGAAAGAAAAATTTCACCTCGCCCCTGTTGGGACTCGAACCCACGTCCCTCTCGATATCCGGCCAAGAGTTCTTACCACTGAGCTACCGGGAAGGTTAGTAATGGTGGTGTTTCTCATTCCTTAAAACAGCGTGAGTCGCAGAGCACGCCATCTACCTGATACTTTTACAATCCCACCTGAAATTAAATTTTTATAAGTGTAGGTACCACTAAGCCGGGAAAGACTGGGCATAGTCATGGGTATTGTCACGAGTCACACACACACGGGTGCTGCCTGGGGGGACTGGTCTGCTCACTCGTGTCAGTACTGACTTTTTTTTATTTTATTGTAGATTTAAGACTTGTTCATTCCACACCAATGTGTATAACATTCCGCGTATTCTTCTTATAAATTTTAATGTACTTATTGTAAAAAAAAAGAAAAGAAGTACAAAATGACAAAAAACCCGTAACCGGTTTTCTTTCGCCATTTCTTTTTATCGGTTGCCATTTTGCTTGTGTCCGAAATGGTGGTAGTATATAACGTAGTTTATTTTTTTTATTTAAACAAGTTGTAAATGACAAGAAAAAGTGCCTGTGAAGGTCTAATTTCTAAAATAAACGATTTCATTTCATTTCACTGCAGACTAAACCGACATATGTCCCTAATAGACAACAGCATAGAAACCGCTTGTCCTGAATGTGGTGAACTAGAGACCAGCCAGCACTTCCTAGCTGAGTGCATACAGCAGGCTCGTGGGAGACTTTCGAAACCGATAGGATTGAAGAAGGAAAACTATGCGACCTGGCCATTGGTCACATAGCGGAGTTCTGCAGAAGGAGTTTAAGGTTCTCTGGAGGGACCGGGGCCACAGTAAGAACCGTATCCACATGGGAATAGGGTGTAAAGAGTCGAACTAGCGACTTGAACACCCGCCTGTGCCCCTCAGGCGGCATCCCACCCTATGATAATAATAAGTGTAGGTACATTGTGGTTGGCAGCAGTATAATTTGCCTTAATAAAAATGTAGGCATGCAAAATATTCAAAATTTAAATTGGCGTAGGTACAATATTTTACAATGTCCATTTGTACAGATCAAAAAATAAAATTATCTAATGTCAGCTTAAACTAAGATAATAAAAATAAGCATCAGAACACACAATGATCACATTAAATAGACGCCAGAACAGATTGTAATTAATATTAAAATTTATAATTTAAAATTTCAGTGACACTGTAAAATGTATATGGCGCGGGCGGGGTGGTGAAATTTTCCTTCCAAAACTATTTTGAATATAAGAATGGCTAGTTGTCTAACATTTATAAAAAAAACAATCATAAATAATCATAACAAATCATTGGTACATCGCAGGTCGCGGTAAAAACTGCCAACCTGCCCCATTGGTCGTTAAGGTGTGCAGAATATGCCTCGCGATGGATTGTAAGCTGTTATCAATGGCGGAATACAAGCTGGAGGCAACATACAAGCATTTAACAGGAAAATCGGTGAGCACACCACTAGGTGGCAAACAAGCATACGGCCCGCCTGATGGTAAACGGTCACCGTAGCCTATGGACGCTTGCAACACCGGGAGTCTCACTCGCGCGTTGCCGACCCTGTGAAAATCTTTTATTGCCCCTTTTGAAGAAGTCGGTAATGTACTACGATCCCATACGATACGATCCAACGTCAGTGATACCAACAACGGTATTGCAAGCGTCTATAGGCTACGGTGACGGCTTACCATCGGGCCGGCCGTGTGCTTGTTTGCCACCTTTGGGGTATAAAAAAAAGATTATCTTTCTCTTTCTATAACCTCCTTAATTTCCTGTATGGTCCGTTCCATCAAAGACATGTTATTAGAAGGATTTTGAATTTTGATCAATATTATTGTCAATACCAATCGGATCTTCCAGTTTTCCAGTTTAAGAAATTCGATAGCGTTTTGATAGTACAAGCATCGGCTGCCACAAACATTACTATATGTCGTACAGTGTAAACTATCTTAGGGTAGGGTAGGGGTAGGGTAGGGGAAGGGTAGGGGAAGGGTAGGGGAAGGGTAGGGTAGGGTAGGGGTAGGGTAGGGGTTGCATAGGGTAGGGTAGGGGTGGGGTAGGGTAGGGGTAGGGTAGGGTAGTGCCTCTACTAAGGCGGAACAAAGTTTGCCGGGTCAGCTAGTCTATATACACTGGGCGTCAAAAATAAGTAGTACAGTTTTAAAATTGCAATTACTCTTAAACTATAGAAGTTAGAGTTTTGAAATAAAAGTCATTTTATAGCAAATTTAACAAAGTTTTCTAAAAATAATACTTTATTTAGCATTAGTAAAGTTTTACACTGAAAATTAGGAAAAAACTAAAAAGCTAACCATTTTGAAGGAACTATCAAGAACTTAATTTTTACGTTTTGGGCCTTGTTCCCACTTTAGTAACTTGTGTTGCCGCCTCGGGCTCTGATGACAGCTTGGAGCCGGTTTGGCATGCTGAACACTAAGTTTCGGAGGCGGTGTTGGGGAATATTCACCCATTCTTCTATCAGGGCCTGTTTTAGAGCCCTGAGGGTGGCGGGGGGTGGTCTGCGTCTTCTGACTAGCCTCCCAAGCTCATCCCAGGCGTGTTCAATATCGGGTTAAGATCTGGGCTTCTTGATGGCCAAGCCATCAAGCTGATGTCAACCTCCTGAATGTACTCTTGCACGAGATGAGCGGTGTGTGGCCGGGCGTTATCATGCATTAGTATAGCTCCATCACCCATATTTGCTAAATATGGCCCTGCATACTCGTTAAGGATCTCTAATGCATATCTTTCACCAGTCAGAGTGCCATTTTCTATGACCACTAGCTCTGTGCGACCCTCTGAAGAGATGCCAGCCCATACGTGTACAGAGCCCCCGCCGTATTGAACTCTTTCCGAGATGCAACCTTGAATGTATCGCTCACCAGGTCGCCTGTATACTCTCCGCCTTCCATCGGAAGTGAATAAAGAAAACCGAGACTCATCTGTGAACAAAACTCTTGTCCATTCTTCTTCGCCCCATTGTACGTGTTGACGCGCGTAGCGTAGTCTTACTACTCGATGCCCTGTCTCAGTTTGGGGCCATTTGCTGGCCTGTACGACTTCAGGTTGGCTTCAGCAAGTCTTCTCCTCACTGTACTCTCACTAACGTAGTCTCTTCGGGTCTGAAGAAGCTGTTGCTGGACCTCAACTGCATTAAGGTGACGATTTCTTAACACAGTAGAGACAATTAAGCGGTCTTCTCGGGTACTAGTGCACCTGGGTCTGCCATTACTTGGTCTCCTTAGATGGTTTCCAGTCTCTTCGTATCTTCGCTTTACTTGCTGGATCGTTCTTAGAGTTACACCCACCGTTATTGCAGTACGACGCAGACTGATGCCTACTTCGAGAAAAGTTATGATTCTTGCACATTCTTCTGGTGAAAGAGGCATGATTAGTAAAGTTTACTCGCTGAAGACACATTTGCTTTTGAATTGCATTTGATTTATCAGCAATAAAGAAAACAATAAAAAACAAAAGTACAAGCCAACATTTTAAAAAAATAGTGGTTTTTATTTATTAAGTTTTTTTTCAGTCAATCTTTAAAAAATGATATTATGCATGAAGTTTTTATTAAATGAAATTAAATTGTCTTTTAACTTTTTTTTATTTCAAAGGTCTAGCTTCTGCAGTTTAGGAGATATTGCAATTTTAAAACTGTACTACTTATTTTTGACGCCCAGTGTATATAAAAGAAAGTCTTGTAAGTTACACCATTTATAAGTCAAGAACGGCTGAAGCGATTTGGCTGAAAATTGGTGGAGAGGTAGCTCAGAACCAGGAGCAGCACATAGGATACTTTTTAGGGTAGTGTCTCTAAGGCGGAACAAAGTTTTCCGGGCTAGCTAGTTATCTGATAAAATGTTTTATAAGATGTCCCACTAGCTTTCCCCTTTTAGTTCCCATTTCTTTCATGAAAGTTCTCTTTTCCTTTCCTGCTGCGGAGAGTAAGAGTTAACTTAGAATCTTTATTTATTTCTCAACAGCCCTGCCAAGAAGACGGCTTACCTCAAATGTTGTGCAGTGAATGTACGAAGCGGCTGTTAAATTTTAAAGAATTAAGAAGAAAGAGCATGAGAGCCAATACACTGTTGTTAGATGTTGTTCGAAGGAGAAAACGTGTAAGTATTTCAAATACACTCTATCAAAGTTAATGACAGTTACAGATATTATATGTCACGAAGCGCATTTGGCCATGAATGTTGTGACTTGTGAGGTGTGTATTCACATTGTTTATGTGTGCGTGAGCGATTTTACGAGCGGTTCCGAGGTTACGCGCACATTGACAATGTGCATACACGCCTGACAACATTCATGGTCAAATGCTCAGCGTGAAATAGAATATATTTAAAAACAGTTTAAATTTTGTTTCAAACTCCCTCACTATAATGTCATTTCAAATTTCAAGCAAATCTGTCAAACCGCTTTTGCGTGAGAGTAACTAACATACATACATCCATCCTATCATTCACATTTATAATATTAAGTATGGATTATAATTGTTTCAGGTCACAATAGAAAATATAAAAAACATAAACAGACATAATGAAAAATTAATATCAAATCTATTAACAAAACACCAATTACCTGACCATTATGATTTAAACATAGAATACGATGAAAACCATAAACAGTTAGACAATAAAGAGTATATCATAGTGAAAATAGAAGCAGGCATAGATGTTCAAGACGAAGTAATAGAAGGCAGCATAGATTATCAAGAGGAAGTAACAGTTGAAGATAAAAATGATAATAATTTTAATGATGATTGTAATAATGATTTTAATATTGTCGATGATTTAAATGATGATGATTTATCTAATGATGAGGACACCTCTTCGGCGTACAGTGAAGAAGAAGAAATAAATGTTAAAGATAAAAATGATGAGAATCATGATGATTGTGATGATGATTCTAATGAGGAGGGAGAGGTATACAATGAAGAAAAAGAAATAAAAGTTGAAGTTAAAAATGAGGAAAATAATGATGATTCTAATATTGATGATGATGTACAAGACGATTCAGCAAATGATGAGGAAGGGGAAGAGGAGTGCTATGTTGGAGATATACAGGTAATATATTCAACAAATGAAACAGATGACTAGGGCAGGAAACTTTTTATGCTAATATGTGATCTATTAAATTGGACCTACTTTTACATTGGTGCAATTTATTTGCTATTATTAACTGAACAGTACGTATTTGTCCAATTTTTGTGTGTGTGTTACAAGCGAAGGTCGGTTTACCTACAGGCTGGCTTATTGTTTGTACTATCAAAGTGTAACTTTGAGTATTGTTTATTATATCATTATAATTACAGCTCGGTTTTGGTAAGTTAAATATTTATCTGATAATAAAGAAAAACATGTATTTTTACAGTCATCCATTGTCCAACCACAAATTCTAAATATAGTTACAGTAGAACAAGGCATAGATATTCAAGAAGAAATGATAGAAATAAAGTATGAGAATAATAGTGAAATATTGAATGGAAATGTAAAACTGGAAGATCCGATTGGTGGTATTGACAATAATATTGATCAAAGCCCTTCTAATAGCATGTCTTTGATGGAACGGACCATACAGGAAATTAAGGAGGCTAGAAAGAGAAAGGTAATCTTTTTTTTATACCACGAAGGTGGCAAACAAGCGTACGGCCGGGGGTATCACTCACGCTTTGCCAATCCTCCCAATCCCCCCAAGTGGAGCTTTGGAGATCTTGTTCATCGTAGGAACACAACATGGCCGAGACTAATGCTGTTTGGCTACGATCTTCTGTAAGGTGGAGGTCCTTCCCCAGACGAGCTGCTCCCATTTGAGCGGATTATCCGCTGTGCCCTACCTCTCTAAAGCTGTACTGTCGGAATAATACTTTTACTTTAAACATTTATTGATTATTTATCTGTTGATAATGTGTAGTAAACTATCGGCATAGATAAGTAATAACCCGATGTAGAATGGCCACTCTTCGCCCCGCACCGAATGGTCGCACAGATGGTCACTTAGAATTAAGGGCTCAATAATTAAAGTCACACGAATTTCATAATTTGTCCACCCCTCCCCCTAGTCACACATGGTCACATTTAGCTACCACCTTCCTCTCTGGTGTGACATCACACATTTAGCATATTTCAATTCGGAAAGTAAAAAACAACTTTTATAATTAACCTTTGCCTGAAATTAGTATTAAATTTGGAACGAAAGCATCCAAACTAATTCGAGCAATGTTTTGTACATGTGAAAGCTTTTAAAACTTGATGAAATGCTGAAAGTGCTGAGTAGATTAATTAAACATCATTGTATATACGAGGAGCTCGATGGCGTCGCTGTCTGTCGCACTCTAATAAGTTTTTCAAATGAACATGGACAAGACGAAAATCATGTCGAATGTCCATGTCGCGCCCGCCCCGGTCTCAGTTTGGAGCTCGATCCTCGAAGTTGTTGACGAGTACGTACCTTGGACAAACCATCCAATTAGGTAGGTACAACTTCGAGAAAGAGGACAATCGACGTATCCGACTCGGCTGGGCAGCTTTTAAAAAGAAATTACGGTACATCTTCTCGTTCAAAGTTCTTCAGTGTTTGAAACGGAAGAATTTCCGAGCAATTTTGATATGATGTAGATAAATTTATTTTGATTTAACAAAATATAGAGTGTAAGCCGCATGTGGTCGAATGGCGGAGGCCAGGGATGATCGTGATGTAACATTTATAATTTTTTTTTTAGATACCAGTAAACGGTCCGTTTTGTGAACCTGGCAACTTGACATTCGTGTCGACAGAAGCATATCAATGTCATATGAATGTATCCTCGAAGCACGGCGGTACCAAAATCAACAAGCCTGTTAAAAAGCTTGTTAACAAGCCTACGGACAAGCCTGTGAAAAAGCCTGGTAATCCTACTGATATTATAGACGAGTAAGTTTGTGAGGATGCATGGATGTACAACAAGCCTGCTAACAAGCCTGCTAACAAGCCTGTGAAAAAGCCTATACATAATGGTAATCGTACTGATATTATAGACGTGTAAGTTTGTGAGGATGCATGGATGTACAACAAGCCTGCTAACAAGCCTGTGAAAAAGCCTATACATAATGGTAATCCTACTGATATTATAGACGTGTAAGTTTGTGAGGATGCATGGATGTACAACAAGCCTGCTAACAAGCCTACGAACAAGCCTATGAAAAAGCCTGGTAATCCTACTAATATTATAGACGTGTAAGTTTGTGAGAATGCATGGATGTTAACTCTTTCACGCAAAAACGGCTGATAGATTTGCTTGAAATTTGGTGCACGGGTAGTTTATAAACCTGGATTAACACGTAAGATAGTTTTTAACCCGGATAATCAGTCAGTAAATCAATTCTACTGGCCCGAAAGTAAGCTAGGCTTAATTAAGATTGGGGCGTTTCACTCTACCACTCCCCGGACACTCCATACAACGCGCGTGAAATAATTACCTTTTTCTACTACATAGACCAATGTCGTCTGTACACGCGCTACATTTCGGCTGCCGCCGTCGCGTAGATATCATTCAAAATGGCGGCGATGTTGAAGTATGTACGATTATTACATGAAGTAATTTTGCACTAGCGGCGTAATTCACTGATGCTTCGGTTCTATTTAAATATAATGCTTTTGTATATGATGATGTAATCGGTCGCTTGCTTGGTAGCTAAATGAAACAATTAAATTAAATTCTTGGATTTATTTGTTTTATTAGATGTCTTCTCATACCTTGGAGGCACTGAACTAATATTACTCGTATATTAAATTCTCTAGAACTAGTTCGTATATTAAAACGAATTATCGAAAATGTTCGAAAGACACATTCGTTGATTAAGCGCACACTGCGAGACGAGGGCTGCTCGGGTGCGGTAACTCGATTCGGTGCGGGGCGGAGAGTGGCCATATTTTTATTTTTTATACAACACAGGTGGCAAACAAGCATACGGTCGACCATTCTACCTCGGGTTATTATTTATTCTGACAATACATTCCCTAAAATTACATAGCATAATACAAACTTATGTGAACCAATCTCTTCACATCCAAAAGCCATACACCGACCAATTAAAAAAAAAAATCGTTAAATTTATCTTTTTTAACCCCCGACGCAAAAAGAGGGGTGTTATAAGTTTGACGTGTGTATCTGTGTATTTGTGTATCTGTGGATCTGTCTGTGGCATCGTAGCAACCAAACGGATGATCCGATTTTGATGCAGTTTTTTTTTGTTTGAAAGGTAACCTGTGCGGGAGTGTTCTTAGCTATGATTCATTAAAATCTGTTCAGCCGTTTGAAGATCACCAGCTTTTTTCTATTTGATGAAGGGAAATGAGCAACTTTCACTGGTTAGATCGATTTGAAAGTTTTTTGAGTCGGGGGTTTTTTAAATTTTAAATTTAAGTTTTATTGTAGATTAGATTAGATTAACTTTATTTATATAAAACATGGTGTAGTTCACACAAATAGTTCTTACAAAATGGTTAAAGGAACGCATGTTTTGCCATAAGCTGGCATCTGAAAATTTAATTGTTATACTTTGTTCTAAATAATAATATAAATGTGCCTATCCCAATCTACATGCAAATACATTTCATTCATTTTAGTAATGGAGAAGAAAAGCATTTTTAGTTTTATATGCCAAAAAATTGTACAAAAAATTACGAGAATAACTGTGTTTTTATTATTTTTCTATCTTCAAAACTGACCGAGATATATAAGTGCAAAGTTACAATTTTCGGTCGAGCCGCTGAGCGAGCGCGATATCGTTGATGACGTCACTAGGACCATATCCGCGCGAGCGACTAAGGGATTCCAAGCATTTACCCGAATGTGCCTGTCGCGCGCGGAACTACTGTGTTAATTTTATATAAGAAACAATAAAAACATCATGAGTTCATCAACCAAATATTGTATTGTGCCCCAGTGTAAAAATACGGCCACAAAAACACCCGAAAAGTGGTTTTTTTACGTGCATAAAAGTCCTAAAATTAGAAAAAAAAATGATAAATGCCGTAATATCCATCTTCTCGTCAGAAGAGCACATCCATTGGGACTACAAACGTCAGCATATTGTTGTGATTGTGAGGATCATTCATTTTCTATTCTATTCTATATTATATTCTATTCTATTCTAATGAGTCCAGGTTATAAACAATACAAAACACAGAATGAAGTATAGTTTTTACACTGAGTTAGGTTTATTTATAACAGCAGTTTACACTTGATTTAATATTACGAAAGTAGGTAGGTATAAAAATGTAAAAACGCGGGGAACGGGGTAGACTCGGTCGCTAGCAGGGTGGTAGCAGGCGCTAGTTGACGATCTGTTGTATTGTATGTATGAAATCGAAATCATTTCCAAATAATCTCGATATCAGCCGTGATTATAGTACGCGCACGTAGACAGAGAAAACTATAGACAGCTACTAAGCGTGCCGCTGAAAGGGACAGAAAAAAAAGTACATACTAGATTTAGAGTTGCCAGGTAAGGATAAATTTACCCCAAACTCTCGATTTCCTTTTTGTAGTATAAAATTGACATGCTGATACTTAGTACTTTTTAAAGTTTTTAATCCATTAATAGAACTAACGAATACTTACCTATTAGTTTCAAAACATCGGGGACAAATCATAAAAATGAATGCGTGCGGATGCCAATAATTAAATCTTTAGATAAGTATTGGTAGGTAGGTATTATATTATATATATAAATATATATATATATTATAGGGACAATTCATACAGATTGAGCTAGCCCCAAAGTAAGTTCGAAACTTGTGTCATGGGATACTAACTCAACGATATTATATTTTATAACAAATACATATATAGATAAACATCCAAGACTCGAGGCCAATCAGAAAAAGATCGTTTTTCATCATGACCCGACCGGGGATCGAACCCGGGACATCATGGGTGGCGGTCTGGCGTGGTAACCATTACGCCACGGAGATCGTATGTACACTTCAAGATAACAGGCATTTTTCAAATTCTCTCTCATGAATTATATGTAAAAAAATAATGCGAAGACTGTCTCTTGAAAACTGCCCGTTTATTAAAGTAGTTTGTAGGAAATAAAATGAAAACAATCGAAAACATAATAGGATATTTTATTTTTATTATATTCACTAATTCGTCTTGATACCTAAACATTGAGTACATAAAAATATAAAAACTTCTGTGATTTAAAACATATAAAGTATTGGAGTAGGTATCAAATAAAACATAATACACGGTGCATACACTTTACACTAAATCATGGAGTTTGTTTTTCCCTTTTGAGTGGTAATTTCATGCAGTCGGGTTTTTATTTTATTTTATTAGTTTTTAATAACAACTAAAGTTCTCATCTAATGGCCTTGGAAAAGTACTAATTTCGTGTGAACATTACGGATTATTTCTTTCGGTATAATTTTTTTTTACATATTTTTGAGCTAAGTAAACTACGCAGCTCAGGATCACAAGGAAATCTAAAAATGACAAAACAAGATAAGGATATCTATATGATAGGGGGCAGCATTTTTTTTCTAGAAATCTCCCCTTCTTTTAGTCTCATCTTATCTGGGGGGGGGGGGGGGGGGGAGCACTTACGAACACTTTTGGTCCTTTGTACCAACCCCGTGCCCCTGAGAAATGTGCAGTTTTGAAAATCTGCTTTTTTTCCAATTGCGTATATCTCGAGAACGGTTGGTGCAAAGGGCTAAAAGTGTTTGCAAGTGCCCCCCCCCCCCCAACTCCCACTCCACTCTCAATCAAAATCAAGAACCCAAAAAAGAAGGAAATAAAAAAAAACTTAAATTATTGTTAAAAAAAAAAAATATCTCAAAAACTTTTTTTTCATGTTTTCTTGGCGTCTCATAGTGCCCCTAAGCCTATATATACTCCAACTCTACTTCCTTGCCCCTAACGCGACTCTGACAGAAAATTTCCTATTTTAGGGAAAATTTCCACCAAAAAAAAATAGCAACACTGACTTGAAAGGTTATGTTAACAAAAATGTTAAAAATCTCACGCATTTTTCAAAATCATGATGAGACTTGATATCATTCGTCGAAAATAAACCAAAATTAGTATATTTAACTATGGTAAATAGTAAAATAGTCGGGAATAATGTCTACTTACGAATGAAACGACAACCCACTAATTTTTCTCTCACTATCACTTTTACATCTCATTATACTGCACCGCACCATTTTCTACAGATGCAATCACCTCCAGGAACTTAATTAACACAAAACAGTTATTCGTAATTGAATAAACAAAACAAAAACTTTAAAATTAGTTATCACCTGCAGCAAATGTCAAAGTTTGTTTAGCAATTATAGTTGCTGGCCTTGAAAAAACCGGCCACGCAGTGAGGGACAAAAAAATATTCTCTTTGTCTCTTTTTTTTATCAGCCATGCGTATATGACCATCCTTTTCTATTGTAAGTGAAATAAAAAACATCCAGCAGTCTATAGTTTTCTCTGTCTACGTACGCGCACAAGTGCTAGACCTAGTCACCTGTATGGGCTACTAGCACATGCGCGCGGACTATACATCAGTGGCGAGGGGTCCTAATAACACGATTCCTGTCGGCTTCCCTTTTAAAAATAGTGAATTATCTAACAGCATCGACTCTGCTAATAACAATGATTTCGCTTCATACATAATAATGATACCCAAACGTCTATACAATAATAAATAGCAATATCACACGTCGCCAAACGCCTATACAATAATAAATAGCAATATCACCACGTCGCTTAGCCTATGCGTCGAAAGCCGGTAATTCCCGAGTTGTAGCCGCATACAGTTTTAGGAGCGGCTGTCTCTTTCTTACGCGTACATTTTGTTCCTAGCGCGGTCTCTTTCTCACGCCGATCATTATGAACATATTAAGCCGGTAGTCGCCGAGTTACGACAAGGATGGCATGTATCAGATTACGTTAGTGCGACAAAGATAAACAGAGGTATTAACCTGAGAAGTAAAAAATATAGTTAATTATGTGTTTAGTGCTTGAATAATAAAACAACTATAATTTTGTCGCGTTGTAATTGTCAAAATTATGAAATTTTTTCAGTTCACTTTCGCCTGTGCTTTCGCTCGTTTTGTTGTTAGTTTTTTTTTATTTGTTTGTTGTTAATTTAGTAAATTTGAATAGATTAGAGTGACTTCGTGGTTAAATGTTGGACAGGGCTCGGTGTGAATTGTGTTATAGTTATAGAATTTATCGGTTTCAGTTGTAAGTAGTTAATTGTTTATTTTAGTCTGTTTTGTTTACATTCGTAATGGCTGCAATTTTAGACGTGGGTTGTTGTCTCACAGACTTTTTATTAGATAATAATTTTCAAACATACAGTTTTGAAAATAAAAAACATATTATACAGCGCGCCCGTGCTTTTGCTTCTATGAAAATAGATTATAAACGGAAAGATGGCTTTACTAAACATTTTCATTGTAATTTGTACGAAAAGTATTCGTGGCTCACAGGTAGGTAGTTGTAAACTTAAAACACTGTTTTGGTTTTCCATATTATACCTATCAGTGCTTTTATGTATGGTAATGGTAATATGGTATTCGGAATTCTCCATCCCTGTGGTAAGATAACACTGTATATTTTTTTTTTGCTCCGGCTTCCCCTGAGTAAAATTTCACCCTTCGCCACTGCTATACATATACCTCGCATAAATTATATTTTACTAGCTGTTACCCGCGGCTCCGTCCGCGTGGTCAAGGCAAAATGCCAATAAATTTTCCATGGGAATCTCTTCATCCCGTGGGAAAAAGTAGCCCATGTCACTCTCCACTTCTACAGACCTTAAACTATCCCCAAAAAAATTTATTTCTTTCGACGTGAAAGAAGGACAAACAAACAAACACACTTCACATTTTATAATATTAGTATGATAGGTACCTAAATACCTACCTAGTAGGCAGTACCTACCTTTTCATTTTAACTCCGCGAATTTTAGCTGCATCAAAATCTTTATTTCTTATAAAATATTCTGCCACCATCATATCGTGGACTATGGGAAGGTTGTCGGATTGGCCTTTTTGAAATCCTTCTTCCATTTTAGTTCAAACAATAATATACAAAATACACTACATAATTAATCAGCATTATTTAAAATCAATAAAAAACACCAAAGCGCACTAGAGCAAGCAACTTTTACCCGCGAAAATGTACTACGGACGTATGAGCCGGGCGCCCCCAACGCGCCGTATGGATGCGATGACGTCACGCGCTGTTCGCGGGGACGACGAGATTTAAAAAACCTGCGTAAACTTCCCAAGCTTATAACTTCGTTAATATTGCACCGATCGATGTGAAATAAAAACTAGAATAATGTGTAAGGTGTAAACTTTTATTCTACGTACTCAAAAGTGTAATATTGTAACCTTGTTATCTTCTCCATTGTATAATTAATAATAATTGCATTTTATTTTTCACGAGCTGTTACCCGCGACTTCGTCCGTGAAATGTTCAAATAAGGATAACTCCTTTTCCTGTCATGCGATTTAAATGAAACAAAGCCCATATTCTGCTCCAAGCCGAGCTCTATCTCCCTGTGAAAACAGGTTTAAAAGATGTGCGCGTTCAAACAGACAGACAGACAATAAATAAAAATAAAAAATTTTTCGCTTTTATAACCTTTCTCTAACTATTCCCTCTCCATTTTTGCCAAATATGTTCAAAGTACAGACATATCGGGGTCTACTGTTTTATTATACTTATGTATAGATTATTATATTAAGTCATCGTAAGGTATTAAATGAGGCTATAAAAACATCTGTCCATTAACCATTTTCGCAGCTTAGAAATAAAAATATGTTTACTGGTAAACTGTTTTAACTCAAGAGGAATTTTATTATAATTTTTTATGGACATAATATGACAATTTTTCGTGTAGTGCGCTATAATGTGTTGGAACTAGGAGTAGGTTTTTGTCTTTAGGGCGGAGTCTCGGATTATCTATCCGAGTCTGGAAAAAATGAAGATATTTTCTAACATTTTTTGGAGTGGTAGAGCAATTATTACGAAATGGGCTAGCTCGACCGGAGAAGTACCACCCTCTCACAGAATATCGACGTGAAGCAGCAATGCGTTTCATTCGGTGAGTGAGAGATGGAAGCCCAACTCCTTCCCCATCCCCTCTTTCCCCCTCCTTCTTTCCCTTCCCTTCCTCCAACCTTCTTGGTGGACAACGCATTGGTAGCGCCCCTGGTGTTACTGATATCCATAGGCAGTGACCGCTTTCCATCAGGTGGTCCGCTTGCTTGTTTGTCTACTGAATGACATGAAATGACAAAAAATAATAATAATTGCAACCTTTAAAATATATAGTCCAATTAATGTTACCACCCTAAGTTTCTTTTAAAAGTGGCTTACAAGAATCTCTTGGCATTGCTCCACATCTCTGTTGCACTTCTTTTGCATTATAAATACTTTTTCCATGTCCGGTGAATTACCCATAAAACTAGTTCATATCGTATTACCGATGACACATAGTATTGATACGCAGTTAGGGCCGTTTTCTCTCCTTCTGTTAATCTTAATCGTCTAAGTGCAAAAACGAATGGAGCCAGTCTCGTGCACATGCTGCGGATATGAGATTTCCAGTTACAGTACCAATCAAGCGTAATGACCAAGAGTTTCGTTTCACTACTTTCCTGTATTACCTGTCCCTTGCAAATTATAGTTGGTTTCAAACGATGAGTTTTGTGATTTGAAAATTGTAAAAAGGTCGTTTTCATGACATTTATGCTAAGTTCATTTCTGTCCAACTATTTATCCACACATTCAACACTTTCGTTAAGAGCGTTTTCGAAGGTTATTGTTTTCCACCCAGGAGGTTGGGCCATGATGAAAAATAAACTTTTTCTGATTGGCCTGGGTCTTGGAGGTTTATCCAAGTTGTTAAAAACCGGACAAGTACGTGTCGGGCCACGCACAATGTAGGGTTCCCCGTATTTGCTACGCTTGCATGCAGATGAGTATAATATGCCATATTCTATGACATTCGTACGTTTTCGTCAAATAAATTTTACTTAATAAGTTCCTCGGTTATTACTCGGTAACTAGTAGAGCCTACTTAACCGTTATAGTTTTCCTTGTAGGTTCACTATATGGACTACTACCATGAATTTTTTCGAATTTCTAAACATGAGACTTTCTTAGATAGAGCTATTTCTATACCTATATGTAAGTATTTGTTATAAAATTCTCGTTGAGTTAGTATCTCATAACACAAGTCTCGAACTTACTTTGGGTGCACAGCATTATTATTCATTCTATGCTCTGGGTAGCTATATTAAAAAAAAAACTTAAGTTAATATTGCTATTTCTATGACAGTTTCAGATTCCCCTCTCCAAGACCAAGAAACAATAGAATCGGACCAGGATGAGACAAAACCCAATGTCTCCGACTATGAAGATGATCTACCACTCACCACAGTGCGAATGAAGAAAAAAATTAAAGGGAGACCACATTTGAAAGTTAAGATAAAGGATTTGGTCATCAAACCAGTGAGAACAGGTGAAGTAGAGACGGGGGAGGGAGATGTCACTTATTTCGTCGGTGAACCACTGACTAACAAAACTTAGCACATTACGGTGTTGCTCCTGCTCGGGCCGCGATTCAAATTACGTTTTTAACAAATTGCAGCTCATCTTTCATTGCATATTCATAAGAATGCTATTTCCGACTATAAACACAATATGTCTACTGAATAATCATCATATATAAATGATTAATAGTAGGCAGCGCTTCGCCACATCACTTTGTTTTTTTTATTGTTATTTTATTTATCATATTTTACAGGTGAACCTCCTATTGAGAAGACTAAATTAAAACACACGGATACAAAAGAAAAAAGAAATTTACAAATCAACGCAAATATTCAACCAAGATGTCAGGAAACAGAAATTAATAATGTTAATATTGAAAGGCCAAAATCAAAAAATATTAACAAAACTACGTGTAACCAAACCGACATTGAATATATTTGCGACAATTGCGGCTCAAAATTCGATAATAAATGTTTACTTACTAAACATATAGGACATCATAATTTAATGAAATATAAACATCTAAGTATACACTCCGAGGAAAAGCCTTATGAGCCTTATAAATGTGAGATATGTAATAAGAGATTTACGCGAAAGGGTTATTTAAATAAACATCTAAGAATACACTCTGGGGAAAAACCTTACAAATGTAATATGAGCTTTAGTCACAGTATTAGATTAAAAACACATCTAACAACACACTCTGGGGAGAAGCCTTATAAATGTGAGATATGTAATAAGAGCTTTAATCAAAGTGATATTTTAAAAACCCATCTAAGAACGCACTCCGGGGAGAAGCCTTATAAATGTTATATATGTAATATGAGCTTTAGTCAAAATAGTAATTTTAAAATCCATCTAAGAACACACTCCGGGGAGAAGCCTTATAAATGTGATACATGTAATATGAGCTTTAATCGAAGTGATAGTTTAAAAACCCATCTAAGAACGCACTCCGGGGAGAAGCCTTATAAATGTTATATATGTAATATGAGCTTTAGTCAAAGTAGTAGTTTTAAAACCCATCTAAGAACACACTCCGGGGAGAAGCCTTATAAATGTGAGAAATGTAATAAAAGATTTAATGAAAGTGGTAATTTAAAAACCCATCTAAGAACACACTCCGGGGAGAAGCCTTATAAATGTGATACATGTAATATGAGCTTTAGTCACAGTAATAGTTTAAAAACCCATCTAAGAACACACTCCGGGGTGAAGCCTTATACATGTGATACATGTAATATGAGCTTTAGTCAAAGTAGTAGTTTAAAAACCCATCTAAGAACACACTCTGGGGAGAAGCCTTATAAATGTGATATATGTAATATGAGCTTTAGTCACAGTAGTAGTTTAAAAACCCATCTAAGCACACACTCCGGGGTGAAGCCTTATAAATGTGATACATGTAATATGAGCTTTAATCTAAGTGGTAATTTAAAAACCCATCTAAGAACGCACTCCGGAGAGAAGCCTTATAAATGTGATACATGTAATATGAGCTTTAATCGAAGTGATAGTTTAAAAACCCATCTAAGAACGCACTCCGGGGAGAAGCCTTATAAATGTGATATATGTAATATGAGCTTTAGTCACAGTACTAGTTTAAAAACCCATCTAAGCACACACTCCGGGGTGAAGCCTTATAAATGTGATACATGTAATATGAGCTTTAATCAAAGTGGTAATTTAAAAACCCATCTAAGAACGCACTCCGGAGAGAAGCCTTATAAATGTGATACATGTAATATGAGCTTTAATCGAAGTGATAATTTAAAAACCCATCTAAGAACACACTCAGGGGAGAAGCCTTATAAATGTGATATATGTAATATGAGCTTTAATCGAAGTGATAGTTTAAAAACCCATCTAAGAACACATGTAATATGAGATTTAATCTTAATAATATTTATTTAATCTTTAAAAGGACATCTAAGAAAACACTCTGGGGAAAAGCGATAAATCTATAAAGCCTCCTAAGAATAATATATTCTGGACAAAAGCATACTAAGCATACATTGAGGGTGTGGGAAGATAATTTTCCGATACATTTGCGAATTATTTCCATTTAACCTGTAAATTTTCATTTTGCCCGGTGGGGGACCACCGTGCAAATCCCCTATATCTCCGAAAGTCTTGTGTTTAGAAACTTGAAAAAATTCATGGTTGTAGTCCATATAGTGAACCTACAAGGAAAACTATAACGGTTAAGTAGGCACTACTATTTATCGAGTAATAGCCGACGAACTTATGAAGTAAAATTTCTTTGACGAAAACGTACAAATGAATATGGCATTGTACTCATCTGCAAGCAAGAAATGCGTAGCCAATACGGAACCCTACATTGTGCGTGGCCCGACACGTACTTTCCCGGTTTATTTTTGTACTGTGTATTTCATTCATTCTTGTTTTAACTTATGTTGTTATGTTAGCTCTACAATATCGGAAAGTTGACCGAAGTGTAGTGAATATTTAAATAAATAGGGACAAATCACACAGATTGAGATAGCCCCAAAGTAAGTTCGAGATTTCTGTTATGGGATACTAACTCAACGAACTCAATTTTATAACAAAAACATAAAACATTTATACGGGGTACACATCCAAGACCCGAGGCCAATCAGAAAAAGTTCGTTTTTCATCATAACCCGACCGCGATTCGAACCCAGGACCCCCTGGGTGGCGGTCCGGCGTGATAACCATTACGCCACGAAGGTCGTCGAAATTAGGCGTAAAGTTAGATGCAACGTAGGACGAACAAACCGTCCACGTTCTCGTTTTCTTTCAACTTCGCAAAAGTGTAGAGCTAGCATTATATTTATAAATTTGTAATAAAAATATGCTAGCTCTGTGTGTGAATATATTTAGCCTAAACTGTCCCACTGTAAGCCTCCATGTCCATCCCGATTCAAAGAATTCCTTTTATTCATGGATTATAAGCAGGGGTTTGGACTAGAGGGGGCCTGTAACAAAAACAATTTCAATTTCATCTCAAACTCGCGCACTATCTCGCTCAATACTATTTTGTACGAGTGAGACCGCGCTTGAGAGTGACATCAGATTGAAACTGCTTTGTTACGAGAATAGAGAGAGTTAGCAAAAGTGTACAAAGTGAGTGTACAAAATCCACACTCCAGGGGAGCAGATTTTTTGTTATTTATTTCTCTAATGATTTACTTTTTATTTTTATACGGAATATCTTTATTTTTATACTATTCTTATACTGTTTGTTGTCTATCCGGAAACGTCGTATAAACTTGACTGATTTTGTAATATATTTTTCACTTCTCATGCTCAGAAAGTGCTTATTTGCGCAGGATATAGGCTGCACAAAATCGAATTTTGTGCACAAGGGCAGAAAAGTAAAGTCATAAATGTATCTATATTAAGACAAAGGAAATAAGCCATACAGCCAAACACAACAAAAAGTTCAGAGATAGAATTTGTTATTTTATAATATTTACTTTAATTTATTTGCCTTATGTGTTTTTAAGTCATAAAAGATATTAAAATTTAAATTAAAGTACGGTAGGTTATTTAATTAATTTAAGAAAATTATTTTATTACAAAATTAATTTAATAGTAGGCTGTATAGGTCTGCAGCCCAAGCCTAATTTCATAGTCGTAAGATTAAAAAAAAAAAAAGCGGCGGGAAATCGGAAACAGGGTCTTGTTTTTCTTGCGTTTATTTATTTATTTCCTCGCAATCGAAGTGAAAAGCAGAGTTTATAACTCGTCCACAAAACCATTTCTATCCTCGACATTACTATCAGCCCTCGCCTTCGGCTCGGGCTGCTAAAAGTCTCGGATAGAAATGATTCGTTTTGTGCACTTGTTGTAAAATCTACTAATAGTAAAATTCACGCAACAATACATTATTATTCCTTGTTATTTTTATGTAAGTATGAGCATAAGAACATACTTATGTCTTCGTGCTCCTATCAGTAGGAGCAGTTGGTTGGAGCTGGAGGAAGAAGGGACTTCGTTTGCGTATATCTCGCTTACCCGTGGGAATTTTGAAAAATCCTTTCTTAGTACAGCTCCAGACGTCGTAGGGAACCTACATTCCAAAGGGATCTCTAGACCAAGCGACTTGGGCTGTGCGTTGATACACTTCCGGACACATGAATCGAGCCACCCTACATTTTTATGTATAATGACATAGAACATAAAAATATTCTTAAGTTAATCAAAAAGTTTTTATGCAGTTTTGATGCTGGTATATTCATAATGATTTTGAAGTGCTGTTGTTCCAATTTTGAATTTATCAAATGGAAAAACGAAACAAAATCCAAATTAGTGCATTCTTTTGAAAAGAAAAGTTGATCTAAATTAACATAATTTTTTTATTTAACTCCTTATTTTTGAATTCACCGTAATTGTTTTGAAATTAAGACATCGTAAAATTGTTGTTTTTTTAATTTGAGCCATTTAAACGTTAAAATTATGGATACACCGCCTCTTCTAGCCGCGCAAGCTGTGGCGCTTCTACAGTCGGGCCGAAGTCAGCGCGATGTAGCATCACAGCTTGCTTTAAGCCGTTCTGCTGTGCAAAGGGTAAACCATCGATACCTCGACACTGGTGTATACGTGCGCCGTCCAGGAAGACCGCGATTTCTGGTAACTTCAGAAAGACAGGATCGATTTATCGCGACAACCAGTTTACGAAATCGTCACCTCACCTCTGTACAGATCCAAGAACAGCTTCGAGACTTTCATGGAGTGGCTGTTTCCGCGCGAACAATTAGACAAAGACTTAAAGAACGTGGTCTGAGCCCACATAAGCCAGCCAACGGGCCGAAACTGACAAGAGCTCACCGAATGGCGCGCTTACAGTTTGCACGCGAACATTTGCATTGGACTTAACGCCAATGGAGCAAGGTACTCTTTACTGATGAGACTAAGATTATGCTTTATGGTAATGATGGAAGGAGGAAGGTCTACCGAAGGCGGGGAGAGCGCTTTGTTCAGTGTTGTATTGAAGAGAGAGTGAGTTATGGCGGGAGCCAGAGGCGGATTAAATGTCGAGAGCGCCCTAGGCAAGCACCGCATCGGCGCCCCTAGCGGCCATGTCAAATTTTAACTAAATAAATACCACTGGTAATAGTAAACATAGATGACTGTAGTTAAGTTTTTATCTGTCTCATTGCAAAGCTGGAAGTTTTATATACCAACACTACATAAATAAAATAAAAATTCTTGGACGAATCACACAATGCCGTCTAGTCTTAAACAAAGCAACTAAGCTTGTACTATGGGTACTAGATTGCTGATAAATACATATAACTACTTTTTTTTTTGTAAATGAATACTTATTATACTTGGAATCACCCAGACCAAGACAAACAGACATGTTCATGCACACAAATCTTTGCCTTGCGCAGGATTCGAACCCGCGGCCTTCGGGATAAAGTGACCATTGTTAGCCACTCGACCACCGGGCCTGTCAAACTTGTCACTTTATATTAAAGAGGAGGCTGTTTCTATCACTCCAAGATAATATTAACGAACATGGAAATCCATCTCATCATCATCCACAAGAAGTCCACTGCCCGGACATAGGCCTCCCCCAAACGTCTCCGGTCGCACTGGAGACGTTTGGGGGAGGCCTATGTCCGGGCAGCGACCTGCATCCAGCGGCTTCCTACGACTTGCCTTAGGTCACCTGACTACCTTGTAGGCGGCCGTCCTACGCTGCTCTTTCCAGTACGTGGTCGCCATTCCAGAACCCTTTTGCCCCATCGGCCATCGGTTCTGCGCGCTATGTGCCCTGCCACTTCAGCTTGCTGATGCGTTTGGCTATGTCGGTTACTTTGGTTCTGCTACGGATCTTTCCATTTTGATTCGATCTCGTAGAGAAACCCCAAGCATAGCTCATTCCATGGCTCTTTGAGTGACCGTTAGCCTTCGTATGAGGCCTATAGTGAGCGACCACGTCTCGGATCCATACGTCATCACTGACAACACACATTGCTCGAAGGTTCTTCGTTTCAAGCACTGAGGAATTTTGGACGAGAAGATATGCCGTAATTTCCCGAAAGCTGCTCAGCCGAGTCGGATTCGTCAATTGACCTCTTTCTCGAAGTCTGAATTGGATGGTTTGTCCAAGGTACTCGTCAACAACTTCAAGGATCAAGCTTCCAACTGAGACCGGGGCGGGTGCGACATGGACATTCGACATGATTTTCGTCTTGTCCTTGTTCATTTTTAGACCCACATATCAAAGTCCTTGCGACACTATATTCGCTCCTTCAATGCTTAATGCATCAAGGAGTCGATTGAGCGAAATAAAGGTCGAAAGTGTTCGCAAGAGACATGTCTATTGGGTAGCCGGCTGACTAAGCTTAAGACGAAGGTTGGTAGCGTGGCGTCAACGACGGCAGAGGTGTTGAGGGAAGTCGAGAGGTTCTACGGGCAGCTTTATGATGCCTCAGTCACCAAACCCGCCAGCAGCAGAACTGCGAGGGACCCAAGAGCCACGCTAACCCGACACTACACACCGAAGACATCCCGGACATCAGCTTGTACGAGATTAGGATGGCTCTTAAATGGCTTAAGAACAAGGCGCCAGGCGATGACGGAATCACAGCAGAGCTTCTGATAGCGGTTGGCACACCGGTACTTAAAGTCTTGCAGAAGCTCTTTAATTCCGTGTTGTTCGAGGGCAAAACGCCTGAGAAGTGGAAAAGAAGCGTGATGGTTCTGTTCTTTAAAAAGGGCGATGAAACTCTCTTAAAGAACTATAGACCTATCTCGCTTCTGAGTCATATCTACAACTGGGTCAACACGAATCGTCTCGCTCGCAAGTTCGATGACTTCCAGCCTCCGAGCAAGCCGGATTCCTCAAAGGCTACACACATTCATATGCTGCGGCAGATTGTACAGAAGACCGAAGAGTACAATCTGCTATTATGCTTAGCGTTTGTAGACTATGAGAAAGAAACTACAGTCTCTCCAGCGGTGCCGCATATACTACAAGTATATCGAAGCGTTGACGTGCTTATACAAAAATGCCACCATGTCAGTCCGAGTACAGGAACAGAACACGAAGGCAATCTCATTACACAGAGGCGTGAGACAGGAAGATGTCATATCTCTGAAACTGTTCACGACCGCTCTGGAAGATGCCTTCAAGCTTTTGGACTGGAAAGGATTCGGCATCAACGTCAAGTACCTCAATAGGCCTCAATCGAGTTTCCAAACGGGTGGAAATCCATCAAATTTTATGTAATTTTTTATGCGTTAAAAATTTTTACGCGCCCCTTTGTTACCTCGCGCCCCTAGGCACGTGCCTAGTTTGCCTTAAGGATAATCCGCCACTGGCGGGAGCTCGTGGATAGTCTGGGGAGGAATATCTGCCGATGGTAAAACTGGGCTAGAGGTTGTGACAGGACCACGTCTACCAACACTAAATGCCCGTCGATACATTAACCATTGCCTAGAGACTCATGTGATGCCATATGCTGGATTTGTAGGCCAAGGCTTCATCTTTATGCATGATAATGCAAGAGCGCACACTGCAGGAATCGTCAGGGCATACCTTCATGATGTTGGAATCACGATAATGGAATGGCCAGCAAGGAGCCCTGATATGAATCCCATCGAACGTCTATGGGACGAATTAAAGAGGCGTGTTCGAGCTCACCAACCAGCACCACAAACTTTGGAAGAGCTGAGAGTTGCCATCGAGGAGGAATGGGAGAACATTCCACAACACTTCATAATGACGTTGATTAACTCCATGCCAAATCGCATGACTGCAATCATAAACGCTCTCGGAGGCAATACAAGTTACTGAATATTTTTTTTTTCCAATAATTCCTTTTTTTTTCTTCAAAATTCAACCCGAGTCTTGTCTTTGAGAAAGGTTATACAGGACAAGTTTCACTTAAAATTGTAATTTTATCAAGTTATTGAAATTTAAATTTGGAATTAAGTATACCTTATTAATGTAAAGTGTACCAGCTTCCAAATTGCATAAAAACTTTTTCGTTGATCATATACTTTTGTTAAGTTACCAGCAATCAAAGTTGAAACTGCTGGGTGGCTCGATTCAAGTGTCCGGAAGTGTATATAGCTAAGTCGATCAAGACTTTGAATTTTATGTAGGTATATAGGTCTACATGGTAAAACAGGCTCTCAACAATTTAGTTTAAATTCTTCAATGTCGGTTTTGATTGTATTATTTTTTTATTATTATTTTAAAATATAAAAGTTTTTTTTGAATAAATAACCACAAGATTCTATTATAGAATAGAAGATTGGCGATCTACAAATAAGCAATAGAGCTTATTATGGTTGGTGACGAAACATGCATGCAATGCAACACAAGGTGTGTTGCAGTGAACGTTCGAAAGAAACGTTGGGGTGCAGAACGGTACCTTTAGTTTACTGGATTTTACTATATAATATTATTAGTTACTACACAAACCTAATAAGGTTTATAGGTACAATATAACAATTGTAATGTGTTGTAATATTGTTTTAATAATAAAAAATAAAAAAAGTTAAGTAGGTGCCTTTGTTGTTTCAGTAGGCATTCTATAAATCCTTTATGTTACTAAAAAGACTGTATTGGATTTCATTATAGGTATAATTTTGTTTTTTTATTTTTCTATGAGGGTCTGATTTTGTTAATTTCTTTTGTTATTATACGTTATTTACTTTGAATATATAGTTACATAAATATCTCCGTTTTTTTCTTTTCTTTCTATTTTAATAAATAATTTCTTTTGTACAATGAAATTTTACTGCCCGTTTACGATAGTTATAAAATAATTGAAATTAATATTAATTAAAAAATATATTTTAATATTACAACTTTGTAGAGATACCTATTCGTTCACTGCCTATAAAGCTTTATAGTTATAGCCGAAGCAAGACCTTCCAAGTTCAAGTCCGGAAGTGTCCATGGTACAGTCGGCAACAGAAGTAGATCACGTTAGTATTATTTCAACCCAAGCTATGGTCACAGGAGGGCTACTACGAAACGTAAATCCGATACTTCGGCCGAAGTATCGGAAGAATTTTAACCATGAATTACCAGGTATTTTTCATGGTTATTTTAGTAATTCCTTGAATACTATCCACGAAATACCTTGTAGCTAGTAATTTATGATTATTTTAGTAGTTCGTTGAATTATAATAACCACGAAATACCTTGTAATTCATGCTTAAAATGCTTCCGATACTTCGGCCGAAGTATCCGATTTAAGCCCACCATTCACTACACGAACCCGGACCCGACTCGCAACCCGGACCCAACCGCGGACCAATCCGGCGTTGCCCATACACTGCACGAACCCTCCACTCGAAGTATGGCATGTGAGGTTCGACAGGCGCTCGCGGCAACCGCGGACCTGCGAGCCCGACGCCAACCCATTTGACAGTCTGGCGTACCGGTTCGTCGCTTCCATACACAGGCGGATTAGTCCGATGGCCGACCAATCCGCCGGACCAATCTGCGTGTGAATGGTGGGCTGCGTTTCGAGTAGCCCTCCAGATTACTTAGATACTTTTTGCTATCTAAAAAAATTCAATACATTTGACATTTGGAAGTGACATTTTTTATACGTAACTATCCGAGATAGAATTCACCGATAGATTATTCATTTTGGCCGTTAATAAGTAGTTACTTCGTAACTACGGTGCTATTAATTGTATGGATCTTTGTATTATTTTACTAGAATTCTGTAATATTACATGAATTTTCCTAGTGCTTACTTTGAACCTCAGACCTTACCTCCTTCACAGAACATGACAGAACTTAGAAACTTAGATAAAATTATTATTTTTCGAGTACATAACATCTGTCTTTCATATACTATCTTCCCAATACATGTATTATTACATAATACGAACTTGTTGTAAACTTACAATACACTGTCTACATGTATAAAACTTGATGTACCTATTAAAAACTTGTGTTCAAAGCTTGTATGAAACTTGTTGGTTGAAACTTCTAGTTACCTAGTAGCCAACATGATGATCCTAAACTTGTAGAAGACTTTATCCAACAAGCATGGCCATAATGTTTAAAACTTGAATAAGATTAGTATTATACAAAAATTGCAGTAAAATAATCAATACTTGCCTAAAACAGGACTGTGTTTTGGTAGGTGGGACGTTCTCACTGTATCAGACAAGTTCTAATCATGTACAGACTTCAGTGTAAACACTAATGTTTTTTATTTTTTTATTTATAAATAAATAAGTATACTTATAGGGACAATTCACACAGATTGAACTAGCCACAAAGTAAGTTCGAAACTTGTGTTATGGAATACTAACTCAACAATATTCTATTTTGTAAAAAATACTTAAATAGATAAACATCCAAGACCCGAGGCCAATCAGAAAAAGTTCGTTTTTCATCCCGACCGGGATTCGAACCCGGGACCTCCTGGGTGGCGGTATGGCGTGGTAACCATTACGCCACGGAGGTCGTTTATGTGTTTAATACTTGTTTAGAAAATGCCGCAGAAATGTAAAGCAAACTAAGTTTGTATACGTTTTTTGATCAGTGCGGAAGCCATATTAAATGATTTATGTTATCTACCCTAGAGTGCTTTTTCTATACATCATTTTATTAGATCCATACCTACTAATATTATAAATGTGGAAGTGTGTTTGTTTGTCCTCCCTTCACGTCGAAAGTAATGAACGGATTGATATGATTTTTTTTTGGGGGATAGTCAATGCTCTGCGGACATAGGCATACGGGGTAAAAACAATCCAGGTTATAAAAAATTACCTGTGTACCAAATTCCAAAGACTAACAATACAAACCAGACCATACATACAAACTTTCGCGTTTATAGCAAGGATTAAAGATTAATATTATCTAGTACTAGCGGACTGCCCCAGCTTCGCACGGGCACTTTTTTCCCACGATATTTATCCGTGGGAAAAAAGTGCCCCTTCAAAGAGATTCTCATGGGAAAAATTATTAACATTTTCCCTTGACCACGCGGACCGCGGATAACAGCTACCTTTCTATATGTCTTATTTTTCTCTCTGCAGCTACCTATGTAGTATCACTACATAGTATAAAACAAAGTCGCTTTCTCTGTCCCTATGTCCCTTTGTATGCTTAAATCTTTGAAACTACGCAACGGATTATGATGCGGTTTTTTTTAATAGATAGAGTGATTCAAGAGGAAGGTTTTTAAGTATAATACATTCCAAAATTCCCACGGGAAAGCGGGATACACGCAAACGAAGTTGCGCGGGTTTCGATAGTTTTTTATAAATAAAAGAATATTTATTTAGAAGTTCTTATGTACCCTGTCGCTGTCATAGACCTGGGACCATAGACACAGGAGTAGAGAGCAGAGAGCGTAGGAAAGGAAACGTATTTTGCCGATTACAAGTCCAAGCGGTATATTATTATGGCTGTTTTTCTACTTACCGCCATCGACAACAAAAAAGGCTAGTTGACTAAATTTGAAAAATTGGTTAATAATATACCTTAATAACTATATATTTTAACCCAAAAATATGTCATTTTTAACAAAATCTCATATATAAATCGAAATAATATTACTACGTATAGAAATGACAGCGCCTTCAAATTTTGGCGCCGCGTTCGGCCGTGCGGGGCGCGCCCCTCCCTGGCCCCGCCCCCAACCGAGTCATAGAATATGACATTACTACGCAGGGGCGACACTTTGTTTATATTCTGCCTATTGGACATCTAACTGATTATTTTATTTTATTACAATATTTTATTTTACTTAATAGAATAAATTTAATAGAAAATAGGTATAATATTAGCTATAGGTAGGAAGCTAGATTACATTTTTGTTCTTAACTTAATATTAGTCAAAAATAAACTGAGCATAATAATAATGAATCAAAACTAACTTTATAGTGAAGCTATTTATATATTGAAGTATTTTGTAATATTTGCAATAACCAGGAGACGATCGCCTGCCAGACAAGAGGAGTTGTGTTGAATGGTAACGTATCTTTACTCCGAAACTTGTTTGCCCGAATTTCATTTGTTCGAAAATGGTTGGTCGAAATTTAAAATGCTGTTTCGTTTTCCATCTTTTTGTTTTCTAGAAACTTATTTTTTTTACTTAGTTAGTAACTTTATCCACATTTACGTATTTTACCTAGTATATGAAAATATTTTGGAAATATAGTTTAAAAAATCAATATTTAAATTATATATTATTTAAAAAAAAGAATGATTAAAATCGGTCCAAAACTGAAGGAGTAATCGGCGGACCTCCAAAAAAAAACATAGAACCTCCTCCTTTTTTGAAGTCGGTTAAAAAAAAAGTTACAAAAATTCCAGAAATACCTAAATTATATTATAAAATTAACTGACGCTTAGTACCTACGTATCCCATCTGTACGATTAATTTTTGATAATCTATGATTTTCACATAGAAATGGCGGATGCAATCATGATGCATTAGAAAATAATGAAAAAAATTTGTTTTGGTTGGTTTTACTTAATTTTTTGTATACTTAGCGATGATAAGTTACGCCGCTATCTTTCTTCCTTACTGTTGAACGGTTTTTACAAGTTTTTATTGAACATGACGGCATTTTCCAATATTTTTTTTGACATAAATCCGAGGACCAATCACGATGAGCGTCGGCAAGTTTCTAAACGAGTTGATGTCTATTGGCCTCAACGTTTGGGGACAAAAATTTTGTTCGCGGTGTCCGTTCTATACGTAGTAATATTATTTCGATGGTTGATGTCTATTGGCCTCAACGTATGGGGACAAAAATTTTGTTCGCGGTGTCCGTTCTATACGTAGTAATATTATTATTTCGATGCATATTTATGATAAGTTTTTTGCATTTAAAAAATAATAATTTAAATTTAGCGCGAAAACGCTCAAGACTGTCATGGCGTCTTGAATGACGTCACGCCGTGCGAAACAAAGCTGTTTGTTTAGAGAGATAGTAAGGTGTTCTACTATTAAAAATGAATTCCTCGTATTACAAGTACTGTATAGTGCCCCAGTGTAAAAGCACAAGCATAAAAACGCCAAACAAATTATTTATATATTATGTTCCAAACAATCCACAAATACGGAAAAAGTGGCTAACACTTGCAAGAAGGGATGATGCTCATTGTTTATCAACAAATACAAGAATGTATTTTTGTGAAGATCATTTTGATGTAAGTATTTCATACAACATATTCTAGATAATCTTAAAACAAAACTTAAGTTTATTAATTTAGTTAGCACTACTTCGTAATTCTAACCTCAAAATATGTCAAAACAATGTATATACAATATAATACCAAGATAATTTAATACCAAGAAAACAGAATTAAATACCGTAAAATGGGGCTAATTGGACCATTTTTTTTTACTAAACAGGTGTTTACAAAAACGACAGCTACTTTAACACCATAGACCAATTTTTTTTGGGTAGTTCTCACAATTTCCTCATAGAACATTTTCCGTGTATAAATCTATAGATATTTTTTTTAAAAGTGTCATTCCAAATATCGCATTGATGGAGTTATTTGGTATAGTGTTTTGCTTTGAGTTTTATATTTTTTGAAGCTGTGTCGAAAAGAAACCATTAATCGTTATTTGGAACGTTATAAGGAAAAATGATGTCTTGAGTTTAACTCAATTTCACTTCTTTCCGGCACTAAAAAGGTGGAAAAATACTAAAGTAAATTATTCAATCGTAATGATGGTCTATCGCTATTATACAATCAGGTTGTTATTGACACTGATAGGTTCTTGTATCCCACAAACTTATATTTACTTATATTGCACAAACAGACCCCCACTTAAACTCTCTACCCAATATACAGACGACCTCGGTGGCGTAATGGTTACCACGCCAGTCTGCCACCCAGGAGGTCCAGTGTTCGAATCCTGGTCGGGTCATGATGAAAAACTAACTTTTTCTGATTGGCCTCGGGTCTTGGATGTTTATCTATATATGTATTTGTTATAAGATATAGTATCGTTGAGTTTGTATAATGGAATACTGGAATACACAAGTTTCGAACTTACTTTGGGGCTATCTCAATCTGTGTGATTTGTCCCTAATTTATTTTATTTTACAAAATTTTGACGATTTATTTCAGATTAAAGAAGATACAGATAATTACATTGAATATAATATAATGAAGCAGAATGGAGAAAAACGTATTTTACGATTAAAGAAAGGAGTTGTTCCTCATAAATTTATGTGTCAAAACCTCAATATGCCACCACCAAAAAGAAGGGCCACAGTTAAAAGACTAGCCCTGGTGAATGAAGCACTTTCAGAGTTTGCCAGCAAAAGTAATATTTTAGAATCCGAAGAACCTCCACAAAGAATTGATTGCGAAACAAGTTCATGTACTTTCCATGCAAATGTACATGATAATATTAACCAAGCAGGACCCAGTACTTCTCAAATTGAAGTATGTGATGATCATGTAAGTATTAAACACTTATGAATAAAAATCTATGTAAGAGACAAAAATATACCATGTAACATAATAATTACCTCGCAGCTTTCACTCCTTTGACCTCTACGCTCTTAAAATTTTCAATGTTTTAGTTGAAAAATGACATAGCAAACGGTACAGAGTATAACATAAAGGGCTCTGTTAAAAGGATTCGAATGAAAGCAAACTGCACACCATCCAAGTTTGATTGCAAGCCAGATAGAAAACGCAAGTCTCCAAGTAAACCTCGGCATGCGTTTAATAAACGCCAAAGAATGACCATTAACAAGGAGATCGAAGGGTCGGTGGGAAATGAGAGCCATGCTGAATCATTACCATCTTGTAGTCAAGGTAATTTTAACTTTTCATACATTTTTTTTTGAAAGAAAAATTTCACCTCGCCCCTGTTGGGACTCGAACCCACGTCCCTCTCGATATCCGGCCAAGAGTTCTTACCACTGAGCTACCGGGAAGGTTAGTAATGGTGGTGTTTCTCATTCCTTAAAACAGCGTGAGTCGCAGAGCACGCCATCTACCTGATACTTTTACAATCCCACCTGAAATTAAATTTTTATAAGTGTAGGTACCACTAAGCCGGGAAAGACTGGGCATAGTCATGGGTATTGTCACGAGTCACACACACACGGGTGCTGCCTGCTCACTCGTGTCAGTACTGACTTTTTTTTATTTTATTGTAGATTTAAGACTTGTTCATTCCACACCAATGTGTATAACATTCCGCGTATTCTTCTTATAAATTTTAATGTACTTATTGTAAAAAAAAAGAAAAGAAGTACAAAATGACAAAAAAGGCCGTAACCGGTTTTCTTTCGCCATTTCTTTTTATCGGTTGCCATTTTGCTTGTGTCCGAAATGGTGGTAGTATATAACGTAGTTTATTTTTTTTATTTAAACAAGTTGTAAATGACAAGAAAAAGTGCCTGTGAAGGTCTAATTTCTGAAATAAACGATTTCATTTCATTTCACTGCAGACTAAACCGACATATGTCCCTAATAGACAACAGCATAGAAACCGCTTGTCCTGAATGTGGTGAACTAGAGACCAGCCAGCACTTCCTAGCTGAGTGCATACAGCAGGCTCGTGGGAGACTTTCGAAACCGATAGGATTGAAGAAGGAAAACTATGCGACCTGGCCATTGGTCGCATAGCGGAGTTCTGCAGAAGGAGTTTAAGGTTCTCTGGGGGGAGGTCACCGGGGCCACAGTAAGAACCGTATCCACATGGGAATAGGGTGTAAAGAGTCGAACTAGGGACTTGAACACCCGCCTGTGCCCCGCAGGCGGCATCCCACCCTATGATAATAATAAGTGTAGGTACATTGTGGTTGGCAGCAGTATAATTTGCCTTAATAAAAATGTAGGCATGCAAAATATTCAAAATTTAAATTGGCGTAGGTACAATATTTTACAATGTCCATTTGTACAGATCAAAAAATAAAATTATCTAATGTCAGCTTAAACTAAGATAATAAAAATAAGCATCAGAACACACAATGATCACATTAAATAGATGCCAGAACAGATTGTAATTAATATTAAAATTTATAATTTAAAATTTCAGTGACACTGTAAAATGTATATGGCGCGGGCGGGGTGGTGAAATTTTCCTTCCAAAACTATTTTGAATATAAGAATGGCTAGTTGTCTAACATTTATAAAAAAAACAATCATAAATAATCATAACAAATCATTGGTACATCGCAGGTCGCGGTAAAAACTGCCAACATGCCCCATTGGTCGTTAAGGTGTGCAGAATATGCCTCGCGATGGATTGTAAGCTGTTATCAATGGCGGAATACAAGCTGGAGGCAACATACAAGCATTTAACAGGAAAATCGGTGAGCACACCACTAGGTGGCAAACAAGCATACGGCCCGCCTGATGGTAAACGGTCACCGTAGCCTATGGACGCTTGCAACACCGGAAGTCTCACTCGCGCGTTGCCGACCCTGTGAAAATCTTTTATTGCCCCTTTTGAAGAAGTCGGTAATGTACTACGATCCCATACGATACGATCCAACGTCAGTGATACCAACAACGGTATTGCAAGCGTCTATAGGCTACGGTGACGGCTTACCATCGGGCCGGCCGTGTGCTTGTTTGCCACCTTTGGGGTATAAAAAAAAGATTATCTTTCTCTTTCTATAACCTCCTTAATTTCCTGTATGGTCCGTTCCATCAAAGACATGTTATTAGAAGGATTTTGAATTTTGATCAATATTATTGTCAATACCAATCGGATCTTCCAGTTTTCCAGTTTAAGAAATTCGATAGCGTTTTGATAGTACAAGCATCGGCTGCCACAAACATTACTATATGTCGTACAGTGTAAACTATCTTAGGGTAGGGTAGGGGTAGGGTAGGGGAAGGGTAGGGGAAGGGTAGGGTAGGGTAGGGGTAGGGTAGGGGTTGCATAGGGTAGGGTAGGGGTGGGGTAGGGTAGGGGTAGGGTAGGGTAGTGCCTCTACTAAGGCGGAACAAAGTTTGCCGGGTCAGCTAGTCTATATACACTGGGCGTCAAAAATAAGTAGTACAGTTTTAAAATTGCAATTACTCTTAAACTATAGAAGTTAGAGTTTTGAAATAAAAGTCATTTTATAGCAAATTTAACAAAGTTTTCTAAAAATAATACTTTATTTAGCATTAGTAAAGTTTTACACTGAAAATTAGGAAAAAACTAAAAAGCTAACCATTTTGAAGGAACTATCAAGAACTTAATTTTTACGTTTTGGGCCTTGTTCCCACTTTAGTAACTTGTGTTGCCGCCTCGGGCTCTGATGACAGCTTGGAGCCGGTTTGGCATGCTGAACACTAAGTTTCGGAGGCGGTGTTGGGGAATATTCACCCATTCTTCTATCAGGGCCTGTTTTAGAGCCCTGAGGGTGGCGGGGGGTGGTCTGCGTCTTCTGACTAGCCTCCCAAGCTCATCCCAGGCGTGTTCAATCGGGTTAAGATCTGGGCTTCTTGATGGCCAAGCCATCAAGCTGATGTCAACCTCCTGAATGTACTCTTGCACGAGATGAGCGGTGTGTGGCCGGGCGTTATCATGCATTAGTATAGCTCCATCACCCATATTTGCTAAATATGGCCCTGCATACTCGTTAAGGATCTCTAATGCATATCTTTCACCAGTCAGAGTGCCATTTTCTATGACCACTAGCTCTGTGCGACCCTCTGAAGAGATGCCAGCCCATACGTGTACAGAGCCCCCGCCGTATTGAACTCTTTCCGAGATGCAACCTTGAATGTATCGCTCACCAGGTCGCCTGTATACTCTCCGCCTTCCATCGGAAGTGAATAAAGAAAACCGAGACTCATCTGTGAACAAAACTCTTGTCCATTCTTCTTCGCCCCATTGTACGTGTTGACGCGCGTAGCGTAGTCTTACTACTCGATGCCCTGTCTCAAGTTTGGGGCCATTTGCTGGCCTGTACGACTTCAGGTTGGCTTCAGCAAGTCTTCTCCTCACTGTACTCTCACTAACGTAGTCTCTTCGGGTCTGAAGAAGCTGTTGCTGGACCTCAACTGCATTAAGGTGACGATTTCTTAACACAGTAGAGACAATTAAGCGGTCTTCTCGGGTACTAGTGCACCTGGGTCTGCCATTACTTGGTCTCCTTAGATGGTTTCCAGTCTCTTCGTATCTTCGCTTTACTTGCTGGATCGTTCTTAGAGTTACACCCACCGTTATTGCAGTACGACGCATACTGATGCCTACTTCGAGAAAAGTTATGATTCTTGCACATTCTTCTGGTGAAAGAGGCATGATTAGTAAAGTTTACTCGCTGAAGACACATTTGCTTTTGAATTGCATTTGATTTATCAGCAATAAAGAAAACAATAAAAAACAAAAGTACAAGCCAACAGTTTAAAAAAATAGTGGTTTTTATTTATTAAGTTTTTTTTCAGTCAATCTTTAAAAAATGATATTATGCATGAAGTTTTTATTAAATGAAATTAAATTGTCTTTTAACTTTTTTTTATTTCAAAGGTCTAGCTTCTGCAGTTTAGGAGATATTGCAATTTTAAAACTGTACTACTTATTTTTGACGCCCAGTGTATATAAAAGAAAGTCTTGTAAGTTACACCATTTATAAGTCAAGAACGGCTGAAGCGATTTGGCTGAAAATTGGTGGAGAGGTAGCTCAGAACCAGGAGCAGCACATAGGATACTTTTTAGGGTAGTGTCTCTAAGGCGGAACAAAGTTTTCCGGGCTAGCTAGTTATCTGATAAAATGTTTTATAAGATGTCCCACTAGCTTTCCCCTTTTAGTTCCCATTTCTTTCATGAAAGTTCTCTTTTCCTTTCCTGCTGCGGAGAGTAAGAGTTAACTAAGAATCTTTATTTATTTCTCAACAGCCCTGCCAAGAAGACGGCTTACCTCAAATGTTGTGCAGTGAATGTACGAAGCGGCTGTTAAATTTTAAGAATTAAGAAGAAAGAGCATGAGAGCCAATACACTGTTGTTAGATGTTGTTCGAAGGAGAAAACGTGTAAGTATTTCAAATACACTCTATCAAAGTTAATGACAGTTACAGATATTATATGTCACGAAGCGCATTTGGCCATGAATGTTGTGACTTGTGAGGCGTGTATTCACATTGTTTATGTGTGCGTGAGCGATTTTACGAGCGGTTCCGAGGTTACGCGCACATTGACAATGTGCATACACGCCTGACAACATTCATGGTCAAATGCTCAGCGTGAAATAGAATATATTTAAAAACAGTTTAAATTTTGTTTCAAACTCCCTCACTATAATGTCATTTCAAATTTCAAGCAAATCTGTCAAACCGCTTTTGCGTGAGAGTAACTAACATACATACATCCATCCTATCATTCACATTTATAATATTAAGTATGGATTATAATTGTTTCAGGTCACAATAGAAAATATAAAAAACATAAACAGACATAATGAAAAATTAATATCAAATCTATTAACAAAACACCAATTACCTGACCATTATGATTTAAACATAGAATACGATGAAAACCATAAACAGTTAGACAATAAAGAGTATATCATAGTGAAAATAGAAGCAGGCATAGATGTTCAAGACGAAGTAATAGAAGGCAGCATAGATTATCAAGAGGAAGTAACAGTTGAAGATAAAAATGATAATAATTTTAATGATGATTGTAATAATGATTTTAATATTGTCGATGATTTAAATGATGATGATTTATCTAATGATGAGGACACCTCTTCGGCGTACAGTGAAGAAGAAGAAATAAATGTTAAAGATAAAAATGATGAGAATCATGATGATTGTGATGATGATTCTAATGAGGAGGGAGAGGTATACAATGAAGAAAAAGAAATAAAAGTTGAAGTTAAAAATGAGGAAAATAATGATGATTCTAATATTGATGATGATGTACAAGACGATTCAGCAAATGATGAGGAAGGGGAAGAGGAGTGCTATGTTGGAGATATACAGGTAATACATTCAACAAATGAAACAGATGACTAGGGCAGGAAACTTTTTTATGCTAATATGTGATCTATTAAATTGGACCTACTTTTACATTGGTGCAATTTATTTGCTATTATTAACTGAACGTATATGTTCAATTTTTGTTTGTGCGTTACAAGCGCAGGCCGGTTTACATACAGGCTGGCTTATTGTTTGTACTATCAAAGTATAACTTTGAGTATTGTTTATTATATCATTATAATTACAGCTCGGTTTTGGTAAGTTAAATATTTATCTGATAATAAAGAAAAACATGTATTTTTACAGTCATCCATTGTCCTTTTAGAGAACTTGACAGAAAAGTAAGACATACAAAGATGTCACTCAGTTCATTGTTTTCACATATGTATAGAGTTTATAAACCAAACTCTTTGCTCTAACAGCACCCCTTAAACTGATACATATGTGTTAAACTCTTAGTTCAAAGATCACAAATAACACACAATAATACAACTATAAACCTGCTCTCTGGAACAAAATCGATGCAAACTTTAAGTGTTTTTCCCTAGTTAATGATTTTGTACAGATATCAGCTAGCATTTCCTCTGTACAAATATAGGCTAACTTCACAGTTTTTCTAAGTATTAAATCTTTGATAAAGTGATACCTAATATCAATGTGTTTAGTTCTCGAATGAGATACCACACACCCACAAATTTTTTGGGCTGACTGATTGTCGTTAAACAACTTTAAGTTACACAGAATACCACATTCATATAAAAGAGCTCTTATAAAGATCCCTTCTTTACAAGAATCGGATATTGCCATGTACTCAGCTTCAGTACTTGACAGTGCAACAGGACGCTGTTTCCTACTTTCCCACGACACTACAGAACTGCCTAGCTTAAATATATACCCGGTGAATGATCTTCGGTCCAAATGATCTCCACCCCAGTCAGCATCTGTGTATCCTGTAATTTCTAAATTACCTTTTTCAAATGTGAGACAGTAATCCATAGTACCCTTCAAGTACCTAAGTACCCTCTTGGCTGCTTTCCAATGGTCTTCTGAATAACAGTCATTAAACTGACTCAAATAGCTCACACTATGAGCAATGTCAGGTCTAGTACAAACTGCCAGATACATTAAATATCCAATAAGACTTCTATAATCATATTTACAAAGCGAATTAGTTGCCTTTTGTAACTTTAAACCAACTTCCATAGGAGTCTTAGAGACCTTGCAATCTGACATTTGAAATTTATTCAATATCTTAGTGATATAACTATTCTGATCGAGTGTAATTTTTCCATCATCAGTTTGAGTTATCCTCATTCCTAAGATATGATGAGCTTTTCCCAAATCTTTCAATTCAAACTCATCCATTAATAATTTTTTCATTATATCCTTCTTCACAGAATTCTTCAATGAGAAAAACATTATGTCATCGACATACAACGCTATAATCATTTTTTCATTTCCTTGATTATAACAATAAACACATGGCTCTGAAGATAATCTTTTAAACTTCAATTTATTGATTAAAACATCATTTATTCTATCATTCCAAGCTTTCGCCGCCTGTTTTAAGCCATAAATTGCTTTATTTAATTTATATACCTTTCCTTTGTTGTTTGCATCTACGAAGCCGTCAGGTTGTTCCATATACACTGACTCTTCTAAATAACCATGCAAAAAAGCAGTTTTCACATCTAGATGTTCGACTGACATATTATAATGAGCTGCGAGGGCTAGCAAAACTCGTATGGTTGAGTATCTAACGACGGGTGAAAAAGTTTCATCGTAATCAATTCCATACTTTTGTGTAAAACCCTTTGCTACCAAACGTGCTTTATATCTAAGCAACTCTCCGTTTAACCCTCTTTTCTTAGTAAATATCCATTTACACTTAATTGGCTTATGCCCTTCAGGTAAGACAGTCAATGTGAAACATTTGTTTGTGATAAAGGAATTAAACTCATCTGCGATTGCTACCTTCCAGTGCTTTCCTTCACTGCAACTTAAAGCCTCTTCAATCGTCTGTGGAATGTCTTCTTCAACCAACAACTCTACTAGTCCTGCATACTCTGGTGTCACCGCATCTTCGAATGCTGACAAATTTGAGTCCTCAGAGTCCATGCTGGATCTATCTGGAATATAAGTATAATCCGACGAGTCATTCTGATACGAATCAGTTTCTGTGTCATCTAGACTAAATATTGTTTGTCTACGATCACTTGAAACGATTATGCCATCAGATTGTGAGGTTTCTAAAGAAGTATTCACCTCAGAGGGTTCATTTCGCATACACGGATCTTGTGGTAGTACCACAGTGCAATCACTTTTATTGTTATCATCACGTGACACACTCACGTTAGAAAAATCATTTTCAAAAAATGTAACATGCCTAGCTCTAATGCATGTTTCAGGATCACCAGGATCAATTAGTCTGTATCCCTTGCTATTGTCACAATAGCCCACAAAAATATACCTTTTACTTCGAGGTTCCAGTTTCCGACTATTTTCAATATGAACGTACGCAGTACAACCAAAAATACGCAAGTGATCCACGCATACCTTTTTGGATGTCCATTCTTCTTCAGGAGTTACTCCCATTACAGCCTTTGTTGGAGAACGATTTTTCAGGTAGACAGCCGTGTTAGCAGCTTCAGCCCAAAATCGTTGATCCAACTTCGCATCCTGTAACATACAGCGTACTTTATCCATAATCGTTCTATTGGCTCTTTCTGCTACTCCATTCTGTTGACTACAGTGAGGAATTGTAGTATAATGTCGAATCCCTTTATTTTTCATGTAGTCCTGAAAAGTATTAGAAATATATTCACCGCCATTGTCACTCCTTATTGCTTTTATTTTCTTTCCAGTTTCATTTTCTACCAGAGCAGTGAATGTTTTAAATTTATCAAAAACTTCACTCTTTTTCTTTAGAAAATAAATAAAAGTGACAAAATAACGAGAACCGCTAAAAGAAGATGTCTGCATGGGACCACACACATCAGTGTGTACGAGGCCTAATATTTCACTAGATCTAGTTAAGCTTTTCTTTGTAAAAGGTAATCTAGCTTGTTTGCCCTCTATACATGCTACACAAGGAACAAATGAAGTGTCATGAAAATTCATACCTGTGACAAATCCGTTTTTCATGAGCTTCATACTCCTACAGTTAAGATGACCCATCCTCTTATGCCATATTTCGTGTGAAAGTACCTTACTGTCCTCCTTGGACCCCTGTGTAGTCGCCGCCTTAACCGTTGACGCTAAACTAGAGTAAGAATTTTCACAAACTGAGCTCATGGCAATATCCGACTCCTTTTTACACATTACAGTATTAACCATGTCGAGTTGATATATACCATTGCAGCATGTACCAGTTGCTATTACATTGTCATCATCTAAAATTTCACAACTTTTAGTATTGAATACTACCGTAAAACCTTTCTTAGTAAGTTCACTTACAGACAGTAAATTAGTAGAAAGTTTAGGAATGTAATATACGTTACTAATGTTCTTTGAGCCGTTCTTCAACTGCACTTGCACTTGACCATGCCCGCTTGTTGTAATTTCATCACCGTTCGCAACATTGACTACCAGTGGCTTCGATTGTTCAAAATCATACATGGCTTCCTTCTTATTGCACATGTGATGAGTGGCTCCTGAATCAATGTACCAGGTGTCTCCCTGTACATTCACTGACAAAGCAGCTATCATTGACGTCTTGTCATTTTTGAAAGAATGTTTACCTTGTTCTTTCTCCTTAGCCTGTGGACAATCTTTCTTCAAGTGACCTGTCTTATTGCATCTGTAACACTTGTAGTTCTTAGGATTGTAGGGCTTCTTGACAGTCAAAGCATTTCCCTCAGAGTTTTCTGATTTCTGTGCTCGACGCTGCTGTTCTTGTATCAGTTTGGCCTTCACCGTCTCACTCGTTAATTTAATATTTGAGTTTTCCAAGGCCATGATCATAGGATCAAAATCTTCCGTCAAACCGCTAAGCATAATGACAGCAATGAATTCGTCATCCAGTGGTGAGCTGATGTCTGCAAGTTGTTGAGAAACTTCAGATATTTTTGACAAATAACAATCCATATCTGTCATCTCTTTGAGCTTCATGCCAAACAGAGATCTTAATAAACTCAGCCTCCTGCTTAAACCTTTGTCTTCATAAGCAGACTGTAGATTGGACCACGCTTCGTATGCGGACTTAGCATTACGAATATATGACTGCGCCGACGGACCCACCGATAAGCATATTTTTGCCAATGCTTTCTGGTTCCTTTTCTCGTCTTTGCATCCGTCTGCCGATTGTATGCACTCATATAAATCCTCATGCATCAATATCATCCTCAAAGTGAATTTCCAGTTATTATAATCAGACACGCCATGCAAACGTTCCATCGGGAATCCCATATTATTTGTAATATTCATAGTTATTTTTGAATATTAGTATTTATAATAATATTTTTGGTGTCTGGGCCCATAACCTTTTAGAGAACTTGACAGAAAAGTAAGACATACAAAGATGTCACTCAGTTCATTGTTTTCACATATGTATAGAGTTTATAAACCAAACTCTTTGCTCTAACATGTCCAACCACAAATTCTAAATATAGTTACAGTAGAACAAGGCATAGATATTCAAGAAGAAATGATAGAAATAAAGTATGAGAATAATAGTGAAATATTGAATGGAAACGTAAAACTGGAAGATCCGATTGGTGGTATTGATAATAATATTGATCAAAACCCTTCTAATAGCATGTCTTTGATGGAACGGACCATACAGGAAATTAAGGAGGCTAGAAAGAGAAAGGTAATCTTTTTTTTATACCACGAAGGTGGCAAACAAGCGTACGGCCGGGGGTATCACTCACGCTTTGCCAATCCTCCCAATCCCCCCAAGTGGAGCTTTGGAGACCTTGTTCATCGTAGGACCACAACATGGCCGAAACTAATGCTGTTTGGCTACGATCTTCTGTAAGGTGGAGGTCCTTCCCCAGACGAGCTGCTCCCATTTGAGCGGATTATCCGCTGTGCCCTACCTCTCTAAAGCTGTACTGTCGGAATAATACTTTTACTTTAAACATTTATTGATTATTTATCTGTTGATAATGTGTAGGAAACTATCGGCATAGATAAGTAATAACCCGATGTAGAATGGCCACTCTTCGCCCCGCACCGAATGGTCGCACAGATGGTCACTTAGAATTAAGGGCTCAATAATTAATTAAAGTCACACGAATTTCATAATTTGTCCACCCCTCCCCCTAGTCACACATGGTCACATTTAGCTACCACCTTCTTCTCTGGTGTGACATCACACATTTAGCATATTTCAATTCGGAAAGTAAAAAACAACTTTTATAATTAACCTTTGCCTGAAATTAGTATTATATTTGGAACGAAAGCATCCAAACTAATTCGAGCAATGTTTTGTACATGTAAAAGCTTTTAAAACTTGGTGAAATGCTGAAAGTGCTGAGTAGATTAATTAAACATCATTGTATATACGAGGAGCTCGATGGCGTCGCTGTCTGTCGCACTCTAATAAGTTTTTCAAATGAACATGGACAAGACGAAAATCATGTCGAATGTCCATGTCGCGCCCGCCCCGGTCTCAGTTTGGAGCTCGATCCTCGAAGTTGTTGACGAGTACGTACCTTGGACAAACCATCCAATTAGGTAGGTACAACTTCGAGAAAGAGGACAATCGACGTATCCGACTCGGCTGGGCAGCTTTTAAAAAGAAATTACGGTACATCTTCTCGTTCAAAGTTCTTCAGTGTTTGAAACGGAAGAATTTCCGAGCAATTTTGATATGATGTAGATAAATTTATTTTGATTTAACAAAATATAGAGTGTAAGCAGCATGTGGTCGAATGGCGGAGGCCAGGGATGATCGTGATGTAACATTTATAATTTTTTTTTTTAGATACCAGTAAACGGTCCGTTTTGTGAACCTGGCAACTTGACATTCGTGTCGACAGAAGCATATCAATGTCATGTGAATGTATCCTCGAAGCACGGCGGTACCAAAATCAACAAGCCTGTTAAAAAGCTTGTTAACAAGCCTACGGACAAGCCTGTGAAAAAGCCTGGTAATCCTACTGATATTATAGACGAGTAAGTTTGTGAGGATGCATGGATGTACAACAAGCCTGCTAACAAGCCTGCTAACAAGCCTGTGAAAAAGCCTATACATAATGGTAATCGTACTGATATTATAGACGTGTAAGTTTGTGAGGATGCATGGATGTACAACAAGCCTGCTAACAAGCCTACGAACAAGCCTGTGAAAAAGCCTGGTAATCCTACTAATATTATAGACGTGTAAGTTTGTGAGAATGCATGGATGTTAACTCTTTCACGCAAAAACGGCTGATAGATTTGCTTGAAATTTGGTGCACCGGTAATTTATAAACCTGGATTAACACGTAAGATAGTAATTAAGATTGGGGCGTTTCACTCTACCACTCCCCGGACACTACACTACAACGCGCGTGAAATAATTACTTATTTCTACTAGGCCAATGTCGTCTGTACACGCGCTACATTTCTCGCACACGTGCGTGAAATGTAGTAGGGCTGCCGCCTTCACGTAGTTATCATTTAAAATGGCGGCGATGTTGAAGTATATACGACTATTACATGAAGTAATTTTGCACTAGCGGCGTAATTCACTGATGCTTCGGTTCTATTTAAATATAATGCTTTTGTATATGATGATGTAATCGGTCGCTTGCTTGGTAGCTAAATGAAACAATTAAATTAAATTCTTGGATTTATTTGTTTTATTAGATGTCTTCTCATACCTTGGAGGCACTGAACTAATATTACTCGTATATTAAATTCTCTAGAACTAGTTCGTATATTAAAACGAATTATCGAAAATGTTCGAAAGACACATTCGTTGATTAAGCGCACACTGCGAGACGAGGGCTGCTCGGGTGCGGTAACTCGATTCGGTGCGGGGCGGAGAGTGGCCATATTTTTATTTTTTATACAACACAGGTGGCAAACAAGCATACGGTCGACCATTCTACCTCGGGTTATTATTTATTCTGACAATACATTCCCTAAAATTACATAGCATAATACAAACTTATGTGAACCAATCTCTTCACATCCAAAAGCCATACACCGACCAATTAAAAAAAAAATCGTTAAATTTATCTTTTTTAACCCCCGACGCAAAAAGAGGGGTGTTATAAGTTTGACGTGTGTATCTGTGTATTTGTGTATCTGTGGATCTGTCTGTGGCATCGTAGCAACCAAACGGATGATCCGATTTTGATGCAGTTTTTTTTGTTTGAAAGGTAACCTGTGCGGGAGTGTTCTTAGCTATGATTCATTAAAATCTGTTCAGCCGTTTGAAGATCACCAGCTTTTTTCTATTTGATGAAGGGAAATGAGCAACTTTCACTGGTTAGATCGATTTGAAAGTTTTTTGAGTCGGGGGTTTTTTAAATTTTAAATTTAAGTTTTATTGTAGATTAGATTAGATTAACTTTATTTATATAAAACATGGTGTAGTTCACACAAATAGTTCTTACAAAATGGTTAAAGGAACGCATGTTTTGCCATAAGCTTGCATCTGAAAATTTAATTGTTATACTTTGTTCTAAATAATAATATAAATGTGCCTATCCCAATCTACATGCAAATACATTTCATTCATTTTAGTAATGGAGAAGAAAAGCATTTTTAGTTTTATATGCCAAAAAATTGTACAAAAAATTACGAGAATAACTGTGTTTTTATTATTTTTCTATCTTCAAAACTGACCGAGATATATAAGTGCAAAGTTACAATTTTCGGTCGAGCCGCTGAGCGAGCGCGATATCGTTGATGACGTCACTAGGACCATATCCGCGCGAGCGACTAAGGGATTCCAAGCATTTACCCGAATGTGCCTGTCGCGCGCGGAACTACTGTGTTAATTTTATATAAGAAACAATAAAAACATCATGAGTTCATCAACCAAATATTGTATTGTGCCCCAGTGTAAAAATACGGCCACAAAAACACCCGAAAAGTGGTTTTTTTACGTGCCTAAAAGTCCTAAAATTAGAAAAAAAAATGATAAATGCCGTAATATCCATCTTCTCGTCAGAAGAGCACATCCATTGGGACTACAAACGTCAGCATATTGTTGTGATTGTGAGGATCATTCATTTTCTATTCTATTCTATATTATATTCTATTCTATTCTAATGAGTCCAGGTTATAAACAATACAAAACACAGAATGAAGTATAGTTTTTACACTGAGTTAGGTTTATTTATAACAGCAGTTTACACTTGATTTAATATTACGAAAGTAGGTAGGTATAAAAAATGTAAAAACGCGGGGAACGGGGTAGACTCGGTCGCTAGCAGGGTGGTAGCAGGCGCTAGTTGACGATCTGTTGTATTGTATGTATGAAATCGAAATCATTTCCAAATAATCTCGATATCAGCCGTGATTATAGTACGCGCACAAGTGCTAGACCTAGTCACCTGTATGGGCTACTAGCACATGCGCGCGGACTATACATATACCTCGCATAAATTATATTTTACTAGCTGTTACCCGCGGCTCCGTCCGCGTGGTCAAGGCAAAATGCCAATAAATTTTCCATGGGAATCTCTTCATCCCGTGGGAAAAAGTAGCCCATGTCACTCTCCACTTCTACAGACCTTAAACTATCCCCAAAAAAATTTATTTCTTTCGACGTGAAAGAAGGACAAACAAACAAACACACTTCACATTTTATAATATTAGTATGATAGGTACCTAAATACCTACCTAGTAGGCAGTACCTACCTTTTCATTTTAACTCCGCGAATTTTAGCTGCATCAAAATCTTTATTTCTTATAAAATATTCTGCCACCATCATATCGTGGACTATGGGAAGGTTATCGGATTGGCCTTTTTGAAATCCTTCTTCCATTTTAGTTCCAACAATAATATACAAAATACACTACATAATTAATCAGCATTATTTAAAATCAATAAAAAACACCAAAGCGCACTAGAGCAAGCAACTTTTACCCGCGAAAATGTACTACGGACGTATGAGCCGGGCGCCCCCAACGCGCCGTATGGATGCGATGACGTCACGCGCTGTTCGCGGGGACGACGAGATTTAAAAAACCTGCGTAAACTTCCCAAGCTTATAACTTCGTTAATATTGCACCGATCGATGTGAAATAAAAACTAGAATAATGTGTAAGGTGTAAACTTTTATTCTACGTACTCAAAAGTGTAATATTGTAACCTTGTTATCTTCTCCATTGTATAATTAATAATAATTGCATTTTATTTTTCACGAGCTGTTACCCGCGACTTCGTCCGTGAAATGTTCAAATAAGGATAACTCCTTTTCCTGTCATGCGATTTAAATGAAACAAAGCCCATATTCTGCTCCAAGCCGAGCTCTATCTCCCTGTGAAAACAGGTTGAAGATGTGCGCGTTCAAACAGACAGACAGACAATAAATAAAAATAAAAAATTTTTCGCTTTTATAACCTTTCTCTAACTATTCCCTCTCCATTTTTGCCAAATATGTTCAAAGTACAGACATATCGGGGTCTACTGTTTTATTATACTTATGTATAGATTATTATATTAAGTCATCGTAAGGTATTAAATGAGGCTATAAAAACATCTGTCCATTAACCATTTTCGCAGCTTAGAAATAAAAATATGTTTACTGGTAAACTGTTTTAACTCAAGAGGAATTTTATTATAAATTTTTATGGACATAATATGACAATTTTTCGTGTAGTGCGCTATAATGTGTTGGAACTAGGAGTAGGTTTTTGTCTTTAGGGCGGAGTCTCGGATTATCTATCCGAGTCTGGAAAAAATGAAGATATTTTCTAACATTTTTTGGAGTGGTAGAGCAATTATTACGAAATGGGCTAGCTCGACCGGGGAAGTACCACCCTCTCACAGAATATCGACGTGAAGCAGCAATGCGTTTCATTCGGTGAGTGAGAGATGGAAGCCCAACTCCTTCCCCATCCCCTCTTTCCCCCTCCTTCTTTCCCTTCCCTTCCTCCAACCTTCTTGGTGGACAACGCATTGGTAGCGCCCCTGGTGTTACTGATATCCATAGGCGGTGACCGCTTTCCATCAGGTGGTCCGCTTGCTTGTTTGTCTACTGAATGACATGAAATGACAAAAAATAATAATAATTGCAACCTTTAAAATATATAGTCCAATTAATGTTACCACCCTAAGTTTCTTTTAAAAGTGGCTTACAAGAATCTCTTGGCATTGCTCCACATCTCTGTTGCACTTCTTTTGCATTATAAATACTTTTTCCATGTCCGGTGAATTACCCATAAAACTAGTTCATATCGTATTACCGATGACACATAGTTTTGATACGCAGTTAGGGCCGTTTTTTCTCCTTCTGTTAATCTTAATCGTCTAAGTGCAAAAACGAATGGAGCCAGTCTCGTGCACATGCTGCGGATATGAGATTTCCAGTTACAGTACCAATCAAGCGTAATGACCAAGAGTTTCGTTTCACTACTTTCCTGTATTACCTGTCCCTTGCAAATTATAGTTGGTTTCAAACGATGAGTTTTGTGATTTGAAAATTGTAAAAAGGTCGTTTTCATGACATTTATGCTAAGTTCATTTCTGTCCAACTATTTATCCACACATTCAACACTTTCGTTAAGAGCGTTTTCGAAGGTTATTGTTTTCCACCCAGGAGGTTGGGCCATGATGAAAAATAAACTTTTTCTGATTGGCCTGGGTCTTGGAGGTTTATCCAAGTTGTTAAAAACCGGACAAGTACGTGTCGGGCCACGCACAATGTAGGGTTCCCCGTATTTGCTACGCTTGCATGCAGATGAGTATAATATGCCATATTCTATGACATTCGTACGTTTTCGTCAAATAAATTTTACTTCATAAGTTCCTCGGCTATTACTCGGTAACTAGTAGAGCCTACTTAACCGTTATAGTTTTCCTTGTAGGTTCACTATATGGACTACTACCATGAATTTTTTCGAATTTCTAAACATGAGACTTTCTTAGATAGAGCTATTTCTATACCTATATGTAAGTATTTGTTATAAAATTCTCGTTGAGTTAGTATCTCATAACACAAGTCTCGAACTTACTTTGGGTGCACAGCATTATTATTCATTCTATGCTCTGGGTAGCTATATAAAAAAAAAACTTAAGTTAATATTGCTATTTCTATGACAGTTTCAGATTCCCCTCTCCAAGACCAAGAAACAATAGAATCGGACCAGGATGAGACAAAACCCAATGTCTCCGACTATGAAGATGATCTACCACTCACCACAGTGCGAATGAAGAAAAAAATTAAAGGGAGACCACATTTGAAAGTTAAGATGAAGGGTTTGGTCATCAAACCAGTGAGAACAGGTGAAGTAGAGACGGGGGAGGGAGATGTTACTTATTTCGTCGGTAAACCCACATTACGGTGGTTGCTCCTGCTCGGGCCGCGATTCAAATTACGTTTTTAACAAATTGCAGCTCATCTTTCATTGCATATTCATAAGAATGCTATTTCCGACTATAAACACAATATGTCTACTGAATAATCATCATATATAAATGATTAATAGTAGGCAGCGCTTCGCCACATCACTTTGTTTTTTTATTGTTATTTTATTTATCATATTTTACAGGTGAACCTCCTATTGAGAAGACTAAATTAAAACACACGGATACAAAAGAAAAAAGAAATTTACAAATCAACGCAAATATTCAACCAAGATGTCAGGAAACAGAAATTAATAATGTTAATATTGAAAGGCCAAAACCAAAAAATATTAACAAAACTACGTGTAACCAAACCGACATTGAATATATTTGCGACGATTGCGGCTCGAAATTCGATAATAAATGTTTACTTACTAAACATATAGAACATCATAATTTAATGAAATATAAACATCTAAGTATACACTCCGAGGAAAAGCCTTATGAGCCTTATAAATGTGAGATATGTAATAAGAGATTTACGCGAAAGGGTTATTTAAATAAACATCTAAGAATACACTCTGGGGAAAAACCTTACAAATGTAATATGAGCTTTAGTCACAGTATTAGATTAAAAACACATCTAACAACACACTCCGGGGAGAAGCCTTATAAATGTGATACATGTAATATGAGCTTTAATCGAAGTGATAGTTTAAAAACCCATCTAAGAACACACTCCGGGGAAAAGCCATATAAATGTGAGATATGTGATAAGAGATTTAATGAAAATGGTAATTTAAAAACCCATCTAAGAACACACTCCGGGGAGAAGCCTTTTAAATGTGATACATGTAATATGACCTTTAGTCACAGTAATAGTTTAAAAACCCATCTAAGAACACACTCCGGGGTGAAGCCTTATAAATGTGATACATGTAATATGAGCTTTAGTCAAAGTAGTAGTTTAAAAACCCATCTAAGAACACACTCTGGGGAGAAGCCTTATAAATGTGATATATGTAATATGAGCTTTAGTCACAGTAGTAGTTTAAAAACCCATCTAAGCACACACTCCGGGGTGAAGCCTTATAAATGTGATACATGTAATATGAGCTTTAATCTAAGTGGTAATTTAAAAACCCATCTAAGAACGCACTCCGGAGAGAAGCCTTATAAATGTGATACATGTAATATGAGCTTTAATCGAAGTGATAGTTTAAAAACCCATCTAAGAACGCACTCCGGGGAGAAGCCTTATAAATGTGATATATGTAATATGAGCTTTAGTCACAGTACTAGTTTAAAAACCCATCTAAGCACACACTCCGGGGTGAAGCCTTATAAATGTGATACATGTAATATGAGCTTTAATCTAAGTGGTAATTTAAAAACCCATCTAAGAACGCACTCCGGAGAGAAGCCTTATAAATGTGATACATGTAATATGAGCTTTAATCGAAGTGATAATTTAAAAAACCATCTAAGAACACACTCAGGGGAGAAGCCTTATAAATGTGATATATGTAATATGAGCTTTAATCGAAGTGATAGTTTAAAAACCCATCTAAGAACACACTCAGGGGAGAAGCCTTATAAATGTGATATATGTAATATGAGCTTTAATCGAAGTGATAGTTTAAAAACCCATCTAAGAACACATGTAATATGAGATTTAATCTTAATAATATTTATTTAATCTTTAAAAGGACATCTAAGAAAACACTCTGGGGAAAAGCGATAAATCTATAAAGCCTCCTAAGAATAATATATTCTGGAGAAAAGCATACTAAGCATACATTGAGGGTGTGGGAAGATAATTTTCCGATACATTTGCGAATTATTTCCATTTAACCTGTAAATTTTCGTTTTGCCCGGTGGGGGACCACCGTGCAAATCCCCTATATCTCCGAAAGTCTTGTGTTTAGAAACTTGAAAAAATTCATGGTTGTAGTCCATATAGTGAACCTACAAGGAAAACTATAACGGTTAAGTAGGCACTACTATTTATCGAGTAATAGCCGACGAACTTATGAAGTAAAATTTCTTTGACGAAAACGTACAAATGAATATGGCATTGTACTCATCTGCAAGCAAGAAATGCGTAGCCAATACGGAACCCTACATTGTGCGTGGCCCGACACGTACTTTCCCGGTTTATTTTTGTACTGTGTATTTCATTCATTCTTGTTTTAACTTATGTTGTTATGTTAGCTCTACAATATCGGAAAGTTGACCGAAGTGTAGTGAATATTTAAATAAATAGGGACAAATCACACAGATTGAGATAGCCCCAAAGTAAGTTCGAGATTTCTGTTATGGGATACTAACTCAACGAACTCAATTTTATAACAAAAACATATAAACGGGGTACACATCCAAGACCCGAGGCCAATCAGAAAAAGTTCGTTTTTCATCATGACCCGACCGGGATTCGAACCCAGGACCCTGCGTGGCGGTCCGGCGTAATAACCATTACGCCACGGAGGTCGTCGAAATTAGGCGTAAAGTTAGATGCAACGTAGGACGAACAAACCGTCCACGTTCTCGTTTTCTCTCAACTTCGCAAAAGTGTAGAGCTAGCATTATATTAATTAATTTGTAATAAAAATATGCTAGCTCTGTGTGTGAATATATTTAGCCTAAACTGTCCCACTGTAAGCCTCCATGTCCATCCCGATTCAAAGAATTCCTTTTATTCCTGGATTATAAGGAGGGGTTTGGACTAGAGGGGCCTGTAACAAAAACAATTTCAATTTCATCTCAAACTCGCGCACTATCTCGCTCAATACTATTTTGTCCGAGTGAGACCGCGCTTGAGAGTGACATCAGATTGAAACTGCTTTGTTACGAGAATAGAGAGAGTTAGCAAAAGTGTACAAAGTGAGTGTACAAAATCCACACTCCAGGGGAGCAGATTTTTTGTTATTTATTTCTCTAATGATTTACTTTTTATTTTTATACGGAATATCTTTATTTTTATACTCTTGAGGCCCTGTTTGTTGTCTATCCGGAAACGTCGTATAAACTTGACTGATTTTGTAATATATTTTTCACTTCTCATGCTCAGAAAGTGCTTATTTGCGCAGGATATAGGCTGCACAAAATCGAATTTTGTGCACAAGGGCAGAAAAGTAAACTCATAAATGTATCTATACTAAGACAAAGGAAATAAGCCATACAGCCAAACACAACAAAAAGTTCAGAGATAGAATTTGTTATTTTATAATATTTACTTTAATTTATTTGCCTTATGTGTTTTTAAGTCATAAAAGATATTAAAATTTAAATTAAAGTACGGTAGGTTATTTAATTAATTTAAGAAAATTATTTTATTACAAAATTAATTTAATAGTAGGCTGTATAGGTCTGCAGCCCAAGCCTAATTTCAAAGTCGTAAGATTTAAAAAAAAAAAGCGGCGGGAAATGGGAAACAGGGTCTTGTTTTTCTTGCGTTTATTTATTTATTTCCTCGCAATCGAAGTGAAAAGCAAAGTTTATAACTCGTCCACAAAACCATTTCTATCCTCGACATTACTATCAGCTGCTAAAAGTCTCGGATAGAAATGATTCGTTTTGTGCACTTGTTGTAAAATCTACTAATAGTAAAATTCACGCAACAATACATTATTATTCCTTGTTATTTTTATGTAAAGTAGGAGCATAAGAACATATATGTCTTCTTGCTCCTATCAGTAGGAGCAGTTGGTAGGAGCTGGAGGAAGAAGGGACTTCGTTTGCGTATATCTCGCTTTCCCGTGGGAATTTTGAAAAATCCTTTCTCAAACACCTCCAGACGTCGTAGGGAACCTACATTCCAAAGGGATCTCTAGACCAAGCGATTTGGGCAAGACTTTGAATTGTATGTAGGTAGATGGCAAAACAGGCTCTCAACAATTTAGTTTAAATTCTTCAATGTCGGTTTTGATTGTATTATTTTTTTATTATTATTTTAAAATATAAAAGTTTTTTGAATAAATATCTACGAAAAAGCGATAGAGCTTATTATGGTTGGTGACGAAACATGCATGCAATGCAACACAAGGTGTGTTGCAGTGAACGTTCGAAAGAAACGTTGGGGCGCAGAACGGTACCTTTAGTTTACTGGATTTTACTAAATAATATTATTAGTTAAGTAGGTGCTTTTATTTCAGTAGGCATTCTATAAATCCTTTATGTTTCTAAAAAGACTATTGGATTTCATTATAGGTATAAATTTGTTTTTTATTTTTCTATGAGGGTCTGATTTTGTTAATTTCTTTTGTTATTATACGTTATTTACTTTGAATATATAGTTACTTATATATCTCCGTTTTTTTCTTTTCTTTCTATTTTAATAAATAATTTCTTTTGTACAATGAAATTTTACTGCCAGTTTACGATAGTTATAAAATAATTGAAATTAATATTAATTAAAAAATATATTTTAATATTACAACTTTGTAGAGATACCTATTCGTTCACTGCCTATAAAGCTTTATAGTTATAGCCGAAGCAAGACCTTCCAAGTTCAAGTCCGGAAGTGTCCATGGTACAGTCGGCAACAGAAGTAGATCACGTTAGTACTATTTCAACCCAAGCTATGGTCCCAGGAGGGCTACTACGAAACGTAAATCCGATACTTCGGCCGAAGTATCGGAAGAATTTTAACCATGAATTACCAGGTATTTTTCATGGTTATTTTAGTAATTCCTTGAATACTATCCACGAAATACCTTGTAGCTAGTAATTTATGATTATTTTAGTAGTTCTTTGAATTATAATAACCACGAAATACCTTGTAATTCATGCTTATAATGCTTCCGATACTTCGGCCGAAGTATCCGATTTAAGCCCACCATTCACTACACGAACCCGGACCCGACTCGCAACCCGGACCCAACCGCGGACCAATCCGGCGTTGCCCATACACTGCACGAACCCTCCACTCGAAGTATGGCATGTGAGGTTCGACAGGCGCTCGCGGCAACCGCGGACCTGCGAGCCCGACGCCAACCCATTTGACAGTCTGGCGTACCGGTTCGTCGCTTCCATACACAGGCGGATTAGTCCGATGGCCGACCAATCCGCCGGACCAATCTGCGTGTGAATGGTGGGCTGCGTTTCGAGTAGCCCTCCAGATTACTTATGGCCAAAATTAATAATCGATCTATCTAGACTTTTTGCTATCTAAAAAAATTCAATACATTTGACATTTGGAAGTGACATTTTTTATACGTAACTATCCGAGATAGAATTCACCGATAGATTATTCATTTTGGCCGTTTATAAGTAGTTACTTCGTAACTACGGTGCTATTAATTGTATGGATCTTTGTATTATTTTACTAGAATTCTGTAATATTACATGAATTTTCCTAGTGCTTACTTTGAACCTCAGACCTTACCTCCTCCACAGAACATTGCAGAACTTAGAAACTTAGATAAAATTATTATTTTTCGAGTACATAACATCTGTCTTTCATATACTATCTTCCCAATACATGTAAGTATTATTACATGATACGAACTTGTAAACTTACAATACACTGTCTACATGTATAAAACTTGATGTACCTATTAAAAACTTGTGTTCAAAGCTTGTATGAAACTTGTTGGTTGAAACTTCTAGTTACCTAGTAGCCAACATGATGATCCTAAACTTGTAGAAGACTTTATCCAACAAGCATGGCCATAATGTTTAAAACTTGGTTATGATTAGTCTTATACAAAAATTGCAGTAAAATAATCAATACTTGTCTAAAACAGGACTGTGTTTTGGTAGGTGGGACGTTCTCACTGTTATCAGACAAGTTCTAATCATGTACAGACTTCAGTGTAAACACTAATGTTTTTTATTTTTTTATTTATAATTAAATAAATATACTTATAGGGACGATTCACACAGATTGAACTAGCCACAAAGTAAGTTCGAAACTTGTGTTATGGGATACTAACTCAACAATATTATATTTAATAACAAATACAATACATATACCTATAGATAAACGTCCAAGACCCGAGGCCAATCAGAAAAAGTTCGTTTTTCATCCCGACCGGGATTCGAACCCGGGACCTCCTGGGTGGCGGTATGGCGTGGTAACCATTACGCCACGGAGGTCGTTTATGTGTTTAATACTTGTTTAGAAAATGCCGCAGAAATGTAAAGCAAACTAAGTTTGTATACTTACGTTTTTTGATCAGTGCGGAAGCCATATTAAATGATTTATGTTATCTACCCTAGAGTGCTTTTTCTATACATCATTTTATTAGATCCATACCTACTAATATTATAAATGTGAAAGTGTGTTTGTTTGTCCTCCCTTCACGTCGAAAGTAATGAACGGATTGATATGATTTTTTTTGGGGGGATAGTCAATGCTCTGCGGACATACGGGGTAAAAACAATCCAGGTTATAAAAAATTACCTGTGTACCAAATTCCAAAGACTAACAAATATCCTTACATACAAACTTTCGCGTTTATAGCAAGGATTAAAGATTAATATTATCTAGTACTAGCGGACTGCCCCAGCTTCGCACGGGCACTTTTTTCCCACGATATTTATCCGTGGGAAAAAAGTGCCCCTTCAAAGAGATTCTCATGGGAAAAATTATTAACATTTTCCCTTGACCACGCGGACCGCGGATAACAGCTACCTTTCTATATGTCTTATTTTTCTCTCTGCAGCTACCTATGTAGTATCACTACATAGTATAAAACAAAGTCGCTTTCTCTGTCCCTATGTCCCTTTGTATGCTTAAATCTTTGAAACTACGCAACGGATTATGATGCGGTTTTTTTTAATAGATAGAGTGATTCAAGAGGAAGGTTTTTAAGTATAATACATTGATAAATTCCCACGGGAAAGCGGGATACACGCAAACGAAGTTGCGCGGGTTTCGATAGTTTTTTTATAAATAAAAGAATATTTATTTAGAAGTTCATAAGTACCCTGTCGCTGTCATAGACCTGGGACCATAGACACAGGAGTAGAGAGCAGAGAGCGTAGGAAACGTATTTTGCCGATTACAAGTCCAAGCGGTATATTATTATGGCTGTTTTTCTACTTACCGCCATCGACAACAAAAAAGGCTAGTTGACTAAATTTGAAAAATTGGTTAATAATATACCTTAATAACTATATATTTTAACCCAAAAATTTGTCATTTTTAACAAAATCTCATATTTAAATCGAAATAATATTACTACTTAGAAATGACAGCGCCTTCAAATTTTGGCGCCGCGTTCGGCCGTGCGGGGCGCGCCCCTCCCTGGCCCCGCCCCCAACCGAGTTATAGTCGTCATAGAATATGACATTACTACGCAGGGGCGACACTTTGTTTATATTCTGCCTATTGGACATCTAACTGATTATTTTATTTTATTACAATATTTTATTTTACTTAATAGAATAAATTTAATAGAAAATAGGTATAATATTAGCTATAGGTAGGAAGCTAGATTACATTTTTGTTCTTAACTTAATATTAGTCAAAAATAAACTGAGCATAATAATAATGAATCAAAACTAACTTTAAAGTGAAGCTATTTATATATTGAAGTATTTTGTAATATTTGCAATAACCAGGAGACGGTCGCCTGCCAGACAAGAGGAGTTGTGTTGAATGGTAACGTATCTTTACTCCGAAACTTGTTTGCCCGAATTTCATTTGTTCGAAAATGGTTGGTCGAAATTTAAAATGCTGTTTCGTTTTCTATCTTTTTGTTTTCTAGAAACTTATTTTTTTTACTTAGTTAGTAACTTTATCCACATTTACGTATTTTACCTAGTATATGAAAATATTTTGGAAATATAGTTTATAAAATCAATATTTAAATTATATATTATTTAAAAAAAAGAATGATTAAAATCGGTCCAAAACTGAAGGAGTAATCGGCGGACCTCCAAAAAAAAAACATAGAACCTCCTCCTTTTTTGAAGTTGGTTAAAAAAAAAGTTACAAAAATTCCAGAAATACCTAAATTATATTATAAAATTAACTGACGCTTAGTACCTACGTATCCCATCTGTACGATTAATTTTTGATAATCTATGATTTTCACATAGAAACAAATGACAAATGACTAAACGAGTTGATGTCTATTGGCCTCAACGTATGGGGACAAAAATTTTGTTCGCGGTGTCCGTTCTATACGTAGTAATATTATTTCGATGCATATTTATGATAAGTTTTTTGCATTTAAAAAATAATAATTTAAATTTAGCGCGAAAACGCTCAAGACTGTCATGGCGTCTTGAATGACGTCACGCCGTGCGAAACAAAGCTGTTTGTTTATAGAGATAGTAAGGTGTTCTACTATTAAAAATGAATTCCTCGTATTACAAGTACTGTATAGTGCCCCAGTGTAAAAGCACAAGCATAAAAACGCCAAACAAATTATTTATATATGTTCCAAACAATCCACAAATACGGAAAAAGTGGCTAACACTTGCAAGAAGGGATGATGCTCATTGTTTATCAACAAATACAAGAATGTATTTTTGTGAAGATCATTTTGATGTAAGTATTTCATACAACATATTCTAGATAATCTTAAAACAAAACTTAAGTTTATTAATTTAGTTAGCACTACTTCGTAATTCTAACCTCAAAATATGTCAAAACAATGTCTATACAATATAATATCAAGAAAACAGAATTAAATACCGTAAAATGGGGCTAATTGGACCATTTTTTTTTTACTAAACAGGTGTTTACAAAAACGACAGCTACTCTAACAACATAGACCAATTTTTTTTGGGTAGTTCTCACAATGTCCTCATAGAACATTTTCCGTGTATAAATCTATAGATAAATTTTTAAAAGTGTAATTCCAAATATCGCATTGATGGAGTTATTTGGTATAGTGTTTTGCTTTGAGTTTTTATAATTTTTTGAAGCTGTGTCGAAAAGAAACCATTAATCGTTATTTGGAACGTTATAAGGAAAGATGATGTCTTGAGTTTATCTCAATTTCACTTCTTTCCGACACTAAAAAGGTGGAAAAATACTAAAGTAAATTATTCAATCGTTATGATGGTCTATCGCTATTAAACGATCAGGTTGTTATTGACACTGATAGGTTCTTGTATCCCACAAACTTATACTTACTTATATTGCACAAACAGACACCCACTCAAACTCTCTACCCAATATACAGACGACCTCGGTGGCATAATGGTTACCACGCCAGTCTGCCACCCAGGAGGTCCACTGTTCGAATCCCGGTCGGGTCATGATGAAAAACGAACTTTTTCTGATTGGCCTCGGGTCTTGGATGTTTATCTACTAAACATATTAATATAAACAAATTATAATGAACCTAAAACTAAAAACCTTAAAAAATATAAAGATATTTATCTACTTATATATGTATTTGTTATAAAATATAGTATCGTTGAGTTCGTATTCCATAACACAAGTTTCGAACTTACTTTGGGGCTAGCTCAATCTGTGTGATTTGTCCCTATATGTTTTACATTTGTTTTATTTTATTAATTATAAAATTTTGACGATTTATTTCAGATTAAAGAAGATACAGATAATTACATTGAATATAATATAATGAAGCAGAATGGAGAAAAACGTATTTTACGATTAAAGAAAGGAGTTGTTCCTCATAAATTTATGTGTCAAAACCTCAATATGCCACCACCAAAAAGAAGAGCCGCAGTTAAAAGATTAGCCCTGGTAAATGAAGCACTTTCAGAGTTTGCCAGCAAAAGTATTATTTTAGAATCCGAAGAACCTCCACAAAGAATTGATTGCGAAACAAGTTCATGTACTTCGCATGCAAATGTACATGATAATATTAATCAAGCAGGACCCAGTACTTCTCGTATTGAAGTATGTGATGATCATGTAAGTATTAAACACTTATGAATAAAAATCTATGTAATAGACAAAAATGTACCATGTAACATAATAATTACCTGGCAGTTTTCACTCCTTTGACCTCTATGCTCTTAAAATTTTCAATGTTTTAGTTGGAAAATGACATAGCAAACAATTTAGAGTATAAGATAAAGGGCTCTGTTAAAAGGATTCGAATGAAAGCAAACTGCACACCATCCAAGTTTGATTGCAAGCCAGATAGAAAACGCAAGTATCCAAGTGAACCTCGGAATGTGTTTAATAAACGCCAAAGAATGATCATAAACAAGGAGATCGAAGGGTCGATGGGAAATGAGAGCCATGTTGAATCGTTACCATCTGGTAGTAAAGGTAATTTTAACTTTTCATAAATTTTTTTTTGGAAGAAAAATTTCACCTCACCCCTGTTGGGACTCGAACCCACGTCTCTCTCGATATCCGGCCAAGAGTTCTTACCACTGAGCTACCGGGAAGGTTAGTAATGGTGGTGTTTCTCATTCCTTAAAACAGCATGAGTCGCAGAGCACGCCATCTACTTAATAGTTTTACAATCCCACCTGAAATTAAATTTTTCAGTGTAGGTACCACTAAGCCGGAAAAGACTGGGCATAGTCATTATCACGAGTCACTGCAGACTAAACCGACATATGTCCCTAATAGACAACAGCATAGAAACCGCTTGTCCTGAATGTGGTGAACTGGAGACCAGCCAGCACTTCCTGGCTGAGTGCATACAGCAGTCTCGTGGGAGACTTTCGAAACCGATAGGATTGAAGAAGGAAAACTATGCGACCTGGACATTGGTCGCATAGCGGAGTTCTGCAGAAGGAGTTTAAGGTTTTCTGGTGGGAGATCATCAGGGCCACAGTAACAACCGTATCCACACGGGAATAGGGTGTAATGAGTCCAACTAGCGACTTGAACACCCGCCTGTGTCCCGCAGGCGGCATCCCACCCTATGATAATAATAAGTGTAGGTACATTGTGGTTGGAAGCAGCATAATTTGCCTTAATAAAAATGTAGGCATGCAAAATATTCAAAATTTTTATTGGCATAGGTACCATATTTTACAATGTCCATTTGTACAGATCAAAAAATAAAATTATCTAATGTCAGCTTAAACTAAAATAATAAAAATAAGCATCAGAACACACAATGATTACATTAATTACATGCCAGAACAGATTGTAATTATTATTAAAATTTATAATTTAAAAATTCAGTGACACTGTAAAATTCATATGGCGCGGGCGGGGTGGTGAAATTTTCCTTCCAAAACTATTTTGAATATAAGAATGGCTAGTTGTCTAACATTTATAAAAAAAACAATCGTAAATAATCATAACAAATCCTTGGTTCATCGCAGGTCGCGGTAAAAACTGCCAACCTGCCCCATTGGTCGTTAAGGTGTGCAGAATATGCCTCGCGATGGATTGTAAGCTGTTATCAATGGCGAAATACAAGCTGGAGGCAACATACAGCCATTTAACAGGACAATCGGTGAGTATACATCACTAGGTGGCAAACATGCATACGGCCCGCCTGTTGGTAGCACCAGCGGGCCTAGACAAGATGACTTTCTATAAGCGATAAAGCTTGTATGTGTACAAACGGCAACATACTTAATGATACACATTTTCTCCTGTCATATATGCAGGAATGAGACTCGCATTGGACGTTGACAGTTATGAATCCTAGCCAGTGGCTGAGTAATTTAACTTAATTTCGTCGGGTTTTCGAATCGGGAAAATTCGGTTAAGCCTCGGCCAAACCAACGCGTTTAGCTCGTGTCCGCGGTGACGATCAGCAATACGCCCTCTGATTGGCGTCCACTCACGTCCAATCAGAGTATGTTTGTATCGTTTTATATTTTACGACCTCCGTGGCGTAATGGTTACCACGCCGGACTACCACCCAGGAGGTCCCGGGTTCGAATCCCGGTCGGGTCATGATGAAAAACGATATTTTTCTGATTAGCCTCGAGTCTTGGATGTTTATCTATATATGTATTTGTTATAAAATATAGTAGGTATCGTTGAGTTAGTATTCCATAACACAAGTTTCGAACTTACTTTGGGGCTAGCTCAATCTGTGTGATTTGTCCCCTATATATTTATTTATTTATATATCAGATATTTTCTTTGTTACCGTTTTATCGACTATCATAACATATTCTAAATAAAAACAATCATTTATCATTATTATTTTATTTACATTATTTTTATTTTATGTGCAACATTGTGTTCAATTATTTTACAATATTTTAAGTCAATACGCATTCGGTAAAGCAGCCAATCTGCTAATTTGTCTTCGAATAATTCAACAACGTGGAACTCGCTGCCAGCTCACATGTTTCCATCCTCTAATATGACCCCGGGTTTTTCAAACGGAGAGTGAAAAATCTTTTACATAGCGTTCGTTTCTCCGCCTGTATAATATTTTCCGACCATCCATAACCGACTTGAAAGTCTTTTCGTCTACAAATATGACTATATTTTTGATCCAGTCAAAATTGAATGCGCTTGGGTGAGTAATATTTTTCGGGCCGGTATGTGTCGCTGCAGGCCCCCTTCATTTAAGCGACGACGCACTGTCTGCATCATGTCTGAAATCTGTAACAAGCATTATGACTCAGTAGGTATAATCTCAATTGAAAAAAGAAACTACAAGATACACAAAGATGTCATAAGGGGTGCCAGTGAGTGGCTAGCGACCATGGCTCTTCAGCCTCCATTGTAACACGTCCTCGTATACCGACCGTCTCTAAAAAACACAATCAGTGCTGTTAAAAACCAGAACCAGGTGTGTCATCATCTAAACATATACTTACTTAGACAAACACGGAAAAACACTAGAAGTAAAATTTGATAAACTTACGTGCACATTTAGTTCCCGGGATATCTCGGCAACTCTTATTCCCATTTCTCCAAGAACAACAATGCGTATTCTTTCAGCAAGGGTGAGACGTGCGGGCATTTTTTTTAGCAATATTTTTTATTAAATTTGTATTAAAATTATCCTCCGGTGTCAGTTAGACAGGAAAAAGGACAGAATATAGATTTTTGACGTTTTACGAGAAAATATACTTTTTCTGTTTTTTGTCTGAGATAACCATGAAGTTTTTATTTAAGTAAGAGTTCGAATAAAAGTCAAGATTGTATCGAACCATAGTAATATGGTTCTGTTTGAGTTTTCTTGTTGATTGCATATAATTTACTAGTGGAGAGTTTAAAGTCAGACGACAGTTATAGATATACGAACTGTTTGATATAAATTAAGTATGGGTAGTGGAAAACTTTTTATAGTGAAGAGTTTTTAGGAACCAATAATGTTGTTATAGCCATTAAATACTTAATTAAACAAAAAAATCGTTAATGGTGTCCGTTGCTAATTTGAATCTAGTAAACATGGTTTTTAAAATTTATTATTGAACCCTAAAAAGGCTAAATAGAATAAATTGTTGCTTCGGCAATTCATGAATTTTCGAGGGTTTTCTGAAATGACACCCCTTAGAGACACCCACTAGGCGGCAGCACTGAGACGTCAGGTCCAGAAACCTGTCAAAAGTGTTATAGCGCCTACCTATATCGACATTGACATTTTGACTTTTACTTTTGGATAGGACCTCTTGTCAAAGTGGCGCCAACTAGGGGCGTTTTCATGAAAACCCTATCCCTATTATACGACCGAATTAAGAATCATTACTTTGGATAACTTGAAACTACATTGAAATTGACAGAAATATCTCGATCCCTTTCGAACAGTAATATTTTCTCTCAGTTGCGTCTTCAATGGATACACAGCTGTGTCCGCGTTTGTACAATGTTTTTCAGATAGCATGGGTACGGTGACGTTTGAGTTATTCCATTTCACGCATGTTTTATTCGAAACAAAAAACCGCGAAGTACAAAAAGAAATAGAAAAAGAGTGAAGAATAAGCGACTACAAAAAAGTAGTAAATTAAAATTTGCATTATTTATGATTTATATGATACATTTATTTTTAATTCCCTGTAAATTCCCTTCAAATCCCAAATGTCACCGTACCCATGCTATCTGAAAAACATTGTAGAATAGAATATAAATGTATGGGAATGACATAAGCCAACGAAATGTCACGTGATCAAACGTAACGAATTTGAATTTGGTAGCCAATGTTAAAACTTTCTATTCGATGAAACGAAACGTCCACGCTGGGTGACGATCTGCGTACGAATTGGTAGTCAAGTGTCACTTTTGACAAGCGATAACGTTCATCGAGCGTTTCGACCGTACGACAACGAAGCGTACGCCAAGTCCTTGTAGAAAACGAAACAAAATGGTGATTTACGTACGCAGATTGTCACCCAGCGTGCAACGTTTGGTTTCATCGATTAGAAAGTTTTAACTACCTACTATATAGGCTACCAAATTCAAATTCGTTACGTTTGATCACGTGACATTTCGCGGGCCGAGCTGTCAAAAACTGACGTTCGCCAACGAAACCATAGACAATATTCTATTTTTATCGAATGGTTGAATAGAATGAGCGTTCGTCAAGTTATTGTAACGTTGGCTACCAATCTATTATCGATAACGACACGACTTTAGCGTTTATAGAAATGGAAACGCTTCGGAGCGGTTGCCACTTGGCTAGGCCCGCTGGGGCGCTACCAATGCGTTGTCCACCAAGGAGGTTGGAGGAAAGGAAAGAGGAAGGGAAGGGAAAGAGGGGATAGGGAAGGAATTGGGCTTCCGGATCTCTCACTCACCGAACGAAACGCATTGCTGCTTCACGTCGATATTCTGTGAGAGGGTGGTACTTCCCCGGTCGAGCTAGCCCATTTCATAATAATTGCTCTACCACTCCATGAGTGATTTTCCTATTTCTTTCATCAAAGTTCTCTTTTCCTTGCGGAGAGTAAGAGTTATCTAAGAATCTTTATTTATTTCTCAACAGCCATGCCAAGAAGACGGCTTACCTCAAATGTTGTGCAGTGAATGTACGAAGCGGCTGTTAAATTTTAAAGAATTAAGAAGAAATAGTATGAGAGCCAATACACTGTTGTTAGATATTGTTCGAAGGAGAAAACGTGTAAGTATTTCAAATACACTCTATCAAAGTTAATGACAGTTACAGATATTATATGTCACGAAGCGCATTTGGCCATGAATGTTGTGACTTGTGAGGCGTGTATTCACATTGTTTATTTGTGCGTGAGCGATTTTACGAGTGGTTCCGAGGTTACGCGTACATTGACAATGTGCATACACGCCTGACAACGTTCATGGTCAAATGCTCAGCGTGAAATAGAATATATTTAAACAACAGTTTAAATTTTGTTTCAAACTCCCTCACTATAATCTCATTTAAAATTTCAAGCAAATCTGTCAAACCGTTTTTGCGTGAGAGTAACTAACATACATACATCCATCCTATCAAACTTTCACATTTATTTAAGTATGGATTATAATTGTTTCAGGTCACAATAGAAAATATAAAAATCATAAACAGACATAATGAAAAATTAATATCAAATTTATTAACAAAACACCAATTACCTGACCATTATGATTTAAACATACAATACGATGAAAACCATAAACAGTTAGACAATAAAGAGTATATCATAGTGAAAATAGAAGCAGGCATAGATGTTCAAGACGAAGTAATAGAAGGCAGCATAGATTATCAAGAGGAAGTAACAGTTGAAGATAAAAATGATAATAATTTTAATGATGATTGTAATAATGATTTTAATATTGTCGATGATTTAAATGATGATGATTTATCTAATGATGAGGACACCTCTTCGGCGTACAGTGAAGAAGAAGAAATAAATGTTAAAGATAAAAATGATGAGAATCATGATGATTGTGATGATGATTCTAATGAGGAGGGAGAGGTATACAATGAAGAAAAAGAAATAAAAGTTGAAGTTAAAAATGAGGAAAATAATGATGATTCTAATATTGATGATGATGTACAAGACGATTCAGCAAATGATGAAGAAGGGGAAGAGGAGTGTGATGTTGGAGATATACAGGTAATACATTCAACAAATGAAACAGATGACTAGGGAAAATATATGATGAATAGGAAACTTTTTTATGCTAATATGTGATCTATTAAATTGGACCTACTTTTACATTGGTGCAATTTATTTGCTATTATTAACTGAACGTATATGTTCAATTTTTGTTTGTGCGTTACAAGCGCAGGCCGGTTTACATACAGGCTGGCTTATTGTTTGTACTATCAAAGTATAACTTTGAGTATTGTTTATTATATCATTATAATTACAGCTCGGTTTTGGTAAGTTAAATATTTATCTGATAATAAAGAAAAACATGTATTTTTACAGTCATCCATTGTCCAACCACAAATTCTAAATATAGTTACAGTAGAACAAGGCATAGATATTCAAGAAGAAATGATAGAAATAAAGTATGAGAATAATAGTGAAATATTGAATGGAAACGTAAAACTGGAAGATCCGATTGGTGGTATTGATAATAATATTGATCAAAACCCTTCTAATATGTCTTTGATGGAACGGACCATACAGGAAATTAAGGAGGCTAGAAAGAGAAAGGTAATCTTTTTTTTATACCACGAAGGTGGCAAACAAGCGTACGGCCGGGGGTATCGCTTTGCCAATCCTCCCAATCCCCCCAAGTGGAGCTTTGGAGACCTTGTTCATCGTAGGAACAACATGGCCGAGACTAATGCTGTTTGGCTACGATCTTCTGTAAGGTGGAGGTCCTTCCCCAGACGAGCTGCTCCCATTTGAGCGGATTATCCGCTGTGCCCTACCTCTCTAAAGCTGTACTGTCGGAATAATACTTTTACTTTAAACATTTATTGATTATTTATCTGTTGATAATGTGTAGGAAACTATCGGCATAGATAAGTAATAACCCGATGTAGAATGGCCACTCTTCGCCCCGCACCGAATGGTCGCACAGATGGTCACTTAGAATTAAGGGCTCAATAATTAATTAAAGTCACACGAATTTCATAATTTGTCCACCCCTCCCCCTAGTCACACATGGTCACATTTAGCTACCACCTGGTGTGACATCACACATTTAGCATATTTCAATTCGGAAAGTAAAAAACAACTTTTATAATTAACCTTTGCCTGAAATTAGTATTAAATTTGGAACGAAAGCATCCAAACTAATTCGAGCAATGTTTTGTACATGTGAAAGCTTTTAAAACTTGGTGAAATGCTGAAAGTGCTGAGTAAATTAATTAAACATCATTGTATATACGAGGAGCTCGATGGCGTCGCTGTCTGTCGCACTCTAATAAGTTTTTCAAATGAACATGGACAAGACGAAAATCATGTCGAATGTCCATGTCGCGCCCACCCCGGTCTCAGTTTGGAGCTCGATCCTCGAAGTTGTTGACGAGTACGTACCTTGGACAAACCATCCAATTGGTTAGGTACAACTTCGAGAAAGAGGACAATCGACGTATCCGACTCGGCTGTGCAGCTTTTAAAAAGAAATTACGGTACATCTTCTCGTTCAAAGTTCTTCAGTGTTTGAAACGGAAGAATTTCCGAGCAATTTTGATATGATGTAGATAAATTTATTTTGATTTAACAAAATATAGAGTGAAAGCCGCATGTGGTCGAATGGCGGAGGCCAGGGATGATCGTGATGTAACATTTATAATTTTTTTTTAGATACCAGTAAACGGTCCGTTTTGTGAACCTGGCAACTTGACATTCGTGTCGACAGAAGCATATCAATGTCATATGAATGTATCCTCGAAGCACGGCGGTACCAAAATCAACAAGCCTGTTAAAAAGCTTGTTAACAAGCCTACGGACAAGCCTGTGAAAAAGCCTGGTAATCCTACTGATATTATAGACGAGTAAGTTTGTGAGGATGCATGGATGTACAACAAGCCTGCTAACAAGCCTACGAACAAGCCTGTGAAAAAGCCTGGTAATCCTACTGATATTATAGACGAGTAAGTTTGTGAGGATGCATGGATGTACAACAAGCCTGCTAACAAGCCTACGAACAAGCCTGTGAAAAAGCCTGGTAATCCTACTAATATTATAGACGTGTAAGTTTGTGAGAATGCATGGATGTTAACTCTTTCACGCAAAAACGGCTGATAGATTTGCTTGAAATTTGGTGCACGGGTAGTTTATAAACCTGGATTAACACGTAAGATAATTTTTATCCCGGATAATCAGTCTGTAAATAATTTCTAAACAATCCACACAGCACCTGGTCCCAAAGTAAGCAAGGCTTAATTAAGATTGGGGCGTTTCACTCTACCACTCCCCGGACACTCCATACAACGCGCGTGAAATAATTACTTATTTCTACTACATATGCTAATGTCGTCTGTACACGCGCTACATTTCGGCTGCCGCCGTCGCGTAGTTATCATTCAAAATGGCGGCCAATGTTGAAGTATCTACGACTATTACATGAAGTAATTTTGCACTAGCGGCGTAATTCACTAATGCTTCGGTTTATTGAAATATAATGCTATTGTATATGATGATGTAATCGGTTGCTTGCTTGGTAGCTAAAGGAAACAATAAAATTAAATTCTTGGATTTATTTGTTTTATTAGATGGCTTCTCATACCTTCCTTGGAGGCACTGAACTAATATTACTCGTATATTAAATTCTATAAAACTAGTTCGTATATTAAAACGAATTATCGAAAATGTTCGAAAGACACATTCGTTAATTAAGCGCACACTGCGAGACGAGGGCTGCTCGGGTGCGGTAACTCGATTCGGTGCGGAGCGGAGAGTGGCCATATTTTTTTATTTTCTTATACAACACGGGTGGCAAACAAGCATGCGGTCGACCATTCTACCTCGGGTTATTATTTATTCTGACAATACATTCCCTAAATTTACATAGCATTATACAAATTTATGTGAATCTATCTTTTCACATCCAAAAGCCAAATTTAGAAATCGGAAATTTTTATCTTTTTTGTAGATTAGATTAGATTCACTTTATTTACATAAAACATGGATTGTAATACTGGAAATTATGACAGTTTCAGATTCCCCTCTCCAAGACCAAGAAACAATAGAATCGGACCAGGATGAGACAAAACCCAATGTCTCCGACTATGAAGATGATCTACCACTCACCACAGTGCGAATTAAGAAAAAAATTAAAGGGAGGCCACATTTGAAAGTTAAGATGAAGGATTTGGTCATCAAACCAGTGAGAACAGGTGAAGTAGAGACGGGGGAGGGAGATGTTACTTATTTCGTCGGTAAACCCACATTACGGTGGTTGCTCCTGCTCGGGCCGCGATTCAAATTACGTTTTTAACAAATTACAGCTCATCTTTCATTGCATATTCGTAAGAATGCTATTTCCGACCATAAACACAATATGTCTACTGAATAATCATCATATATAAATGATTAATAGTAGGCAGCGCTTCGCCGCTTCACTTTGTATTTTTTATTGTTATTTTATTTATCATATTTTACAGGTGAACCTCCTATTGAGAAGACTAAATTAAAACACACGGATACAAAAGAAAAAAGAAATTTACAAATCAACGCAAATATTCAACCAAGATGTCAGAAAACAGAAATTAATAATGTTAATATTGAAAGGCCAAAATCAAAAAATATTAACAAAACTACGTGTAACCAAACCGACATTGAATATATTTGCGACGATTGCGGCTCGAAATTCGATAATAAATGTTTACTTACTAAACATATAGAACATCATAATTTAATGAAATATAAACATCTAAGTATACACTCCGAGGAAAAGCCTTATGAGCCTTATAAATGTGAGATATGTAATAAGAGATTTACGCGAAAGGGTTATTTAAATAAACATCTAAGAATACACTCTGGGGAAAAACCTTATAAATGTGAGATATGTAATAAGAGGTTTAATCATAATACTTCTTTAAAACCCCATCTAAGAATACACTCTGGGGAAAAGCCATATAATTGTGAAATATGTAATATGAGCTTTAATCGAAGTACTACTTTAAAACTGCATCTAAGAACACACTCTGGGGAGAAGCCTTATAAATGTGATATATGTAATAAGAGCTTTAGTCAAAGTTGTTCTTTAAAACCCCATCTAAGAACACACTCTGGGGAGAAGCCTTATAAATGTGAGATATGTAATAAGAGCTTTAATCGAAGTAGTAATTTAAAAACCCATCTAAGAACACACTCTGGGGAAAAGCCATATAAATGTGAGATATGTGATACGAGCTTCAATCAAAGTGTTCAATTAAAAAGACATATAAGAACACACTCGGTAGTATTCGGAAATCCCGTTTCCATGGGAATTTCACGGTAAAAATTTTCTGTTTTTATATCTATATATATATAAAAGAGAAAATCACTGACTGATTCATCACGAAATCTCCGAAACTACAAGTGGCAGGAGTCTCAAATTTTGCATGGGGGTTCATTTTGGGGCGTAGGTGCTCACTAAGAAAGGATTTTTGGAAATTCATCCCCTAAGGGGGTAAAACGGGGGTGCAAAGTTAGTATGAAACTTTGCCGTTTTTGAAGTTATTCGAATGAAATTCAGCATGAAGGTTCTTTACTGAAAAGCATGAAACATGAGTAAAATATTTTTTTCAAAATTCATCCCTTAAGGGGTTAAACGGGGTTGCAAAGATAGTATGAAACTTTGCCGTTTTTATAATTATTCGAATGAAATTCAGCATGAAGGTTCTTTATTGAAAGGCATGAAACACGAGTAAAATATTTTTCTTAAAAAACATCCCCTATGGGGTTAAACGGGGGCGCAAAATTAGTATGAAACTTTTCCGTTTTTAAAGTTACTTAAATGAAATTCAGTATTAAGGTTCTTTACTGAATAACATGAAACATGAGTAAAATATTTTTTTCAAAATTCATCCCTTAGGGGGTTAAACGGGGGTGCAAAGATAGTATGAAACTTTGCAGTTTTTGAAGGTATTCGAATGAAATTCAGCATGAGCGTTCTTTATTGAAAAGCATGAAAAATGAGTAAAATATTTTTTTCAAAATTCATCCCTTAGGGGGTTAAACGGGGGTGCAAAGATAGTATGAAACTTTGCAGTTTTTGAAGTTATTCGAATAAAATTCAGCATGAGCGTTCTATAATGAAAGGCATGAAACACCAGTATAATATTTTTCTCAAAAATCATCCCTTAGGGGGTTAAACGGAGGTGCAAAGTTAGTATTGAACTTTTTGAATTTATTCGAATAAAATTCAGCATGAAGGTTCTTTACTGAAAGGCATGAAACATGAGTAAAATACTTTTTTCAAAATTCATCCCTTAGGGGGTTGAACGGGGCGCAAAGTTAGTATAAAGAAACTAGATTAGTTAGACCATTTAAATTTGGAATACTCCTGGCGGTAAATGAGTAAGTACGTGTTTCAGGATTTTTCAAAATCCATCCCCTAGAGGGATGAAATGGGGTGACTTACCACCTAGGCGACTACACGTGTATTATCGAGGGCGCTCAACCTAGAAAGCAGAAATTTTGTAAAGAGATTCCCTTTAAGATGTTGACAAGGATAAAGATGGGATTTTATGAAATTCCCACGGGAAAGGGAGTAATAGGACTGTAAGTGTATTATCGCAGGCGCTCATCATAGAAAGCTGAAATTTTGCATAGAGGTTCCCTTTATGATGTTGACAAGGATTAAAGTCGGATTTTTTATTATTCCTACGGGAACGAAAAAATAGTAAAGTATTATCGTGGGCGCTCAACCTAGAACTCCTAGATTTTGTATTAAGCTTCCCTTTATAAAGTAGACAAGGATAAAGACGGGATTTTTTTTAAATTCCCACAGGATTCGGAATAATTAGACAACGCGTGTATTATCGGAAGCGCTTAACCTGAAAAGCTGATTTTTTTAATAGAGATTCCCTTTATGTCGTTGACAAGGATAAAGTTGGATTTTTTTTAAATTCCCACGGGAACGAAATTATTGGCATTTTCGCTTGACCACGCGGACGGAGTTGCGGGTAACAGCTATTAAAATAATAAAACAACAGGATTCGTACACAGTAGGTAGCCAAGATTAACAGCGGCAAGCAAATAGACAATGAGCAATGAAGAACACTGACGTCTCGGGGAAAACTACAGTAATAGGAGACTGTTAAACACGTCTATACTACTTAATTAGTCACAAGTCCAATTCCACGCGGGCGAAGCTGCGGGCACAGCTAGTTTTGATAATATAGCGGAAATGGTAAAGTTCTCAATTTAAAACACAGCTACTGCCATAAATATGGACATCGCAACTTAATCAAAATTTGACTTAAGATCGAAAAATCTTCAAGTGTCCGTAAGATTAAGTTTTAGATAATTATAAAAATTAATCTTGATATTTTTGTGTGTGTTCAATAATTCAAATAGATTCGGTAGTTAATGCCTGTTCGTAAAAAAAGGTATAATAAGCGAATATTTAAAACACAAAAATGGTAGTCTTACCCCGGCACTTTGAAGGATGGGCAAACTACCAGTTTTATATTTTATTCAATATAGCTGTGTATAATGCAATTATGGCAAAAACGTGATAATATTACATGACTTCATTTATATCTTAGACCACTCAAAGAGTAGGGCAAACAATTTCGACACAAAGACCGATTTACTTTTTTGGGAATTTTGTTAATTTCTTTTGTCATGTCATCATGAACTAGCTTTTCATTCGCGTTAATTTTATGACATAGATCTCGTTTGACAACAAAACAACCCATAGCGCGACTTGTGGCGCCATCTGTTGGCCGATACAGCGCCCTCTATAGTAGACAAAATATTTTCCCATTGAAATGACATACTTTCACGCGATAAAAAGTAGCCTATGTTGGGCTCTGTACCCCTAACATTATGTATGCAAATTTTCATAATGATCGGCTGCTTAGTCAAGCCGTGAAGGAATAACAAACAAACAAACTCACTTTCTCATTTATGATATAAGTATGTAAAGTTATTTGCTTTGAATATATAAATACATAAATATTTCCGTTTTTTCTTTCTATTGTTAAATAATTTCTTTTGTACTAATGTGCTTTTTACTTGCAATACAATTGGCTCTTATGACATAGAACTTAAGAATGGTACAAATTCCAATATGTAAAGGTCGACCTGCTCTTGACTGTACTACGCTAGTTTATTATTATACTGTGGTACAGTCGGCAACAGAAGTAGCTTAAAGGTCGAAACGCACTAGGCGTAACTACGCGACGCGACTCAGCTGCGAAACTGAAAATTGTATGAGCTAAACCCGCGCCGCTGTAGTGCGGATTAGCTCATACAATTTCTGAAAGAATATTTTAACCTAGTTACGCCTAGTGCACTAGTATTAATTCGGCAACGCGTGAGTGATACATGCCCTGGTATTGCAAGCGTCTTTAGACTACGGTGATGCTTACCATCAGGCGCGACATATGCTTGTTTACCACCTTTGTGGCATAAAAAAAAGACTTGAGAGAGTGTAAACACAAATGTGTTTTTATATGTACCTGTATATATAAAAATACCGCAGCAATGTAAAGCAAGCTAAGTTTGTAATACGTTTTTCGATCACTGCGGAAGCTTTATGTTATCTACCCTAGAGCACAGAATAGATAATAGTACTACATTATAATATCTGTGACCAAACATAAAAGCAAACACGGATATAAACTAAAACTGGAACTGACTTGCAGCGTCTTATAAAAAAATGTGCTTCTTTGACGCTAGTATATACTAAATCTATTGTTCTTTCCTATTGGAATAACTTTTTGTGTCTAAACACACTATGCCGAAAATACGCGACCGAAGTTCGGCGTGACAACGCCTGCAATGTATTTTAAATGACTGACGACACACCATGCCGAAATTACGTCGCGTTATAGTGTACAGCCGAACTTCGGTCGGGCGTAAGTTTGGCGCTTATGGTGTGTCATATCAGCCGAATACGCCGGAACGTAAAATCAGCCGCGTATTTTCGGCATAGTGTGTTTAGACACTTTCAGAATAAAATGTGGCCTGTGTACTTCTGGAAGTGAAGACAGAGTTACTTTGGCATTTGACGACCTCCGTGGCGCAATGGTTACCATGCCTGCCCGCCACCCAGGAGGTCCCGGGTTCGAATCCCGGTCGGGTCATAATGAAAAACGAACTATTTCCGATTGGCCTCGGGTCTTGGATGTTTATCTATATATGTACTTGTTATAAAATATAGTATCGTTGAGAGTATCACATAACACAAGTTGTTCGCTTTCGAACTTACTTTGGGGCTAGCTCAATCTGTGTGATTTGTCCCTAAATTATTATTTAGTTAGGATATTATTTCAATGGTTAGGATGGATAAATCAATTGATATATTACTAGGCGGCACGGAATATCCCCTATGCACTACTAACAAGGGAGATTTTTCTTTTCCGTGACGCTATCAGTAGTTTCTTAGGTAAAAATTGTATACTTCGATGTAACTTGTGTTGTTGCGGTTTCACGCAATTTGTCTACGTTAATTTTATATTTAAATTTTTAACTATTTTAGTCGGAAGACAAAAATGAATGGACACAAAAAAAACGGGTTTTCAGTACATGTTTATTTATTCGTCTTAACATTAAGTATGTATACATACATAAACTTATACTATAGTACTATTTACAGTGTAGTCCAATGAAATATATATATATTTTAGTTTGCAAAAATTCGCATAAAGCTGGAAATTGGTGGTCTCCACAACTACCAGGCGAGCATCAACGCACAAGAGTTGCCTTACTTCGTCGGCCTCTTCGGTCTGACTCTCTTGGGCCACGGTTTCTTCTGATGGACATAAGCAATGTGATTTTTTTTCTCGCTATCAAACTGGAAGCACTTCTTGCATACGTCGCATTTAAAGGGCTTCTTTACGCCTGTGTGTTTCTAAAAATAAAACAATTGTAAACATCATGCCAACCCATAATCATCATACTGCAGGAATACGTGTCTCCGGTCAAGCGAAGGGGATTAGAGCGTACTCTGCCACGCTGCTCTAATGCGGATTGGTGGAGGCCAGTGTTTTCAAGCCAGCCTGAAGGCATTAACACTTAACGACAGTCATATATCGACAACAGCCGGGACCGAAGGCTAAAATTGTGCGTAATCTCGGAAACGATCGTAAAATCGGTCACGCACACTAAAGCAATGTGCATGTGCACGTCTTTACAACATTCATAGCCGAACGTATAATATCTGTACCAGGCGATCAGCAGCGCACAGAAGGTTGTGTAAAAAAATTATACACTAACAAACATAATGTCTTTGTTTGTTGCCATGTGTAAAAAACATTCCCCTGTCCACCTCCCCAAAATTGTTGTATCTATGGTACCAGGCGAGCAGCAGCGCACAGAAGGTTGTGTAAAAAATGTATACTAACAGACATAATGTCTTTGCATGTTGCCATGTGTAAAAAACATTCCCCTGTCCACCTCCCCAAAATTGTTGTATCTATGGTACCAGGCGAACAGCAGCGCACAGAAGGTTGTGTAAAAGAAAGTATACTTACAAACATATGTCTTTGCTTGTTGCCATGCGTTGAGAACTGTTTTGCACATATATCACAATTATAAGTCGCTTTAGCTTCACTATGTATTCGTTGGTGCCCTTGTAAACACGAACTAGAACTAAAGGTTTTCGGGCATAATTTACATTTGAAAGGCTTATCCCCTGTATGGTTTCTGTTATGGTCTTTCAGTGTGGCGTAACTCTGAAAAAGAAATAAGTTTGATGAAAAAAAATTTTTATGCAAAATTACACGTGGGATCCCAAATCAGAAACTATACCTTTTCCATCCATTTATTAAAATTTTGAGGAAAAACTTCTTCATAAAACCAATTTATTTTACGAAATCGAATCAGTAACAAAATTTAAATAAACGGTTAGAAAGGGCATAATGTATTACAACAAGGCGGCCTTATTGCTGAAAACAATCTTTTAAAGGCAACCATAAGATAAGGAATAAAATAAATAAAAAATAAATATATAGGGACAATTAATACAGATTGAGCAAGCCCCAAAGTAAGTTCGAGACTTGTGTTATGGGATTACTAACTCAACGACATTATATTTTATAACAAATACATATATAGACAAACATCCAAGACCCGAGGCCAATCAGAAAAAGTTCGTTTTTCATCATGACCCGACCCGGGACCTCCTGGGTGGCGGTCTGGCGTGGTAACCATTACGCCACGGAGGTCGTCAAATGTGTCATTTGTACCATAAATGGTACTGTTCAATGGTACTGGTGGTCCGGTGGGCTTTCCGTATGGAGTGGGCAGGGTTAATAGGTGGTCATAAGGTGGTTATACAAACCGGAAAAATCTTTCCGCATACTTCGCACATGAACTGATTCAAAGCCGGGTATTTCGTTCGATTCTTGTCCGGGTGCATTCGCCTGAAGTGATCGACATACGCTTTGAAGTTTGGTACCTCTTTATCACACTGTAAAATTAAAATTATTTAATTAGAGAGTGAGTGACAGGCCCGGTATTCGAGTGGCTAGCAATGGTCACTTTATCCCAAGGGCCGCGGGTTCGAATCCTGCGCAAGGCAAACATTTTGTGTGCATGAACATGTCTGTTTGCCTTGGTCTGGGTGTTTTCTATGTATAAGTACTTATTTAAAAAAAGTATTTAAGTATATCAGCAATCTAGAACCCCATAGTACAAGTTTAGTTACTTAGTTTGGGACTAGATGGCGTTGTGTGATTCGTCCAAGAATATTTATATATGTTTAGTGTGTGAGAAGGTCGATGGCGGTGTCGCATTCTAAAAGAACAACTTAAGCAACGTCGACAATAGCCAGCGTTTGGATGGGTTTCGTAATCTCGAGCTTCTCTGTGCATCGGAGGGCACGTTAAGCCGTCGGTCCCGGCTGTTGTCGGATGACAGTCGTTAAGCCAAGTCGGCGGCTTTTAGGTTTGAAAACACTGGCCTATGCCAAACCGCATTGGAGCCCCCGCGCTGGCCCTCACAGCGTAGGGGAGCGTCCCCAAGGTGGCGGATAGGGGAATGGTCGGTAGTACAGTTTGACTACACTAACCGGCTAAGTCCGATGGACTCGCTGACCAACGACGGGTGTGGTCCTCCAGCATTTCGGGGGTTGTGCGGCGGGTTGACACCTCGCCCACGTAAAACCAATGTTGCTGGTGAAGCGTATCCCGTTAGCGCTTCACTAGCTTGCACAACATCGTCAAAAAAAAAAAAAAAACGCATTGGAGCAGCGTGGCAGAGTACGCTAGTCGTTTATTTCTCATGATTACCTCTTTAATTGGCTGACTGTATTAAAGTATTATTCTACTTCTCAATGTACCAGGGGGGTAGCAGCGCACAGGAGTTGTCTCAAAACAATAAACTCTCACCTGTTCGCACGGTATGGGACCTTCAATTCTCTTCATCTATGAAACAAAAAGAAAGAAAATTAATTTATTTTTTATTCTTGAGAGGTAGTGCACAGCGGATAAGGGATAATCCACTCCGCATCTTTCGCATCCCGTCTGGGGAAGGACTTCCACCTTACAGAAGGTCGTAGCCAAATAGCATTGGTCTCGGCCATGTTGTGTTCCTACGGTAAGGTCTCCAGAGCTCCACTTGGTTGGCAACGCGTAAGTGATAACCCTGATATTGTAAGCGTCTAAAGGCTACGGTGACGGCTTACCATCAGGCCGGGCGTATGCTTGTTTGGCACCTTTGTGGTATAAAAAAAAACGTAATAAAAAGCTCTGGACAGGGACGTGTAGAGGGGAAAAGGGGATGCTTTTGCCCAGCAGTGGGACATACATGGCTATTTAAAAAAAACAATATTGACATTATTGTTACAACTACGAGAGATTTTCTTATTATGTTTTGGTACTAGGCAAACAAGAATACATGGACGTCTTCTATATACATAAATCCTTACCTGTTTGCAAAGTGGTGGCTCTTTAGCATCTGGTTGATCCTCTTCATTATTTTCTCTTGTTCTTTTCACTTGCTGCTTTTTCCCTACGGATGTTATGAAATATTTAGAATGCTACAGTGAATCAGTTTGAAGGGCGGAGCACACCGCATGCAGCGCAGCACAGCGCGTTGCAGCTTATGGCTTTGTAATCTATGCAATATTATGAGAAAGGACACACCAAACGCACGATGCTGTACAGCGCTGCGCAGCTACGCGTCGTAAGTTTGGTGTGCCCTTTCTCATAATATTGCATAGATTGCATAGACGACCTCCGTGGCGTAATGGTTACCACGCCAGAACGCCGCCCAGGAGGTCCCTGGTTCGATCGGGATAAAAAACGTACAACGAATAACAAACGTATAACAAACGTACGTAAAAAACTCCTCCCTTAAAGGTGCATCTACGCTAGACGAGCCAAACACAAGCTGAGCGCAAGCCGAGCCGCTCTGCTCGCGGTGACAAGTGTGGTTCGCGTCGGTCCACACAACGTGAATTTTGGCTCTGCTCGTGCTCCGCTCGTGCTCGGCTCGTCTAGCATAGACCCACCTTAAGAAGTAATCATCGTCGTAAATAATTGTAACAGGGTCGGCAACGCGCGAGTGATACCCCCGGTGTTGCAAGCGTCTATAGGCTACGGTGATTGCTTACCATCAGGCGGACTGTATGCTTGTTTGCCACCTTAGTGATATATTAAAATAGTTTTCTAAATGGAGGTGGTGAAGGGGTTAACTAAAAATTACATTTATCAATAGCATACATATTGTGCTATGTAATTAACTAATTACAAAGGTTTTATAACGACGATTACAATATTAGCATTACAATTTTTGTTCTTAGTTCGCTACACTGGTCATCTCTTCCATTAGTTAACTGTACCTACATGTCAAATAGAAATAAGAAGGAGAAAGAGAAGCATCTAATTACTTATTAGAGTCATAGAATAAGTTATAACCCGAGGTAGAATGGCCACTCTCCGCCCCGCATCGAATCGAGTCACCGCACCCGAGGCGCCCTCGAGGAGTCCTCGCCTCGGTCGCAGTCGCAGGGCTGTGCGCTTAGTGAACGAATGTGTATTTCGAACATTTTCGATAATTCGTTTTGATATACTAGTTTTAGAGAATTTAATATACGAGTAATATTAGTTCAGTGCCTCCAAGGAAGGTATGAGAAACCATCTAATAAAATAAATAAATTCAAGAATTTAATTTTATTGTTTCATTTAGCTACCAAGCAAGCAACCGATTACATCATCATATGCAAAGCATTATATTTCAATAGAACCGAAGCATTAGTGAATTACGCCGTTGTTAATGCAAAATTATCACCGCCATTTTGAATGATAACTACGTGAAGGCGACAGCCCTACTACATTTCACGCACGCGTGCGTGAAATTTAGCGCGTGTACAGACGACATTGGCCTATGTAGTAGAAATAGGTAATTATTTCACGCGCGTTGTATGGAGTGTCCGGGGAGTGGTAGAGTGAAACGCCCCAATCTTAATTAAGACTGGCTTTTACACCCATACATCATCACAAACTTACGCATTTATAATATTAGTAGGATTACAATATGTATAGGCTTTTTCACAGGCTTGTTCGTAGGCTGTTAGCAGGTTTGTTCGTAGGCTTGTTAGCAGGCTTGTTGATTTACACCCATACATCATCACAAACTTACGCATTTATAATATTAGTAGGATTACCATTATGTATAGGCTTTTTCACAGGCTTGTTCGTAGGCTTGGTAGCAGGCTTGTTGATTTACATCCATGCATCCTCACAAACTTACACGTCTATAATATTACTAAGATTACCATTATGTATAGGCTTTTTCACAGGCTTGTTCGTAGGCTTGTTAGCAGGCTTGTTGATTTACACCCATACATCATCACAAACTTACGCATTTATAATATTAGTAGGATTACCATTATGTATAGGCTTTTTCACAGGCTTGTTCGTAGGCTTGGTAGCAGGCTTGTTGATTTACATCCATGCATCCTCACAAACTTACACGTCTATAATATTAGTAAGATTACCATTATGTATAGGCTTTTTCACAGGCTTGTTCGTAGGTTTGTTAGCAGGCTTGTTGATTTACATAAATGCATCCTCACAAACTTACACGTCTATAATATTAGTAGGATTACCATTATGTATAGGCTTTTTCACAGGCTTGTTCGTAGGCTTGTTAGCAGGCTTGTTGATTTACACCCATACATCATCACAAACTTACGCATTTATAATATTAGTAGGATTAGCATCATGTATAGGCTTTTTCACAGGCTTGTTCGTAGGCTTGTTAGCAGGCTTGTTGATTTACATCCATACATCCTCACAAACTTACACATTTATAATATTAGTAGGATTACCATCATGTATAGGCTTTTTCACAGGCTTGTTCGTAGGCTTGTAAGCAGGCTTGTTGATTTTGGTACCGCCGTGCTTCGGGGATACATTCATATGGCATTGATATGCTTCTGTCGACACGAACCTCAAGTTGCAAGGTTCACAAAACGGACTGTTTTCTGATATCTAAAAAAAATCATCAAATCATTATCTGCTTAGTTGTATGACTATCAGGTAGAAACCCATTCAAATACTGGCTAGGTTCGAGGTTGCTTAACTAGCGTATTCGTTAAGACTGCGACACACAGCGACGCCATCAAGTTTTTCCTCAGATTGACAATGAATCATTTACGTCCCGAGGGAGAAACAACAGACATTTTGGACCTTACAAGGAATTTAATCAGAAAGAAATACATAGTAGGAAGTATTGAAAGTAGACATAATATTTAAAAAAACTTACTTCAACTTTATCCAGTACATGTTTCGACCTTATATGCATTTGTTTACCTTTCTCGCTCATGAACGAGTACCCGCACATTTGACAGACAACGTCAGATGGATGCTTGACGCGTATATGGCCCATAAGCGTTGTTAGTTTACTAAAACAAATAAATCTATACATATACTGGTTAAAACAAAATTAGGGGCCTCTAGTAATTATCGTACCCACTATAAGGTCGGTCCAGTAACCCATTAACAAGGAGATACTTCTAAGAAAATGGCGTTGGATTGGGCAAAACCTGACAACAACACGTCCAAACAAGGTCTAACGTGGCAAGTCCACGGAAAAAGAAGACCCGGCCGGCGTACCACCTGGCGGCGACGTTCAGATAGTTCATGAGAGAGAGGCCGCATCAGCTGGTATTTGCTGGTGCGATATGGATATATATGTTGCCGCTTGATCGAGCTATAGGAACCTTCTGCGAGCCCTATAAATAATAAAATAAAAACAGGCCTGGTGGTCGAGTGGCTAGCAATGGCCACTTTATCTCGAGGGCCGCAGGTTCGATTCCTGCTCAAGGTAAACATTTGAGTGCATTCTCATTGGTCTGGGTGTTTTCTATATATAATAAGCATTTATTTACAAAAAAAAAGTATTTAAGTATATTTATCAGCAATCTAGATGGCGTTGTATGATAAAAAAAAAACAAAAAAAAATTATCTCTCTCCACAAATTACAGGTTATAAGTACAACTCCAATATAAATTACAGTTTTACAGGAGAAAATGCAATCTGTGGGGAGGGCTGGAGCCTAAACTAAGCCGAAGCCTGGATCTTAGGACACCAGGTTCCCCTGCATAGATGGAGATGCAAATAGAGGTATACTTAGGAGAAAAGATGTCTGTCAACGTCTCAGCTAGACACGTCATTTTGTTGCACACGCCGCCATTTCAAGTGTGCGCTTGTATAGATGTGTGTACTCGCGTATGTCCATGAAGAAATTACTATGAGTTGCTACGATGAGCCGTTCGTATGAACGACCTTGACGCTGACGTGAGGGGGTGCGGCACTCCCTAACCTGTGCCTCACTCCCGCACAACCTGACAATGCATGACGTCAGTGCCCAATTGAACGTGCTTGACTACATTGCTTAGGTCAACTCGTCTTAGTAATTTCTTCATGCCTATTAACGCATTCACTGCCGGTAAAAACCTTAAACCTTCGCCAGGTGCCGCACTTGTCTGTGTGCCGCAAACGCACAGGTGCGTTTAACCTACTATTACCCAGTGCCTCAAACGCACATGTAAATTCATACTATTTTGACGATGATTTGTTATGGTACCAATAATTATTCTAACAAGAGAAACGCCCAGTCACTATTGTTTTATTTACATTGTCAATGTCTTCAGATAAAGGGAGTAACATATTAAACATAAGTGGAGCATAGTAGAATTAATAGAACTCGCATGTGCGTTGCCGGCACTGGGCGAAGCTCGCAAAATATATGAACTCACAGACGCGTTCAAGGCATCGGGTGAAAGTAACGAAAACGCATATATGCGTTGCCGGCAGTGAATGCGTTAACGAAACACATCATCATCACTATCTTAAGGTAGGTCACACACTGCCTTCGGTTTCGGGATATCGAACCCCACGGAATCCCGAGTGTATGTGACCTATCATATTTTACATTATACACATAATAATAAAAAATTACATTAAGTACTTCTAAAACTAAAACCTAAAACTAAAAACCTTAAAAAATATAATAAAATAACCAAAATATATTATTAAAAGCAGTCCCTTTACGCAAGGTTCCGAAGATACTGGCAGCGTTCCTCCTTTGAATAGCTAGACTAACTCTTTGTCCGAGGTAGCTGCCAGCTCTTCGGTCTCCTGTGATGTCGACTAACCTTTATGCAATTTCCTTAAAAAGTCTTATAGCGCTAGGACCCCATATTGTCCACATATATATTTTTTATCAGGACGCTAAAATTTAATGTTTATATCTGTTTATGCTAAGCAATTTTGTTTCAGTGTTCGTGTATGTGCGAGTCTGTCATAGTGAAATAGAGTTTTGATCGCTTTGTTTTGGAGGGTTATTCTGTATGAAATCTATACATATAATGAAACAGTAGACCCCGGTATGTCTGTACATTGAACATATTTGGCAAAATTGGATAGGGAACTATAATAAACATCTAAGATTTATTGTAAGTATGTCATATAATTTAAAACCGCATTCGCGAATATCTGCACTTCCCAAAGGTTGACTGGTAGATAATGCATTTAGCGTTAAGTCCGCCTTTTGTACCCAAATATTGTGGTCAATAAAGTTTAAATAAATAAATAAATAAAAAGTAATAAAAGCGAAAAATATGTTTTTAAATATTTTTGTCCGTCAGTTTGTACACGCACATCTTAGTTACTGAACGGATTTTAATGCTGTTTACACAGTAAGATACAGCTTGACTTGGAGCAAAATATAGGAACGTTATATCATTTAAATCAGAAAAAAAAATCATTTACGTGGACAAAGGACCGATTTCACGAAGCCATGGGCAGCCTAAATAAATGATATTGAATGATTTATACTTACGTAAACACTTCCGGACAATGTGGGCACTTGTACGTAGTCCCTTTGTGCCACCTTTCGTGGTGTATAGCCGTCTGTCTGTGCAACGTCACGAAATCACACTGCAATTAAATGAAATCTATTAGATTTAAAACGTTTATGCAGAAAGCAGTAGACACTTTCTCTAGTCAAAGTGTACATACAATCATCATATCAACCCATTATCATCCCACTGCTGGGATACGGGTCTCCCTTCAATCGAAGGTGATTAGAGCGTACTCTGCCACGCTGCTCCAATGCGGATTGGCAGCAGAGGCCGGTGTTTTCAAACCGCCCGAAGGCCAGCGACTAACGACTGTCATCTTTCGACAACAGCCGGGACCGACGGCTTAACGTGCCCTCCGAAGCTCGAGATAACGAAACCCATCCAAACGCTGGCTAGGGTCGACGTCACTTAACTCGCATGTTCATATTAGAGTGCGACAGACAGCGACGCCATCGAGCTCCTCGTACATACAATAATGATGTTTAACTAATCTACTCAGCACTTTCAGCATTTCACCAAGTTTTAAAAGCTTTCACATGTACAAAACATATTGCTCGAATTAGTTTGGATGCTTTCGTTCCAAATTTGATACTAATTTCAGGCAAAAGTGAATTATAAAAGATGTTTCTTACTTTCCGAATTGAAATGTGCTAAATGTGTGATGTCACACCAGAGAGGAAGGTGGTAACTAAATATGACCATGTGTGACTGAGGGGTGGACAAATTATGAAATTCGTGTGACTTTAATTAATTATTGAGCCCTTAATTCTAAGGGACCATCTGTGCGACCGTTCGGTGCGGGGCGGAGAGTGGCCATTCTACATCGGGTTATTACTTATTCTATGCCGATAGTTTACTACACATTATCAACAGATAAATAATCAAAGTGTTAAAAGTAAAAGTATTACTCGGACACTGTGTTCCCTCCAATATTGTTCATAATATTGTTGATGGTGAGCTCAGTGATGGAGGCTGGCGGGCCGACTCTCAGTTGTGGTTGTCATCTTGGGGGACTGGTCTGCTCGCTTTATTAACATCTACATATTCGACATATTTAGGATTTGACCATAGCGCTATTTGGATCGACATCCCGCGTTTTTAGCTTGATTTCTGTATGTACCTGGATCTGTATTTTATTTATTCTTATAAATGTACTTATACATTGTAACAAAAGAGTGAAAGGAAAAAAAAATTGCTAAATGACAAAAAAGGCCGTAACCGGGTTTCTTTCGCCATTTCTTTTACCGGTGGCCATTTTGCTTGTGTCCGAAATGGTGGTAGTATATAACGTAGTATATTCTCTTTATACAAATATACAAATTGTAAATGACAAGAAAAAGTGCCTGTGAAGGTCTAATTTCTGAAATAAACGATTTCATTTCATTTCATTTCATTTCATTTCATTTCATTTCATTTCACTAAAGAGGTTCCCGAGTACAGAGTATCTTTTTAATTTATTACTATTATGCGACATGTTCAGTCAATAAAGGAATTGACTGACCCCCCTCTTTATATAATAAATAAATAAATATAGGGACAATTCATACAGATTGAGCTAGCCCCAAAGTAAGTTCGAAACTTGTGTTATGGGATACTAACTCAACGATATTATTTTATAACAAATACATATATAGATAAACATCCAAGACCCGCCGCCAATCAGAAAAGGTTAGTTTTTCATCATGACCCGACCGGGGATCAAACCCGGGACCTCCTAGGTGGCGGTCTGGCGTGGTAACCATTACGCCACGGAGGTCGTCAAATAATATTTTTACTTCTTTGATGGGCTGACACAATGATATGAAAGGTTTATAGCAATTTTAGAATATAATGTAATTTAAGTCTCTAATCAAATCAACGAGTTTTTTTTCTTTAGATTTAATCTTTTACAATTAAGTACCTGTGAGCTACTTTTAAATTAAATTAAGTAAAACACACAGTAATAACAGACAGAACATTCCATATCAATCGTGAAATCGTGGCATAAACGCACCCTATCAAATGTCAGTCACACAGACACAAATGGGTACTTTTGTACTGCTTGCTTGGCTGCTTTTGTACGAAGAGTTTTGAAAATGTAACACAGCACTTTACATCCATATTTTTGTCTATTTGATATTATATTCACTAAATTTTAACTTTAAAAGTCACTTTTTAAACGAGAACAAATCGCCATCTTCCGTTTACTTTTACGTATGATACAAATTCCGTTTACCAAAACAAGGCAAGGCTGTCAAATTGAGTAAGTGTGCGTTAGTGTTGCTATTGATGAAAGAAAGGGACAAGGCTATACCAAATTTAATTAGCTGAAAAGTGACAGCAATATTCTCAGCTTGTGTCTATGCGTATGTAAAATTATGTTTAGTCTGTTATGTCTGTGGTAAAACACATAAGTCGGAACGAACGCCGCACGTGGGCGCGCGCTGGGGTCGTGCGGATCACATATCTTTTCTGATACCTTCACTTACAGCAGCGGAAGGCGTGTTTTCATTTCTATTGATCGTATGCCTCAAGCTTTTTTAGCAAACATGATTCTGGTCGGTTTGTCTCCGGGGAGTATGAGATCTAATTTTGTTGGGTCGGTCTAAAATTGATGGTGACGATGGTAGACTATGAGTGGATTCATGGCCAATTGCTGGTTCTATAAACTCATTTTCGACACCTGATTGGCTTACTTGCCTGGATGCTTCTTCAATGATAGGATCAGCTTCCTCGTCGAAAATATGGGGATTAAATGGATATATCCCAGTCACTTCAAATCCCTCGACGGGCTTTTCCATCGTAGCCACTCGAGTATAAGCTTTATTAAAATTTTAAGGAGGTAATGTGTAATTTTTGGACGCATTTCAAATGCATGCATTTTCATAAATGCATCACACTCTCGAGAATATGCTGATTTTAATGGACCATAAAATGTTACATCGAGTGGTTGCACCTTATGTGATGTATGAGGAGGCAGAGACAGGAGATGTATACCATTTTCGCGACAAAATTCATATGCGTCAAGCAATTGATGACTGCAACGATTGTCTAGAACAAGGAGCGCTGGATTTTGCTTTTAAGCACCAATATTTGTAGCAAAATGATGCGACCATTTCGTGTAAAACTCTTCATTTATTCACCCAGATTTGGAGCATTCATAGAGTGCTCCCGGTGGGCCACCAATTTTCAGGGTAGATTAATTCGCAGCCGTGGATAAATAAACATCGGGGAACATGTATTCCTGTTGCGCTAAGTGCACATATAACTGTGACTTTCTGGCCACGTTCTGCACTTGAAGCCTTTCCGACTTGCTTTAGTTCTGTTGGAGCATAAATACTTGGTTTTTGAACGTTGCTGATGCCAGTCTCAACATTAAAAATTCGATTGGCTGGAAAATTATGCTGTGTCATGACTGTCTCTAGGTTAGTGAAAAAAATTGCTATTTCGAATTTATTAACTTAAAACCCTGTTTAGGCTTGTTGGCTCGGGAAGCCTTAAAGAAATTCCGGGATTTCTCTTCAAAAAGGAATACACCCAACATTTTACAGCCATCCTTTTCTCTGACGAAAAAATATTTTTAATATTTCTTGCGACGGCAAAGTCATATGCCAATTTACGCAACTGTTCCAGAGTTATCCCATAAAACTTCTTTGCCATTAGAGTAATGAATGAGACCATTTCTTTCTCCTCTTCTTTTGTAAATGTGGCCTTTCTCCCCATGGGGGGGGGGGGGGGTCCATAATTATCTCCCTAATTGTTGATTCAGGGATACTGAATTTTCTATTAGCTGCCGCTGCATTTTAATTCCGATTCGTATAGCCTCAAGTGCAGCCTTCAAAATTTTCGGGATTCCATGACTTCTTTTTTTTTGGCCCAGATTGGCCCATCTAAAACGGAAATAATTTATAAAGCTATTTTATCTTATTTTGTATGTAGGTATTTATTTATTACTAACTGTTGCCCGCGGCTTTGCCGTAAAAATTAGCCTATGTTGGGCTCTGTACCCCTGACAATATGTATACAAATTTTCATAACGATCGGCTGCTTAGTCAGGCCGTGAAGGAATAACAAAGTCACTTTCTCATTTATAATATTAGTATGATATTATATTTATTTTCATCAAATAAGTCATATTAGTCACAACAATCGATATCACACACAATTTTTATCTTAAATATTATTAAGTTACTCAAATTTAATCAAAATCGGTATTTTCGCTTAGCTTAGCTTAGGATATAAAATTCCACAAATAGACGCACATACGTAATACTCATTTGTCGAGTACCTTTTATAGTTTACAATTTCGCGCCCTTGACTGATAATACCGCGCCCCCGACGCGGAATATATTTACAATTAATAGCCACAGGTCCGCACTTTCCCTAATTGCGGGAAATGTATCAGACGACGTCCGACTCGCTAGATTTTGTAAAGGTGTTTACAAGTTAAGACCCCCATTGGCACGATATAACGCTACATGGGATACCAGTATAGTTTTAAATCATTTAGCAACCTTATATCCGAATGAAAATCTTTCTATAGAAAAACTTTCAAAGAAATGTGTAACTCTGCTCGCACTTGTGACAGCACACAGAGTTCAAACACTCTCTAAAATTAGGATTAATGAAATAGTAATGCTCAATGATAAAATAATTATTAAAATTTCGGAACACATTAAAACTTCCAGGGCAGGTACAAAACGGGGTGGGGAGTTGGGATACCTCCACGCGGTCCACCCTGGTAACGTCGGCGAGTAATTCCTTAGTTTCTGGACCCAACTCTGGAATTACCTGCCGACGGCCAAATTCCCGACGCGGTGGGTCTGCTCCCCGTGCTCCTACCTTGGATGGAGTACGTGGGATGCGGACAAATCCGCTCCCCCTTGCATCCGTACTGGTGCTGGGGGTGGAGCGACTGAGGAGACAACCTCGTTAAAAAACAAGAGGTGAAGCCGGCCGCGCTTGGCTCGGCCGGCTGTATGATGAGCGGTGGTGGACTCGTTCGCTCGCTGATCTTCCCCAAAAGCGTCTTCGCCCCGACTGGTGTCCGGGCCTACTCCACCCGTTGATACCGGGGGCGACCTCCGTATGGTGGAACGCGGAGGCCCTGCAGACACTGGGTCTCGCCAACCCAGACACTGCGGGGGGCGTTAAGGGTTGGGTCACATGGGCGAATGAGACCACCCTGGAAGAGGGAGTGCGCGGTGGCGCAAAGTGTCACAGAGTCCACTAAGTACGTAGTGGACGCTGTGGCACTTAGAGTGGCGCAGGAGGCGCGGTGGAGGAAGAAAACCTCGTTAAAAAATTGAAGAAGAGGGGCCGGTGGCTCGCAGAGCCCGGCCAGCGGTCGCACGTTGTTGCGACCGCAGAGATGGAGGGGACCCTTGCCCAGCCGAGACGGCGAGCCGGGGAAGGCCCGTCGTCTTGAGGGGGCAATGGTCCTCGGTGTCGGCAGTGCACCTGGATGCGGTGTGCTGCTGACGGGGCGTTCCGGGGAGAGCGGGTCCGGCCAGTTTAACTTTGGCCGGACGGCCCTGGCGGGGTCGCGGATGTATCACAGTACCCGTGGCCCCGTCACTTAGGGGGCGAGTGGCATCCCGTCAGTTTTTTAGTGGTAAATCCCACAGTCCCCACCGCATATTCCCCGGGCGGTGGGGCTGCTGCAAAGCATTTTTCTGACGATAATATAAAAAAAAAAAAAAAGGGCAGGTACAAAACGACCAACCTTATATTTACCCCATTTTAATGAACGGCCAGAAATATGTCCAGCAAAGACCTTCACTGTATATTTAGAAAAAACTAAACACCTTCGTCAGTCAAATAATCTGTTTAGTATACGAAAGCCACATACATGTGTCTCGTCTCAATCTCTTTGTAGATGGATTAAGTCTACTCTAAAAGATAGTGGAATTGACGTGTCCATATTTTCTTCCCACAGCACGCGCCACGCCGCTACGTCAAAGGCCCACAAACTTGGTGTCAGTCTAGATGTTATTAGACAAACTGCTGGATGGAGCGGCAATTCCACTACCTTTGCCAAATTTTACAACAGGCCTATTGTTGATACTAATGATAATTTGTCAGTAGCGAGAACGATTTGTTCCTTATGATGTATGCCTATCAGTGGCGAGGGGTCCTAATAACACGATTCCTGTCGGCTTCCCTTTTAAAAATAGTGAATTATCTAACAGCATCAACTCTGCTAATAACATGATTTCGCTTCATACATAATAATGATACCCAAACGCCTATACAATAATAAATAGCAATATCACACGTCGCCAAACGCCTATACAATAATAAATAGCAATATTGTGATATTGCTATTTATTCGTCGCTTAGCCTGTGCGTCGAAAGCCGGTAATTCCCGAGTTGTAGCTGCATACAGTTTTAGGAGCGGCTGTCTCTTTCTTACGCGTACATTTTGTTCCTAGCGCGGTCTCTTTCTCACGCCGATCATATGAACATATTAAGCCGGTAGTCGCCGAGTTACGACAAGGATGGCATGTATCAGATTACGTTAGTGCGACAAAGATAAACAGAGGTATTAACCTGAGAAGTAAAAAATATAGTTAATTATGTGTTTAGTGCTTGAATAATAAAACAACTATAATTTTGTCGCGTTGTAATTGTCAAAATTATGACATTTTTTCAATTCACATTCGCCTGTGCTTTCGCTCGTATTGTTGTTAGTTGTTTTTTATTTGTTTGTTGTTAATTTAGTAAATTTGAATAGATTAGAGTGACTTCGTGGTTAAATGTTGGACAGGGCTCGGTGTGAATAGGCTATTTGACACTATTAAAAATATGCTACGAAATGTGGTCATCCCATTAGGTAATAACATAAAAAAACATATTTATCTCTGTTATATCCAAAAATATTTATAGATTTTTCAAAATAAACAAAATAAATCCGGATTATTTTTTAAATTTCTTCAGCCACAAGAACGCTCTGTGATTGGCTATGCCTCGCGTGACGTCACACGCAAGTCAACATTGTTCATTGTTACGACATTTTGTGTGATTTTATCATTTTATATATTACTATATGAATCAAATATTACTGGCATACTTACATCAAAGTGATCTTCACACATAAAAACATTTGTATGAGATAAAATGCTGTTTGGGTCTCTTCGAGCTAACACAGAAATAAACAGTTTTTGTGGAGTTTTTATAGAAGTATTTGTACATTGTGGCACAATTACACCATTTATAAACAATTTTTTCCAGTAAAATAACAGAAAAAATATTCTAAACACGCTGAATGTACACTTTGGTACAATTTTACATGCCTGTGACGTCACCGCGTCCGCCATTACAGAAAAAGCGTTTTTAGCGCGAATATTGTAATTTAAATTTTAAACCTATATTTTACGGAAAATACTGCAAATTTCGCAGAAATATACATGTGGTGTATTAATCATATACCAACGAATAATTTAAAACAGTTTTTCAAAATCAGTCAAATAGCCTATTGTGTTATACATAGTTATAGAATTTATCGGTTTCAGTTGTAAGTAGTTAATTGTTTATTTTGGTTTAGTCTGTTTTGTTTACATTCGTAATGGCTGCAATTTTAGACGTGGGTTGTTGTCTCACAGACTTTTTATTAGATAATGATTTTCAAACATACAGTTTTGAAAATAAAAAACATATTATACAGCGCGCCCGTGCTTGCCCTTCTATGAAAATAGATTATAGACGGAAAGATGGCTTTACTAAACATTTTCATTGTAATTTGTACGAAAAGTATTCGTGGCTCACAGGTAGGTAGTTGTAAACTTAAAACACTGTTTTGGTTTTCCATATTATACCTATCAGTGCTTTTATGTATGGTAATGGTAATATGGTATTCGGAATTCTCCATCCCTGTGGTAAGATAACACTGTATATTTTTTTTTTTGCTCCGGCTTCCCCTGAGTAAAATTTCACCCTTCGCCACTGATGCCTATAGGTATAAATTAATGATTGTGATTATCTATATATATAAAAGAAAGTCGTGTTTGTTACAACACTTATAACTCGAGAACGGCTGGACCGATTGCCATGGTTTTTGATTTGTTGGATTTGTTTCCGTCCCGAATAGCAGAATACATCTTAAAAACAATGAAAACTCGATTAGGGGTAGGGTAGGGGTAGGGGTAGGGTAGGGTAGGGTAGGGGTGGGGTAGGGTAGAGTTAGGGTAGGGGTTGGGTAGGGTAGGGTAGGGTAGGGTAGGGTAGGGTAGGGGTGGGGTGGGGTAGGGTAGGGGTAGGGTAGGGGTAGGGTAGGGTAGGAGTGGGGTAGGGTAGGGTAGGGGTAGGGGTAGGGTAGGGGTAGGGTAGGGTAGTGCCTCTAAGGCGGAACAAAGTTTGCCGGGTCAGCTAGTATTCATATATTATAATGTTATGCAATTATAATTTAAAAATAAATACCTGATTTAGTCATGTGCTTATCTTTTATTATTTTTTAATAATTTTATATTTCCTTCATTTGCTCTAAACATCTACTGTTCAAGACGCAATATCAATACATCCTTTTTGATATAGTTTTCACTTTCTTTATAATTTTGTCACAATATTTTTAGTTCATTAAGTACAGTTCCATAAGTTCACAATATACAGTCCTCAGTTCATCAGTTCAAGGGTGTAGTTTTATTTCTACACCCCCCATTCACCAGCTCCGGTTTTAAACATCTACATTGTGTTTAAATGCTAACTTACTAATCGAAAGAAGACGAAACACGTGTATAATTTATGATTAAATGAACTTACCTGTACGTGAAGTTCAATCATAATTATACTAAGTGTTTCGTCTGAAAGAGATTAGTAAGTCCCACCCACCCATATTTGCCCAATTAATAAAATTTCGGAAATATCAAACTCTCTTGCTTTAAACTAAATGAGGTGCACTCGCAGCGACGCGACGTGGTAGGGGTGGAGTGTGACATAAACGAAAAAGTATTCTCCTTTTTTTGCTTATAAAAAATTGCCACTTTTTTGAGTGTGGCAAGAATTCATGAATTTCTATATACTACTGTGTTGAAGTGGAGTCACATAACTTGCGTACTACATTGTGTTTAAATGCGAACTTACTAATCTCTTTCAGACGAAACACTTAGTATAATTATGATTGAACTTCACGTACAGGTAAGTTCATTTAATCATAAAATATAAAATTCAAAGTAATGACTGATTGACTTAACTATATATCAACCCACGGCCCAAACCGCTGGGTCTAGAGATTCCAGATTTGGAATGTAGGTTCCTTACGACGTCTAGGGGTGTACTAAGAAAGGATTTTTCAAAAAATTTACGGGAAAGCGAGATATACGCAAACGAAGTTGCGGGGGTATATTAACGCATAGCCCAAACCGCTGGGTCTGGATTCCAAATTTGGCATGTGGGTTCCTTATAAAGACCGGACCGGACCGGACTGACCGAACCGGACCTGATCGGACCGGATGGAACCGTACAGTACCGGGCCGTGCCGGATTGGACCGAACCAGACCGGATTTGTTTCTGAAGAAAAATATGCTAATTGTTAGTAGGCCACGCGGGCGAAGCCGCAGACAGAAGCTAGTTGATTTATAAAATTATACGTGCAGCGCCATCGAAAATTCTAATAACAAAATTACCTTATGCGTATACAATTGATGAAAAGATGACGACCTCCGTGGCGTAATGGTTACCACGCCAGACCGCCACCCAGGAGGTCCCAGGTTCGATCCCCGGTCGGGTCATGATAAAAAACGAACTTTTTCTGATTGGCCTCGGGTCTTGGATGTTTATCTATATATGTATTTGTTATAAAATATAATATCGTTGAGTTAGTATCCCATAACACAAGTTTCGAACTTACTTTGGGGCTAGCTTAATCTGTGTGATTTGTCCCTATTTAAAGAAAGACAGAAAATTACAAAATTCAATAGGTATGTATACTAACCTCCTTGCAGCTATATCGCTGTGAATGTATCGCCTTGTGCGCACGAAGCGCATTTCTACTCTTGCAATAAATCTTGCAGACTTCACAATGCCACTTTCCGCATTGCTGTAAATAAAAATATTTATTTGTTCTGGATTAAAAAGGAAGACCACCTAGGACTTATAAATAAATAAATAAATGGCAACGCGCGAGTGATACCCCCGGTATTGTAAGCGTCCATAGGCTACGGTGATGCTTACCATCAGGCGGGCCGTATGCTTGTTTGCCAACTTTGTGGTAAAAAAAAATTGGCAATACCAAATAGAGATGTTGCAAAAGTGATTTATGACACCGTCTGCCACGAGTCTCTTATAGTAGTATAATTTGTACTTACATCTGTATGTCTAACCATATGAGTCTTATAAGCGTCCTCATCACCAAATCCTTTATAACACTCCGTACACTTAAACAAGGATGTCTTATAAGTAGAACTCTCTTTCCTTCTCTGTATTTCTTGTATTTGTTCATCAAAAGTAATATCGGCTGTTGTGAATAAAGCTAAATTCTGATCATTGTTTAATAGTGGGTTTTTGTTTAAGTTAAGTCCTTTGGTATGCGATGTCATCTGTAATAGAATTTTTGAAGTGAAAACTTCTTTAGCGGCGCTTGGCACTTTTTTAGATGGGGAAAAATGTTACACCCCTTCCACACGGAGAAATCTAATTGGCCAATTAGTATACCTGTCCTTTTCTATCACCAAGAACAGGGACAGGACAATAGATCAAATTGGCCCAAAAATTGGGTGCGTGTGGATGGGGTGTTAAACTCGCGTCAGATCCGGATAGTAGAAAATAACGAGATTCAGAAACAGCAGAAACTGCACAGCGCCATCTATTGAATAGTTTTTGAAGCTAAAACTTCTTTAGCGGCGCTTGGCAACATCTAAACAAGAATTCTAATATTTTTATATGATTTATATTCTGTAGCCTAAATTGATGATTTATTTATCCTTACTAATATCATAAATGAGAAAGTGAGTTTGTTTGTTATTCCTTCACGGCTTGACTAAGCAGCCGATCATTATGAAAATTTGCATACATATTGTTAGGGGTGCAGAGCCCAACATAGGCTACTTTTTATCCCGTGAAAGTATGTCGTTCCAATGGGAAAATAATTTTTCTACTATAGAGGGCGCTGTATCGGCCAACAGATGGCGCCACAAGTCGCGCTATGGGTTGTTTTGTTGTCAAACGAGATCTATTTCATAAAATTAACGCGAGCGAAGCCGCGCGGAAAATCTAGTTAATAATAAATATTAAACTGGGTACCGCCTGATGTAACTTGCAATGAAAAATGAAAAAGCATTTCATAAGTGTGGACGTAGTTCGCGCACGAACCGGGAATTATGTATCTACTCACATCTGTCTCCATAGAACATAACTGTGTATTGTGTAAGAACACGTCTGTGTTCCTCCATCGTTCGCGCGTTTTGCAATATAGACACACATAGCCCGTCCATACTGCGTGCTTTAAGATCGACGAAAACCGACAAATGACGGATTGCGGTTTGAAGCTAGAGCCAGCCATCGCTGTGCTCAACCATATTAATGGGAACTCAGCGACCAGATCTTAGTAAAATTATCAATATAAGCTATAGATTATAGCAGCCCATCTGGGGAAGGACCTCCACCTTACAGAAGATCGTAGCCAAATAGCATTGGTCTCGGTCATGTTGTGTTCCTACGGTGAGTAAGGTCTCCAGAGCTCCACTTGGGAGTGTTGGCAACGCGTGAGTGATACCCCCGGTGTTGCAAGCGTCTATAGGCTACGGTGACGGCTTACCATTAGGCCGGCCGTATGCTTGTTTGCCACGTTTGTGGTATTAAAAAAAAAGATTACCTTTCTCTTTCTAGCCTCCTTAATTTCCTGTATGGTCCGTTCCATCAAAGACATGCTATTAGAAGGGTTTTGATCAATATTATTGTCAATACCACCAATCGGATCTTCCAGTTTTACGTTTCCATTCAATATTTCACTATTATTCTCATACTTTATATCTATCATTTCTTCTTGAATATCTATGCCTTGTTCTACTGTAACTATATTTAGAATTTGTGGTTGGACAATGGATGACTGTAAAATACATGTTTTCCTTTTTATTATCAGATAAATATTTAACTTAGCAAAACCACAGAGCTGTAATTATAATGATATATTATACAATACTCAAAGTTATACTTTGATAGTACAAACAATAAGCCAGCCTGTATGGAAACCGGCCTGCGCTTGTAACGCACAAACAAAAATTGGACAAATACATACTGTTCAGTTAATAATAGAAAATAAATTGCACCAATGTAAAAGTAGGTCCAATTTAATAGATCACATATTAGCATAAAAAAGTTTCCTACCCTGTCATCTGTTTCATTTGTTGAATGTATTACCTGTATATCTCCAACATCGCACTCCTCTTCCCCTTCTTCATCATTTGCTGAATCGTCTTGAACATCATCATCAATATTAGAATCATCGTTTTCCTCATTTTTAACTTCAACTTTCATTTCTTTTTCTTCATTGTACACCTCTCCCTCCTCATTAGAATCATCATCACAATCATCATGATTCTCATCATTTTTATCTTTAACATTTATTTCTTCTTCTTCACTGTACGCCGAAGAGGTGTCCTCATCATTAGATAAATCATCATCATTTAAATCATCGACAATATTAAAATCATTATTACAATCATCATTAAAATGATCATCATTTTTATCTTCAACTGTTACGTCCTCTTGATTATCTATGCTTCCTTCTATTACTTCGTCTTGAACATCTATGCCTGCTTCTATTTTCACTATGATATACTCTTTATTGTCTAACTGTTTATGGTTTTCATCGTATTCTATGTTTAAATCATAATGGTCAGGTAATTGGTGTTTTGTTAATAGATTTGATATTAATTGTTCATTTTGTCTGTTTATGTTTTTTATATTTTCTATTGTGACCTGAAACAATTATAATCCTTACTTCCATACTAATATTATAAATGTGAAAGTGTGTTTGTTTGTTTGTTCTCCCTTCACGTCGAAAGTAATGAACAGGTTGATATGATTTTTTTATTGGGGATAGTTTAAGGTCTGGAGTGACATAGGCTACTTTTCCCACGGGATAAAGAGATTCCCATGGGAAAAATTAAAGACATTTTCCCTTGACTGCCGCGGGTAACAGCTAGTAATATTATAAACGTGAAAGTTTGATAGGATGGATGTATGTATGTTAGTTACCCTATCAGGCAAAAACGGCGACAGATTTGCTTGAAATTTGAAATGAGATTATAGTGAGGTTTAAACAACCTTATTATTGTATAAATTCACATACCAAATCTGGTGGAGTATGTTAAGAACAAAATAATGCTTCAAGACCACTGTAAAACCATATTCCGTGAATAAATCTTTCATTTCATTTCATTTCACAAGATTTAAACCGTTTTTAAAGATATTCTCTCAAAGAAAAAAAAGAAAAAAAAAGATATTATTTTTCACGAAGAGCTATGAATGTTGTAACGTCCACATACACATTATTGTAGTGTGTGTATAGAATAGAATTATTTTTATTGTATAACTGAAATTACAGAGGGCTGGTTGACATTTCACAATGGAGGTACATCAGTTACACCCATGCCGGGGATCCAATAAAAAAAAAAACACAAAAATTACTTATTACAGAATATAAAATCAATAACAACAGAATACCAAATACATAATCAATAAACTTCAACACCAAAAAAACTCATTTGAATCATAAAATACATTTTCAACTAACCACATTTTTAATTTATTCTTAAATTTATTATTAAAATGTTTTTCAGATAGCATACCCATGCTACGGTGACATTTGGGATTTGAAGGGAATTTATAGGGAATTAAAAATAAATGTATCATTAATATCATTAATAATGCAAATTTGAATTTACAACTTTTTTGAATTTACAACTTTTTTGTAGTCGCTTATTCTTCACTCTTTTTCTATTGTACTTCGCGGTTTTTTGTTTCGAATAAAACATGCGTGAAATGGAATAACTCAAAAGTCACCGTACCCATGCTATCTGAAAAACATTGTAGGTCTTTTAACCAGTCAGGCAGATGGTTGTAGATGCGGATAGCACTGATTTGTTTTATGTACTTTTGCCATAAATCATCGAATTTACTTTTGGCATGTAGAGATTGCGGCGTAACATCGGAAAGCAATGTGTATGTACACGCTTCACAACATTCATGGCTCAAATGCTCTTAGTGACATATAATATCTGTAACTGTCATTAACTTTGATAGAGTGTATTTGAAATACTTACACGTTTTCTCCTTCGAACAATATCTAACAACAGTGTATTGGCTCTCATGCTCTTTCTTCTTAATTCTTTAAAATTTAACAGCCGCTTCGTACATTCACTGCACAACATTTGAGGTAAGCCGTCTTCTTGGCATGGCTGTTGAGAAATAAATAAAGATTCTATCAATGATTGAGATGCAATTTGTAAAAAAAAACAAAAAATTTAAATTTACCGCGCGGACCGAAACGTACCACCTTAACTAAACCCTGTTTCTTTAGACTTGACCAATGTAGTAAACAATCTTAGTGTGTCTTTTTATTCAAATATCCATGTGTAAAATCGATAAATCGCCAGAATAATAAGAGTGTTGTGTTAAATGCCATTTCCAACTTTATTATTATTATTTGGGTGTGAATGACAATTTTGATTGCCTATTTTTGTTAAAAAGACATGCTAAGATTGTTTACTACATTGGTCAAGTTAAAGGAAACAGAGTTTATATAACAACGCACAGCCCAAACCGCTGGTTCTAGAGATTCCAAATTTGGAATGTAGGTTCCTTACGACGTCTGGGGGTGTACTGAGAAAGGATTTTTCAAAGTTCCCACGAGAAAACGAGATATACGCAAATAAAGTTGCGAGTGTTAAAAAAATGTTTGTGGGAGCCGATGCTTGTACTATCAACACGCTTTCTAATTTCTTAAACTGGAAGATCCGATTGGTGGTATTGACAATAATATTATGTCTTTGATGGAACGGACCATACAGGAAATTAAGGAGGCTAGAAAGAGAAAGGTAATCTTTTTTCTTATACCACAAAGCCTCAAAGATGGCAAACAAGCATACGGCCGGCCTGATGGTAAGCCGTCACCGTAGCCTATAGACGCTTGCAATACCGTTGTTGGTATCACTGACGCGTTACAAAACCCCCCGAGACCAATGCTATTTGGCTACGAACTTCTATAAGGTGGAAGTCCTTCCCTAGATGGGCAGGACAGAGGGACAGGATTGGACTATTACAGCTTTTGAAAGGAAAATATGGGAGGGTTTTGCCAAGCAGTTGGATCGTATCGTATGGGATCGTAGTACAGTCGCGTAACCTGATAAGTAACCAGGCGCGGTACGGTAAAATTTGGAACTAATTTAGAATAAAGCATAGTTACATAACTCATAACAATTAGCTAAATTCATACAGAACCTTATAGAAAATATATAATACACTACTTTAAACATACATTATAATTTATGGGTCTTTTTTACTAAAGTTAGTCTAAATATAGAAACACAAATACAAAATGGATTAAAAACATTGTTGTAGATTTAGAAACAGCGACATCTAGTAGAAAATACATGAATCATTATTACTACAAATTATTTAACATACAATTCAAATATTATTATGACAAATAAAGCTAATGAAAACATTATTAAATATTAATTTAAAAAAACAGTGATAACTCATGCCAAAATAAATTAATCAGTTCTTTATAATTTAATCAGTTATACTTTATTTTTTATAAAAAAAACTACCTAACAACAAAAATAAAAAGAGAAGGTAGGTAGCTTGACGAATAAAATTACTTGTTGTTCACGTTTCTAACGCTCAAGTATTTTCTTTATTCGTTTCTCAGGTTCCTTATATTTAATTTACTCAAGGCATAATGCACCATTTAAATATGTTGCTCAAAGCAAAAATTATCGTTTTATACGAAGATAATATAAGTATAAGTGAAATTGCAAGACGTCTTCATGTAACGGTGAGTTTTTTGGATTATTTAGATTCATTTCAGATTATTTAGTTTATTCCTTATTCTAATAGATAAAAAATGTGAAATAAAAATTATCGTGGTATTCTGATTTTTGTTACAGCGCAAAACTGTGAAATTGTGGGTTAGGCGTCACGCAGCTACAGGAGACATACAGAGACTTCCTCCTGGCCCCATAGCTAGCATGTTTACACCTGCCTCTTCACGCCATCGAGAGATTATCACCACACATACAGATAATCCATTTGCTTCCACACGCTCAACAGCATCACAACATAACGTGTCTCTGGTTACTGTTCGAAAACATTTGCACGCCGGCGGCTTGAAATGTTGCAGACCAGTGCGGAAGATAGCGCTCACAGATGTTCACCGCAGGATTAGGACAAATTTTGCTGAACAGTATTTAAATTTTGATTGGGAAAATAGCATAGTCATATTTAGTGATGAAAAGGCATTTAAGTCTGATAAAGATGGACGTAAAATACTATGGAGAAAAAGAGGTGAGCGTTACAACGAAGCTAATATTCTCCAGTGCAGAGTTAGTGGCCGAATAACTTTGGGTTATTGGGGGTGGATGTCGTCGATGGGTCCTGGTGAGTTAGTAGAAATAGGGGGTCGTCAAACCAGCCAAAACTACTTAGAACTTTTGCGAGATGTAATGATTCCTACAGTGCGGGTTGTATATCCCGATGAGCATATTTTTTTTTTGCATGATAACTGCTCAGTGCATAAAGCAAAAATTGTGAAAGACTGGTTTCGGTTACAGCAAAATGTAACTGTGATTGACTGGCCCTCAAAAAGTCCGGACCTAAATCCCATTGAAAATTTGTGGGGTCAAATGATACTCAATTGGGATCCATCGGAAGTTAGAAACAAAAAAAATCTTCACGATTTGGTCATGTCTACATGGGAGTCAATGCGAGGCACTGATATGTGTAAGAATATGGTTGCAGGAATGAGTAACCGACTACGCGAGGTAATTGAAATTAAAGGTGGAAATCGTAAATATTAAATATAGTAAATAAATATAACAGCAATTTTAAATGGTAAATACAAATGCAATAGTATATCAACATAATATATGTAACGCTTCTTCTTTTTTTACATGAAGGTATTTATTAAGGCTACTGTAGGTAGATAATGATAAAAGTGATGGTATTGTTAAAAGTCGGAAAGTTCTTCTGCCGACTTATTATAACATGTTTATTCACTTGATTTTTTATCTACCAACTTTTAGTTAAAATAATAAGGTAATGATTTTATTGAAATTTTAAGTGTTTACATGCATCTTTTGTCAACATATTTTTAAACCTAAAATTAAAGGTTTTTAGAAAACATTACTTTAATACGGTAAATAAAAAATAAATGAATGTTGTATGGACAAATAATAAATTACATTATTGTTCTATACTTGTAAAAATTACACAAAAATTTGCTGTTGTATTGCTGAATAATTTATCTTGTCATATAATGTATTATTTTATTGTCATAAAATATATTATTATGAATAAATGATTAATATAAAATAATATTCATTGTTTTCATTCCCTTTAAATATCTAGTATGTAAAATATATATTATGTTAAAATACACGAATTAAGTGTGAAAAAAGTATGCCCACGCTGGAAAGCGAACCTGGGCCTCGTAGCTTTCAATGTATAAGTTTATATTGAAGCAATTTTTCCAATTTTAAATTAAAATTTCGTGAAAAAAGTATGCCGACGCTGGGAAGCGAACCTGGCCTCACAGGTTTCAATATGTCATTGAAATGAAATAATTCTGCCAATTCTACCATGGCTGATACACGATGTAGTGTTGAATATCTTGACTGGAATGTGACAAATTATATTTCGAGTAAAAGCATAACAAAATGCTTTATTAGGTCCATTATTTTTAGGTAGATGGCAGCACTTGCCTGGTTACTTATCATGTTACGCCACTGTACTCTACCGACTTCTTCAAAAGGGGCAATAAAATATTTTTACAGGGTTGGCAACGCGCGAGTGAGACTCCCGGTGTTGCAAGCGTCCATAGGCTACGGTGACCGTTTACCATCAGGCGGGCCCGTATGCTTGTTTGCCAACTAGTGGTGTATACTCACCGATTGTCCTGTTAAATGGCTGTATGTTGCCTCCAGCTTGTATTTCGCCATTGATAACAGCTTACAATCCATCGCGAGGCATATTCTGCACACCTTAACGACCAATGGGGCAGGTTGGCAGTTTTTACCGCGACCTGCGATGAACCAAGGATTTGTTATGATTATTTATGACTAGCTTTTCCCCGCGGCTTCGCTAGCGTAAAATTTTATGATGACAACAAAACCCATAGCGCGACTTGTAATTCACAATTGGCGCCATCTGTTGGCCGGCAATTGTGAATTACAGCGCCATCTATAGTAGTAAAAACATTTTCTCATTGGAATGACATCCTTTCACGGGATAAAAAGTAGCCTATGTTGGGCTCTGTACCCCCGACAATATGTGTACAATTTTTCATAAAGATCGGCTGCTTAGTCAAGCCGTGAAGGAATAACAAACAAACAAACTCACTTTCTCATTTATAATATTAGTTAGGTTTTTTTTTTTATAGATGTTAGACAACTAGCCATTCTTATATTCAAAATTTCATTTTTAATTCATTTTACAGTGTCACTGAATTTTTAAATTATAAATTCTAATATTAATTACAATCTGTTCTGGCATCTATTTAATGCGATCATTGTGTGTTCTGATGCTTATTTTTATTATTTTAGTTTTAGCTGACATTAGATAATTTTATTTTTTGATCATTGTAAAATATTATACCTACGCCAATTTAAATTTTTAATATTTTGCATGCCTACATTTTTATTAAGGCAAATTATACTGCTGCCAACCACAATGTACCTATACTTGGCCCACAATCACAAACACCATGTATAATGTTAGCAATTCGTTCCATTTCAGGTGGGATTGTAAAACTATCAGGTAGATGGCGTGCTCTGCGACTCACGCTGTTTTAAGGAATGAGAAACACCACCATTACTAACCTTCCCGGTAGCTCAGTGGTAAGAACTCTTGGCCGGATATCGAGAGAGACGTGGGTTCGAGTCCCAACAGGGGCGAGGTGAAATTTTTCTTTCAAAATAAAATTAATTAAAAGTTAAAATTACCTTCACTACAAGATGGTAATGATTCAACATGGCTCTCATTTCCCACCGACTCTTCAATCTCCTGGTTTATGATCATTCTTTGGCGTTTATTAAACGCATGCCGAGGTTCACTTGGATACTTGCGTTTTCTATCTGGCTTGCAATCAAACTTGGATGGTGTGCAGTTTGCTTTCATTCGAATCCTTTTAACAGAGCCCTTTATGTTATACTCTGTATCGTTCGTTATGTCATTTTTCAACTAAAACATTTAAAATTTTAAGAGTGTAGAGGTCAAAGGAGTGAAAGCTGCGAGGTAATTATTATGTTACACACAGTGGCGGATTATCCTTAAGGCAAACTAGGCACGTGCCTAGGGGCGCGAGGTAACAAAGGGGCGCGTGGAATTTTTAAACGAATAAAATAAAATAAAAAATTCTGTATATTTCTGCGACGTGGCGATCTGTCTTGCGACAATGAACCACTTTTGATGTTAGATCCTGGATCTGCATTCATGTCAGTAGCATGGATGGACACTACACAGTTTCAATGTCTCATTCCTTTTTGTTGAATCTCTCTTTTAAGTTGGGAACACTCAGTCGCCTGTGTTGTACTCCCCCGTCTCCCGTCAATCGAAGGGCCAGCCTGTTGTTATGCCTTGAGAGTCTGTCCTGATACTTCTTGCTATATCGCGTTATTTAATCTCTAACGGTCGGTGGGTTTGTGGTCGAAATATATGTATTTATTGCATACATGTTGAGGGATGTTGAATGTTGGCCTTCTGTCCAGGTATGCCTAGGTATTTTGCATCATCGCTTTGCGGTATTTCCTTTTTATTTGATGCACCGGTGCGGTGAGCAGGTTTATCATCTGAGGGTGAAGGTCACTTGTACAGACTTACTTTGACTGGTTTTTATTCGCCAGGTGTTAAGCCAGCTTTCTGTTTTATTAATGTGACATTGCATGTGTTCAGAAGCTGTCACTGGGTTTGCGTGTGTAGCCAGTAGAGCAGTATCGTCCGCGTAGGTAGCGACTGTAACACTGTCAGATGTTGGTAAATCGGATGTGTTTATGGATTAGAGAACAGGCCCCAATAGGCTTTCATGAGGTACTCCTGATTTTATATTGTGTAGTTCAGAATGTTCGCCAACTTCGTAGCAAAGATTACTGAGGTATGATTTTAGTATCAGGAAGTACGAATTCGGGAGTATCTCTCTTATTTTGAACAGCAAGCCCTCATCGCCTTCTGCCAAAGGCCTGACTAATATCCAAGAGATGGCTGAACAAATTGTTTCGATTTCAGGGACCTACCAATTACGTCAACTATACGATGGACCTGTTCTAGGGTGCCGTGTTTTTCACGAAACCCAAATTGATGGTCAGGTATTATACCGTCAAGATGTTGTTTCATCCTTTTGAGTAGGATTTTCTCAAACAGTTTTCCAGTATTTGATAGACTTATCTAGGTCTATATGAGGCGACTTCGTGTGGTGGTTTGCCAGGCTTTGGTATCATCACTACTTGCGCTATTTTCCATTGCCCTAGAAAATGTGAAAGTCGTAGGCAGACATTAAAGATATTCGCCAAAGCCACAACACCCTTTTTTGGCAGGTTTCTTAGAAGCGTGCTGTCGACCAAGTCGTAACCCGGAGATTTTCTTTCTTGTGTTTGTTTTATTTATTCTTTTATTTCCCTGGAGTATTTTAGTGGTGGACACAGCTGTAGTGGGTTTTGAAGATAACCGTTCATCTTATCATCCTGTTCAGAGTATGATCCTGGGAAAGGGTTAAAGAAATCACTTACATATTCAGCGAAGACAGTGGCTTTTTCGGCATCCGACCTAGCCCATACGCCCGTTGGTTTTCTGATCGGTGGGACCTGAGTTATTGGCCTTTTCAGTTTTCGCGTGGCTTTCCACAGTGAGTAGTTGGTATCAAGGGAAGGAGTCAGGTTTGAAAAACACTTTTGCAGATTTGTGTCATTTGATGTTCTGATGAGATCTTTCAATTCTTTTGAGCATTGATTGAAAGCTGCTTTATCCCGAATTTATGCCATTCTTTCCTCAAATGTCGACGTTCTGCTATTTTATCTTAAAAATTTTTTGGGCATTCGTTTGATCTTGGGGAACGCCTTCTGCTCGTTCTTGTAGCCTCTGAGCTACTGTGTAAATGATCCTGTTAAGATTTTCAAATAAAAACCTCTACCACACAATACGTGTATAGAATGCTAACTACCAGTCATCTATGTTTACTATTACCAGTGCTATTTATTTAGTTAAAATTTGTATCTTGGCCGCTAGGGGCGCCCATGAGGTATTTGCCTAGGGCGCTCTCGACACTTAATCCGCCTCTGGTTACACAAGAACATTATGTCAAAACAAGAACAACCAGACATGTTTTAAGAAATCCTATTAAACTTCAGCTAATTAAACCACGTACTAACTATGGCAGAAAAACAATACTATTCGAAGGAGCACTGCTGTACAACAAGCTGCCACACAACATAAAGGAATGCCATAGTTTATATACATACAAAAGGATACTCATGAAGCATGTGCAAAAGTGGAAAACCTTATGATTTTTTATAGTATTACCAGAGGAAGAATAATGGCGTCGATGTAATAATTTTCTGTTTTATAATATCTCATTGTAAATGAACTGGTATAAGTTTGTATGAGAAATTCTTTAACCTTTACATGGTACATTTTTGTCTATTACCAGGGGGGTCCCACTCCGCAGTTTAGGTACGATTGGCCTTCGGACCCGCCCGCCGGGTTAATATCAAGGCTACCACCACTCGGCTCTCGCTCGTGCCGCTAGCTAGACGCATCGCGCGGACTCGGCCGCAACGTCGAGTAAATAAAAAATAACAAACTATACGAAAATTAGGTACTACTGTTGTGTGCCCGGTTGTTTAAATAAACGTCGATGTGTTTTTTGGCTCGTACCGTACACGACGTACACAACACGTACCGATAATCTTTAAGGAAGTGCTACTATCATTGTTTACTTATACTTACATACTTACCTACCTTTAGTAATACAGTAGTTTAGTACCTACATATTACTATTTATTGAATTAAGTGATACACATGTTATTTTTATCTATTATTTATTAAATAAGTAGGTACAATTTCTATCGGCGAGTGAGAACCTTATGTTCTTGCATCGAAACCGATTTCAATTTAGCGCTATCCAAGGGAATATCTAAATAAGATATTTAGTTATTTTCTTAGATTAAAGAAATAGGCACATACCTAACTGGTAATTTAATATTCAGATTAAATTCTTCTCTAAAAGAAGACAACCCTAACGTCGTCAGAAGAGGTAAGAAATACGCGATAGAAAGAGAGGCAACTTCTAGGTGAATATAACTGTAGGTTGTGTGCGCTGTGTGAGCTGAATTGCACCTTATTGTATCGTAGCGAAAGTCCCTATTTCTTTAATTGATTTTGCGGAGTGAATCTTCTGTACGTAGTACTATTATCTATTCTGTGCTATTACATAGAATTTTATTCATAAGTGTTTAATACTTACATGATCATCACATACTTCAATATGAGAAGTACTGGGTCCTGCTTGATTAATATTATCATGTACATTTGCATGGGAAGTACATGAACTTGTTTCGCAATCAATTCTTTGTGGAGGTTCTTCGGATTCTAAAATATTACTTTTGCTGGCAAACTCTGAAAGTGCTTCATTTACCAGGGCTAGTCTTTTAACTGTGGCCCTTCTTTTTGGTGGTGGCATATTGAGGTTTTGACACATAAATTTATGAGGAACAACTCCTTTCTTTAATCGTAAAATACGTTTTTCTCCATTCTGCTTCATTATATTATATTCAATGTAATTAACTGTATCTTCTTTAACCTGAAATAAATCGGTCAATTTTGTAAAATACCTAAAATAAATATAAAACTACCCCAAAGTAAGTTCGAAACATGTGTTATGGAATACTAACTCAACGATACTATATTTTATAACAAATACATATATACGTAGATAAACATCCAAGACATCCAAGGCCAATCAGAAAAAGTTCGTTTTTTTAGTTTTTAGTTTAAAGTTCACATTAGGAAACAAACAAGAACAAAGAATGTCTCAAGAACAATAAAAAAAACTATAGTGGAAATGGGTGCGCCACACAGTCAGAGGAAGCGAAAAATGGTCAAAAGTGTTAATTAATTGGTTCACTAATGGCATGAAGAGGAAACGGGGTAGACCCTTGAGACAGTGGGTTGATGTAGCAGGGGCACATGGACGAAAACTGCAAGGGATAGAGAGGCCTATGTCAATAAGTGGTATACAGACTGTGTTAAAAGTTAAAAACTAAAGTATTGTAAATGAATTACTCTTTTTTTTTATAGCACACAAGTGGCAAACAAGCATACGGTCGGCCTGATGGTAAGACGCTTGCGCTTGTTTGGGGGTATCACTCACGCACGCGTTGCCAACTCTCCCGACCCTCCCAAGTGGAGCTCTGGATACCTTACTCACCGTAGGAACACAACATGGCCGAGACCAATGCTATTTGGCTACGATCTTCTGTAAGGTGGACGTCCTTCCCCAGACAGGCTGCTCCGATTTGAGCGGATTATCCGCTGTGCCCTACCTCTTTTAAAAATAAAGGCTTTATTATTATATATTATACCTATGTATTATAACATAATAGGGGTCACAGGTGTTGTAGGTTTTATTGTATTGTATTTGTAATGTTACTGGCCGGTTATAAAATGTTGAGATAAAGAAAGATTTAAAATTGGAGTTGTTTTGAAATTGAACAGAATGATGGTGTCTAATTTTAATGTCAGTCGGTTTATGATATCGTATAGATAAAGTTTACGTTTTAGAAAATATGTATTTATAGAGGAATCAATTATGTTTTAATATGTAACTTGTTTAGGAAATGATAAACTATTAGTAATGGGGAACTAAATTGTTTGGAAATGTTTAAAAGTGAAATGTAAAATGAATATATAATTATTATGTGAAGATGTGTTTCTATTCCAACATTCACCCACTACAACAACAGGTCGGTACTTACATTAAAATGATCTTCACAACAGTATAAACAAGATGAACTGGAAAGAGGTACTTGATTATTGCGTTTCATAGTATGGCACCACTTCTTTCGCACCTTTTCATGTCTTGGAACTGAGAAGAATATCTTATTTGGTGTTGTAAAGGTTGTACTTTTGCATTTTGGCACTATACAGTACTTAAAAGACTTATTACTTTCACTCATAATATTCAAAATCCTTCACTATTAATAAAAATAAAGACAAAACTTAAATAATTCGCCAGGAAAAGGCACACACAGCGAGCAAAAGAGCGCTTATGTCGGATGACGTCACGAGCTAGGAGACTGCGCGCGGTAGGTATACACTCGAAAGGGAAGAGCAGTTACTACCTACTTCGTAATTTTTAGACATCAAAAAAATTATTTTACTGGTTGTTAATAAATTGGAATAATAAATTACTTAGGCAATTACATCTTTTGTTAATTTGTAATGTTTACTTACAATTGCTCATAAAAATAATATGTACTATTGTACTACTGTCTGTCTTTATGTACTATTTCAAAATTAATTCTCGTTTCTCCATAATCCTTTTGTATTATTTTATTTACATTTATTTTCTGTCCAGGGTTGCCAGATTCAATTTTATGATTTTCCCCAAACTGACTTTTATTTTTCCCCAAAATGATACGTTTTCAACAAAAAACCCCCAAAAGTTTTGTTACAAAAAAAAGGGCCTAAAAACTGCCTTTTCCTCACTTTAGATATCGCTTTTGTCTATTGTTCTACACATTTGACAGCTATCAGTCATTTTCCATACTATTTTTGTAAATCTGAGGGCACGGCAGTGCCCCCGCCGCCAAGACGAGCCAAGCGGAGCGCAAGGTTACTACCTACCTTTTCTCGAAACGTTTCGTCGTATTTTTTGAACTCTCACAACTTTGGTTTGGTTGATGCTAAATAGTTAAAAAAATTCAAGATATAATGACACCAGTACAATCATTGAACATTCAAAATTTTAATGTTGTAGCTATTATACTTTAGATTTTATTAATGTCTAAAAACTCCCCATTTGGTCACTGATTGACTCACTGATTCACTGATCATCAAAATTCTTAAGGTACTTCCTGAAGTCCTAGAACGCCAAAATTTGGTATGTACGCTAATATTACTACAAAGACAACAAAAAAAGTCATAAAACTTGGAACTTTCATCCCCCAACCCTTTAACTTATTGGATGGAAGTTTGTATGAGATTTCCGCTTTCTAATATCCTAGAAAGCTGAAATTTGGTATGTATGCTAGTATTAGTACACAAACAAAAAAAATTCATAAAACTTAGAACTTCACCCCAAAAAAAAAATATAAGCAACTTACAAAAAGAAATGAAATCCCACAAAAAACATTTTCATGTAAAATGTTGCCAAGACGAGCGAGACCATATGACTCGCACTGTCAAAAAGTTATCAGATCTCATGTAGAGCCAAGCTTCTAGCTCTACACGCCCTATCTCTACAAGGCCTAACTTCACAAACTCTACCTACACCTTAATCAAAATAATATATGTAAACCTTAATAAAACTCTTAAATGTGTAGTTTAGATAGTGGTGGAAGATTAGTGCTGGAATTAGTATCTCTGAACTTATCCATGGTAGGAATTTCAGGAATATCATCCTCAAGGTCGTCTTCAACTCCGATAAGGTTTTTTCCTCTTTGGTTAAGGACAAGCCCACCCAGGGTTGCCAGATTGGGGGTTTTTTTCGCGATTTTGGGGATAAATTTGACTCTCGGCGAAAAACTGGGGAAATAGAATCTTTGGGGAAACTTTTGGGGAAATAAAATACGTGATGGGGAATTTTAGGGATTTTTTTTTTTCAATTTTAGAAACCAAAACTTATAATAGAATGGAACGTACTTCCCTCTTTTTTGGACTAACATCCTGGCTAAAGTGCAACAATCAATCCAGAGCCATTTAAAAAGCAGCATACTACAAGAACTAATGTATAACAGAAAAGTAAGATGATGAATAGTTTATAAATTTTTCACCTTACGCCTATGTGGATGTAGCGAAATGGCCAAGCCACATATTTTGATTAAGGTGTAAAGTTTGTGAAGTTAGGCCTTGTAGAGGTAGGGCGTGTTAGAAGCTTGGCTCTACATGAGATCTAATAGCTTTTTGACAGTGTGAGTCATATGGTCTCGTCTTGGCAACATTTTAAATGAAAATGTTTTTGGTGGGATTTCATTTCTTTTTGTACGTTGCTTATATTTTCATGTTTCATAAATATTTTTGTTGTTTGTGTTTTAATACTAGCATACATACCAAATTTCAGCTTACTAGGACATTAGAAAGCGGAAATCTCATACAAATTTCCATCCCCTAAGTCAAAGGGTTGGGGGATGAAAGTTCCAAGTTTTATGATTTTTTGTTGTCTTTGTAGTAATATTAGCGTACATACCAAATTTTGGCGTTCTAGGACTTCAGGAAGTACCTTAAGAATTTTGATGATCAGTGAGTCAGTGAGTGAATCAGTGACGAAATGGGGGGTTTTTAGACATTAATAAAATCTAAAGTATAATAGCTACGACATTCAAATTTTGAATGTTCAATGATTGTACTGGTGTCATTATATTTTGATTTTTTTTAACTATTTAGCATCATTCAAACCAAAGTTCAAAAAATCGACGAAACGTTTCGAGAAAACGTAGGTAGTGCCCTTGCGCTCCGCTTGGCTCGTCTAGGCGGGGGCACTGCATGCCGTGCCCCCAGATTTACAAAAATAGTATGGAAAATGACTGATAGCTGTCAAATGTGTAGAACAATAGACAAAGGCGACATCTGAAGTGAGGAAAAGGCAGTTTTTAACCCCTTTTATTTGTAACAAAACTTATGGGGGTTTTTTGTTGAAAACGTATCATTTTGGGGAAAAATAAAAGCCAGTTTGGGGAAAATCATAAAATGCAATCTGGCAACCCTGAGCCCACCTCACATTCCCACTACTGTGTCTCCTGTGTAGCCAGGATCAACAACGGCGACCTCAGATAGACAATAAGCAATGAAGCTTATTGACGTCCCGGGGGAGAAAACTACAGCTGTCTTGGAACTCACAACGAATTAGGAAACGAAAAAGGAAGTATTGAAAGGACTTCCCTCCTTAACAACTACGTGAGAATTGAGAAACAGCAATTTGAAGCAAAAGACATTATAACCTAGAGATGGCAAATCAAGTGAGTTCCTCTTTGGTTAAAAACGTTCAAAACAAAAGAGTCCTAATAATAGATAGCTAGACTTCTGAGAATAGTAGAGAGAGACAGCTGCTTTTTAAATGGCTCTGGGATTGATTGTTGCACTTTAGCCAGGATGTTAGTCCAAAAAAGAGGGAAGTACGTTTCATTCTATTTTAAGTCTTGGTTTCTAAAAGTGCAAAAAAAATCGCTAAAATTCCCCATCACGTATTTTATTTCCCCAAAATTTTCCCCAAAGATTCTATTTCCCCAGTTTTTCGCCGAGAGTCAAATTTTTCCCCAAAATCGCGAAAAAAACCCCCAATCTGGCAACCCTGTTTCTGTCTGTCCTGCCTGTCGTGCGTGTCTGTCATGTCATATGTCATACATACAGTATTGTCTTATTTATCTCTCTCATACATTTTTTGTACTTTCGTTTGGCAATCGAACTTCAGACGAAGATTCTATTGTGCGGATTGTGCCATTAATTTTATTTTAACATGACATGATGATCTTATTTTTTTATCTGTGGCCAATGAGAAAATATGACAATCTGTGGCTGAGCAAAGCAGCAAAGCAAAGTCAAGTCAATCAAATCAAATCAGAAAATGTTAAAAACAATGCATTTTCTATTGTAAATGTCTTGCTAATATAAGCATAAAATGTGTTATAAAACGAGAAATTGTAAATAAAGTTTACAAACAAAATTTCTATAAACTTTTACATTGATAAAATCAGAATTAAAATGATATTTGTGTGTTCGTATAAATTGTTTATATTTTTTAATAAATAATCTATAATGCGGTGTTGTGTGCCGGGTTGCAAGAATGATTCGAGACATATATCGAAATCGCAGGGAATCACCTTTCATATGTAAGTAAATCTATGACTATTAATGTATAATGCGAGCCGAAGCGAGCGTGCCGAGCCGCCTTGGAACTATTCGTTTCAAATGAGAATGGACATGAACATGTATCAAAATTACTAGTAATCAAAAAAGTAGTCAAGTTTGAAAGGTCAGAGAGTCGCTTTTACATTCACTAACGATATTCAGGTTACCTACCAGCTTGATCATAGAAGTTGTGAGTTAAAGGAATTAAATCTAGTAAATCCGGTTACTGTAATAAATAAATCTTTCTCCGCTTTGGAGGTGGGCAGGGACGTATTTGGGTGGGCTAATTTGATATTAAGAATTTTATAGTTGTGTAGTTTTGTTATACATTTTGTCCATAATGAGAGATTAAGCTATGAAGTTGTCACTGTGTACTGAAGTACTATGTGAACTACTGGGTCAGAGCCTTAGACCAGGGATGCACAGACTTATTGAGACCATGGGCCACTTGGGCAAGTGATAAAACTAATGGCGGGCGGGCACAAATAAAAACATAAAAATTTCTAAAAATTATAAAAAAATAATGATAGACTACTTTGAAGCGTTGTACTTCACTGCATTAGGCTTACAATCTTTATAACATTTGGCTCTTTACTTGTAGCTACAAATGTAAGAGGGAATATTTTGGCTGGCGGGCCACTGGTATATTGCTGGAGGGCCGCATGCGGCCCGGTCTGTGCATCCCTACCTTAAACACTGGTGAGCAAAGGCCTTTCTTCATCTCCAACTATACCTTTGCTGTTTCGGTCAGAGAGTCTCCTTAGGTTTCTTCTTTTATGTCAATACATGTGGAATAAATAAAGCTTTTACAGACATTAAATTACCTAAAACATATTGCACAACTAGCTGTAAGAACAAAGTAACAGAAATAAATGTAGTTTATTTAATTTTTATTTTATGTTGAAATATTTCGAAAAGGACGGAGCTGACAAAAGATCCGCTTACAAGATGTGCACGCGATTTCTGAAATGGTCCTCCTATCTTCGAGGCCACCGTACCGTACATTACATTGTTAAGTTGGGTATACTTTTTCGTGTCAGTTTGACGTTTGACAAGTTAGGAGTGTAGTGAAAATAGTCAAAGTTTTTAATTATAAACTGAGCAAATAATTGGATTCTGTGTGGAATTAAATAGTGATTAGGAACCATGTAGTGATAATAATAATAGATTTATTGTGTATGTGATATGTTATAAGTTTAAAAGAAAGACGGTGACTATTGACATACCCTCAAAAAAAAAAAAAAAAAAACTTTCGATATACTGTAAATTATAATTAATATAAAATGGTAACAAGTGATGAGGAGCTGCTGCCTGATGAGGAGCAGAGGCCGTCTGGGTCACAGCTCTCAAGAGCAGACATTAATCGTGTAGTATTTGGTTCAGACTTGGAATGGGATGAGGGTGACATTAATACTGAGGTAGTTGCCCCTGTATATGGAAAACGAGTGAGATCTAGTTCAGAAGTTGGAGAAGATGAGGATTTCGAGAAAGTAACATACAGGAGAGGCAAGAGAGTCAATCTAAGAAGTTCACCAGAGAGGAGTACAGAGCCACAGGGGGATATGTGCGAGGTGTCCATAACATCTGGGGAAATATTGCCGAAACAAATTGGGTTGGCGAGGATCTTTACTACTGAGGGCATAATAGGGATTCATAAAGTAATATTTAAAAGCCCATTTAAAATATTGATAAGATTCAGTAATGAAGCCGATGCTGATGCGATGATGGGATCTGAGAACCTTAAAGCCCGGGGATGGAGTATTAAAAAAACCAGGGAGGTGACACACTCATATGGTATAGTAAAAAATATAGACAGTGAGCTGGAAGAAAAAGATATACAAAATATTTTAGAAAGTAATAGTGAAATTTTAAGTGTAAAAAGATTGAATAAGAAAAATTTTGAAGGAAAGTGGGTGTCGAGCGAGACAATACGTATTTGTTTTAAAGGATCTGCCTTGCCACCGTATGTATCTGCATATGGATGCCGTTTGAAGGTGGAGCCATACACATTCCCGGTGACGCAATGCCCCAAATGTGGAGATGGACATGAGAATTGCGACACAACTAAGTACAGATGTGTCAACTGCAAGGGGGAACACATGTCTATAGTAAAGAGTGCATGTCCAGTATTTCAGCGAGAGAAGCGAGTGCGTATCGTTATGTCTGAAAGTAATTGTACGTACAAGATGGCTATGGACAAAATCAAGGAGAGCGCAAAGACTACTACTGAGGTACGGAGACAACCTGTGCCATCTACTAGTCAGGGTGATCCGGTCGAGGCGGTGTTGATGCCTGCTTCTGGTTCTAAGACTTATGCACAAATATTGGCGGATTCTTATAGTGAGAGTGAGAGTACAGTGGAGAAGGAGGCACATAAAGAAAGGCAAGACAGCAGGAAAAATAAAAAGAAGAATAAAACGCAAAAGAAAAAACAAGACAAAAATGGAGAAATAGCTGAGGATAAAACAGCACCCAGTGCTGATGAAAGTGGAAAACAAGATAAGAACAAAAGAAGATTGACTTTTAAAAAAATTATAGATGATATGAAAGAAATTGTCTTTGCGAAAAATAGTATACAACATAAAATAGAATCAGTAATTAAATACATATTAAAGGAGTTATGGATATTAGTGGAAGAATATTTCAGCTCAGAGGTACTAATAAGTTTTTTAAATTGGAACCATAATGGATAGAAACTATATCAAAGGTACGATAAATATGATCCAATGGAATGCTAATAGTTTAAGATCAAAATTGACAGATTTGGAGGTTTTGTTGAATCAAGAAAAAGTACATATTGCTTTTATTAGTGAAACTTGGTTGTCTGAAGAAGAAAGAATTAGAATAACTAATTACAATATCATAAGAAAGGATAGAGAGGATTCCTATGGAGGTTTATGTATCGTATCTCATAAAACTATAAAGATGACACAAAAAGCGATCAATGTGCCCAACTCAAATATTGAAGTGCTGCTGATGGAAATTTTCAATATCCCTAAAATTAAATATATCATATCTATATACTGTCCGCCGACAGTGAGAAACGATCAGCACAGTTGGGACTTTATATTCAATTTGTATAGGTCTGAAACTATTATTGTTGGTGACATGAATGCACATCATTGTCTTTGGTCATACAAAAATGATACTAGGGGAGAGCAAATCTATAAAGCTACTTTTGAGAATGATTTTATATGCTTAAATAATGGAAATCCTACTAGGATTAAAATGGTAAATGGAGTGTTACAGCAGTCAGCACCAGATGTTACATTTGTGTCATCTGATATAGCAGATATGTTTCTGTGGAACACTAGCAATGAGTCACTGGGAAGCGATCATGTTATTATTAAAATAAAGATTGGATATGATAAATCAAACATTTACATTAGAAGGCGGAATTTCAAAAAAGCATGCTGGAATGACTACACTGCTACAACTCACGAAATTATTAGTTCCCTCACCAGTGGCCAAGATATTCAATTAGATTATGATGCTTTACTATCAGCAATAGAGTTAGCAGCAGAAAACTCAATACCATGGACACAGATTGGCCAGGACCCTACATCTAAATTTGAACCAAAACCTTACTGGAATACAAACATGTCTAAAGCAGTGGCAGAAAGGCGCCTTGCGCTCGCACAACTGAGACGCAATCCAACAACAGAAAATTATATCAAATATAAAGAAAAGGTTGCTACGGCAAAAAATATGATTAAAAAAGGCCGACGCAAGGGTTGGGCTGATTTTTGCTCTACTGTGGACTATGAAACTTCGCCAGCGGACATGTGGAAGAAGATGAGATGGGCAAAGGGAAGGCAATATAGCGGTGTATCTGCTACTCCTCAACAGGTGCAACAACTACTACACTCCATAACACCGGACACGGTAGAAGAGCAACCACCAGTTCTGAGTACTGATATGTCTATATTGGAAAAAAACATAACCTTGTCAGAGTTAAATAATTGTATAAAACGTAAAGACACTTCTCCTGGGTCAGATAATATATCTTACTCAATGATCAATAACTTGTCTAATGTTGGAAAATTATGGTTGTTAAGAATATATAATAGAATATTAGTTTCTGGTAATGTACCTAAGCAATGGCGGGATATTAGAGTTATACCAGTTCCAAAACATGGCAAAGCATCATTTCGACCGATATCATTGATGTCTTGTATTTGTAAGATCTTTCATCTTATTATTGCGAAAAGGATGGAATGGTATGTTGAGAGCCAAGATTTACTGTGTGCATCGACGGTTGGTTTTAGAAAGTCCAAATCATGCTTAGATAGTCTGGTTAAACTAGTTACAAGTATACAGCTTGGTTTCGTCAAAAGCTCTCCTACCATATCATGCTTTTTAGACATAGAGAGTGCATATAACAATGTTAGTATTACAGCCCTGGTGACAATATTGCAGCAAATAGGAGTTGGGTACAAAATATGCAAATACATTTGGAACTTCTTATCAGATAGAAATTGCCAAATTGTTGACACAAATAATGTGCTATTACAAAGACGTACAGGGCGAGGACTGGCACAAGGAGATCCACTCTCTCCTCTTTTGTTCAATATTGTCACTATGGATGTAAGGAAAAACATAAATAAGGTTGCTTTCTCGCAGTATGCAGATGATTTTGTTTTATATCTGACTGTATATGACCATAATGTCGGTGCGGCTGTGGAGAGCTTGAGAGAGGATATCCATACAGTCGTAAAATATCTGGAGAAAATTGGTCTTTGGTTATCTGAAAGTAAATCAGTAGTTTGTGTGTTTAACAAAACACATAGACGAATCACAGTAGATTTGGACATTGACGGGAAAAATATACCTTGCCATAATAGAGTCAAATATTTGGGAATGTACATGGACTCGCAATTGAAGTGGGGTTTACATATCAATGAGATAGTTCAAAAAGCCTACCAACATCTCAATATATTAAAGGTCCTAGCGGGAACTGCTTGGGGCGTACATCCTAAACACTTAAGGAGACTATACATATCGCTAGTTCGCAGCCGCATTGACTATGGTAGCTTTTTATATGCAAATGCTGCAAACAGTCATATAAATAAATTAAGTATAGTGCAAAATAGGGCGCTAAGAATATGTGGTGGTTTCATACGTAGTACACCTATTCATGTGATGGAGAGTGAAATTTGCCTTCCACCTTTAGGTATAAGAAGATTATGGTTAGGGAAAAAGTATTGGTTGAAAGTGGCGTCGACCTCTAATGATGAAGTGTACGTGCAAATAGGGGAACTAGCAAGTAAAAACTGGGCCGGTACAAACGAACCAATTTTAAATACTATCCACAGAACTTTGAAAACCGTAAATATATACACAGGTTACCCTTTGGGAATGTACACTTTAAATAGATGGGTATCGGCATTGGACGTGTCTTCAATTAGGATAGAGATAGAACATCTAGTAACTGCCAAACGAGATCTCACTGTAACTCAACTGAGGCAATTGGTTTTGAGAGAGCTGGCGGAGGTGTACGGGGCTTTTTATAAAATATATACGGATGCTTCGAAGGGTTCACTAGGCGTTGGGGCGGCGCTTTACGATCCTCAGAGGCATTCAGGTCTTAAGTGGAAGATTGTAGGTGACATTTGTATAATGAGAGCGGAATTAGTTGCCATACTGAACGCTCTTTGTTATACGCAATCTTTACATCAATCAAAAGTTGTTATTTTGACGGATTCGAAGAGCGCTCTTCAACATTTGGCTCGGTGCACTTCGGGTGACCGAGGTATGCCGATAGCTTATGAAGCCTTCGAAGCACTCCACATTTTAGAACAAAAGGGTGTCATTGTAAAGCTCCAATGGATACCATCACATATAGGCATAATGGGCAATGACAGAGCGGATACTTTAGCGGGAGAAGCAGTGTCTAGTGGAATAGAGTTTATATGTAAGCCTTATGCTACAGAACATCTAAGAACTATTAAACATCAATGTAGTATAACGTGGAAGGAGCACTTCAATAGATGTTCTGTAGCAAAGGGCATTTGGTATCACACCTTTACAACGGAGCCATTTATGGTACCATGGTTTGACTGTGTCAGTCTCTCTAGGGAGATTTTAGTATCTGCATTCAGGGTACGGTCAGGACACATTCCGCTAAACAAATTTTATAAACTAATGGGCATGAAAACATCAGAAAAATGTGACGAATGTCAAGTTGTTGAGGATGTAACACATTTGTTAGCGGAGTGTGGCCGACATGACGCGCTGAGGAACAGATTGTTTCCACAAATGAGGCTGGGTGGTGGGAACATTAACGAAATATTAAGTAACCCTCTTTCGGGTGATGCAAAGAAGTTGTACATCTTTGCAACACTTGCAATGAGGGACATGGAGTAGTTTGTCCAACGAACTTCCCTATGAGGCTGACATGGTCAGGCATGGCTAAAAGCCTCAAAGAAAAATAGAGAAAAAAAAAAAAAAAAAAAAAAAAAAAAAAAAAATTGGGTATAGATGTGGAAGAGCGGAACCTCCTGGCACAGGCATTATAATGCTTAAAAGGAGGTTCCAATCAACTAAATAGTTTGTACAATTTTTTGGAAATAAAGATTATTATTATTATTTCAGATTCCCAACAGAACATACACTGCGTACAGCGTGGCTTCGTGCTCTCAACAAGGAGGATTGGGAGCCCAAGGACAGAAGTGCTGTGTGCTCGGAACACTTCCTCTGTGATGACTTATATGAGACGAAAAGTGGACTGCGGAAAGTGCGTGTTGGTGCCGTGCCTATTATCATACAGGTAATCGCATACCTCCAACGTATACTGATAGCCCAGTGGTCTGATGGTGTGTGTGACTTTCGGCATCAAAAGGTGTCGGATTCGATTCTCCCTCAGGGCAAAAAGTTATGTGCTAGTAAAAAAAATGGCCCATGAAAGTATTTATATTAAACTTTCACATTGCATTATTATAAATTAATAATAAACCAAGGTATGATCGCGTTAATTCCGGGTTTATTATTAAAAAGCTGCTGCCTGCTTATAACTCGCTGTTTCTGTCAGACTTGATCAAATCCTATTGGAATCGCATACTTTTCGGTATAAAAAGTAGCCTATGTGTTAATCCAAGGTATAGCTACCTACATACTAAATATTGGCCTGGATAATTGAGCGTGAAGAAGTAAGAAACACACACACACAAACTTTAGCTTTTATAATATTAGTGGGATTTATTTTGAGTCATTGTGGTGTGAGGATTTGTCAGCTAGACACTGCGTTACCGTGTGCTAGCTGTCCAGGGTGCGCCGCGGGGAGGCTCCTTCCCTGGTGCCCCGCAGACAATGAGTCATCTTCAATGTTGCCCGGGTTGTCCTACTGACTGTGCCTTAACAGATTTGTGGAAGGCCACGGATAATGCCATCTCACTGGCTGAACATCTTGCTAGTAGGGTGTAGGAATTTTATTTTGTTTGAGTCACTGACACGAAAAGAAGAAGTGGGATTTATGAGTATTTACCTGTTATGTTTGGTTTTTTAGGATTCTGCTAACTGCGAGTATGGCGTGCCAGCAAGCTTGAAGGCAAGTTTAAGTTATCAACATTTATATCATCTTATGCTGAGTTTACACCCGTGCCACGTAGCCCGGCAGGCGACGCGGCAATCAGCCCCGCACGTAGCCCGTCGACGCCAGTATGTCCAAGCACTGCAAGCATATTATAGGATCTGTCTGATAGTATTCTAGGAACCAAAGTATTTGGTCGTTTGACCAGTCCGACATCTTTACCTTTTTTTTGCCTGCACCGCACAGAATACTTCCGGACCGGACCTTCCGGTCGCTGCGAAAGTTCACGGGATATTAAATCGAACGCGCGCGTGTGAACAGGCGCACGGGCGCAAGCACATTCATCCTTTGAACTGTGCCAAAAAACCGACAGTAGTCCGGATCGGCGGCAAGCACGGGCACAAACACGAGCGCATGCACAGTCAAACTGTTTACATGTTCGTGCCCGTGCTTGTGCTCGTTGAATATCACTTTGAACGCGTCGTTGAGGATGTTACACATTTGTTAGCGGAGTGTGGCCGACATGACGCGCTGAGGAACAGATTGTTTCCACAAATGAGGCTGGGTGGTGGAAACATTAACAATTAAGTAACCTCTTTCGGGCGATGCAAAGAAGTTGTACATCTTTGCAACACTTGCAAGGAGGGACATGGAGTAGTTTGTCCAGCGATCTTCCCTATGACGCTGACACAGTCAAGCATGGCTAAAAGTCTCAAAGAAAAATAAAGCAAAAAAAAAACATATAATCACCCCAGTTGACACCACTATTACTAACCTTCCCGGTAGCTTAGTTGGAAAGAGCACTCGGCCGGATATCGCGAGGACGTGAGTTCAAATCCCACTTAGGTGAAATTTTTCTTTTACAATTTTTTTTTCTATTTGTCATTTAGGTATGCAGAATATGTCTCGTGATGGATAGCAAGTTGTTTCCAATTAGGAAATATAAGCTGGAGAAAGCATACGAGCATCTAACTGGATTATCGGTAAGCATGTCTTAAATTTTTATCTGCATCCACGTTTACACATTCCAGACGACCTCCGTGGCGTAATGGTTACCATGCCGGGCCGCCACCCAGGAGATCCCGGGTTCGAAACGACCGGGTCATGATGAAAAACGCAAGTTAATTTGGATATGTAACGCGTCTGATAAATTCACAATAACGTAACATTTTTTCAATTTTGTCAGCTTTATACACGTTAATAGGTTCGAATTTTTAAAACACTATGTTAAAATGGCTTTAAAAAAAGTTATAAATAAATAAATATAAATATAAAGGGACAATTCATACAGATTGAGCTAGCCCCAAAGTAAGTTCGAAACTTGTGTTATGGGATACTAACTCAACGATATTATATTTTATAACAAACACATATATAGATAAACATCCAAGACCCGAGGCCAATCAGAAAAAGTTAGTTTTTCATCATGACCCGACCGGGGATCGAACCCGGGACCTCCTGGGTGGCGGTCTGGCGTGGTAACCATTACGCCACGGAGGTCGTTAACTGCTGAGTTTCCTGCGGCACTTCTCAACAGGCCATTCACGTCAGGAGGATCCCCACGCAAAGCTAATTGTAGATGGCAGCACGGCCGCAAGGGCTACACAACAAAAACGTTTCGTAGCTATCAGATTGTTATCGTGGGTTTTTAGTGTTTTCTCGTGTTTTTTTTAGCATACTTTGTGTTCTGGACTGGCTTTATTATGTGTTCCTGTATTCCTTGTGGTGTGTTCCGACATAACCTAGAATTTGCAGTAGCCACAAAATTCTTTCGTTTTTTTAGTGGCGCATTTTTAGGAAAATAATGCACTCCACTTATATTACATCCTGGTACCGAACAAAGTGGCATAGCGGAGTATAATAAAAAAAATAGTTAGATAAACTATGAAATAGTACGTAAATGACAGCTGGTAATAGCCCTAGCGACGATGCGCCCTCTGTAGGGATAAAAGCGCAACGGAGATCCCCATTCTATCAAACGTTGTTTACCAAAAAATGTCGACGCAAGAGCAGCGACCAATTCGTCTGAAGTGCTAGTAGGATATAATATTGAAGTGCAAAAAGTATTTCTTGTAAATCTACTTGCAAAATAAATATTTTTTTATTCTATTTTATTAGTTCAAAAAAAAAACTTAATTATTATATTCTAGCTATGCAAAGAAGACCGCTTACCGCAGAAACTGTGCGCTGAATGCGCCCAAAGACTTTTCAACTGCAGCCAGTTTAGAATAAAGAGTTTGAGGGCCAATTCCTTGATGCTGGAGATTATTAAGAAGAGAAATAATGTAAGTATTTCAATAGTGAAGTGATAACACCTGTGTTATTCTGCTTGCCTGGTACAGTCGGCTCGAGGTTAGCGGGACGATCGTTAGGATGACTTTTGGTTGCAACATCCAAGATAGCGATTTTTGTTGTAGACCAATAGAATAGCCCGAAAGACCATCACAAAAGGTTTAAAGTTTATGACTGCTCATTCATAAAATAAAACTTTGTTGAAAAAACCCTAACCTCTTATTATCTAGTGGACACATGTGGCTCTAATATACAAAAACCCTGTTTGGCAGGTGAGAAATGAGCGGTGCTGACAAAAATTCCACGTACAAGATGTGCAAGCAATTTTGTTTTAAAATGGTCCTCCTATCCTCGAAGCCACCGTAGATAGATACAACTTGTCCTTGTTAATATCAGCCTAGGTTTAAATTGTGTTTTATCTTTCACTCTCCAACAATGACAGTCATAAAACAGGTTTTAGTTAAACCTTGGCAGATCTTTGTTTTGATAACAACTGTACCTAACTTGTTTGGCGTTGATGGCGTTGTATTACAGAAAATTTTATTATAATTTCAGCTAACAATACAAAATATTAAAAGTATAAATCGAGAAAATAATCAACTAACATCAAATCTATTACCAAAACACCATATACCGGACCAGTATGATGTGTATATAGAATACGATGACGACCATAAACAAGAAATAGACCATGTTGCCATAGATAAAGTAGAGAACATAGACAATCAAGAGGAAGACGTTGAAATAAAAAATGAAGAGAACAATATATTTTTGAATGAGACAGAAGATTTGGATGAAGATCCAAATTTCGGTGACGATTTCGTTCAAGATGATTATTCTAGCGATGATAGTATACCATTGAAGGTTAAGAAGAAGCAGAAGACGAAAAAGGAGGTCAAGAAAGTTAGAAAGAGACAGGTAACTAGTACAGTCAACAAAGGAGTTGACTGACCCCCCTCTGTATATATGATTTAAGATTTCTAAATATTGCGTGAAGGGATTTACTTGAAATTTTATTTATCAATAGTATTCATATTGTACTATGTAATTACAAATTTTCAAGTAAATCCCTTCACGCAATATTTAGAAATCTTTAATCATATATACAGGGGGGGGTTGTCAGTCAATTTCTTGTTGACTGTACTAATTAAATCTATACTAATATTATAGAAATGAAAGATTTGTATTTCTGTTTGTTATGAATATACTCAAAAACTACTGAGCCGATTTGAATAATTCTTTCACCATTGGAAAGCTACTATCCCCAGTGACATAGGCCATATTATATTGTTTACAAAAACCCGGGCGAAGCTGGGAGGGCGCGCTAGTCACAGATAAAATAAACTGTGGGGGCTATCTGTTATAAAATAAATATATAGGGACAATTCATACAGATTAAGCTAGCCCCAAAGTAAGTTCGAAACTTGTGTTATGGGATACTAACTCAACGATATTATATTTTATAACAAATACATATTATAGATAAACATCCAAGACCCGAGGCCAATCAGAAAAAGTTAGTTTTTCATCATGACCCGACCGGGGATCGAACCCGGGACCTCCTGGGTGGCGGTCTGGCGTGGTAACCATTACGCCACGGAGGTCGTGTGATGGTATCTCTCCGCTTCAAGCGAAACGTATCGTTTTTTTAACTGTGCGGCCGTATCGTGATGTATGGAGCTAAAGTGTAGCTTTTCTCTGCTGTTTTTGTTAATGATGTGGGACTTAATAGGTAAGCAATGTGAACGTGATATCTCTGGCCATAACATTGACGAATCTGTACATATATGTGCTGCTAGACAAAATGGATAGATAATAACAAAGATCGGACATTGAGAGGACGTGGGTTCGAATCCCACCTGGGGCGAAAGGTGAAATTTTTCTTTCAAAAATATTTACAATAATAAAAATGGTTGTTTGAACAAATATATTTTTTCCACAGATTAAACCGCCAGCGGAACCGAAAATCGACAGACGCCGCAAACCGTTCTTAAACGACGATTTAAATGAAACTCTATTCACGATAACAGATCTAACTTTTGATGAACAAATTGGTGAAATACTGAAACGGCAAGAGAGCTCGAACTATAAGAACTCGGTGTTTAAGTGTACTGAGTGTTTTAAGGGGTTTTTGGATGAGGACGCTTATAATACTCATATGACGAGGCATACTGATGTAAGTGTTATATTTCTAGCATTATCCGGTTTACTAAACCATTGTGTTAAAGATAGTGGAGCACAAAAGAAAAAAAAATAGTCCGTATTTTAGGTTATAAAAAAATATTGGACACGTATTTTTTCTTTTTTCGATTAAACATAAAATAACAAAGATACAAGGCATAAAAACAGAAAATACCATGTTTCTACATCAAGTAGATTCCAACGAAATTTGTAAAATCGTTAAAAGCTTAAAAAACAAAAGAAGCCATGGAATAGACGAACTAACACCAATGATATTAAAACAGTGCGCAGATGAATTGTCATTACCTTTATCACTATTAATAAATCAGTCTTTCGAACAAGGTGATTTTCCAATACTTCTAAAAAAAACTATAATAAAGCCGATTCATAAGAAAAAAGACAAAACAAATGTAAATAATTATAGACCCATAGCCCTTCTTCCCTCAATTTCGAAAGTCTTCGAAAAGGCATTCTATAAACGCGTCTATAACTTTTGCGAAAAATTCGAGATTTTAGACAAGCATCAAAATGGTTTTCGCAAAAATAAATCCACAACTCTAGCTGTATACAACTTTATACAACAAGCAATTAATATCATTGACAGTAAAAAATATCCTGTAGGAATTCTCCTGGACATGACCAAAGCGTACGATAAAGTCCAACATAAGATGCTTCTCAATAAGCTTTATGGAATAGGAATTCGTGGTAGGGCCTATGACTGGATTTCATCATACCTAAAGGATAGAGAACAATATGTAGATGTCGAATTTTTTGATAATGACTCTAAAATTATAAAAACCATCCGTTCGAATAGTAAAATCATTCATGCATCAATACCACAGGGGAGTGTCATTGGATGTTTGTTATTTTTAATATACATCAATGACTTACCTAAATGCATTAATGAAACATGTGTCTTATTTGCGGATGATATTTCAATATTAACTTCATGTAAAGATAACACTACAATAAATGAACAGTTAAATAAAATTTTTACAAAAACATTAAATTGGCTAAACGAACATAATATGGAAATAAACTACTCAAAAACTAAAATCATGGCTTTCTATCCACATCAAAAACCTCCTCTCGATTTAAATTTTTCTCTTAATAATACAAAACTGGAAACAGTTAACGAATTTACACTGCTCGGACTGAACATAGATACACACATATCTTGGAAAACACATATAAAAAAGCTTAAATCTAAAATATCCAGTTTTAAATACGCGCTCCGTGAGGTCAAAATAACTACCAGCATGGAAACCGCATTAACCACATACTACGCATATGCGTACGCCTGGTTGAGTTACGGCATTATTCTGTGGGGAAACAGCACAGACGCACCTACACTTTTTATATTACAAAAGGCCCTAATCCGAATAATATTTAATATCCAACAGACCGACAGTTGTAGACCATACTTTCAAACATAAAACATACTCACTCTCCCTTGCATATACATCTTGGAGATATGTAAATTTGTGCGCAAATACCCCGAGTACTACACAAAACGAGAGGACGTGCCTACAAAATACAGCTTAAGGCCAAAGAAAATGCTTATGCCAGCGACATCCCGACTTAAAATCCACTCATCAAGCACATTTGCAATGTCGATAAATATCTATAACAAATTACCAAAAACAATAATAAACGAAACCAGTGAAAAAAGATTTAAAAAAGAATTAAAAAAATTATTATATAAAAAGTCATATTATAGTATACAGGAATATTTAGAGGATAAGGATTTAAAAAAATAAAATAAAATAGTATGCAATACACAATAATATAATGAAATAAACAAATATTAAAATTTAAAATCTCTATTTAATTTAAATCGCCTTCCTCTCTCCTAATTGCTATGCCCGACAAGGGCCCATAATGTGTACTTTTAAATCATTTCTGTAACAACTTACATACTGTATGGAACGCAATAAATATTGAAATTGAAATTGAAAAATTTAGGAGTTGGGGCCTTTGACGTCACCCCGTGCGAAAAAATGCCATACGGCGTGACCGTCACACGTAACTTTAATGGGATATATCTTTGTCATTTTTGGTCTAATTTACAAATGAAAAAATGAATGGCCCTTATTTTTGAATAATCTAAAAGACAGACTAATTAATTTTTTACGCCAACAAGCCTATTCTCAATGTATTTAAAAGAAAATTATTAAAATTGTACATTTTGATTACAAATAGTATTCGATGAAATCTGATTAGACTTGCAAAAAAAGAAAACCAATTCTTACTTCGTTAGTCTTCTCTGCAGCCGTCTGTACTAATAAAAATTACAATATATATAACAGAGATGGTGATGATTTCTTCCAGCAATGCGGTGAATACCAATGCGACATATGCAAAACCCACTTCAAGCATCCGCACGCGTTACGCAAACACATAACAGCTCATCACACACAGAGATTTAGTTGCAATCAGTGTCCGTATGTCACTACGCACAGACAGACGGCGAGATTACATGAGAGATGGCATAAGGGAACGAAATATCAGTGTCCGCATTGCTTAGACGAGTTTGTGTAAGTATATATATTTTTTATGAGACGTCTATTTTGACATGACAGGTCCGGTGCTCGAGTGGCAATGGTGGCTTTATCTCAAGGGCCGCGGGTTCGAATCCTGCGCAAGGCAAACATTTGTGTGCATGAACATGTCTTTGTTCTGTTTGCTTTGGTCTGGATGTTTTCTATGTATAATAAGTATTTATTTACAAAAAAAAAGTATTTAAGTATATTTTATCAGCAATCTAGTACCAATTAAGCTTGCAACTAAGCTTGTACAAGCTTAGTTGCTTAGTTTGGGATATTATAGAATATTTATTATTATTTGCTTTTTTTTCTCACATTACGATTTCGTGGTGTGATCCTCTAAAAGCCTCCTCAAACTCCTATATCTTCGCTTATTAGAAGCAACAGACATCCAGCTAATCTCCACAACCTGCTAGGTTACTCTGCATAGTAATAGCGATTTTAATTTCAATTCTGTATAATTTCAAATGCAAAATTAACAGAAAATCCTAATTCGGACCCTTGAAATTTTATACTTTACTATTTGGTTAGCATACAATCCCATTTCATTTAGTTTAGTATTTAGTTAGCGCTAGTTTAGCTGTAAAGAGTACATAGCAGTAACAATCTAATGGCGATCGTGCGGAATTATCTTCAAGAGTAAGGGGGCTGGACTAAATCATCCGACCATCTTTTCCGGCCTTCTGTTGGGCCTAGCCATTTAGTAATCTGCCTCCGCGACCGTAGATTTACCTATATTCGGCATTGCTGTGACGGCCAAAGTCACTGTGTCAAAAAATGTATTTCTTTCATTGACTTATTATATTACTAGCGTAAGGCATTGTCCTCATAGGACGCGAATCCGCGATCATCGCGCGAGTAAGCGATGCGACTATCGCGTGTTCATAAGCGTGCGCCTAAGCGTCGCGCTATTGTCAGTTACACAAAAAGTATTCATAATGATCGGCTGATTAGTCAAGCCGTGAAGGAATAACAAACAAACAAACTCACTTTCTCATCACTACATAGTATAAAACAAAGTCGCTTTTTCTGTCCCTATGTCCCTATGTCCCTTTGTATGCTTAAAACTACGCAACGGATTTTGATGCGGTTTTTTTTTAATTGATAGCGTGATTCAAGGGGAAGGTTTTAAAGTATCATACATTCCAAAATTCCCACGGGAAAGCGGGATACACGCAAACGAAGTTGCGCGGGTTTCGCTAGTTTATAATATTAGTATGTGTATGATTTATCTATTTCAGTAAATTCACGACATACATGGGTCATATTCGTATCAAACATCCTTCGGATTTCGTCTGTCAACTGTGCGGCTATTCATTTGTGAGCGAGAAAGGTATACAACTACACAAGAAATTGAAACACAGATTGGACAATGCACAGGTAATATTTAAAAGTTATTTTTCTAGTGTATTAGTGGCAATGTAAAATCCATAGATTTATTATATACTAGCGTTAGATTGGCAATGCAAAAGAGATAGATCATAGCATACGCGTTTGTTAGAGCGAGATAGATAGGCGAGACCATACTTCCTATACACGCTATCGGCCTGACGTTAGTCGTGTTAAAAACAAATCCCACTTATTTTTACAAAATATATGGTTTTTAAGTGTAATTTTGGTGTTAATTAGACGTGATTAAATATGGTTACCTGTGCAGTACCTGAATGTAACTCGAACAAAAAGGAAAATCCACAAAATTAGCACTATCTTGCTTGCACACATGTACATTACACGCACACTAGTGTATTATGTTTTTGGTCTCGCCTTAATCAAACCATTGCCGATCTATACGCTAGTATATACTAAATCTATGGTAAAATCCATTTAGAAGTCGCATGTGCTCATCGGTCAGAGTGCATGCGGCAAACAAAACCCCCGCCCAGTCCCATTTTAACTTTGCTTCCTTTCTGTAAATAATACTCAATATTGTATAAATATAAATAAATATAGGGACAATTCATACAGATTGAGCTAGCCCCAAAGTAAGTTCGAAACTTGTGTTATGGGATACTAACTCAACGATATTATATTTTATAACAAACTAGTGAAGCCCGCGCAACTTCGTTTGCGTGTATTTATTTATGCACAGTAGCGCCATCTATATCAGATTTTTGATGTAATCCTACGGGAATCGCGTACTTTTCGGGATAAAAAGTACCCTATGAGTTAATTCAAGGTATCAGCCACCTACATACCAAATATCATAAACATTGGCCCAGCCATTTGAGTGTGAAGAAGTAACAAACATACACATGTCTTTTGCCCATATAATATTATTATAATACATAGATAAACATCCAAGACCCGAGGCCAATCAGAAAAAGTTCGTTTTTCATCATGACCCGACCGGGATTCGAACCCGGGACCTTCTGGGTGGCGGTCCGGCATGGTAACCATTACGCCACGGAGGTCGTCATAAATTACTTTCAATAATTATTTCAGATACCAGAAGATGGACCATATTGTGAGCTTTGCAACGTCAAGTTCATGTCTGCTGAAGCACATAGGCGTCATTTAAGCGTGTCTGCGAGACACAACGCCAGCGATAGCGAGAACAGGGAGAGTAATAAACCTAAGAAAGGTATGCTCCGCCACTCAATGAGGGTTTTCACGGAAATTTATACTAGTTGGCGCCACTTTGGCAAGAGGTCCCATCCCAATAATCCGCGCTGTCAAAAGCGTCAACGTCAAAAAAGGCTGACACGAATTTATAGGCGCTTTTGACAGGTTTCTGGACATGACGTCTCAGTGCTGCCGCCTAGTGGGTGTTATTTCAGAAAACCCTCAGGCATTGTCCTAATAGGACGCGAATCCGCGATCATCGCGCGAGTAAGCGATGCGACCATCGCGTGTTCATAAGCGTGCGCCCAAGCGTCGCGCGATTGTCAGTTAGGACACCTATTTCGAGTTCAATATATTTGATCGCTAGTTCGTACGAGTAAAATTCGAGCGAACGATGATCGCGCATTCGCGTCCTATTAGGACAACGCCTCATTCTTACACTAGTTTATTTAAAAAAAATACAAAAAAAAGTGTCGTGCCACGCAGTGTAGGGTTCTGTATTGGCTACTTTTTGCTTGCTACCATGATAATTGTACCATTCAATCAAAGAAAATTTATTTTATAAGTTTCTCAGCTCATTACTCAGTAATTAGAACAAATTACAATTATCTAACACTAGCTGTAAATCGTGTATGCTGGTTCCGCCGTGGAGAGAAGAAAAACGAAGAAAACTGACTTATAAATTACTGTATTTCGAAAAATATTTCTGGAGCAGCGCGCGACGTGCGTGGCTCGATTCGTTTTGGGCACTGCCGGGGGTCCCGGCCAACGGTGGCGCGGTCAGATTTTCAGCGGGCGGGGTGCGCTCGCGCCTCACCCCTTCCCCGCGTTCTTATGTCGCCCCGCGCACGTCCTACGCGCTCCGCAATACATAAAGGTGGCAAACAATAAACGAATTAATATGAACGCGTTATTAACATATCCCACCCCAAGTGCTAACAGCACTCAGATCCAACAGGGACCCTTATAACGCGTGCGACAGACCTGGTCAATGTGCCGGATTGAGTTTTCAACTTAATCATCCTAACGCGCCCGTCTTTACCCGGTAAAACTTCTACCACCACACCCCGCGGCCAAGTATTTCTAGGGCTGTTTGTATCCGCCACCAACACGAGGTCTCCGACTTCAAATGGTCTGTGTTCGACGAGCCATTTTTTCCTGGGCAACATCTCCGGTAACACTTCACGAACCCATCTGCGCCAAAACATGTCCGCCAAACTCTGAGCTATACGCCATTGTTTCCTAAGGTGAATTTCAGATTCATCAAATATTCCAATGCGTGGCAGGTTTGACGACGAACCTAGGAGAAAATGGTTCGGCGTCAATGCTTCGCTGCTCGTCGATTCTACGGAGACGTGTACTAAAGGTCTGCTATTAACTATGTTTTCCACTTCGGCTAGTAATGTAATCAGTGTTTCCTCCCTGGGAGCCCTCTCTCTTAAAATTACCTTGAGAGAAGTCTTGACGGACCTTACGAGTCTCTCCCAGGCCCCACCCCAATGGGGACTGGAGGGGGGAATAAAAGTCCATTTTATTCCTCGGTTCAAGGCTTCAGTGGTCAGAGCTTCCTCATTCAACTGCGCAATCGACTTCTTCAGTTCCACGTCCGCTCCTTTTAAGTTGGTGCCGTTGTCTGAGAAGAGTTGTTGAGGCCAACCGCGGCGCGACGCCATGCGTCTTAGCGCCATAATATATGAATCGGTAGTAAGTGACGGGACCAATTCGACGTGAACGGCCCGTACAGTCAGGCAAGTAAATAACACACCATACCGTTTCTCGCGGTGTCTTCCAACTGTTACTTCCATTGGTCCAAAAAGGTCAGTTCCGCAGAAAGTAAAAGGGCGATGATGGTGCGCCAGCCTAGATTCAGGTAAGTCACCAAGTCTGGGTATTTCAGCTTTGCAAGTTTTCAGCCGACACAACATGCATTTTGACACCACGGAACGTACAGTCGGTCGCAATTTAATTATCCAGTAATTTTGTCTTAGGTTATTCACGACTGTCTCGAGGTTCCCGTGAGCTGCATTTACGTGGTAAGATCTAACAATTAGTCTCGCAATATAATCACAGCCGTCTAATATTATAGGATTTTTTGTTTCAGGTGAGATGTCAGCGGCAGCGTCGATGCGCCCCCCGACACGCAGGATCCCGTGGCAGTCCAGGAACGGCGTCAAGGTAAGTAACCTGCTAGACTCAGGTAAGTGTTTTCCCTTTTTTATCTTGTTTATTTCTTCTCCAAAATACTGCGCTTGAGAGTATCGCAGCAACATAAGCTCGGCGGTCTTCATCAACGTGACATCATCGGTAAGTAATTTTCGTATTTTATTTATGAATTTTAAAATCGTAAACATAGTTCGCACTAATTTCAACCATGAAGAAAATCTAGTCGGATCCGGTACTGTGAACGCGTCTTTATCGCAATATGTTAGTAGTGCAACGCATTCTAATTTTCCCTTATCTGTTTCGCGTCGTATCACGTTAATAGGCCATTCATGCTCGGGTCTGTTGAGAAACACAGGTCCGTGCAACCACTCATTCTGCAAGTCGGCTACGTCGTAGGTCTCCCGCGTAGCGATATCCGCCACGTTCAAACCCGTAGGTACGTATCTCCATTGACAGGGCTCGGTTAGATTGTCAATTTCGCCCAATCTGTGTGCGACGAATATTTTATAATTACGTGAATTATTCGTTATCCAATGTAGCACGGTGGTCGAATCGCACCAAAAATATTTTTGTTGTGGTTTGATTATGTGTTCTAGTATTATTGAGTCGGCTAAGCGTGCGGCCAAAACAGCCGCCTGTAGCTCTAAACGGGGAATAGTCATCGTCTTTATCGGCGCTACGCGGCACTTGCCCGCGACAAACGCTACGCATACATTGTTCGTGTTATCTATCCATCTCCAATAGCATACAGCACTCATTGCCTTTGACGATGCATCACAAAAGGTGTGTAGTTGTAGATTCCTAAATGTATGCATAGCAACCGCCTTCGCGCTACCTACACCGGGCGGCGGCGGCGGGCCGAAAGTAGATGCCGATGCGGGCGCGCGGTCCGCGGCGGGCGCGCAGGGCGGCGCGGACGGCGCCGGCTCGGCGGCCGCCGCGCGCGGCCGCAAGGGCTTTACCGATTGTTTCTCGCTTGCGTGTGGCAAACAAGCTTGATCGTAGTATCTGGGCAAGCTCACCCCGCGCAACGACGCAAACACAGAAACCCATTTGCGCCAACCATCCCGCAAGCCGTCAGGTATTATTTCGTCCCATCCTATGTTCGCCTGCCAACAGTCCCGCAACATAATTTTTCCCGCTATCATTACAGGTGCGAGCAGTCCATAGACATCAAAAATAGACATGACAATTTTTAACATTTGTCGTTTTGTAGGGTTTTGTTTCCCATTCAATAAGTCTTCGGGGATACGTTTAAGTGAGACATCGACTTTTAATAAATCTAACAGTGGATCCCATATGAGCCCTAGTGTGCGTTCGCCCTCGCATGTATTTTGCTGCTGGAATTTGAACCTTACTGCCGCGTCGCCTAAGGCCTCTTTTGGAATGTTGTTCAACACAGTCTTGTTGTTTGTGGTCCAATTTCGTATACAAAAATTTCCCTCGTTAAGAATCTGTGTGATGTCACTGACAAGTTTCAAAGCTGTCTGTTCATCTGGTAGACTGTCAATGTAATCGTCCATATAATGAGACTTAATTATTGCGTCACAGGCGTCCGGCTTTTCAGTTCTGAAGCGCTCTGCGTTTCGGTTCTTCACGTACTGCGCCACGAAAGGTGAACAGTTGGCTCCAAATATGAGAGATAACATAACGTAGGTATTTATCTTACCATTTTTGTCGCGAAACAGGAAACGTAAGGCATTTTGATCGGCTGTATTAATCCTTACGCGTAAGAACATGTCCTTTATGTCAGCTGTAAGCGCCACTCGGTTTTCCCTAAACCTTAACATAATTCCAAAGAGTGACTGAAGTAGGTCGGGTCCCTTTAACAGGTAGTCGTTCAGAGATACATCTTCAGTCTTTGCCGCAGCATCGAAAACCAGACGCAGCTTCTTCTTATGCGGGTTGTCGACTCCAAAATGAGGTAAGTACCAAATCTTTTCAGGTTTTCCAGGCGCGGTGACTTCCTCGACTTCCAGCTGTTTGGCGTAATTATTAACCAGTAAATGCTGTAGGCGCTCCCGATAGCGCTCAGAATATTCTTCATTCTTTTTCATTTTCTGTTCCACTCCCTTAAGTCTCCGCATTGCAGTAGGAAGAGAATCTGGCATCTCGCAGCTTTCGTCTTTCCAAGGTAAGCTAATGTGCCATTCGCCATTTTTTTAATTTGCAGATTGTTCCAAGATTTCCAGGGCTCGTACATCTTCAGCGTTCTGCCGTGGCTTGGCAGACACACCCATGGACTCGATGGAGAAATAGCGGCGCACGTCTTCATGTATGTCAGACAACTCTCGTTCATTATTTTCAACAATAAACATAGTTGAGTGGCGTGAGGGCGGCGGCGCGCCTTTCGCGCGCCCGTGTACGCACCAGCCGAGCGGGGTGCGGGTGACGCATGGTTCGCTCGGGGAACCCGCGATACATTCCAAAGGCAAAATCAAATGGTAGTTATCTTGGCCAATTAATAGTTCCGGTCTCGCTGACCCGACAAAAAGTTTATTTTTTACAGATCGCAAATGTTCGTAGTGATCGCAATTAACTATGGTTGAATCCTGCGGCGGTAAATTAAGTTTCTTTACGCTACGCGCCCTAATGTTAAACGTATGATCTCTGTCTCTATTGGAAATCGTCACATCGACCAGCTGACTGTCGCACACAAGCTCCGTGCTTTCCCAAGCGCCACGTACACGTAAGCATTCCCGCCGTCCGCTGAGCCCCGCGCGCGCGGCGAGCTCCGCGCTTATCAGTGATACTGTGGAGCCGTCGTCGAGCAGCGCCGTCGTACTTATTATACCGTTCGGGCCGTGAATATTTACGTGTACGACGTACGTGTTTTAACAACACAGTACAACTATCCGAATTTACATGAGCGACGGTTTCCGATTGCGTCTCGGGCTCCGGTTCGGTGGCAACCGTGGCAACTGTGTTACTATATACAGATATACAGTATCTACGTTGCGCCGCGGTAAGAAATGTAACAAACTATTGTGATGTTCAGTGCATCCGTCCTCGCCGCACACGGGTGCCGGGCAAGTTAGCTTATCGTGATGCGATATCAAGCATTTGTAACATAAACCGTGTCGCTTGACGTGTTGCCATCGTACCTTACGGAGCGCTTTTTTAAACAATTTACACTCTGTTAACACATGTACACTCTTTTTACAAAATTTACATTTATCTATAGTTTGCGCTCGTTGCATCAAAACAGTTTCATTGTTATAGTTAAAGTTATAATTATTAAATTGTTTTTTATTATCGTGTCTCAAATACAATAAATTAGCACCGGACTGGGATAACTTTTTTGCCTCTTCATGTAAAAAGTCTGATAAAACACATAGTCTACTCACGTGACTGTTCTCGTAACTGTAGTCGTTCCATTTGGCGATCAGTCCGGTAGGCAGTTTGCCCAGCACCATCGTGACGACATTCACACCTTGAAGATAGTCGTCCCCTCGACACAACGACTTCACTGCACTTACATAATTTGTTACTTTTTCCGAGAATTTAACTAATTCTTTGTGATAGTCTGGCGGTAATGGTGCCAGCTTCTGAATTTCGCGTAATATTTTATATAAGATGATGTCCGGGTCACCGAACTGCATTCGCAGCATGTCCATCACTGAGCGCGCCGTCGAAGCTGTGATTAAAAGTGCTGACACGGCCTCCCGTGCTGGCCCGCGCAGACATCTTCTCAGTCGCCATAAGTTTTCTTTGTCGCTAAACTTGCATAGCTCAGTTGACTCTTCATATGCTTGGCTGAATTGCAGCCACTCCATTGGGTCGCCCGAGAACGAGGGAAGGTCTCGAGGCGTGCTCATGCGGCTGATGAGTTTCTTTAGCGATTGAGGGTCGTTGGACTTTTCCTCATGCGTGTGTGATGGATCCTTCTTATCGTGGACACACTCCTGGCCACGGTCCACCCACCTCTCAATGCCGCTCCTTTTAGTGCGGTCAGAACCACACTCCTCCGACTGCGGACTGTATATCTCCTCCTCTTCCAGTGCAGCTATATCTGCTGCTAACTTCTTGTCAATGAGTGCCATTTGAATTTGAGCCTTTTGTTGAGCTGCCTCCAGCTCCAGCTGTCTTCGTGCTGCAGTTGACGATGCAGTAGAGGTTTTGCGAACTTGTCCGGCCCGGGAAGAAGACGATTTGAGTTCCCGAGCGTCCGCCATTTCCATTGGTTCTACTTGTTTCGCCCTGCGCGAGTCAGCACGCGTCGTCCTTTTCTCGGGTGGTGGCGTTCGCTGCATGGGTAGTCGATCCGGTTCGTAGGACTTTTGTAAATCGTGTATGCTGGTTCCGCCGTGGAGAGAAGAAAAACGAAGAAAACTGACTTATAAATTACTGTATTTCGAAAAATATTTCTGGAGCAGCGCGCGACGTGCGTGGCTCGATTCGTTTTGGGCACTGCCGGGGGTCCCGGCCAACGGTGGCGCGGTCAGATTTTCAGCGGGCGGGGTGCGCTCGCGCCTCACCCCTTCCCCGCGTTCTTATGTCGCCCCGCGCACGTCCTACGCGCTCCGCAATACATAAAGGTGGCAAACAATAAACGAATTAATATGAACGCGTTATTAACACTAGCTTTTGCCCGCGGCTTCGCACGCGTTAATTTTATGACATAGGTAGATCTCGTTTGACGACAAAACAACTCATTGTGGCGCCATCTGTTGGCCGAGCCAGCACCCTCTATATTAGGAAAAATATTTTCCCATTGGAATGACATACTTTCACGGGATAAAAAGTAGCCTATGTTGGGCTCTGTACCCCTGACAATATATATACAAATTTTCATAATGATCGGTTGATTAGTCAAGCCGTGAAGGAATAACAAACAAACAAACTCACTTTCTCATTTATAAAATTAGTAAGGAAGTAAGGATAAGGAAGTAAGGATTAAGCGTCTCGGCGCTAGACCATAGAATAGACAGACGAACATGGCATATAAGGGTTCGTTCACACAGATCGGATCGTATACGCTTGGAGATGGTCGGAGCGGAGCCGCCAACTATTTCACATACACCGGCTGGAAGCTGCATCTGCATGCATGCGATCATGCAATCGTACCCGAACGGCTGCGATCGGAGCCGGTCGGCTCCTCTTATTATTTCACTCCAAGCGCGTTCAAGCATTCTTAATGACAAAAGCAGTGCACATGCAAAAATAAACCTTACTACAATCTGCTCTCCTTTCCGAGCCGGTCTATTTGAACGGACCCTAAGGGCGTTTTTATGATGTAGAAATTAATACTTTAGTATACGCGCTTCTCCACTACTCCGGCATCCGGTTTTATGTCTAAAGTATGAATTTCTACATCGGACCGGCAATTACCGGACCGATAAAAATCGGATGCCGGAGTAGTGGAAAAACGCCCTAAGAGTTATTTAATTTTACTACGAAACCCTAAAATAATTCTTCTGCTAAAACTAATGTCTCTAATCTGCTAGATTTAGCAAAACCTTTTCGTCGCACAATGTCCCTTTCGCAATATGCCCCATTTTGCAAAAGTGACATTTTGCGAAAGGGACCATTTGCGAAAGGAACAAAACACCCAGTCTTGTTACATCAATAGTGTTAACGTTAAAACTTTGATCTTAAACAATAAATTAAGTATTTCTTTAGGACGAAAACCGAAGGATGTGAAAGAGAGGGACAAGAGATCGAAAGACGAGAAGGAAGAGGACGACAGAAGAGTGTATCCCAGTCAGCTGAGGAAAGCCGAAGGTCCCATACCGTGCGAACAGGTGAGAGTTTATGTATAGACTTGACACCTCCTGTGCATTTCTGCTTGCCTAGTACTATTGATAAAATAAATTCTGTACTCTTTGTTATACCACCAAGGTGGCAAACAAGTATACGGCCCGCCTGATGGTTGGTGGATGGTGGTTGCAATATTATGTCATTTGTATCTCTCACTCATCGAACGATAATTATTGTTACAGTGTGGTCTACAACTAGAGGATTCCAGAGCGTACCACGGTCACTTCCGCCGCATGCATCCGGACAAGAATCGAACCAACTACCCATCAATGAAGTCGCCGTGCATGTGCGAAGTTTGCGGACGGATGTTCCAGGTATAAATAAATAAATAAATAATAATAAATAAATATATCGGGACAATTCATACAGATTGAGCTAGCCCCAAAGTAAGTTCGAAATTTGTGTTATGGGATACTAACTCAATGATATTATATTTTATAACAAGTACATATTATTATATAGATAAACATCCAAGAGCCGAGGCCAATCAGAAAAAGTTCGTTTTTCATCATGACCCGACCGGGGATCGAACCCGGGACCTCCTGGGTGGCGGTCTGGCGGGGTAACCATTACGCCACGGAGGTCGTCGACTTGAATCTCATGACTTAACTTCAAATTGCTGTCTCTTACGTAGTTATTAAGGAGGGAAGTCCTTTCAATACTTCCTACTCCGACTATCTTCTTTCTGATTAAATTCGTTGTGAGTTCCAAGACAGCTGTAGTTTTCTCCCCCGGGACGTCAATAAGCTTCATCGCTTGTCAATCTGAGGTCGCTGTTGTTGATCCTGGCTACACAGGAGACACATCCGTGGGAATGTGTGGTGGGCTTGTCCCGAAGTAGTTTTACAAGAAATACTTGTACACGTCAATACTTTTTGTTGTACAAACACATCAAATTAATGAAACATTAAAATGTCTTGCATAATAAATGTTAACAAATCTTTCTTGCAAATCTACTTGCATTATAATTGATTTTACAACGCCATCTAGTCCTAAACTAAGCAACTAAGCCTGTACTATTTCAATTTCAATTTCAATTCATTTATTTCGTGAACATAGGTATGGGATGTTAACAAAGAATAGGAGGTTCTCTATGTCCCGCCTTATGAGGCATACAAAATTTATCACATAATTTAAAGAATTCAAAATAAAAAAATAAGAAACAAAAATCAAAATTAATTTACAATTCAAAATTTACTTTATAATTACTTATATAATATTAAATGTCAAAATAGGTACTTATAATTTAATCAATTCATTTGCATTTACAGATGATCACTTAGGTATTCATTAACAGAATAATATGCCTTATCAATGAGTAAATCCAAAACATGTTTCTTAAAGGAATTTATGTTATTATTATTCCTTATAATTTTAGGTAAATTGTTGTACAGTTTTGGTGCCATTGCATAAACACTTTTATGTAAGAATGTAGTATTTGCATGTACCAATTTTAATTTATCTGAGCGACGTTGACTTTCCACACGTTGAAACAAATTAATATTGCATTTTACAAAAATAACAGTTTCATAAATGTATAACGACGGTAGAGTTAATATTCTCAGGTTTTGAAAGTAAACTTTACAACTATCGCGGGGTTTCAATCTGCATATAGCTCGTATACATTTCTTTTGCGCTATAAAGACATCATGACTTTTTGTAGCATTTCCCCAGAACATAACACCATATCGGAGGATGGATGCAACATATCCATGGTACGCCACAAGAAGTGCAATGTGGTTAGCAACCTTGCCTAACATGTATAGCGCATATGAAAATTGATAAATTTTTTTACAGATGTGTTCTATTTGATTTTTCCATGACATGTCATTATTAATTAATAAGCCTAAAAATTTAGTTTCACTTGTTTCGTTTACACTTTGATTTTGATAGTTAATATATAATGGCCTGTTATATTTTTGTCTTAGTTGAAAATTCATCGATGTGGTTTTACTAAGGTTAATCTTTAAATTATTTCTATTTAGCCAATCTATAATTAATGCCAAACTATTGTTCATATCATTTTGTATTCTGTCAAAATTATCATTATCATATATTACGGTGCTGTCATCAGCAAATAGAGACATTTGATGATTCACAGTTTTTGGTAGGTCATTTATATAAATGATAAATAATAAAGGAGCGAGAACTCCGCCTTGAGGAACTCCATAAGCTATGGTGTTGTATTTTGAAGCATATATTCTTTCTATTCTAGTTTTTGGATCTATTCGTGAGATATGAGTTGACTGTTTCCTACCTTCTAAATAAGATTTTATTAGTTCTAATACGTTGCCTCTCACGCCGTAGTTACTAATTTTTTGTGAAAGTTTCTAAGTACTATGGGTACTAGATTGCTGATAATACTCAAATACTTTTTTTGTAAATAAATACTTACATAGAAAACACCCAGACCAAGGCAAACAGACATGTTCGTGCACACAAATGTTTGCCTTGCGCAGAATTCGAACCCGCGGCCCTTGGGATAAAGTGACCAAGAATATTTATTTATTTATATATTTTTATTATTTCTTATGTAATGTGTGCCTTAGTTGTTCCAAATAAAGAATCGTATATATCTAGGAAATAAGTCAATAGTTTTTATTAAATTTTTCTTGGTTACAGAGCTACGCCCTACTGAAAGACCACACATGGGTACATACCGGCGAGCGTCCCTTCAAGTGCGACGCGTGCGGCAAAGCTTTCAGAATGAAACAACGCCTAGTAGCACATAGGCGTGTTCACAGTCAAGTTAAGGCGACTTACGGCTGCAATCTTTGCGGAAAACAATTCTCAACGCACAGCAATAGGCAACGGCATATGTTCGTAAGTATATTTGTAGCGTTTTATATTTTACTAGCTTTTTTGCCCGCGACTTCGACCGCGTGAAGTTCCGGACCCGTTCCCGTGGGAACCACATTGAATTTCGGGAAAAGCTATAGCCTATGTCACTCCCTGATAATGTAGCTTTTTACTGGTGAAAGAATATTTGAAATCGGTCCAGTAGTTTCGGAGCCTATTCAATGCAAACAAACAATCAAATCTTTCCTCTTTATAATATTAGTATAGACTACAGGAGCTCGATGGCGTCGCTGTGTGTCGCACTCTAATATGAACACGCAAGTTAAGCGACGTCGACCCTAGCCAGCGTTTGGATGGGTTCCGTTATCTCGAGCTTCTCCGTGCTTCAGAGGGTATATTAAACCGTCGGTCCCGGCTGTTGTCGAAAGATAACAGTCGTTAGTCGGTGGTCGGTGACCTGCTACTAGGCCTGATTTCCCTCGGTGAGAGACAGATTAAAGAAAACCTGGCTAGAGGTCGACCATCAAGTAGCTCAATTTTTAACGGGACACGGAAACTTTAAGGCCAAGTTATATTATTTCAAGGTTGTACCCTCTCCTTTCTGTGAGTGTTCTACCGCGAATACTAGAGTAGAACAAACAGCTCATCACGTTCTGTGGGAGTGTGATCTTTGGTATGACGAACGCGTAATCATGTTGGATTCTTTACATGTCACTTCGGGCGTAGTTTATTATTCTGATCTCGTAGCAAGCAGAGAGGTTTTGCAATACATATTATTGGAATCAAAATAGTAAACAACTGCTCATAGCATTAGGTAATAGTAATGTAACAATAGACCGTGGTGCTCGGCAATCGAGGCTCACTTGATTTGCCATTGACCAAATCCTACGGGAATCGCGTACTTTTCGGGATAAAAAGTACCCTATGTGTTAATCGAAGGTATCATAAAAATTGGCCCAACCATGAAAAAGTAACAAACATATGTGAATGGAAACAGCCTGTGAAGGCGTAACTGAATATTTTATTTTTATTTTCAGATACATACAGGTTTAAAACCATTCAAATGTGAGATGTGCGGGAAAGGTTTCAAACACGCGAGCGAGAAGCGAGCTCACATCACATATGTGCATCTGAAGAAGCCATGGCCCAAGAGGACCAGAGGCAAGAGGCGATCGGACGGACGACCGGTGAGTTTGGGTTAAGAACTCTTGTGTAGTGCTGCTAGCCTGGTAGTCGACATATGGATAGGTAAAGTGTTTAAAACTTAGATTTATTATATACTAGCGTTAGATTGGCAATGCAAAAGAGATATATCATAGCATAGGCGTTTGTTAGAGCGAGATAGATAGGCGAGACCATTCTTCCTATACACGCTATTGGTCTGTATTGGCCTGACGTCAGTCGTGTTAAAAACAAATCCAACTTATTTTTACAAAAATTATGGTTTTTAAGTGTAGTTTTGGTGTTAATTAGACGTGATTAAATATGGTTGTTGATTAAACCTGTGCAGTGCCTGGATGTAACTCAAACTAAAAGGAAAATCCACAAAATTATATATCTTGCTTGCACAGTCATGTACATTACACGCACACTAGTGTATTTTGTTTGTGGTCTCGTCTAAATCAAACCATTTCCGATCTATACGCTGGTATATACTAAATCTATGGTTTAGAAAGACTGACGAGTGGTAAGTGTATAAGAGAGGTCTCTGGCGTACTGTTGCTAGCTTGGTTCACTGGACAAAGTGTTCTAAAATAGTATTAGAACAAAGATTTAAAGAATAAAAGACCAGAGTTTATTCTGGTAATAAAAATAGTAGGCAGAGGGAGGCGATCAGACGGACGAAAGGTGAGTGTGTGACATCTTGTGTACTGCTGCTAGCCTGGTACACTCGACAAATGAGATTTGTATGCGGAGTAAAAAAAACATTTTTTTCACTTCTCATGCTCAGAAAGTACTTATTTGCGCAGGATATAGGCTGCACAAAATCGAATTTTGTGCACAAGGGCAGAAAAGTAAACTCATAAATGTATCTATATTAAGGCAAAGGAAATGACCCATACAGCCAAACACAATAAAAAGTTCAGAGATAGAATTTGTTATTTTATAATATTTACTTTAATTTATTTGCCTTATGTGTTTTTTAAGTCATAAAAGATATTAGAATTTAAATTAAAGTACGGTAGGTTATTTAATTAATTTAACAAAATTATTTTATTCCAAAATTAATTTAATAGTAGGCTGTATAGGTCTGCAGCCCAAGCCTAATTTCAATGTCGTAAGATTTAAAAAAAAGCGGCGGGAAAGGGGAAACAGGTCTTGTTTTTCGTGCGTTTATTTATTTATTTCCTCGCAATCGAAGTAAAAAGCAGAGTTTATGACTCGTCCACAAAACCATTTCTATCCTCGACATTACTACCAGCCCTCGCCTTCGGCTCGGGCTGCTAAAAGTCTCGGATAGAAATGATTCGTTTTGTGCACTTGTTGTAAAATCTACTATTTCACTTCTCATGCTCAGAAAATGTTTATTTGCGCAGGATATAGGCTGCACAAAATCGAATTTTGTGCACAAGGGCAAAAACGTATCTACTCATAAATATATCTATATTAAGGCAAAGGAAATGAGCCATACAGCCAAACACAATAAAAAGTTCAGAGATAGAATTTGTTATTTTATAATATTTACTTTAATTTATTTGCCTTATGTGTTTTTTAAGTCATAAAAGATATTAAAATTTAAATTAAAGTACGGTAGGTTATTTAATTAATTTAAGAAAATTATTTTATTACAAAATTAATTTAATAGTAGGCTGTATAGGTCTGCAGCCCAAGCCTAATTTCAATGTCGTAAGATTTAAAAAAAAAGCGGCGGGAAAGGGGAAACAGGTCTTGTTTTTCGTGCGTTTATTTATTTATTTCCTCGCAATCGAAGTGAAAAGCAGAGTTTATAACTCGTCCACAAAACCATTTTTATCCTCGACATTACTATTAGTAGAAGACGGTAGCGCGATGATTGTGCACTTTGGTATAGAAGCATGAAATTTCTACCATGGATAGAGTGTCCCACGGTGATCGTTTTAAGATGTGGAGGGAAGTCAGATTCTTCCTCTGTGAGTGGGGGGAGGGGGGCAAAGGGGGTGAATTCCACGTCTTGATGATTATTTTTTTACTGATCCGTTAATGTTACTAGGGCTTGTATGGTGTCGTTTTCATATAAACCGAATACAAGGAATTCATTTTTAACAATAAAAATGTATGGTCCTTTACAAAAAAATAAAAATACTGCCAAAAAGTAAAAAGTTCCGCAACGTTTTTTTTGTAAGCACGTTATTTTTACTTTCAAATCTTAATTATTATGATATTAAAAAAATACTGTGTTATAGCTTATTTAATGTAGTTTACAAATATATATAATTGTAGTATACTTGTCATACAAAAACTATAAATAAAAAAAAAGAAGAACGTGCAAATTCCAGAATATGCGCGCGGTGATTCGGCGAGATGTAGGTACGCGTAGCGACAAATTTTCATAATGTACTATGGTCATTTGTTATAAATATTTATAGCAATGCTACTAGCCATTATGCGACGTAGTTTTAATGTAATCAAATGTAAGAAATGCGTTTTTATTGCTTCCACGGAAAAAACGTTTAATAATTTTGACATAGAGAAGGTTACTAATAAAACGTCAGAAATAAAAGTAAAATGATGTTTCTGAAATTGATTTTTTGAAAAACCCACGGCCGGATATCGAGGGGTCGTGGGTTCGAATCCCACCTGGGGGGAGGAGGTGAATTTTTTCTTTCAAAAAATCAATTTCAGAAATATAGTTAGTAAATATAGGCTAGTTGCCTAACAACTATAAATAAAAAATCATAAAATGATGTTTAACCAGCAGTCACCATTACAAAAGCAAAGTGCTGTACATTTGAGTGCAGCATTGTTACATTTGCATCTTCCAGTACACCCTTTTTTAACGCTGCACCTAATTAACTCAGCACATAAAGTTGCTACTTCAAGTAGCGTTGTCCAGACTGGCTGCCATTCGTTCGAATCTTTAATCCAACCCCAGTTAGATGGTTCAGGAATATCTGGAACTTTTGTTAAAGATTGCATCCAAATGTAAGCCTGATAAGAAGCGCGTTTTATATATTGCTAGAGTACCTTTTTTGTGGGGGGGTATGTTCTCTATGGCTCGGGATTTTTGGGTAAAGAGTTTTTTTTCTGGCTTCATTTATAGTCAGCATTTCACTAATGCGGTCATACATGTGGGATAATCGAAACGCAATTTTAACACCAATTCAGTTTATTCGTGACAATGAACACAACAAATAGTTTTTTCCATAAAACAATAAATTTTCCCTCACACGCGTCTTAACAATTTTACGTCGTCCGCCATTCTCCCTCCGTCCCTCTCATCCTTCCCCTCTCACGCCTGCCGTTCGCTCCGTTCCATGCATACTAGTCCCACACTCGGCCGTCCTGTTTGTCTGTCTGTCCTCAGACTGATAACTTGCATGCAAAACTAAAAGCTAAACTTAACTCTATTAACACAACTGGTACGTAAGTACGAATTACAAGCTACGTTCAACCTCAATAATAGATAACATCAGCACCATTGTCTGTATGCTCGCAGCGACATTCCCTGAAGGGGTAAACAGAAGTAAGTATTTAACGTAAGTATAACAAATATCTGACAAGCATGCTATCAGTTACAACATGAGAAATATTAACTTTACGCAACTGTTATTAAATTACACTATTACATTTAATTTCCCTACACCTAGTGGTTAATACTAGCACAGATCCTAGTTACTATCTATACATAGCTACGCAATAAACTTTAAGAGACACCCCTATTGGCCTTCAGCAGTGTTGCATGAGCAATGTTAACGAAAACAAAAACAGAATACTTAACTTAAAATCGGTAGCCAAGAAACAATAACATCTAAACTGAAATAGCGACTTGGACCTCATTGGTAGGTCGACTAACCAACAAACTGCTCACTCTGCCTCGTAAGAAGTAGGCCACGGCTTCATGTAATCGGCTGACGACGACGTCCTTGTCGGTCCTTCTGCTGATCTGTCCATCTTCTCCACATCATATCTATCCTTACCTTTCACTCTGGTGACCTTATATGGGCCTAGAAACTTGGGTCTCAGCTTCATCCCCACTCCGAACTGTGTTCTTTTTATAGCTGTTATGTCTCCAACGTTGTAACTATTACTCTGCTTCCTTCTTTTATTGTAATTCCTTCTATTCTCTTCCTGGACTTCCAATATGTGCTGCTTAGCCGCATTCCGCAACTCTTCTCGATTCTCCATATAGTTGTCTTGATCCTCCTGCTTAAGTAAATTATAAAGAGTCAAGTCTTCCTTAGATTTCATCCGAGTACCAATCATCAGTTCAAACGGGGTCGTGTTAACACTTCGTTGATGTGTACTATTCAATGCTCTTTGAAGACGGCTGACATGCTTGTACCATACTGTAGGATTCTCAATGCATAATTTAGTTAACACAGACACAATCGTTCGGTGAACTCGCTCCACTTGCCCATTCCCTCTAGGCAAACCCGTTGTTACCAAAATATGCTGAATTCCTTCTTCTTTACAAAACTCTTCGAACTCCGTACTGGTGAATGCTGTCCCTCGATCTGTGATAATTCTACTTGGGTTACCAAAACATTGTTGATGTACTTTAATCTTATCGAGAGCCTCCCTGCTCGTTGTGCTTTTAGTTGGATATATCCACACGAATTTAGTGAATGCATCCACGACTGTCAATATATGATTATATTGCTTCTTGGTTTCCATCATTGGGCCAATGTGGTCGATATGCAACGTATGTAGTGGTATATTTTCCTTGTCAATAGGATTCAGAAATCCCTCTTGCCTTCCTTCCTTCCTATTTGCTAATAAACATGGCACACACGTAGATATAAAGTGACGAACCTTTTTATTCAATTCGGCAATGTAGTAGTCCTTATCAATCAACTCTAACATTTTCCTTTCTGCGAAATGTCCATTACTATGTGCTCTTCTCAATATTTCGGCCTCCATACTCCTCGGGATAACTAATTGCCTGCTTTCACCTTTAAATAACAATCCATTATCCAAACTATAGTCTTCATACGGCTGTAAGTTCAAAATGTCTATAATTGCCTTCAAACTATCATCATTTTCTTGAGCAAATCTTATGTTATCATTTAAATCAGAAAATATTGTACCAACAAAATATGTGATCCTGCTAAGTGCGTCTGTATGTCTCATCTTACTGCCTTCTCGGTGCTCGATCTCATAGTCATAGTCCTGCAGAAGTATTATCCATCGTGCAACTCTAGTAGACATTGCTAACTCCTTTTTGTTCAATGTCATCTGGAATGCCTTGCAGTCCGTTACAATTCTGAAATGAATTCCAAACAAGTAATGTCTGAATTTCTTGATACCTTCTATAACAGCCAACGCCTCCAGCTCATAACTTGTGTATTTACTTTGAGCCTCTGTAGTTTTCCTACTCATATAATGAACTGGGTGGAGCTCACCCCGCTCATCTTTTTGCATTAAAATGGCTGAATACGCCTGACATGAAGCATCCGTGTGCAATTCGGTATGCAACTTTGAATCAAAAATGCTCAACACTGGCTTTGTCGCTAAACATTGCTTTAATTTCTCGAAACTACTCTTATGCTCATGATTGAACTCAAATTCTCTATCCTTCTTAAGTAAATCGGTCAGCGGTCGGGCTATTGGTGCAAAGCTGTGTATAAATTTTCTAAAATATGAACACAAACCGATAAAACTGTGCAGCTCCTTTACATTTCTGGGTTCGGGAAACTTGAGAACCGCTTCGGTCTTTCCTGGTGATGGTCGGACCATACCTTCCTCTATGACATGTCCCAAGTACTCCACCTGACGAACTAGAAGCTGACATTTCTTCCAGTTGATCTCCAGCCCATATTCGGAAGCTCGTCGTAGTACCCGTGATAGCCGATCCACTGCTTGTTCTTCGTCTTGTGCTATAATCAGTAAATCATCGATAAATATCAACATAATACCTTCCTCAATCAAATCTCTGAAGATTACAGTGATGAACCTCGTAAACACCTTTGGACATACTGCCAATCCAAAAGGAGCTCTTAAAAACTCATACTGCCCTGTCGGTGTGACAAATGCTGTATATTTAATAGAATCCTCATGTACTTTCAAATGAAAATATCCGTTTTTTAAGTCAAGCACGCTCCATATTCGGCCTGTCTTACACTTATCAATCAAGTCGTCAATGATTGGCAAGGGATACTCGTCTCGGACCATCTTCTTGTTGATGAGACGATAATCTACACACACCCTAGCGCTACCATCCTTTTTCCTCACAATCACCAAAGGACCTGCATATTCGGAAGTACTCACCCTTATAATGCCATCATCCAACCAACTTCTAATTTGGTTATTGACCTCCTCGTATTCCTTGATAGCCAACCTGCGCGGTCGTTGAGCCACAGGGATGTCGTCTTTGAGAATGATCCGCAACTCCACTGGTGCGACCCTGGTTTTCAATGGCCTGTAATCATTAATTAGTTGACATATCTGTTGTTGCGTTATTGAGCTAACCTCACCACCAATAATGTCCAAATCCGACCTATCACAACTTATGTTATAAAGCCACTGCTCATTTGTAGGGTAAATTACCAAATTGTTGTTTCCCAATATCATTATAACATTGCTCAAAAACTGCTGGCCAAGTAAGACCGAGTACGCCATCGCGTCGTTCTGTACAATGTAAAATAAGACATCATTAAAAGAATTATCGTCCACCACTACCGGGGTGGTAAAACATCCTATTGCTCGCACCTCTGTCCAACCGAGTCCACGAAACACCGTCATGCACTGCCGAACCTGCAAGTCATGCGTAAGCGACAAATCGTTAAAGGAGTCCTCGCCTATTAAATTGGCGTCACTTCCAGAGTCAAATAACGCTGGGATTGTTTTTCCACACACTTTAATGTTTTTAACTGGTCGTTGCACGGCTATCGTATTGTTTACATGCAAAATGTCACTGTCGGAAACATTACTTGTAGCTAATGTCACACCTGTCAATTGCGTGTTGCCAACCGACGAAAATAACACACTGGCTTCGGATACGTCGGGAACCGTCTGAAGTTTGACACATAACGCCTGCGACGACTTGCTACCAACCTCAGCAACTCGACTCGTGCGCCGCCATTGCTCGCCGCTCGTACCTGCTGTTGCCATCTCGCTCGCACGATGCTGCGCGTTCCCGCCGCTCGTTGCCGCCAATGCCCCAGTGCATTCCGATGACTTATGTCCAAACATATTGCACCGAAAACACTTGAATCCTTTGCCCCTGTGCGGACACTGCGCCGAAAGATGAGCCCTCTCTCCACAATTAAAACACGACCTCACAATGCCATGAGCATGTCTCGTGTCCGTCCGATGAACAACTGGCTGCCGCCCTCTGTCATCACTCCTCACTTTTTCTCTGACACTCTCGTATATCTTCAACCGTTCTTTTAAATCTGAATATGTACTTGCCCCGTACAGCATCACCTTATGCATAGCGTGATCCGGTATGCCATCGATTATATACTTGATCGCAACGTAATCCGCCATCTTTCTACGACCGAGTTCTTTCATGACTAGCACGTAATCGATACAACTTTCGTTGTTTTTCTTCTTCCGCGCGCTCATCAGCTCATGAATCGTCTTAATGTCCACAGCATCGGGAAATTCCTTACTTATAGCGGCCTTAAGTTCGTCCCATGTCCTGTGCGGTCGTTCCGCCCTCAGCCATAACAACGCCGTGCCGGCCAGTGACCTTCTCGCCACCAACAGCTTCTGTAACGCCGACCAGCCAAATATTTCCGCGTTATCCTCCACGTCTTCTATCCATCGTGTGATTGAATAGGTCGAATCTTGCCCACTAAACTTTGGCACGAGCTCCGCCGTCATGTGCAGCATATTGTCGCCGGTTTCGCTAGTGCGCCTCGTCTCCGGCATGTTGCTAATGATGCTGGATTCGCTGCAGTCGTCCTCACTGTCCGTAGTCGTCGTACTCGTCATTCGTCGTCGTCGTCACAGAAAAACAAAACTGCACTCCACGTTGTTGCCGCCACGTTTTTTCACGCCGCCCGCGCCGGTTGTTGAATCAGCGGATTGCGTTTTTTTTTCGATATCCCGGACGAGCCCCCAAATTTGTGGGATAATCGAAACGCAATTTTAACACCAATTCAGTTTATTCGTGACAATGAACACAACAAATAGTTTTTTCCATAAAACAATAAATTTTCCCTCACACGCGTCTTAACAATTTTACGTCGTCCGCCATTCTCCCTCCGTCCCTCTCATCCTTCCCCTCTCACGCCTGCCGTTCGCTCCGTTCCATGCATACTAGTCCCACATACATTAAAACCACAAATCTGCAATGAGTCGTCGCTTATTTGTTGTGGCATTGTTGTCATTTCTTCAAAGGCGCTGTTTACTTCTGGAAAAGATCGCCATGTTTCCCATGCTGTTTTTTCCCTATAACAACAAAAGTGAACTCCGTATCACACCCTGTGAACGCATGAAAGACGGGAACGTACTCACATTGTGACAAACTCATTGACGCTACCAGGTCGTATAGCGGAAACTTGAGCCAACACCAAATGCAACCTGTAGTTCAGATAAATATATCTTTCTGAAGAATGCCACAGCCAGTACTAATACATCTGTGTCTACGGTGCGTATTGTCACTCTGCTAAATCCTTTCTTTACTGCACCAGCTAAATGCAAAAACATTCGGGTGTCAGCTTCATCGTGAAAACATGGGGCTATGTCACGTATATCTGAGATATTGATAGAACAGAGAACTTCGATTCAATGTGTCGCGTATATTTCTTTTTCTCCTGCCTGTAAAGAACAAGTTGTTGTGATAAAAATAAAAACAATTCGGTCTTGTTCTCATTCACTGAAAGGAAACTTCCAGTTCTTAGGCATCGCATGCGTGGGAAGCCACTCTTTTCCTTGTGCCTTTTTCTCGTAAAGCAGCTTTAAAGCTCAACTCAAACAACTTGCGCCGATAGCTAGATAGATAGATGTTTTCACGATGAAGCTGACTGAATGTTTTTACATTTAGCTGATGCAGTAAAGAAAGGATTTAGCAGAGTGACAATACGCACCGTCTGTAGACACAGATGTATTAGTACTGGCTGTGGCATTCTTCAGAAAGTTATCTTTATCTGAACTATGGGTTGCATTTGGCGTTGCCTCCAGTTTCCGCAAGACCTGGTAGCGTCAATGAGTTTGTCACAATGTGAGTACGTTCCCGTCTTTCATGCGTTCACAGGGTGTGATACGGAGTTCACTTTTGTTGTTATAGGGAAAAAACAGCATGGGAAACATGGCGATCTTTTCCAGAAGTAAACAGCGCCTTTGAAGAAATGACAACAATGCCACAACAAATAAGCGACGACTCATTGCAGATTTGTGGTTTTAATGTATGACCGCATTAGTGAAATGCTGACTATAAATGAAGCCAGAAAAAAAACTCTTTACCCAAAAATCCCGAGCCATAGAGAACATACCCCCCCACAAAAAAGGCACTCTAGCAATATATAAAACGCGCTTCCTATCAGGCTTACATTTGGATGCAATCTTTAACAAAAGTTCCAGATATTCCTGAACCATCTAACTGGGGTTGGATTAAAAATTCGAACGAATGGCAGCCAGTCTGGACAACACTATCCCCACTATCACTATGTTAATTACGTGCAGTGCAGCGTTAAAAAAGGGTGTACTGGAAGATGCAAATGTAACAAAGCTGCACTCAAATGTACAGCACTTTGCTTTTGTACTGGTGACTGCTGGTTAAACGTCATTTTACTTTTATTTCTGATGTTTTATTAGTAACCTTCTCTAAGTCAAAATCATTAAATGTTTTTCTCCGTGGAAGCAATAAAAACGCATTTCTTTCATTTGTTTACATTAAAACTATGTCGCAAAATGGCTAGTAGCATTGCTATAAAATATTAATAACAAATGACTATAGTACATTATGAAAATTTGTCGCTACGCGAACATACATCTCACCGAATCACCGCGCGCATCTTCTGGAATTTGCACGTTCTTCTTTTTTTTAAATAGTTTTTGTATGACAAGTATACTACAATTATATATATTTGTAAACTACATTAAATAAGCTTTATCACGGAATTTTAATATCATAATAATTAAGATTTGAAAGTAAAAATAACGTGCTAACAAAAAAAAAGTAGCGGCACTTTTCACTTTTTGGCAGTATTTTTAATTTTTTTGTATGGGACCATACATTTTTATTGTTAAAAATGAATTCCTTGTATTCGGTTTATATGAAAACGACACCATACAAGCCCTGGTAACATTAACGGATCAGTAAAAAAATAATCATCAAGACATGGAATTCACCCCCTTTGCCCCCCTCCCCCCACTCACAGAGGAAGAATCTGACTTCCCTCCACATCTTAAAACGATCATTGTGAGACACTCTATCCATGGTAGAAATTTCATGCTTCTATACCAAAGTGCACAAAAAGGCTCAAATATGGCGCTACCGTCTTCTACTATATCAGCAGTCTCGGATAGAAATGATTCGTTTTGTGCACTTGTTGTAAAATCTACTATTTTTATTGCCAACTAGCAACCTCGTTTGCCTGTATCCGCTTTCCCGTGGGAATTTCGGACAATCCTTTCTTATCGGATGCCTACTTCCGGTCTTTACGATCAGCGGTGTAGGCCGTTTATTCATCGCCACCGTCACCGGGACGTCACCGAGAATGAGAATAAGATTGTGCATTGATCTGTCAGTCAGTCATGCAAGACCAAGCATTTTATTTTTAGATTTTGTGCACGGCATGCTTATTTCCTTTTATGCGTCATTTCATCTACAGCGTAGAGACTTGTAACACCTCCTCTGCCCTGCTACTCGCCTGGTACACTACTAATTTTGTATTATGTGACAGGGACAGATGCCGCCACAGCAGTCCATACCGACGGGTGCGAGCGAGATGGATATAGTACAACCGCTCTGGCCTGGATGCGATCCGAAGCTCGGTGATATTAACGCTATGATGGATGATAAGCCAATGTACTATAACTTAAAAATATAAGTGATTTAAAAAGGTTGGTACTGTCCGTTCACAGTTTTACCTCTGACAGATGTAAAAACAGGTTTAAAATACTCAATATAAGTGTCACAAGAATAAAGGCGCTGTCCCACTGCTGCGCACGAAGAGGCTACGCACGTGTGTTAAGCTTTGCTTTGCAAGAGGATGTACGTGATTGTTTCCACTGCAACCCACGGACACGTTAACCATCCAGTGACGTCATTGATACACGCGTGGCTTGCTCAACATAGCTCAACGCTGTCAACGCCATGCACGCAGTGAATGCGGTACACAGCGTGCACATCGCTGCGCACGCTGTGCACGAACACGTGACAACTATGACAATCAATGCGTAGCCTCTCCGTGCGCTGTGGTGGGCCACGCTACAGCTGTATGAAGTCGTGGTTTTATATTCGTGTATAGCTTGTACTGCAGTGGAAACGTAGACCCACGTAGTCATCCACGCAGCTGTAATGTGCCACGTGGCCCACGTGTTCGTGCGCAGCAGTGGGACCGCGCCTTAATTCTGCAGCAGAAATAATGTGTGAGCCGACATAGACGGACTGCTTGAGCAGTTTGCCATTGATACACGGACCGCTCTTATTTTGAGTGTTGAATTGAATATATACTCGTGGTTTAAAACCACGAGTATATATTCAATGGAGACGTAATGTTTGTCGTTTTCTTAAAAAATAATAGGGTTGTTGCCATTCTCAAAATAATTACATTATATTTAGTCCGTATTTTAGATTATAAAAAAATATTGGACACGTATTTTTTCTTTTTTCGATTAAACAAAAAATAACAAAGATACAAGGCATCAAAATTTAGGAGTGGGGGGGGGGGGCCTTTGACGTCGCCCCGTGCGAAAAAATGCCACACGGCGTGACGTCACGCGTAACTTTAATGGGCTATATCTTTGTCATTTTTGGTCTAATTTACAAATGAAAAAATTAGTTGCCCTTATTCTTAAATAATCTAAAAGACGGACTAATTACATTTTTTACAGCAACAAGCCTATTGTCATCAAATCTCAGTTGTCAATTACTGCGCCCGCAAACAATATAGTGAGCGATTATATGTACGAAATACCGACACATTCGGACAAGCCCAAGGACTTGAAGGCGTTTCTATTCAAAAGGTCTACGTACTCGATAACTGTGAAGTCTATAGTAATCTGAAGCCTTTCAGTACTTCCTGCTCCGTCTGATTTCTTTCTGATTAAATTCGTTGTGAGTTCCAAGACAGTAGTTTCTCCCCCGGGACGTCAATAAGCTTCTTTGTTTGTCAATCTGAGGTCGCCGTTGAGGACCAACAGGAGACACATCGGTGGGAATGTGTGGTGGGCTTGTCCCGAATATTAAACTGACATAAATAAACACATGACATATTCCAAGTCGTTTAAAAACAAAATCGGTTCGTTAGTTCCTTAAAAATCTCATTATATGATCTTAAAATAGGTATTAATTAGTATTTGCGTGTGATTTTATATTGTAATAACTTTATGACACTTTCCGATGGCCGGATTTAGGGTGCGTTTCTACTGACGCGGAGTCGGACGTAGCGGTGTAGACCGGACCAATCACAATCGACATTACTCGAAGTGGAGATTTCGAGCACTGTGATTGGTCCACTCCACTGCGCTCCGCCCAGCTCCAGTGGAAACGCACTGTTGACACAATGATGGGAGATAGCCCAACGGGAATTGAGGGAATAACCGCCATTTTCTGAAACACATTAAACTATAGAACTGTCAAAGTTAAGAATAAAAAGAGAGATGTCAATAATGTGGAATCTATATACTAATATTATAAAGCTGACGAGTTTGTTTGTTCGTTTGAACGCGCTAATCTCAGGAACTACTGGTTCGAATTGAAAAAAATGTGTGTTTAAGTCCATTTGTCGAGGAAGGCTAGCTATATAACATTACGCTGTGACCAATAGGAGCGAAGCATCAGTGGAAAAATGATGCAAAAACGGGGAAAATTATTCATATCGCGATAGTGTTCCGACAACCACGCGAACGAAGTCGCGGGCACAGCTAGTTTAAAATAAAATGCGTTTCAGAAACTAGGTGTTCGGGCCAACGCTAAACCTCGCACCGTCCGCCAGCGTGTTTGTTTCGTAAAAAAGTATGAGCAGCGCCATCTAGTGCGGGCGCGTGCGGCAGGTTTTCACTACCAAACGTATAACCTGTTTTTCTTAACTTGACCAATGTAGTAAACAATCTTAGCGTGTCCTTTTATTCAATTATCCATGTGTAAAATCGACAAATCGCCAGAATAATAAGAGTGTTGTGTTAAATTCCATTTGTAACTATATTATTATTATTTGGGTGTGAATGATAATTTTAATTGCCTATTTTCGTTAAAAAGACGTGCTAAGATTGTTTACTACATTGGTCAAGATAAGAAAAACAGGGTTTACGGTTCGGACGCCCGGCGCCCGTTGCATGCACCCGCGCGAGTTTTTTCGTTGGCTTAAGTCCCTCACTCATATTAAGCGCAGATTAAACAGTTCTAATATAGATAGTTTTTAATATAAATTAGTTTTACAATTTATTTATATGAAAAAAGACAATTATGTATTTTTATTATTTTATATTTTAACAATGAAGTGTAATTTGTAAATAATTTATTTGTATTTATTAATCATAATAAAATTATAATCTATGGTGTTCTTTTTATTTATATTATTGTAAATATATCTATCTACTTATATATACTTAGTCTGGCCATAAATACTGTTACAATGAAAAATAAACAAAATATTACATTTGAATTTGGAATCTGTCATTTTTATATGATTTTTCATTGTCTTTTCTTATTTTGGCGCCAATACATTGTACATCATTTTGCGATATTAAAATGGAGTGGGGTGATAAAGAGAACCGAATCGCTGTGATTGCATTACACAAAGTAGGTATGGAGCCAAGTGCAATTTTTAAACCTCTCCATACGCTTGGTATTAGTAAAATGTTTGTGTACCGGGCTATTAATAGGTACAATGGAGAGCTCCTCTGTTTGTCACAGAAAAAGATCTGGCTGTCCACGTAGTGTTCGTACGAAAAAGGTGGTCAAAGCAGTAAGGGAAAGAATTCGAAGAAATCCTGTCCGAAAGCAAAAGATTTTATCTCAGGAGATGAAGATAGCACCTAGAACCATGTCGCGTATTTTAAAAGATGACTTAGGACCTGTAGCTTATAAGAGACGTACTGGTCATTTCTTAACTGATAATTTAAAAAAGAATAGGGTGGTAAAATCGAAAAAACTACTGAAGCGGTACGCAAAGGGAAGTCACAGAACATTTTTGTTTGCGGATGAGAATATTTTTACAATTGAGCAACAATTTAACAAACAAAATGACCGTATTTATGCTCAAAGTTCTAAGGAAGCTTCCCAATTAGTCGACAGAGTGCAAAGTGGGCATTACCGGACTTCAGTGATCGTTTGGTGGGGTGTTAGCTATGAAGGAGTGACTGAGCCATACTTTTGTGAAAAAGGTATCAAAACATCGGCACAAGTGTATCAAGATACCATTCTTGAGAAGGTAGTTAAGCCCCTTAACAACTCCATATTCAATAACCAAGAATGGTCCTTCCAGCAAGACACGGCGCCGGGTCACAAAGCTCGGTCCACGCAGTCTTGGTTGGAATCGAACGTTTCCGACTTCATCAGAGCTGAAGACTGGCCGTCGTCTAGTCCCGATCTTAAACCTCTGGATTATGATTTATGGTGCGTTTTAGAGAGTACGGCTTGCTCTAAACGCCATGATAATTTGGAGTCCCTAACACAATCCATACGAGTGGCAGTGAAGAATTTTCCCATGGAAAGAGTGCGTGTTTCTATTGATTACTGGCTTCAAAGTTTAAAGGACTGTATTGCAGCCAATGGAGACCACTTCGAATAAACCTTTTATATTTTAAATTGTTTTATATTTATGTATTAAACTAACACATTGTAAAAGTAATAAATGTTATTTGCCATTGAAAAATAAAAAATAAATATTTTACAATATTTATGGCAAGACTAGGTATATAAATATAAAAGAAAGTCGTCTTAGTTACACCATTTATAACTCAAGAACGGCGGAATTGGCGGCGGAATTTGTGGAGAGGTAACTTGGAACCAGGAGAAGGACATAGGATACTTTTTATCCCGTTAGGGTAGGGGTAGGCGTAGGGTAGTGTTTCTAAGGTGGAACAAAGTTCGCCGGGTCAGCTAGTACTTATATAATATACTACCTAGTCAAAACAAAACAGGTGCCACAAATAAGTGTCCTGAAAAACAATAATAGTATATTTCATTACGAGTGCGGAAAGCCTGTCATTGCAAATAGTTCCGACAAATGTCTATCCGAGCCGAGGCTGCCGAGGCGCAGCCGAAGGTGGGGGTGGACAGTCAGAACAAGTTGCAATGACGGTTCCGCACGTGTTCTGAACAACTATTTTTAATACAGTTGCGAAAAAATTAAGCAATTTAATTACTCATTTTGTGCAACAAACAACTAAACTAGCAAAGAAAATTTTTGGAAAATGGCGCCAACCGTAAAAGAATGTAAGCAGAGATTTTTTTTGTTTTCTTCACCCATTCTGGGTAGGCAAAGGGAACTATGCTCATACAGCCAAGTCTTCAGTAGAATTTTTCTATTGATATGAAATGAAAATGAAATTTAATGAGATGAAATGAAATGAAACCTAACCTAACTCATTGAATCAAATCATTAAATCTGATATTGAAACAAATTAGTAGCTTCTTTTTAGAAATATTTGCATGAATCATAAAAACTTCTATGAATTTTTTTGTAGTAAAAACTTCGTGGTTGAGTTTTTCTTTTTAATAGACATTATTTTGACAGTTGAAAGAGAACGCACGAGTTCGGAAAAGGTAAAAAAAAGAACGAGTACCTATGTAACATCCCGAACGCTATTCGTCCATGCAATACGCCACTTTTTGAGCAACTGTATTGAAAAAAAATTTTTTTGGTGGATTCCTTTGAGTCAATTTCACACTAGAAACATCACAGACACATACGTGTAACATAACATTACGATGTTATTGTAAACGTCAAACAAAAGACGTGGTTGTTTATGTTACCTAAGAAATACAAGCCCTTATTTTACATAGAAAACCATACTGGAGACAAGCGCGCGTGTGAATGCGTAACAAAGTTGCGTTCAAACGTTTGAAATACGCTGTAATGTTATCGCCACAGCCGCCACTCCATACAACGCGCGTGAAATAATTACCTATATCTACCACATAGGCCAATGTCGTCTGTACACGCGCACACGTATGCGTATACACATTCGTGCACTAAACGCACACCTTTGCGACTGCACCCGCCACGATACCCGCCTGGGGTTGAGGTAACGCGATTTGGTGCGGGGCGGAGAGTGGCCGTTCTGTATAAAAATACCGTCTTGTATGTAATAATCAACAGTATATGAAATTGACTTTTGACCGGTTTTTTGATACAAATACTCCACTGTGCGAGGGCCTTTTCTTTTCTGTATGGACATCTACAGCATAGACTTGGACCTCCTCTACCCTGCTGCTCGCCTAGTACACCGTGCTAATCTTTACATAATATTTTATGATTCGAGGAAAAATAATAAATATTTTACTTAATAAAATTATAATTTGTTGCATATCATTTCACGCAAAGAACGCGCAAATAAAGATCGCGCGTTGTTGTCGCCTAAAAAACGTGAAGACCCTCATATGCGATCTTATTCGTCATAATACGACCATGATATGCGGGGTTCGTTAGATTTCTTTGATGTTCTTTTGAATGCAGTTATACTGTTTAATATTTTCATCGTTTCCGTCAGAAAGTCGTTTGCTTTTTTCATCTGAAAAAGAAAGGAAATTTTTTATTTATCATTTTGCGCGACTTGCGCGTTGCCGGCTGTATGGTCTAAGACCACTATAAACGTATGTATAGTTCGAAACCTTGTCTACACTGTTTTAAACCATTGTTGTCAATGTCAACTTGTTCCCGTAGCCCCCCCCCCCGCCACTTAGAGGGCGAGTGTCATGTCATCCCGTCAGTTTTTAATGGTAAGTCCCCACCGCATATTCCCCGGACGGTGGGGCTGCTGCAAAGCATTTTTCTGACGATAAAAAAAGGTTAATCTCAACTTACCTGCTCATAAGAATTGAGTACTTTCAACACACCCCAATTCTTAATATCCCTTTGTATAAAATTGTATAAATCGGTCAAAGAATCATGTGTTTTGTTAATAAAACTAACAATATATCCAATTTTATACAATTTCTGCAGTTTGTATTCCTCGTGCACGGCTTTGACTGTTGCTATTTTCAAATCCGCCTTTCGTTTGCTCTCTTTTATTAGTAAAAAAAGTTTGTCTCTTATCAATTCCTGTTGGCCGTAATCTGTATAATTAAATATATTTTTTATTAACACGTTTACTTATGGCAGGCCCTTTTCGGCCCGCCGTTGTATTTCAGCTGGTACGGACGAAGAAAATTATTAAAAGTATTTTTGTTTGTAGGAAATGTAACCTAAACCCTTGCCTGGCGTATTTCAGGCTTCATTTTATTTACAATAATTATGTTTTGTTATTATGTTTTATTTTTGATATCCCTTTGTTCTTGTCTGTCTTATCACTACTAAAAATACTTTCTAGTGCTGTTCAGGTCGATATCGACCTGCCACTTTCCCTGGTCTTTTTCTCATTTCCTGTTTGGCAGAACCCCGGGTTAATCGGACACTAAAGAAGCTGGGTTCAAAATTATTCTAACAGCACAAAAATCCATCATGATTTTTTTTTGCGAAATTATAGCATTTTGATCTACCCTAGTGCTGCCCCATTACTCTTGTAGATAATTCCGCACGATCGCCATTGGATTGTTAATTTAAGGTACCTACTCTTTACAGCTAAACTAGCGCTAACTAAATACTAAACTAAATAAAATCGGATTGTATGCTAACCAAATAGTTAGTAAAGTTTAAAATTTCAATGGTAAGAATTAGGATTTGCTGTTAATTTTGCATTTGAAATTATACAGAATTGAAATTAAAATCGCGATTGCTATGCAGAGTAACCTAGCTGGTGAGTTCAAAAGACCCACCAGCACTAGAGTAGATAACATCAAGTAGATTACAGAAGATCAGACCAACCTTAAGAGGGGTAGGGCACAGCGGATAATCCGCTCCGCATCTTTCGCAGCCCGTCTGGGGAAGGACCTCCACCTTACAGAAGATCGTAGCCAAATAGCATTGGTCTCGGCCATGTTGTGTTCCTACGGTGAGTAAGGTCTCCAGAGCTCCACTTGGGGGGGATTGGAAGGGTTGGCAACGCGTGAGTGATACCCCCGGTATTGCTTACGTCTATAGGCTACGGTGACGGCTTACCATCAGGCCTACCGTATGCTTGTTTGCCACCTGTGTGGTATATAAAAAAAAAACCTTACATTAAAAAAAAAAGAATAATACCTACCTAAGTTTTCCGATTTTATATTATTAACATCAATATTACTTAAATCATTTTGCACTTCAACATTCTCTTGGTTAGCTTGAGTAACTGGATTCAGTACTGTATTATATTTCGATTTAGCATTGTTATCTGGTGCTTTCTCAATAGGCATCCCCAAATCCCATGGTAACTTCATATTATAATTTACCTCATCATTATTATCTGCACGCGAATTTTTAAATGAATTTAAACTTGTGTTTTTGTGACTAGAGTCATCCTCTCGCCAAGATTTCCCAATTTTTTCACCAGTTGGTCTTTTCCGTTCAGTGTTAAGATTGAAGCTTGGTAATGGATCCATGTTTATAAAATATGATTCTTGGTCAGGCCATAGCATGTTTGATTTTAACAAATCGATTTCTTGCGGTGGAAATGATGCTGTGTACGTTATTAGTAGTGTGAAAATACCTGTAATGAAAATTAGTATTACACTAGCTTTTCCCCGCGGCTTCGCTCGCGTTAATTTTATGACATAGATCTCGTTTGACAACAAAACAACCCATAGCGCGACTTGTGACGCCATCTGTTGGCCGATACAGCGCCCTATATAGTAGAAAAATTATTTTCCCATTGTAACAACATACTTTCACGAGATAAAAAGTAGCCTATGTTGGGCTCTGGTACCCCTAACAATATGTATGCAAATTTTTATAATGATCGGCTGCTTAGTCAAGCCGTGAAGGAATAACAAACAAACTCACTTTCTCATTTATAATATTAGTAATAGTAAGGAGTAAGGACTAACATGAGGGTGCAAAATTACATTCTGAAACACATCTCGAACGCACCATGGTTTATCAGAACAGAAACCCATGAGATTCTTAATGTGCCGATGGTCAAAGAAAAAATAGAACACTCGTGGTTCCAATTATCGGAAAAGACTGGAAATACACCCGAATCAGCTTGCGGGGCAACTCACCATACCAGAAACCTACCACGTCTGAAGAAGCGACGTTACGTAAATATACATATATTTTAATACTTACATATTATAAAATAATTATTCATTTCCACCATACTATGTCTTAACTACTTTCATTAAAACTTAACGAAAGACTATTTTTCGATAAACCAAAATTCAATTAATGTTTCCGATTCCGATTATGTATTCAATTAATTAAATACATGATTACCTATTTATCGAGTTGTTTGAAATTAATTTCATACAACTTCAGTCATTAAACGTCATTTTTATAGTCAATGTTAAAATGTCCAGATACTTTATAATTAGGTATAATCCTACTAATATTATAAAGGCGAAAGTTATGTGTATGTTTGTTACCTCTTCACGCTCAAATGGCTGGGCCAATTTGTATGATATTTGGTATGTAGGTAGCTGATACCTTGGATTAACACATAGGGTACTTTTTATCCCGAAAAGTACGCGATTGCCGTAGGATTTAGTCAAAAATCTGATATATAGATGGCGCTTCCTTTCAGCTCATGATGTCAACTTCTCATAATGTCAACCGGACAAAAAAAGAACATTTCTTATAACGTCCGTACTTCTTAGAATGTCAATTTCGCAAAAAGACAACTTCTCGAAATGTCCACTTCTCTCAATGACAACTTCGCTTTTGGTCAACTTCTCATAAAGTCGACTCTTAAATTATATATTCGCTAAATGACAACTCTTCCTAATTTGTGCTTTAAATGGCTAATAAAAAAGAAAACCATTTTTACATTACTTTCTTACTAATTTTGCTAATAGATTTTCATAGTTAGTAGTATTATGTAGTACTTCTAGGTGAATATAACTGTAGGTTGTGTGAGCTGATTTGCACCTTATTGTATCTTTAACGTAACCTTTTTTTTTGTTTCGTTCTTGGAAGGCTTAGATATTTAATTCCAACATATTTAATTGAACTGCACGACGACCTCCGTGGCGTAATGGTTACCACGCCAGACCGCCACCCAGGAGGTCCCGGGTTCGATCCCCGATCGCCGATAATGAAAAACGATTTTTTTCTGATTGGCCTCGGGTCTTGGATGTTTATCTATATATGTTTTTGTTATAAAATATAATATCGTTGAGTTAGTATCCCATAACACAAGTTTCGAACTTACTTTGGGGCTAACTCAATCTGTGTGATTTGTCCCTACAATATTAATATTATATTAGAATGAAAATCTCAACCTTTCATCATTTTTTACAAAACTTATATATTTGCGACTAGCTGAAAGGATGGCGCCCTTTCTGCTGTGCATAAAATGAAACGCGGGGAACACCGCGGGCAGCGGCAGCAAGTACTTGAATAAAATTATGCTTCATTTTGATTATTACAATTACGTATAGGAAAGGAGGTGATACAATTCCCTTAGTAGAAAAATCCACAATAAGAGGGCCATCCATGAAATTCCGATAATGCCCTTTGATTGAAAGGAGACCTGCCCCCTTACTCTTGAAGATAATTCCGCACGATCGCCATGGATTGTTAATTTAAGGTTCTCTTTACAGCTAAACTAGCGCTAACTAAATACTAAAATAAATGAAATCGGATTGGATGCTAACCAAATAGTTAGTAAAGTATAAAATTTCAATGGTACGAATTAGGATTTGCTGTTAATTTTGCATTTGAAATTATACAGAATTGAAATTAAAATCGCGATTGCTATGCAGAGTAACCTAGCTGGTATGACCTGGATGATTATGAGTTGATATGATGATGGAGTAGCTCGATGGCGTTGCTGTGTGTCGCACTCTAATATGAACACGCAAGTTAAGCGACGTCGACCCTAACCAGCGTTTGGATGAGTTTCGTTATCTCGAGCTTCTCCGTGCTTCGGAGGGCACGTTAAGCCGTCGCGTCGGTCCCGGCTGTTGTCGATGGATGACAGTCGTTAAGCCAAGTCAGTGGCCTTAGGTTTGAAAACACCGGCCTCTGCCAATCCGCATTGGAGCAGCGTGGCAGAGTACGCTCTAATCACTTACGATTGAAGGGAGACCCGTATCCCAGCAGTGGGATGATTATGGGTTGATATGATGATGAGGCAATTAAAAAAAGTCAATTAAAAAAAAAACATTTATTTCTAAAATCTATACAATTAGTAAAAAAAAGTTCAAAAAATGTAATATGCTTAAACGTCCGAAACAATAAATAAAATAAGCATTAAAAATAAACACTGCATCATTATGAAAACGTTGACTCATACATTTTTCAAGTGAACTTTACGTAGAATAAAATTTGTGTTTGGTATGGTTTCTGGGACGTCATGATAATTTGAAAGATAAATCATCTATTTGTGTATAGGCTCTAGGTCATGGCTGGCCAAAGCCAGGCACGCGAAGGTGGCCCGCCAAGACATTTGGTTTTGCCCGCCGCGCCATCCAGCGCGTTTGTATACCAAAGTATTGAATCCGACAAAAAAAAATTTGAGCCATTTATGAATCCTATTGCTATGAGTTCAAACGACTTGCTTTAATATCCAGCAAGTATTCAGCTGGAAGTCACATCTTCGGAAACATGCCGCGCTTAAACACATTTTATACGAAAATGTATCTTCAGAGCAAATAACAGAGAGTTTTGTAAATTTTTGAAAAATGGTCTCTTCTCTTTAAGCACATTTGGTTTGACCTATGTATCTAAATGATTTACCCGTTTTGTGGTCCGCCGCCGCCACTTGATCATTTGTATCAGAGCTAGTAAACAAGAGTCTGGCCAGTGAATCGTGTAACCAGCTATGTAAAGCAAAGTTGATAATGGTAACATTAATAGTCCGTAAATGCCGTAATGTAAAGCAAACTAAGTTCGTAATACGTTTTTTGATCGCTGCGCAAGCCATATTATTTTATCTACCCTAGAGTTCTTTTTCTTTATGTACTTACATCATTTTATGAGTTAATAGAAAATATACAAGTATCAAAAATTGTTTCAACATGTATTCAGAGGGTTGCCAAGTTAAGATTTTTCATTAGTCATTTGAACAAAAGGGTTGCCTCAAGTTATTTTGAATTTGCCGCCGTTTTTGAGTGACACGATTCGATTGCCAGACTCGATAGTTTCTAATTAGCCTTTTACTACGAGTATATGCTCAAAAGATGGCTCCCGAGCACTTTTTCTTGTTTTTACTTTTGTCTCCGCTGTTAGTTGGTATACAGATGTACAAGGATGTAAATGAACGTGAGTGATGTTTGTAGGACTGTTACTGTGGCATATTTTCATACATTAGTCAAAGGCGAACTGTCGAAAAGTGATATACGATATGAACGGGAGTTGTAGTTCCAATTTCGGAAACGTTCTTAAATAGCCTTCGTAGCACTGTATTTAATAAGTGAATGACATTATTTTTGTATAATGCAGTGGCACCAAACATTCCAAATACACGTGTCTAGAGTGCAATCGCGGCATTTGTGTCCTGGATCTTGTCTCTTTGGACATCTTCCTCATACTGATGTTGTTCTTCGTCTTCTTCATTGAATTCGATATCATCCACTTCAGCTTCCTGTAATTATAAATATATATTATAGTGCTTTTTTGCCCGCGACTTCGTCCGCGTGAAGTTCCGGTCCCGTTCCCGTGGGAACCACATTGAATTTCGGGAAAAGCTATAGCCTATGTCACTCCCTGATAATGTAGCTTTCTACTGGTGAAAGTTTGAAATCGATCCATTAGTTTCGGAGCCTATTCAATTCAAACAAACAAACAATCAAATCTTTCCTCTTTATATTATTAATATAGATTGTATTATTAGTATAGACTAGCTGTTACCTGCGGCTCCGCCCGCGTGGTCAAGGGAAAATGTCAATCATTTTTCCCATAGGAATCTCTTTGTCCCGTGGGGAAAAAGTAGCCCATGTCACTCTCCAGACCTTAAACTATCCCCAATAAAAAATCATATCCATCTGTTTATTACTTTCGACGTGAAGGGAGGACAAACACACAAACACACATTCACATTTATAATATTAGTATGGACTAGCTGTGCCCACGGCTTAACCCGCCTGGAGTTAGATTTGTGGTTAAAAGAGTCGACGGATAAATCAGGGTCAGTGACATCTAGTTAGATTTTAAAGAAACTTAATTTTCATTACGTCGGGTCACCTTTTCCACGTAAATGAAGATATTTTTTTAACATTGAAAATGTTTTTGGGATCGATTTCACCGAATACACAAAATCTGCGATAATTTCTTGATATTTAGGGCTACGGGGTCAGACGAGCGCTCAAAAGGCGCAGAATTTATCGAGACACTTATAGCGTTTGAAAGTTTAAAAATCGGTTAGCAATTTTTTTTGAAAATCGAAAATGTTTGGAAAAAATCTGGGGATTTATTGGGACGAAATTTCGAAAAGATTTTCTTTTAACGCAACTATTTGGAATATCGAAAAAAATAGAAAAAAGCACGACTGCGGTCGGTCGGTCGGATTATTTTTAACTACATTTACGATTTCGATAAAGACTCGCCCACATATCTAACATACGTCGCTGACGTCACTGAGTAATTTTCATTAGTTAGGGTACGAATGGACTGACATGTCTCTCAGGGACAAAAGTCCTTAATAAAGGAGAACGAAAAAAAAAAACCTAACATGATGTTTAAAACGTACAGTCGCTCATACCTAACCGTCTAGAAGGTAATCAATCAATTTAATAATAATAATAATTTATTTACTTCATACAATTTGAGTCCATAATGGTGTTAGTTACAGTGATACTTAATAGCTATGTTAGTAAAAATATATTAATTTCAATTTATAATATGTCATTAGTAGCATAATAAATAAATTAAAAGTAAAAAAATATATTTAAAAACAAGCTTTTATTTAATTGCGCTAAAAAGAATAAAATAAACTTTTCTTTTAAAATTTTAACTATCAACTTATAACGTCATTACACAATTTATATGACATAAAAGCTTGTCGCGAGATTTTATTACTAACATTTACTCGTAGTACGAATAAATGTTAGTTCGATAATTATGTTTTCCTAAACAGGTAAATCCCGCGACAAGCTTTTATGTCATATAAATTGTGTAATGACGTTATAAGTTAATAGTTAAAATTTTAAAAGAAAAGTTTATTTTATTCTTTTTAGCGCAATTAAATAAAAGCTTGTTTTTAAATATATTTTTTTACTTTTAATTTATTTTTTACTTTTTAGTTATCACTGGACAGGTTTCGCAGTGCCATCTATTGTCGAGGGGCGGTACTTGTCTAATGAATTTATTTGTTATAACTAGCACCAGCAATTTGAATACCTATATAATTTCCTGATTTTACTACAGTCACCCTGCGACAAACTAAACAGGTTTATGTACCCATCAAAAATAAAATACCGACCAAGGGCAAGTAGAACTCGCGCGTGAGGGTTCCTTCCCATAATCATACTAGTCATCATCATCATCATCATATCAACCCATAATCATCCCACTGCTGGTCTCAGGTCTCCCTTCAATCGAAGGTGATTAGAGCGTACTCTGCCACGCTGCTCCAATGCGGATTGGCAGAGGTCGGTGTTTTCAAACCGCCCTAAGGCCACCGACTTGGCTTAACGACTGTCATCTATCGACAACAGCCGGGACCGACGGCTTAACGTGCCCTCCGAAGCACGAAGAAGCTCGAGATAACGAAACCCATCCAAACGCTGGCTAGGGTCACCGTCGCTTAACTTGTGTGTTCATATTAGAGTGTGACACACAGCGACGCCATCGAGCTCCTCATACTAGTCATACTAATATTATAAATGAGAAAGTGAGTTTGTTTGTTTGTTATTCCTTCACGGCTTGACTAATCAGTTGATCATTATGAAAATTTGTATATGTCAGGGGTACAGAGCCCAACATAGGCTACCTTTTTACCCGTGAAAGTATGTCAATCCAAAGGGAAAATATTTTTTCTACTTTAGAGGGCGCTGTATGGGATGCTATCGGCCAACAGATGGCGCCACAAGTCGCGCTATGGGTTGTTTTGTTGTCAAACGAGATCTATGTCATAAAATTAACGCGAGCGAAGCCGCGAGGAAAAGCTAGTAATAGATATAATACATTTTAATTCATAACCGGTATAAAAGAGCCATGTACCAATGTAAAATGTACCAAGGGTAGGGTCACATTATATTGGTTGTTTAAAGAAGAAGAAGTAACTACAAATTTACGATTTTCAGATTTATTCCTGTACTTGTACTACATCATCTTGCTTCTTGCCAAATTTCATGATTCTAGGACAACCGGAAGTACCCTATAGGTTTTTGGTCGGAACTGTTTTATACGAAAAACGGAACACAAACGGCTGTATCGTAATTTTGTTATCATAATATTGTATTGTCATCTGATCTACAGTTTTAAGCAAAATTTCAGCTCAATCGGTCTTCGGGAAGTGGTTCAAATTTTCGTTCCAAGATTCCACCCTTACATACATACATACATACTTACATACATACTTACATACATACATACATACATACATACATACAGGTCAAGTTAAATAAAAGCTTTTAAAAAAAATCTTTTTAAATAAAATAAAATAAATAAAATAAAATCAATTAAAAATATAAACGAGTAAATAACGAGTAATAATAATAAATGTCATCTATACATATAATAAAACAGTAGACCCCGATATGTCTGTACATTGAACATATTTGGCAAAAATGGAGAGAGAACAGTTAGAGAAAGGTAATAAAAGCGAAAAAATTTTTTTTGGATTTTTTTGTCTGTCTGTCTGTCTGTCTGTTTGAACGCGCACATCTTCTAAGTTACTGGACGGATTTTAATGCAGTTTTCACAGGAGGATAGAGCTCGGCTTGGAGCAGAATATAGGCTTTGTTTCATTTAAATCCGATGTCAGGAAACTAAGTTATGTTCATTTAAAGGTCTCCTCCCTGTCAATGTAAGAAAAAAAAATTCTCGCACTTACAAACTTGAGACTTGGTACACCATACCTACCGACAACAGACTGGACCGGACCGGACCGGACCGGATGTCAGGAGAAGAAAAAGAAGAAGTTACACTCATTTAAATTTTCAACAACCAAAGAATTTTAACATTGTCACTGTGCAGAGTCGGAATCGCCCGACCCCTGATTACGACCATTTTAATATTCAATAGCACTGTGTATGAAAGTTTTTTATTTACTTGAGCTGACCATTTTGAAATTTAGTTCCTCAAAAATTCACTAGATGGCATTGTGCAGATTCTGAATCGCGCTATGAAGGTTTTTTAATAGTTTACCTGAGACCTGATTGCGACGCGCCCGACATAATGGAAAACTACATTTTTGCGTATATCTTACTGCTGCTACGTAAAATAGTAGATTTTACAACAAGTGCACAAAACGAATCATTTCTATCCGAGACTTTTAGCAGCCCGAGCCGAAGGCGAGGGCTGATAGTAATGTCGAGGATAGAAATGGTTTTGTGGACGAGTTATAAACTCTGCTTTTCACTTCGATTGCGAGGAAATAAATAAATAAACGCAAGAAAAACAAGACCCTGTTTCCCATTTCCCGCCGCTTTTTTTTTTAAATCTTACGACTTTGAAATTAGGCTTGGGCTGCAGACCTATACAGCCTACTATTAAATTAATTTTGTAATAAAATAATTTTCTTAAATTAATTAAATAACCTACCGTACTTTAATTTAAATTTTAATATCTTATAAGACTTAAAAACACTATATCCTGCGCAAATAAGCACTTTCTGAGCATGAGAAGTGAAATAGTTATTTGTTATGCAAGGCTGCAAAGTTGTTTTTGGCGCGAGTACTTAAATTGAAACCTGAGCTAGCGAAGGATTCTAGGATTGAACCACGAGCGAAGCGAGTGGTTCAAATATAGAATCCTGAGCGTAGCGAGGGTTTCAAAGGTACGAGACGCAGAATAACTTTGCTGCCGAGGGAAACACAAAATTTTTCACCTCACTACAGCGAGGAAAATCCTAGGTGCAAGAAAAACGCAAATAATATATTAAATAAGTGTTTATTTTTTTTCATGCGGTGTCGTGCTGGCCAGTTCGATTATTCTAAAAATAAGGTTGGCGAACTGGCATGAAATAAGTATTAATGCATTTTCAGATAAAAAATTAAAGAATAGAAAGGTTCGAATTTAAAAAATACTTTCCACGCTAGGGCACAAAATGCACTTTTGCGCTCAGATTTCGAATGACAAACAGATTCTTTCCGAGCTTGTGAGGTGAAAATAATATTTCATGTTGGTTTTCGATAGTTAATTATTATATTCACTTTTTCATTTTGATTTTTTTCGTGTTCTAGATTAGATAGTCATTATGTATAAGTTAATTTTGATTTTCATTATTATAAGTTTTTTTAAAGTTATTAGTTGTATTGTCATTTTTGAATTTTGAGTTTTCGTTATTATTAGTAAGTAGGTACCTAGGTAGATTAGATTAGTATTTTGATTATTATTAGTATTAGTATTATTTTATTTTGATTTTCATGTAGATTAGACTGATAGTTTTGGTGTTCTTTCGTAGGTATAGGTGTATATTTTGATTATTATGCGTTAAGTTTTGATTTTCTTAGTTATAATTTAAATTTTGATTACCTTCGTGGGTATTATTACTATTATTAAAATGACTCGCAAAAGGTCTAATTTATCTAATAGTACTAGAACAGCAAAAAGATTATCTACATATATAAAAGAGAAAATCACTGACTGATTCATCACGAAATCTCCGAAACTACAAGTGCCAGGAGTCTCAAATTTTGCATGGGTGTTCCTTTTGGGGCGTAGGTGTTCACTAAGAAAGGATTTTTGGAAATTTATCCCCTAAGGGGGTGAAACGGGGGTGCAAAATTAGTATGAAACTTTGCCGTTTTTGAAGTTATTCGAATGAAATTCAGCATGAAGGTTCTTTATTAAAAGGCATGAAACACGAGTAAAATATTTTTCTCAAAAATCTTCCCTTATGGGGTTTAACGGGGGCACAAAGTTAGTATGAAAGTTTGCCGTTTTTGAAGTTATTCGAATGAAATTCAGTATTAAGGTTCTTTATTGAAAGGCATGAAACACGAGTAAAATATTTTTCTCAGAAATCATCCCTTAGGGGGTGAAACTGGGGTGCAAAGTTAGTATGAAACTGCCGTTTTTGAAGTTATTCAAATGAAATTCAGCATTAAGGTTCTATAATGAAAGGTATAAAACACGAGTAAAATATTTTTCTCAAAAATCATCCCTTAGGGGGTTAAACGGAGGTGCAAAGGTAGTGTGAAACTTTTCCGTTTTCGTAGTTATTCGAATGAAATTAAGCATGAAGGTTCTTTATTGAAAGACATGAAACACGAGTAAAATATTTTTCTCAAAAATCATCAGAGTAATAGGACTGCACGTGTGTTATAGTGGACGCTCAACCTAGAACGCCTAGATTTTGTATTAAGCTTCCCTTTATAAAGTACTTAGACAAGGATAAAGACGGGGTTTTTAAAATTCCCACAGGATTCGGAATAATAATACTACACGTGTATTACCGGGAGCGCTCAACCTAGAAAGCTGAAATTTTCTATAGAGATTCCCTTTATAATGTTGACAAGGATAAAGTCGGATTTTTTTTATTCCTACGGGAACGAAAAAATAGGACTGCACGTGTATTATCGTGGGCGCTCAACCTAGAACTCCTAGATTTTGTAATAAGTTTCCCTTTATAAAGTAGACAAGGATAAAGATGGTTTTTTTTTTAAATTCCCACAGGATTAATAATAAGGAGGAATAATTAGACAACGCGTGTATTATCGGAAGCGCTTAACCTGAAAAGCTGGTTTTTTTAATAGAGATTCCCTTTATGATGTTGACAAGGATAAAGTTGTTTTTTTTTTAAATTCCCACGAAGATTTCGGGAACGAAATTATTGGCATTTTCGCTTGACCACGCGGGCGGAGTTGCGGGTAACAGCTATTAAAATAATAAAACAACAGGATTCGTACACAGTAGGTAGCCAAGATTAACAGCGGCGAGCAAATAGACAATGAGCAATGAAGAACACTGACGTCTCGGGGAAAACTACAGTAATAGGAGACTGTTAAATCCGTCTATACTACTTAATTAGTCACAAGTCCAATTCCACGCGGGCGAAGCAGCGGGCACAGCTAGTATTTAATAAATTTGAAATTTTAATTTATTTGAAATTAACTAACTAATAATAATATTTTAGACTGCATCAACTTATTTACCAACAAGCTGGGTGCCCGCAATACAATAATTTATAATTTTTAATTTAGTTACTACTACTTTTTAAATTTATAATTTAGTTACTAAGATTCTTGCGTACTGCGTAAAGTCTGTGTATTTTTTCCTGATATTTTAATGAAATAAAGCCTATATTTTGGACAAAGTCTTCTCTATCTTCATGTGTCATCATTTCGTTTTGAGTAACCACAAAGATGTGCACGTACAAACAGACAGGCAATTTCTTTTTGTAAAGACCCCAATTTTTTTTTAAATATCAACGGTGAATTTTTCAAATCGGTGCAGTAGTTTCGGAGTTTATTCGTTGCAAACAAATATATAAACCATTCCTCTTTAGTATAGAATACGGAGAAGATATTTGCTTACCTGATACTGTTGGTACTCAGAGATGAGGTCGCTCATGTTACTGGCAGCTTCCGTGAACTCCATCTCGTCCATACCTTCACCAGTGTACCAGTGAAGGAAAGCCTGTTAAAAAATAATAAGAAACATGGGTTTCTATTTTATGTTTAAAAGAGGTTGTTGTACATTCGTCACAAAGTAAATTCGTCATGAAATAAACCAGTGCAGTGCGATGCGCTCTCGGTAACGGTCGTTCATATTGCATTGACAGTTGACACGAATTTCTGATTCGCAAAACGCGTTTGGTCGCTGCCCGCTACCGCGGCTATGGGTTCCGAACATAGATTTATTATATATTATATACTGGCAATGCAAAAGAGATAGATCATAGCATACGCGTTTGTTAGAGCGAGATAGATAGGCGAGACCATTCTTCCTATACACGCTATCGGGCTGTATCGGCCTGACGTCAGTCGTGTTAAAAACAAATCCCACTTATTTTTACGAAATTATGGTTTTTAAGTGTAGTTTTGGTGTTAATTAGACGTGATTAAATACGGTTACCTGTTCAGTGCCTGGATGTAACTCAAACAAAAAGGAAAATCCACAAAATTATATATCTTGCTTGCACACATCATTACACGCACAACTAGTGTATTTAGTTTTTGGTCTCGCCTCAATTAAACCATTGCCGATCTATACGCTAGCATATACTAAATCTATAGTTCCGGACAACTCAACGAACTGTTGGCGTTCATTCAGCACGTCATAGATCCCTACAATGGACGAGGTCAGCATCTTGCAGATCTGCAAGTCCAACTTCAAGGAAGACGAGATTTGTAGCGGCAAGGAGCTGCTCTACAAGGTGCTTGGCAAAGCAGATCGTATGCCGACCCGTTGAAGAGATGAGAGAGGCGAGAGGAGTCTTCAAGATATTATTTAATTCGCAACTTTAAAAGTTTTCAGAAACTGACGGTTGTTGTAATATTAAACTAACCCTTCTCCTGTACATGGCGGTGAACTGTTCAGATATCCTCTTGAATATCTCCTGAATGGCTGTAGAGTTGCCGATGAAAGTTGCGGACATCTTGAGACCCCTTGGCGGGACATCGCAAACTGACACTTTGAGGTTATTCGGAATCCATTCTACGAAGTAACTGGAAGAGAAAGATTTAAAATTATATTTTGAGTAAAACCTAAAAACGAGAAAAACTGGTGATCTTTGAAGTACCATGGCTTGTTTCCTATGGGGTTAATAGAGCTGCGATTGGAAAAGGTTTTCTCAGATTGCAAAAGGTTTGTCGAAGTTGCAAATTTGAATTCACACTAACCTAACATACCCATAGTTACTACATACCAAAAATACAACAACACGTTTTGCGAATAAAATAAAAAAATAAATATATAGGGACAATTCATACAGATTGAGCTAGCCCCAAAGTAAGTTCGAAACTTGTGTTATGGGATACTAACTCAACGATATTATATTTTATAACAAATACATAATATAGATAAACATCCAAGACCCGATTCCAATCAGAAAAAGTTCGTTTTTCATCATGACCCGACCGGGGATCGAATCCGGGACCTCCGTGGTAACCATTACGCCACGGAGGTCGTCATTGCAAATAGTCTCTTTTTGACTATTTGCAACGGCAACGGCCTATATTATTATAATAATTACATTTATAATATTGCAATCGAAACCCGCGCAACGTGTAATTTAAACACAGCGGCGCCATCTATGTTTTATAGCGCCATTGACTATCAGACCTGACCAAATCCTACGGGAATCGAGTAGGTACTTTTCGGGATAAAAAGTACCCTATGTGTTAATCCAAGGTACCTACCAAATATCATAAAAATCGTTTATTCCCAGTTGCCCCCGCGAGATCTGTCACCGGTGGCAATTGGGAATAAAATTCCCAAGTGGGGCAAGGACTTCCCATTTGCCACCGGTGGCAACTGGGAATTTTATTCCCATCTGCCACCGTGACGGGAGCAACTGGGAATAAACGATAAAAATTGGCTCAGCTATTTGAGCGTGAAGAAGTAACAAACATACAAACTCCCTTATAATATTAGTGGGAGTACCAGGATTGCAGAATTTACATAGAGTTGGTGCATACCTTGTGTTCTTGTTCTGTATGGCCAATACCTGCTGATCAACTTCCCTCATAGACATGCGGCCGCGGAACATGGTCGCAACGGTCAGATATCTCCCGTGACGTGGATCACATGCCGTCATCATGTTGCCAGGGTTGAACATCTGTAAAGGCAAGATTTGAGATCTCTGCTTATTTTTGCACGCCTGGTACAGTCTAATGAAAGAAGTAACCGGTCAGTAAATACAGAGGCGGATTAAATGTCGAGAGCGCCCTAGGCACGCACCTCATGGGCGCCCCTAGCGGCCATGTTACAAATTTTAACTAAATACCACGGTTATTAAATATAGATGACTGTAGTTACGTTTTTATTTGTCTCATTGCAAAGCTGGAAGTTTTATATACCTCACTCTGTAGTCGGTCCCTCATACCTGAGGATCGTGGTCAGCTTCAGGGTTAAAAATTTGATTCAAGTTTTCTATGATTGAAACTTATTTATCAACTAGTAAAATACTCGTAACTTCGTTTGCGTATATCTCGCTTTCCCGTGGGAATTTCGAAAAACACTTTCTTAGTACACCTCTAGACGTCATAAGGAAACTACATTCCAAATATGGAATCTCTAGACCCAGCGGTTTGGGCTGTGCTTTGAGTTAAGTCAGTCAGGAGTAGTCAGGACTTTGAATTTTATATAGATACTTCTATATTGATAAATAAAAACTCGAATAAGGGGTATCACTCACGCGTTGCCAACCCTCCCAAGTGGACCTTACTAACCGTAGGAACACAACATGGCCGAGACCAATGCTATTTGGCTACGATCTTCTGTAAGGTGGAGGTGCTTCCCCGACGGGCTGCTCCGATTGGAGTGTATTATCCGCTGTGCCCTACCTCTCTTAAAAGTTCAAGCACCATCATTGAGTTTCACTTGAAATCTTACGCCAAGAAACGAATTTTTTCTAAATTTATTCATTACATCCATACTTACTTGTGCCATCAACTCAGGAACTGTTTGTGCGCGGTAATCGAATGAATTCTTCGCTGTCAATGGAGCAAAACCTGGAAAAAAAAACTAAATGAAACACGCAACATGGATCCGTGTTTGGATGAGATTCATTATACACATTGTCGGTATGTATAATGTTTAGCCAAATCGGTGGCACACCCCGGACACTCCATACAATGCACGTGAAATAATTACCTATTTCTACTTTGGGGCTATCAAGATAATCACACAGATTGAGCATCTGTGTAGTTTGTCCATATATAAATATATATAGGAACGGGTCCGGAACTTCACGCGGACGAAGTCGCGGGCAAAAAAGCTAGTAAGCTACTCTAGAAACTACCATTATTTGAAGGTATACCTGGCATAAAGAAGTGCAGACGTGGAAAAGGCACCATGTTGACAGCCAGCTTCCTTAAATCCGCGTTCAGCTGACCGGGGAACCTCAGACAAGTTGTCACACCAGACATGGCATGCTGGAAAATACGAAAAATATATATAAAAATATACTGTCTAAAGGCTTTAGCGTTTATTCAGAGAGACCGGCTTTCGGGATAGCTTGTGTTTCATAGCCACATTATCTAGTCAAAATGAACATAAAAATTAATTTTACCACCATTTCGGAAACAAAAGCAAAATTTGGTAAAAGAAATGGCGACTGATTTCTGAAAGAGAAAAACTGACGATCTTCCGTAAAGTATTTAGACCTGCTTAGTTTTTTTTATACCACACAGGTGGCAGACAAGCATACGGTCGTCCTGATGGTAAGCCGTCACCGTAGCCTATAGATGCTTGCAATACCGGGGGTATCACTCACGCGCTGCCAACCCTCCCAACCCCCCTAAGTGGAGCTCTGGAGACCTTACTCACCGTAGGAACACAACATGGACGAGACCAATGCTATTTGGCTACGATCTTCTATAAGGTGGAGGTCCTTCCCCAGACGGGCTCCTCCGATTTGAGCGGATTATCCGCTGTGCCCTACCTCTCTTAGACCTGCTTAGTCTAAATACTTTACGGAAGATTTTCTCTTTAGGTATATACTTTCAAAATTTAAAAAAAAACATTCAGAGAGTAGGTATTAAATTCACAAGGATTCTCTCGTCACAGACTATATTACAGTAATAAATTATTTATTTAATTAATCATCTTTACAGACTATTACCATTTCGAAAAGAAAAACAAAATGACCACTGCTAAAAGAAATGGCGGGTGTTTGAAAAACGCATACTTACTATAACTTTTCGTGTATCTGATACCTAATAATATTTTGTAGGAACTAACCGAAATAAGATGATTCAAGTCTCCATAACTGGGGCTATTCAACCTCAAAGTCTTGAAGCAGATGTTGTAAAGCGCTTCATTGTCGATACAGAATGTCATGTCTGTGTTTTCCACTAATTGGTGAACTGAGAGAGTGGCGTTGTATGGTTCCAATACTACTTCGCTGACCTGCAAAATTGTTGGGTTATTTTGAAAAGTGTTTTCAATTAGACACTAAGATAAGGCGATGGATGGACAATATTCTTAGACTATACGTTTTAGAAATTGATGTTTTTTTTTTTAAGTTTTTAGTTAAACTTTAATGTTATTATTAGTTTAATCATTTTTTATTTTAAGTACTCATTATAGTTACATACGCTAGATCGTAATATTTTAAAGTAGGGATTACTTATTCATACTTACTTTACTTATCCTACTAATATTACAAAGGCGAAAGTTATGTGTATGTTTGTTACTTCTTTACGCTCAAATGGCTGGGTCAATATTTATGATATTTGGTATGTAGGTAGCTTATACCTTGGATTAACACATAGGGTACAAATCGAAAAGTAAGCGATTCCCATGGGATTTGTTCAAAAATCTGATAAAGATGGCGCTGCTGTGTTATAAAAGTAAACGCGGGTGACTTCGCGGGCAGCAGCTAGTTAAAAATACTTATTAATTATAAATATACTTAAATAAAAAAAGAAAGTTTGACCGCCCAATAATGGTGCGTTAGGTAGTGTACCTTCGGCACCCCTCATTCCACTTGAATCCATTATTTGATCCATCAATGGATCCTAGGCGACTTTTAAATTCCACTTGAATCCATCAATGGATCCTAGGCGACTTTTAAATTCCACTTGAATCCATCAATGGATCCTAGGCGACTTTTAAATTCCAATTGAATCCATCAATGAATCCTAGGCGACTTTTAAATTCCACTTGAATCCATCAATGGATCCTAGGCGACTTTTAAATTCCACTTGAATCCATCAATGGATCCTAGGCGACTTTTAAATTCCACTTGAATCCATCAACGGATCCTAGGCGACTTTTAAATTCCACTTGAATCCATCAACGGATCCTAGGCGACTTTTAAATTCCACTTGAATCCATCAACGGATCCTAGACGACTTTTAAATTCCACTTGAATCCATTAATGGATCCAAGGAGACTTTTAAATTCCACTTGAATCCATCAATGGATCCTAGGAGACTTTTAAATTCCACTTGAATCCATCAATGGATCCTAGGAGACTTAAATTCCACTTGAATCCATCAATGGATCCTAGGAGACTTAAAATTCCACTTGAATCCATTATCCATATTATTTACGATTGATTCTAGAATTGTTTTGGTATGAGTTGTGGTTGGTTTTGGGATGAATTGGAGTTCTGCCTGGATTTAGGAATTGTTTGGGATGATATCATCACCAAACCGATTTAATTCCCACTCGGGGCATACATTTATTCGATGGTTTTGTGATTGTCTCGAGTCTGGGCGATTTCTATGTAAGAAGTATATTATTTAAAACAAATATCCGTTGTCTGGTGCCCATCACAAGCAGATTAAGCCTAGCACACTTTGGGACCTGGTGGCCTTCATTTATTTACCTTGGGCGACGGAACAACACTGAATGTGTTCATGATCCTGTCTGGAAACTCCTCTCGGATTTTACTGAGGAGTAGAGTGCCCATTCCGGAACCGGTCCCACCACCCAACGAGTGGGTTAGCTGGAAACCTGAGGGTATAGAGAAAAATATGATATTTCACGTACAAAATTAAAAATATATTTTTTTAATGTCATACAGTAGACAAACAAGCAAGCGGGCCACCTGAGGGAAAGTGGTCACCGCCGCCTATGGACATCAGTAACACCAGGGGCGCTACCAATGCATTGTCATACCAAGGCGGTTGGATGAAAGGAAGGAGGAAGGGAAGGGAAAGAGGGAATAGGGAAGGAGTCTCCGGATCTCTCACTCAATGAACGAAACGCATTGCTGCTTCACGTCGATATTCTGTGAGAGGGTGGTATTTCCCCGGTCGAGCTAACCCATATTTTATGACTAAAATAAAAAAATTACTTGAGCGTTAACTTGAGCTCGTGATTAGAAAAATTTCGGCATGTTTCAAGTTTGATTCATAACAACAACAAAGGAATGGGGTGACCCCCCCCCCCCCCCCTTATATATATGATTAACTGATTAACAAAAAGGGACAAGAAAATTTGTAATACTATTACTTTTAATATTATTTAAAAAATTGGAATATTCATAAATACATTTTCAAGTAAATCCCTTACGCAATATTGAGAAGTCTCTAATCAAAAAAAGGGGAAGGGGGGGGGGGGGGGGTCAGCCCATTCCTTTCTTGACTGTACCTTTTGATAGTGTGATGTGAAATAAAAAGTGCATAGTAATTACAGTTTATGATCAGACTAAGTAATACCTAAGTGCACTTCAAAATCCGACTCTTTGAAGTTTTGTTAGATCATCGTCTTTCTTCGCGATGTCTCGACTCGGAGACAAATTTTTTAAACTCATCCAAGTATTCACTGGAATTATTGTTGTTAAAGGACTATCACAGGGACCACGGGCAATAAAGAAAACTTCCTTTTGATCGCCACAGCGCGGCCTTTGAGCTTTTCATAAACTCATAAGACATAGTTGCCATATTCACTGAATATTTCTTACCTTGGTCACTTTATCTCAAGGGATGCGGGTTCGAATTCTGCGCAAGGCAAACATTTGTGTGCATGAACATGTCAGTTTGCCTTGGGCTGGGTGTTTTCTATGTATAATAAGCATTTATTTACAAAAAAAAGTATTTATATGCAGTAATCTAGTACCTATAGTACAAGCTTAGTTGCTTAGTTTGCGACTAGATGGCGTTGTGTGATTCGTCCAAGAATATTTATTTATTTCTTACCTTGAAGACAATCGCAGTTCTCCGCTTCCTTCCTCACTACATCAAGAACTGCGTCGACAAGCTCGGCGCCTTCAGTGTAGTGTCCTTTTGCCCAGTTGTTACCTGTAATATAGAAAAAAACTTAAATTTTGAACATTGAGTGAAAGGTTAAAATTTTAGAGATCCTTAGATTTAATGGGCAACTTTAAATTTTCAGAGGGGTAGGGCACAGCGGATAATCCGCTCAAATCGGAGTAACCCGTCTGGGGAAGGACCTCCACCTTATAGAAGATCGTAGCCAAATAGCATTGGTCTCGGCCATGTTGTGTTCCTACGGCGAGTAAGGTCTCCAGAGCTCCACTTGGGGGGTTGGGAGGGTTGGCAACGCGTGAGTGATACCCCCGGTATTGCTTACGTCTATAGGCTACGGTGACGGCTTACCATCAGGCCGACTGTATGCTTTTTTGCCACCTTTGTGGTATAAAAAAAATCGTCTCAAAGAATTGATATGATTTTTTAAACGTATCGTTAGTTTTTTATACGTGGTGTACTGTTTTTTTTAACCACTTACACCAAACTATAGTATGAGAAATATTCTAGTAAAAGACATATCAAAGGAATTTGACATTCTGTCTTCCGTGTAAACTAAAATAAGAGAAGATTTACGTTTTTGTTACATTTAAATAAAATTAAATAAAGATAAAACATATTAAACTATTTACGTTAGGTGGCTTCACAATTTAAAGTAAAGTCGAAAGAGCTTATATTAGGCCTATTTGAATAAAAATATTTTGAATTTTGAATTTTTTGAATTTAATTTTTTAAGTGTGTCATTCGAACGCTGAGAAGTTATTGGACTAAGTAGAGGGGCGAATTTTGGCGCCAACTCAATAGCGTCAACTTGACCTGCTGTCTGTGTTACAAATAAACGTGTATAAGTTATTCAATGTTTTGTCTCTTTCACACTTAATTTAATTCTCATAGGAAAGACAGTGACACAAAAGTGAATAACTTATATTCTCGTTTATTTGTAACACAGTGTATGTTTCAAGGTTAATAAATAAATATAGGGACAATTCATACAGATTGAGTTAGCCCCAAAGTAAGTTCGAAACTTGTGTTATGGGATACTAACTCAACGATATTATATTTTATAACAAATACATATTTAGATAAACATCCCAGACCCGAGGCCAATCAGAAAAAGTGCGTTTTTCATCATGACCCGACCGGGGATCGAACCCGGGACCTCCTGGGTGGCGGTCTGGCGTGGTAACCATTACGCCACGGAGGTCGTCGAAGGTTTGATTCATACCTAATATTGATAGTGTAATGTTAAAGCAAATATTGGTTAAAGTGATTGGAGATTATGATCAAGAATTATCAAAAGTGCATTATCTTGTTTACTTCAAAAGCCGCCTTATCTGAAGAAATTTGCTATCATATTTCTTCGGAGCGGCGGCGCCGGCGTCTTGACTCAGAGACTGTTCACCTACTGAGTCGAGACAACATAAGCACGCTGCTTTGCAATGATAATTAGAAGCCCAATTATTAAGAAGCCTCCAGAATATAAATAAAAGTCGACGTCTCGAGTAAACATCAGATTATTTTATACTAATATCATTACCTGCACCACTTTGTCCGAAAACGAAGTTATCCGGGCGGAAAAGTTGACCATAAGGACCACCACGCACAGAATCCATAGTTCCTGGCTCCAAATCCACAAGAATAGCTCTTGGGACGTATTTACCTGAAAACATTGTAAATAATTAGTTCAAAAGTCGTCCAACAAATGAAATGAAATGAAATCGTTTATTTCAGAAATTAGACCTTCACAGGCACTTTTTCTTGTCATTTACAACTTGTTTAAATAAAGAAAATAAACTAGTTACGCTGAAATGATCCAAATAGCATTGGACTCGGCCATGTTGTGTTCCTACTTTGAGTAAGGTCTGCAGAGCTCCACTTCGGGGTTGGGAGGGTTGGCAACGCTTGAGTGATACCCCCGGTATTGCAAGCGTCAGACTACGGTGACGACTTACCATCAGGCCGGCCGTATGCTTATTTGCCACTTTTGTGGTATAAAAAAGCAACTTAATTTTTTTTTTGCTGTTCCTTAAAAAAATTACAGAATTTTACATGGATATATTGATAATTGACTTACCACTGCTCGCTTCATTGTAGTAGACGTTCAATCTTTCCGACTGGAGACTCGACTCTCCTCGGAATATCCCATTCGGATCGATGCCATGTTCATCAGAGATGACCTCCCAAAACTAGAAACCAAAAATCAACATTAAAATTGCTAGAACGACTGTCATGTCATCCATCGGTAACGACCGACGGATTAACGTGTCCTCCTAAGCACGGAGAGGTTCGAGATAACGAAACCCATCCAAACTAAAACGTAGTGATTACTTGCTCAGTGATCCAAACACTGACTAGTGTCGACCTCAAGGGATGTTATACATAAGCACGGGGGCAGAGGACGACGAATGGTCGCTCGATCACCTCTACGCCCACACTACTCTCTGGCAAAGTTGAGCGAAAACGATAGTGTAGGTATAACCTGTTTTTCTTAACTTGACCAATGTAGTAAACAATCTTAGCGTGTCTTTTTATTCAATTATCCATGTGTAAAATCGATAAATTGCCAGAATAATAAGAGTGTTGTGTTCAATGCCATTTTTAACTATATTATTATTATTTAGGTGAATAATAATTTTAAATGCCTATTTTCGTTAAAAAGACGCGCTAAGATTGTTTACTTATTGGTCAAGTTAAGAAAAACAGGGTTTGGTGTATATTATACGGCTCTTCGAAAAAATAGTAACATTAGGTTACTATTTTTTCTATTAATAATATTAAATCTTTATATGGAGCAACAGGATTACAGAGAATTCTGGCTCATTCATATCCTATCCTACTTCCTACATTATATACCTATTATTATTATTATTACTTTACTTTACTATTACTTACTACTAATATTATAAATGTGAAAGTGAGTTTGTTTGTTTGTTTGTTATTCCTTCACGGCTTGGCTAATCAGCCGATCATTATGAAAATTTGTATATATATGGTCAGGGGTACAGAGCCCAACATAGGCTACTTTTTATCCCGCGAAAGTATGTCATTCCAATGGGAAAATATTTTTTCTACTATAGAGGGCGCTGTATAGGATGCTATCGGCCAACAGATGGCGCCACAAGTCGCGCTATGGGTTGTTTTGTTGTCAAACGAGATCCATGTCCAAAAATTAACGCGAGCGAAGCCGCGGGGAAAGCTAGTAATATTATAAAGGCGAATGTTATGTGTAAGTTTGTTACTCCTTCACGCTCAAATGGCTGGGCCAATATTTAGGATATTTAATTGGTATGTAGGTAGCTGATACCTTGGACTAACACATAGGTTACCTACTTTTTATCCCTAAAAGTACGCGATATCCGTAGGATTTGATCAAAAATCTGATATAGATGGCGCTACTGTGCATAAATATATACACGCGAACGAAGTTGCGCAGATTTAACTAGTTATATAATATACCATAAATTAATCCTAACATATTTATTAGTATTATAAGTTATATTTTGTATAAAAATAAGTGTCACAGAAATAATTCCAAAGCAGAAATAATGTGTTAGCCGACATTGCATAGATATGTGTAATAGACAGTCTGCTCGAGCATTTGATCAACATTCACGGATCGCTCATTTGAGTTTTGAACTTGTTTTTACTTCCTTCCTGTCAGAGGTAAAATAACCGTGAACGATCTATAAAAACCGGCTGGATGTGGCAGGGCATAGTTCTCACAGCCCTGCCACATCTAGACAGCGGAAGTATGCGGTTGTCCGAAAACCCATCGCGGCCTTGGATAATCGAATCGATAGAGAGTCTGTGTTAACAGCTAATTTTAGAATGATTTCATGGGCGTTACATGAGCTAAAGAGAGTTATGTAGCCGGTACCAGGGTACCAGCATAACCTAAGAGGTTTCAAGTAGAAAAAAATATAAATAAGAGGTTATTAACCTTAGATCCAATTTGATTACCACACTGGCCGGCTTGTAGGTGAACTATTTCAGGCATTTTAAAAACCACTTAGAAACACTACTAAATAACTAACACTTTATGAAAGAGTATTAACTTTACTATCAGCTACGATAATGTTATCAGAATATCAACTGATACGAGTTTTTGATGTATAACCACTGCAGCGATGTGGCGCTAGTGTGCCTTTTTACCTATTACGCAGTGATATGATATTACGTAGCGCGTAGTAAAGTTTAATTTTTTCCACTAACGTTCGTTACTGAAAATATGCGTCACACAGAGTGACATCATTTTGGTGCTACTATTAATTTATGTCAGTTATTTTGTAACATTGCAGAACACATTTCTACTACCTACTACAACTTAGACCACAGAGTAATATTTCTTTGAGATACCTACAAATAAATGGTTTATCTACTTATTTTTTGTACACGGAATATAAATGTCACCGAGAAATTGTAAAAACCGTTAGTTTATGATTTAGCGAAAAATTGACAGCGTAATATTGTCATTACTAATTACACTAAGCTGTGCTCCTATTTCTGAGTTTGTGGCCACAAGGTTAACCTAACGAACTTACTACTGTCACACAGCACACTATGATGTTACGGTTGTAGGTTAGCAGTATGTTACAGTTCACAATCTAACGGTTTTTACAATTTTACGATGATATATATATTGGACGTATACTCGGAATTTACGATCGATGCTCGGAACGTGATTATATGACTCAAATGCAACCAAATTAACCACCGCAATGTATGGACGAAGTCGTTTTTTTTTTTATATTTACCCAGTATTTAATTTCATTTTTAAAATAACAAAAGAACTATTTCGCCTATGGCCTTCATTCAAACTTATAATAATAGGTAACTTATAATAATAGGTATTATATATAAGCTAATAAATTTACAATCTAGCCTAAACACAGACTTCTGTAACTTCTATAATGATAGTAAGTACCTAAGTTTACATTGACCTACTAGTTGTTTATAATGTTAACGATACTTTAAAATTATAGCTGTTCTGTCACTATCAAAATAAACGGAAAGTAAAAGAGATAGATTGAGACATAATTTGAAATTAAAATTAAAAGTAAAGAAACAAAAACAGGTAATTCAAAATGCGTCATCGATAAGTAAATGGAAAATACAACATCAAAAGAAGCCGCGCGCCATTGCAGTAAAATATTTATAGTCAGTTAAAATACTTTCAAAAATCACCACTACTTTTAATAAATTTCGACAGATAAATGTAATAAAGATTATGACACTATTGATAAATTAAATATGTCGAAAATAATCCTTTTAAAATATTAAAGAATTATATTTCATTTGGTTGCATAATACCGGATTCTAGGTGTGTCGTTGAGTAATATTTAGTGTATTATTTCATCGCGTTGATAAGATTAAAAATATTGATATAAGTCCAAACTTCTAGGAATAAGGCGATTGCTGTATATTTATTTTTAGTAATTCGTATGTTCGTATTCATACTATTATAGCAGTACAGTACTAAGCGGTTTAGTTCCACCTATTGTCGATAGATGGCAGTCATTGGAACCAGCCAATCAAAGCCACTGTTTTTTAAGCCCAACATTCACACGCAGATTGGTCCGGCGGATTGGTCGGCCATCGGACTAATCCGCCTGTGTATGGAAGCGACCAGGGTATTTAATCTTGCTACTGACAAACTGGAAATTAATATGGTAATTTAAGACGGCCGATTATCAAAACATACTTGGCTCAATTTAATTGACTCTTCAATTTTTACGTATAATAATGCATTGTGATTTCTACAGAAAACGCTAGACGTCGCTACCAGCGCTATAAAGACAATAAATTAAAAAGCTCTAATATTCCCATTAATGTTCGAACAGTTTGACTTTTTAATTAGTAGCATAATAGTAATGCCACACATCTGTCATTTCTACTATTAATAGTATTTATTAGGATTTGTATGCGTAAAGGTTTCGAATTTTCAAAAATAATAAACGTTTTTTTAATATACAGGGAGGAAAAAGGCGACGAACACAGCCGAAAGTTTGATGATATGTACCTTACAGACATGCGTTTTAGATAGGTTTCATTTAAAAATAGTTTATTTAAAAAAAAGGCACAGATTTGAAAATTTCCTACGTGCCGATAACCCTAATTCCAGAACAACAGTGCATTTGATAAGATAACTACACGGACGGGTACTACTACGCTACGGACAGGCTGTAGGTACCTAGCTTAGCCCTTGCCTAGCCCACGATACACACATACCTACCTATTAATAGTAGTTCTGATTATCATTTAAAAAATCTAGCAAACATGAAGTAGGTACGCCAGGAACTTACCTACAAAACACGATGCTCGATGTATCTGAGCGCATCTCTCTCATGCGACTCATGCGACACAACACTCAAAACCACTAAACAACATTTAAAACACTAAACATCACTTAAAACACCAATACCATTTAATAAATAATAGAAACTTTCACAATTTACTTCTAGCATGTACCTATTGACAATAGGATATTTTTGTATCACTATGGTAACCGTGACAATTACCATGTACCAAAGGCAAATAAACTTTTCATTCATTCATCCGTTCATTCAATTAATTCAGGGCTGGATTCGGTAAGTCTGATTATTGGCGTATTTGTTTTAACATAGGTACTCTCTTCGCTAAAAAGAATAAGTAATTACGAATAGTTTTTATTAGGCCGTAGGTACCTAGCGCTCACCCCCTTACAGCCGATGCTCAATGTGTCCGCCGCGTCTTATGCGACACAGTCGGATACGCTGCTTGGTATGACGGTGCACACGCGCAAGCAACTGTGTCTCCACATTTTGCTGGCGGAGTTCAGCAAACGCCTGTTCAATTCTGTGCACCATTTGCTCTCGCGTTTCGTATTCATCCCGGTACACTCGGTCTTTGAGAGTGCCCCACAAAAAAAAGTCGAGAGGCGTGAGGTCTGGTGAGCGCGGCGGCCATCTGTTCGGCCCGTATCGCCCGATCCATTGTTGGCCGAATAGTTCGTTTAAAGCTTCGCGCACTTCCACAACCGAATGAGCTGGAGCCCCATCCTGTTGAAACCACGCAGCACGTCGTTCCTCTGACGGTAATTGGTCCAGGTATGGCGACACCACGTTTCTAAGTAGCTCATGGTATCCATGTCGATTCAAAGTGGGTGGTAAAAAAATTGGTCCAATTATGGTGTCGCCATGAATCGCGGCCCACACGTTAATCGACCACCTCTGTTGGTGCGCTGTCTGTCGGAAAATGCGGGGATTTTCCTCCGCCCAAACGTGCTCGTTTCGACGGTTCCATAAACCATTCCGCGTAAATGTCGCCTCGTCGCTCCAAATGATTTGCTGCACGAAACGAGGATTCTCGCGGATGCCGTCGTCCAGCCAACGGCAGTATGCTGCTCGCACCGCCAAATCCCTCGGCAGCATTGCCTGCACTTTTTGGATGCGGTATGGATGGCGCCTGTTTAGTTTTAAAACGTCCAAAACCAACATGTGGCCAACGCCGAAACGGCGCCCGGCCTGTCGAGAACTTGCTCGGGGGTTCTGGTCAAAGAACCTTAAAATGTTCTCCTCAAGCCGCACAGGCACACGTCTAGACCCGCCACCACGATGGTCATCCATCGATGTCCGTGGAACGATCGGACGATTCTCCTGTACCCGGTAAAGGGCGTTGGTAACTACGCGAGGATTTACCGGATGCGGCGGAGGAAAACGCTCTCGGTACAACCGCAAAGCTGCCCTTGCGTTGTACTCGGACTCTACGTACAGCATTATTAAGTTTAAATAATCTCGCGCTTGTAACGACATTTAGTTTTTTTGCTACACGTCACTGTTGACAACACTATGATTACCGTGACAATTGTAGAAAAAAAGCATTTCTTCGTAACAAAAAAAATTCGAATCGAGTTCGAAATTCAAGACGTACATACCTTTTTTTAGTGTCAGAAAGGCTATTAAGGAGTACCTACTAAAACAAATAAAATAATAAATACGTTATCACTAAGGAATGATAGTATGAGTTGCTGGCGGTACAATTAACAAAAAACACATGTTTTATTCCAATCACTACGGCATAAAGGAATGAAAAGCCTTAAAGGTCGTTATTAGGCTACGCTACCAACATCTAAGATTAAAAAGTTATGAAATCAATGTTATGGTTATGTTTACTTATGGTTAAAAATAATCGTGGTCAGGTCAATGACCGATTTAAAAAAAACGACCTTAATACATCCCCGTTGCTGCGTTCACAGCTGATTTTAGGGATGAAATCACACAGTTTTACAACTAATGTTTGTTAGTCAATTACTCCGAAACTATCATACTTAGACAAAAGATCTTTCACCAGCATAAAGCAGATGTATAAACCTCTTAAGAAATTTCGGGAGTGTCGGTCGCCCTCAGGGCACCCTGTATAATACATATATGAGATAGGATTATGCGAGATAATTGACTCTTATAATATTTGGTGTTGTTACTTAGTGAGTGAGAGACAAGACAGTGTAAACCGTATACAATGCCTAGTTCAAAGAAATGTTGTATTCCTAGATGTGATGCTACGAAAGGTAATTAACTTACACAAACAAAAAAAAATGTTCTGATAAATAATCGTTTATCACCCTCCATGTACTTATAAAAAGTTTTATTTTCGTAGGTAGTGGATCTCAAAGAATGCGCCTACACGTCTTTCCAGACCCTGAAAAGGACAAAGCGCGTTTTCTACGTAGATTTTATCTATTGGAGGCGATATCATTGGATTGCCAAATGAATTTATTCATAAGTACAGACGGGTTTGTCATGCTCATTTCGAAGAGAAGTTTTGTTGCCGCCTCAACAAAATAAGTATCATAGCAGTGCCAACTATAAATCTGCCAGGTTAGTTGTAACTTATTCATTTATGCTCATATTTATCATCTTCTGGAATTATTACTGACAGGGTTCTGAAATTATTACTGGTTGGAAAGAAGTAATTAATTCTTTCGTTTATCATGTTTCAGGACCAACAGCAAAACCTCAATATTCATTGATAGCCACTCCATTAAGAAGGTTGCAGACATTACCAGAAAATGTTCCATCCACTTCAAAAGGTCAATATAAATCATTTATTGTATGGCTTTACAAATAAATAAATAAATATATAGGGACAATTCATAAAGATTGAGCTAGCCCCAAAGTAAGTTCGGAACTTGTGTTATGGGATACTAACTCAACGATATTATATTTTATGACAAATACATATATAGATAAACATCCAAGACCCGAGGCCAATCAGAAAAAGTTCGTTTTTCATCATGACCCGACCGGTAACCCGGGACCTCTTGGGTACAAAAATAAATATCTAATAATAAATATTGATATTCAGAAATTTTAAATACTTTTATAATTTTATTTAAAATTACTTTCAGATATTAGTAGTGTGCTGCAGTTCAATTCCTCAATTTACTTCAGTGACACCAAGTGAAGACTCATTCAAAGAAAATATTGGTAAGTCATCCAATTACTATTATTAGCAGTAATAAACTGGTTTGTAAATGAAACATGGAATTCATTTAATGATATTCGCATCAGCAATACATTTAATGATATTGCACACTTTCATCATGTGCATCTATCTATCTATGTAGTAAACTGCAAGTTTAGTGTTATTAGAAAAAAAATATAATCTTAAAAGGAAAGTTACTACTTGGTCTCATAGATTAACATCTGAAACTCTACTAAGTCTTTCTTGGTGTGGTGTCACAAGCTATCATAACAAGACCTACGTAAGCAAGCCTGAGATGGCTAACCGATAACTATTAACATATAATTAAATAAAAGATAGAACATAGATATTTTTTCATAATCTTACACTTCTTCATTTATTTCCAAGGGTTTGTGCTAACCTCAAGTTTAATTCACATACACTAAAAAAGGGATGGTAAATGCGTACACTAAGAAAGTAGTGATTGTATTAGTTAGTATTGTCATAATTATTTTATTGTTATCGTTACAGAACCTTCATTTAATATTTCAAGTGCGGGAAATCAAAAATCAGAGAAAATGGACACAACAACATACAAAACTGTTGCAAAACGTAAACACGGTAAGTTATAATACAGGCTGCTATTCAAATATTTTTCTTATAAAACAGGTTTTGAAGTAGCAACCAGATTAACTACGAGACCAACTCGAAACTTAACTGTTGTTTCATAAAAAACTAAAGTTTAAGATATGATAGAAGATAAGATCTATCATTACACATTTTTTACAAATAGGTACCTATTTGTAAAAAATGTATAAAGAATAAATAGGTACCTATTTGTAAAAAATGTATAAAGAATCGGATTTTTAAAATAATTGTAGAGCTTGTGCTGTAGTAAATGTTGTGGACACTGAGTTGATCTAAAAGAAAGTATACTATTTTAGAAGGAAATATTGGCCACTGGGTCGCATGTGCAGTAGTGAGTGTACTGCGGATGCGCCCTTGTGGATCTAGCTATTGAATTTTGCAATTGTATGCGCATACTACGTAATTTTTGTTATTAATGTATTTAGTTATATATTTTCGCCACATACCCCGTCTAATGATTCTTAATTTCCACTTCTTCTAGGTTGTCTGGAAGAGATTGCTTCTGCGATAAGACCGCCTTTTGTTCATTAATTTTGTTAATTATTTTTATTTATTTTTTATCTGTATGTTTATATTTTTAATGGCAATAAAGTGTTTTGTATTGTATTGTATTGTATGTTTGCAACCCTAGTCGGTTGACAGTAGACTTCTTATTACTAATAGGTAGTTTTCTTTAATTACAGAACCTTCCCAAATGGTGCCAAAAAGAAGTAAAAACATTATAATTAATAAACGTGGTAAGTGAATATGTACAACATTTCTTTCATGATTGGTCACAAAAACTATCTACAATACAACACCTTTTGAGTGAGACTGGTAGCAGGGACCACCATATCAAATACACTCACAAAAAATAAAGAAGTTTCTTTATTCCTCTTGATTTAATTTGAAAAAAAAAAACCAATTGAATGTTAAATCTATATATTTAAAATTCTAAGTCAATGCAGTCAGTGCAAGACCCAGCGGTCTACCGCTGGGTCTAGAGATTCCAAACTTGGAATGTAGGTTCCTTACGGGAAAGCGAAATACATATAATCAAACGAAGTTGCGAGTATTTTACTAGTAACTCATACATGTTTTTTTATTGCAGCTAAAGGTGTTAGTATACTCCCTCAGAACAGCATCTTTACAAAAAGCTTTTAAATACAAGAATAAAATTAAGCAAACTCAAATGCAGAGTTCAAAAACAGTCTGCACATATCAAAGCATCAAAGAATATTATTTCTAACCCAGAATTTTTAAAAACATTAGAAAATCTCCCTAGTGGAGCTGGAATGCTAACGTTGATGCAATTTCGGGAGACAAAAAATAAAAATAAAGGTCGGCGTTTTACTACACAAGAAAAAATATTGGCTTTGAGCATTTTTAAGCAAAGTCCGAAGGCCTACAGGTTTCTAAGAAAACTTTTAATTCTGCCTGCACCACAAACGCTTGCAAGATTGATCCAGACAGCTAATTTGACACCAGGCATATAAAAAAATTGTTGATCGACTGAAAAAGAAGGCAGAAAATCTTAAAGAACATGAACGTCTGTTTGTTTTATTGTTTGACGAGATGTCATTAGCAGCAAATGTTGCTTATAACGAGCGAAAAGATAGAGTGACAGGTTTTATTCACAATGGGAAAGATGTTATTGGAGAGTTTGCTGATCATGCACAAGTTTTTATGTTGTGAACTTATGAACCTTAGGCATTGTCCTAATAGGACGCGAATGCGCGATCGTCGCGCGAGTAAGCGATGCGACCATCGCGTGTTCGCGCGATGGCTAAAACTGGGTGTCCTAATTGATCATCGCGCGAATAGACGACGCGAGCAAGCGATCGCGCGAGTAAGCGACCGAGTCTACCGGTCTAGTGTTTTTGTGGTGGTGATAGACAACTCCTCAACTCCTCCGAGTCGTCTATCACCACCACAAAAACAGTGAATCGATTGTTCAATGTTTTTTTTTTCTATCTACGTTGGGTAGCTTATTTTATACAACATGATGTAATATAATTAACCCTAGATTACTAAACCATCGTAAGACGTCAAAATGATTTTTTTATACCACTAAGGTGGCAAACAAGTATACGGCCTGATGGTAAGCAGTCACCGCAGCCTATGGACGTTTGCAATACCAGGAGCATCACTAACGCGTCAAGGAGAGTTATTTATTTTTATTGTCATGTGAACTCTTGAATGTCATTGTAATTTTAAAAATATTTAAAATTTATGTTATTTGATAATTTATTCTGTTTTATTTCCATGTCCTTATTTACGAATGTTTAGTAACAACGAACGTCACTTGCAGGATAGTTTAGTAATCTAGGGTTAAAACTTTTAGCGGCATGTTCAGACTTCAGTACGAGAAAACAAACAACTTTTACCATGGAGCCCAAAAAATCGTAGAAAGTCTTCATATCTATCGGGCCAAAATGACAGCTGTTTTTTTTTCGCGATTTATCCATGGGCCCCATAATAAAAGTTTTTTGTCTTCGTGTACAGAACGCACCCCTAAGAGGGATTGAGTTAATTATGTTTTAAGTCAGAAACTAAACATCAATCTTTAAGTACTACAGTAGTTTGTGTTTAAGTAATTGGAAAATGTTGTAATCTGGGCTATTGTGAACGACAATCTTTTTGACCTTGTCACTAATATCATATCTTTGTTTTTATGTAATAAAGAATGAAATATATCAACATCGCTTTGTTTCATTTCTTGACCACCTAATTATAGACTAATTTGACGTTCCCGCTATGTTTGTGTATGCTATGTTTTATCATTATTAAAATATAATATGTATTTCTTTCCGTTTTTAATTGAAATGACCAAATTTAACGGTTCCATTATTATTATTAAATTTGGTCATTTCAATTAAAAACGGAAAATATTAAGAATAATAAAAATACTATATATATTATATAGGTACCTAGCTATATCTGCCTATAGAATTGAATGTAACTCAAAACTACAGATGGCACCACTGCGCAGCGGCTTAAAAATTTCTTTTTCTAATCGCCGAGAGAGGTCTCTATTTCAGTATATAAAAAAGTACTCTGTGGAAGCGACGAACCGGTTCGCCAGACTGTCAAATGGGTTGGCGTCGGGCTCGCAGGTCCGCGGTTGCGAGCCGCGAGCGCCACATGCCATACTTCGAGGGGAGGGTTCGTGAAGGGTTCGTGCAGTGTATGGGCAACGCCGGATTGGTCCGCGGTCGGGTCCGGGTTGCGAGTCGGGTCCGGGTTCGTGTAGTGAATGGTGGGCTTTACGGCCTATCTGTGAAACACAGCCATTACGGTGCGAATTACTTATTTCCGCGCGAATGTTTTGTGCAGTATCAAATCATTATGGCTTATTTATGCTCTGTGAAAAAAATGGCAGTGCGGATACTTCCTTAAGATGTGTACAAACATTGCAAAAAAAATGGCGCAGTTTTTGCAGTGCGGATAGGCTTGGACTAAGCTTGGACTCAGAACAGAACTCAAAGTATACCAACTCCAGAGTCCAGGCTTGTACAGCATGCATGTCAACAACAAACTGACGAATTGATAGCATATAGCTTTGATCCGAAACATGGAAGAGAGACGCCGCTGAATTTTTTGTACAAGCTGTCAGAAAAAGTGCTGAAATTCTTATAAGGTTTATGGTTTCATTTACCGCTAATCTTCAGTGGTGCAGAGCGTCTAACGCTGCTTCGATCGAAATAAGACAATTTTCTCAGTTGTGTACAAGACGGTTGGTGAAAAAGACATGATGGATCTGATTGATAAATAATTGCTAGTAGCAAAAAGAAGAAGAAATAAATTTCAAGTCAATTTTACAATCTGTCAATGTCAACTCACTCAATATGATGTTAACTTGTCAAAACAAATATTAAGATTAAGTAGGTACCTTGCATTGCACTGCATTGCTTAGTCCTCTTTCTTAATCTTTCTGTAAAAACTTAATAAAAATGATAAATTAATCCATTAAAATGTAATTAAAAACATTCTTAACAGAACAATGGGTGCCAAAACACATTCCAAACAACTTTACAACTCTGCTAACATCACATAAAATCAAAATGAAAACACTGAAAATTGTTTTATCGTTAACCATCGCATTTACAGCAATAGTTGGAGATTTTATTGTCTTCAGATCAAAGTGGGCTCATTCTGGTGTCTTCAGGGCCTTTGCGGATAGTACAGTTCACGCCAGCATAGGATTTCTATCAGCAATATTGTTTTTTAGTCACGAAATCAACTATAGTAACATAGCATGTTTTTATAACGTGTTATTTTGTACATTTGTCTCCTCATTTATTGATGTCGATCATGTTTTTGTTGCAAGATCTCTATATTGGAAGGTAAGTTAATTTTTTTGCAACTTAAGACACGACAAAAATATACATAATTATAAAACGAGCAGGTAAGGCAGGCTTTTTAAGCAATTTTAATTGTACGAACTTTAAACTATTCATTACATGTATTCATATTTGCCTTCTTAAGACATGACAAGCAGCTTTTTGATGGCAAATATTACTGCCGCTGCGTATGTCTGTCATTCAGACTAGCAACTTAATGAAAAACATTTTGATTCGAGACGATGATCTCGTCCGACCTTGTCAACAAAGGTCGTCAAGATGGCGACCTCGGATCCTCACCATACGCATTGCCTTTTTAAAGTGTACTTTTTTTGTTAAAAAGTGTTCATTTAAAATACTTGACATTGGCGAAATTGTCTATGTGTCGTTAAGACACACAGAAACACCATTAAATAAGACAAGATTAAGAAGAAAAACATTTTTCTGTTGTGCCTTTCCTTAACTTACAATTTCTTTTCATTCCAGGACCTAACAACATTAAAACAGCGAGGTATATTCCACTGCACGACGTTCTGGCTACTCATCACTACAATACTCTTTACTTATTGCTACATAAACAAAAAGAACAATATATACGTACTAACATGGATGTTAGTGACTGCTTACACAAGCCATCATGTCAGGGATGCTAATAGACGTGGACTCTGGATCTATCCGTTCGGCCATACTCAACCGTTTAGTGATTTCTTTTATACAATCCTAGTGGCTTTGTTACCTAATCTATGGAGTTTATTATATATTTATACAAAACCTGAGGTGTATAAGCATACAGTTATTAATTATAACATGTTGGTATAGTTTTTTTATGATCAAGGAAAGAAAAAATTAAAAATTTATGGTTTGGTTACATTTATTCAGTTGGTTAAATTGTTTATTAAATCATTTTTTTTGTCTCAAATCACTTAGGTTGTACAGTGGTTGTACGTACGGTGGCCTCGAAGATAGGAAGACCATTTTAGAAAAAAATCACTTGCACATCTTGTAAGCGGATCTTTTGTCAGCTCCGTCCTTTTCTTTGTTACCAAACAGGGTTTTTGTTTATTAGAGCCACATGTGTCCACTAGGATGTTGGATGTTGCAACCAAAAATCATCCTAAAGATAGTCCTGCTATCCTCGACATCCCGCGTTTTTAGCTTGATTTCTGTATGTACCTGGATCTGTATTTTATTTATTCTTATAAATGTACTTATACATTGTAACAAAAGAGTGAAAGGAAAAAAAAATTGCTAAATGACAAAAAAGGCCGTAACCGGGTTTCTTTCGCCATTTCTTTTACCGGTGGCCATTTTGCTTGTGTCCGAAATGGTGGTAGTATATAACGTAGTATATTCTCTTTATACATATATACAAATTGTAAATGACAAGAAAAAGTGCCTGTGAAGGTCTAATTTCTGAAATAAACGATTTCATTTCATTTCATTTCATTTCATTTCCTCGAGGCGACTGTACATATATACATGAAGGAAAATTGTGAACTTTTTGACAGAGAACTGGTTTCAAATTATACACAATCACCATAAGGGCCTCGGAGAAGGCTCTACAAACAAGGTAACGGGTCACCTGATGGTAGGCATTTTATTGATTACATTTTAAAGATTTGCATGCCGAATTTTTTTTGGCAAAAATTGTAAACAGCGGCGCAATTATGATTACAAAAGATGATGTGGTTTTGATGTCAATATTATGTTGATCCCAAGTTGACATGGTTTTTAAATGGTATTATGCCATCAATTCTGTATCTCATTTTTGACATTTACGTGATACTGTTTTATGTCAAAAAGTGCGAGTGTACAACGTATAAGTTGATATCATTTTGATATAGCATATTTCGTTAATACGAAACAGACTATTTCGTATAATGCTCTCCGAAACATGCAATAATGTCAAGTGACATCAAAATTACAATTTCGTTAATACAAAAGACTATTTCGTATTATGCTCTCCGAAACATGCGATAATGTCAAGTGACATCATAATTTGTAACCATAATTGCACCACAGGACTTGTAAAGCATTTAAATTGGATTGCTTACTTTGGAGATTTTTTTTATTTTTGTAAAATACAATATTAATCTTCGAATCTGACTATATTCCATCATAATTATGTAATCTGTATTATAAGGTAAATAAAACAAAGTTTATTATAATTATTTTGTTTTAATATAAAAAGAACTTAATAACTAATGCCATAAGAGTTTTTTTTTGTAGAAACAAATGAGAGAAAATTCTTTCGAACTAGTAAGAATCCCACTAATATTATAAAGATTAAAAGTTTGTGAGTGAAAAATTCGCCCAGCCATTTGAGCGTGAAGTAACAAACATTACTTCTTCACGCTCAAATGGCTGGGCGAATTTTTATAATATTTGATATGTAGGTAGCTGATACCTTGGATTAACACATAGGGTACTTTTTATCACGAACAGTACCTACTCGATTGCTGTAGGATTTGGTCAAAAGTCTAATAGTCAATAGCGTTTTAAAAAGTAGGTGGCGTTACTGTGCATAAATTTGCACGCGTTTCGCTTGTTTTGTTATAAAATTTAGTTGTTTCTGTCGATCATAGATCTATTGTAACTTACTAGCGTAAGAAGATTGGCAATGCAAAAGAGATAGATCATAGCATACGCGTTTGTTAGAGCGAGATAGATAGACGAGACCATTTTTCATATACACGCTATGGGCTTGTATCGCCCTAACGTCAGTCATGTTAAAACAAATCCCACTTATTTTTACAAAATTTATGATTTTAAGTGTAATTTTGGTGTTAATTAGACGTGATTAAATATGGTTACCTGTGCAGTGCCTGGATGTAATTCAAACTAAAAGGAAAATACACAATATTATATATCTTGCTTGCACACATGTACATTCCACGCACACTAGTGTATTTTGTTTTTGGTCTCGCCTTAATCAACCAAAGCCGATCTATAGGTACGCTAGTATATACTAAATCTATGCTGTCGATCATATCAGAAAAAATAAACTCACTAGTTCGACGGTCGTACTGATGAATCGAACTAGTGTGTTTTTTTTTATAAATAAAGAAAATATCAGTATTTTATTCTCCAGGCCACACAACACTCTCAATCCAGTCTAAGTAGTTTGACACTCTGGTGTAGACGGCAGGTCGGCCGCTTTCCGCGCATTTTCTACCAAAAGACGTTATTCCAACTATATAAAAGATGCATTGGTTATCCTTAGCCGCTACTTGGAGTGGAGATCCTGAGTCACCCTGGTAAAAACAGAAGTCAAAATTATTTTTATTTATTTTTATTGGGGTAGGTACTATATATTTATTTAATCTTTATTGCACAAAGAAACGTACAATTGGCTTAATGCCTAAAGGCATTCTCTACCAGTCAACCATCGGGTAAGGCAGAGATATTGTTGGCGGGATAAAATTAAAAGTATTACTATATATAGCGTTTCCCCGCGGCTTCGCTCGCGGCAAAATTTATGACATGGATCTAGTTTGACAACAAAACAGCCCATAGCGCGACTCGTGGCGCCATCTTTTGGCCGATACATCGCCCTCTAAGTAGAAAAAATGTTTTCCCATTGAAATGACATACTTTCACGGGATAAAAAGTAAACTCACTTTCTCATTTATAATATTAGTATGTATGAGTATATGATTGAAACTCACTTTCTCATCATACTAATATTATAAATGAGAAAGTAAGTTTGTTTATTTGTGATTCCTTCACGGCTTGACTAAGCAGCCGATCATTATGAAAATTTGCATACATATTGTTAGGGACACAGAGCCCAACATAAGCTACTTTTTATCCGGTGAAAGTATGTCGTTCCAATGGGAAAATAATTTTTCTACTATAGAGGGCGCTGTATCGGCCAACAGATGGAGCCACAAGTCGCGCTATGGGTTGTTTTGTTGTCAAACGAGATCTACGACTCATAAAATTAACGCGAGCGCAGCCGCTGGGAAAAGCTAGTTAAAACTAAACTAAACATATTATTATAAACATAAATTATAATGAACCTAAAACTAAAAACCTTAAAAAAAACTGATTGTTACCTGACAAGTATCTTTGCCTCCTCTCAACTCGCCGGCGCACATCTGTGATGGTGCGAAACCTTGCCAATGTCGGTTTCGGCTTGAAATCAGTTTCTGGTCGCAGAAATCATTCTCTAGGAGTGAAAGAGAGACCTTCTGGAGCTCTTTTGCCGTTTGTTTAGTTACTGAAAGTAAAGTTTAATAAGTTATTATGATATCCTACTTAATATTTTATTATTATTTTAATTTTCAATTTCTAAATTTAATTCTTCAAATGTTATTGTATTTTTTTTAATGTTATTCTGATTGTTTCGAGTATAAAATAAATAAGCAAGGATTGTTTTCTGTGCGCGATGTCTTCACCTGTAACTGTAGTGGCACTCAACGAGATATATTTGTATTGTTTTTTTTTGTTGTAATGGTGTACACTATGTTGGTGAACTAAAAAGGCAAAGTTTGTATGTTTGTAATTCATCACGCTCAAATGGCTTGGTAAATTTTTATGATATTTGGTATGTAGGTAACTAGCTGATATCTAGGATTAACACGCGATTCCCGTAGGATTTGGTCAAAAGTCTGATATAGATGGCGCTAACTGTGCATAAAATTAAACGCGGGTAACACCGCGGGCAGCAACTAGTCTATAGTTACATATAAAATGCCTTGTCCTGCGGGCCTAACATGCTTACACTCGAGATAGTTTCTCGCACGCGACAAAGCTTCGCCAATAGCAATGCCTGTTTTTAACCCCCGACGCAAAAAGAGGGGTGTTATTTAACCCCCGACGCAAAAAGAGGGGTGTTATTTAACCCCCGACGCAAAAAAAGGGGTGTTATACGTTTGACGTGTGTATTTGTGTATCTGTGGATCTGTCTGTGGCATCGTAGCAACCAAACGGATGATCCGATTTTGATGTAGTTTTTTTTATTTGAAAGGTGACCTGTGCGGGAGTGTTCTTAGCTATGATTCATTAAAATCTGTTCAGCCGTTTGAAGATCACCAGCTTTTTTCTGTTTGATGCAGGGAAATGAGCAACTTTCACTGGTTAGATCGATTTGAAAGTTTTTTAAGTCGGGGGTTTTTTAAATTTTTAATTTAAGTTTTTATGTCTACTGTAGACATAACCGAGATACGCTATTGGCTGAGCGGAGCGGGAAAACTTTGTCGCGTTTGTCATGTTAGCCCGGCTGAACTGACTGTCGGATTAGCAGAGCCTACCGTTGATCGTAGAGACTAGAAGCACACTAGAAACTAGCATAGTGTTCTTTGTATATGACGTAGGCAGATTTCTTTCTGAATTTCGCGTGATACACGCAAAAGAAGTTGCGTAAATTTATTGAACGGTATTATAGAGTTATAGAGCACTAGCTGTTACATGCGGCTTCGCTCGCGGTTAATTTTGCTTATAATATGCCTATTTGAATAAAAATATTTGATTTGATTTGATGAGATGACCATCTGGCTCGTTTGCCCTCTTCTGTCATAAAAAAAATTAAATACCTGTATCCACAACACCCCATCCAGTAGCCACAGCGTTCTTATGTGCTGAAAAGCCACTCTGTGTCCACAAGCAGGCAGGACGTATAGCCGCTTCGAAATCCACGTTGGAAGCCAGCTCGAAGAGCGCTATATCATTGTATCTGTTCGGAGGACGATACTCTGGGTGTTTGTGGATCTTTCTGATTTTCACCTGAAGAAATTATAAGAGTAAAGAAAGAAAGAAAAAGATTTATTCTGTACAGCACATGAGACACAAGACAACAACAGTATTTTATAAATAAATATATAGGGACAATTCATACAGATTGAGCTAGCCCCAAAGTAAGTTCGAAACTTGTGTTATGGGATACTAACTCAACGATATTATATTTTATAACAAATACCTACATATATAGATAAACATCCAAGACCCGAGGCCAATCAGAAAAAGTTCGTTTTTCATCATGACCCGACCGGGGATTGAACCCGGGAATTTTACATACACAAACAAACAGAAACAATTACACAAAACAGGTACATAAAAAATGGCCTTTAAGTGCCCCACAGCCGCACAGAAAAGGGGTCAAATTCAGTATGATGCCAGATAAGTTTGAAAAACCTATATGGAGCTGATTTTCATTTAACCCTCGTTATTATACTTGACACTTCGACGCCAGCGATAGAACCATCCCGTTGCTTCAATGTTATGTTGTTGAGTAGAGCCAGCAGCAGAACAACAAAACCTGTCTTCCAAACGAAAGCGCGTATCTACACACTATATACCTACATTATTCGTATTGCACCATCTCTTTTGTTAGACCCTGAATATCGTGTAGATACGCGCTGGGAGGTCAGGTTTCTCTGCAGCTGTAAGATAATAAACCTCCTTTATGCTGCTACTTGCCTGGTACACAGCGCACTCTTTGATGACTACAAAATTCTTTTGCCTACTTCTACAACTTCGCGAAGTTGCACGAAAACGAGCGTGGACGGACTCTCCGTCCTACTTCTGTAAATTCTAAGCCCGTTCGCCCACGACGCAATTCATAGGCGGCTCTGGTATCCATACTAGTCGCTCGAGAGTACCCTTCATATAAATTCGTCTGATACACCTACCGTATCAAAATGGCGGTCGAAATACTATTATAAGTACAAGACACAGAATCGCGTGATAGTTCAAAGTAAAATGAACGAATTTAGAGTCGTATGTCGATAGAGCCGTGTGCTAAAACAGGCAAATGAGAATTGCGTCGTTATCGAGTTGCTTCATTTGAGTAGCGTCATGGGAGAATGGTCTTAATTTCTGTGCTACTTTGTCAGTCAAAAACTTAAAATTACTTTACCTCAACCGGTCTAGCCCCATCATTGACACTAGGGTCAATATTCTGGTCACCCAGCATCACAATTGCTGGCTCTGGGTCCCTGGCACTGGGGTCCCTGATGCAATGGCCCGCGGTCAGCACGAAACGGGGACTTATGAGACTCCCTCCACAACTGAATGTGTATCCGCCGTCAAAATTCGTCCATCCTACTGCTGCCTGAAAAATAGGAATAAATTAATAAATACACCATGGTACAGTCAACTAATGGAAGCAGGAGAGAGAACTAAGAAATTTTAAGAGAGGTAGGGCACACCGGATAACCCGCTCAAATCGGAGCAGCCCGTATGGGGAAGGACCTCCACCATAGAGAAGATCGTAGCCAAATAGCATTGGTCTCGACCATGTTGTGTTCCTACGGTGAGTGAGGTCTCCAGAGCTCCACTTTCTACAGAGTCGGCAACGCGCGAGTGATACCCCCGGTATTGTAAGCGTCTATAGGCTACGTGACTGCTTACTATCAAGCGGGCCGTATACTTGTTTGCCACCTTAGTGGTATAAAAAAGTTTGCCCATGGGTACCTAGTCGTAGGCCAAACGAAGATTCGAATCCAGCTTGTGACCAGACGTAGTGTATTAAATTTAATCTAATATCCTATGATAATCCTCTTTAGAGATTATAAAAAAAGAAAAAGTTTTTATGCGAATAATGTGAGCATCGCTATGGAACTTTGCAGTTGCATAGTGCAGTGTGATTCAGAAGGAATTCATCCTCGATGTTTTGAAATATAAAAAATATATTCGTAATTTCCTCAATAGAATAAGGTAAAAAGTTAAAAATATGGCTTCATTAAATTATTACCTAACTAGCTTTTTTGCTAGCGACTTCGTCCGCGTGAAGTTCCAGACCTGTTCCCGTGGGAACCACATTGAATTTCGGGAAAAGCTATAGCCTATGTCACTCCCTGATTATGTAGCTTTCTACTAGTGAAAGAATTTTTGAAATCGGTCCAGTAGTTTCGGAGCCTATTCAATGCAAACAAACAATCAAATCTTTCCTCTATAGAATATTATATCAATAATGCAAAGATTTTTTTTCCCCAATTCTATTTTTATACAATAACAAACTGTTTGATAAGCGAATCTTCCAAATTCGAGGTGTGCTTTTTGATATTCCTGTTTTTATAAAATATCCGATCATATTGACAAAGATATTGACCGTCACGTGGTCTGAAAACAAACACTGACCTAAGTCGTTAAAATAGGTACTTAGGTAGGTCTATCTATATATAAAAATACTATCTGTGCGCTAGCTAACCCGCATTTGACACAATAAATTGCAGGTTATCTGACTTCTTATTTGGTCTGAGGTTATCTGTTGTTTTCGATGTTTACGCATTAGTAACTGACATATGATGAGATTAGCAAGCAAATTTTATCTTACAGGCAAGACCATAGATTTAGTATATACTAGCGTACCTATAGATCGGCAATGGTTTGATTAAGGCGAGATCAAAAACAAAATACACTAGAGTGCGTGTAATGTAAGTACATGTGTGCAAGCAAAATAAATAATTTTGTGGATATTCCTTTTTGTTTGAGTTACATCCAGGCACTGCAAAGGTAACCATATTTAATCAAGTCGAATTAACACCAAAACTACACCTAAAAACCATAAATTTTGTAAAAATAAGTGGGATTTGTTTTTAACACGACTGACGTCAGGCCGATGCAGACTGATAGCATGTTTAGGAAGAATGGTCTCGTCTATCTATCTCGCTCTAACAAACGTGTATGATCTATCTCTTTTGCATTGCCAATCTAACGCTAGTATATAGTAAATCTATTGGCAAGACAGACGACACACAATGTTGGGAAAAATCGCCAGCCAAGGAGGCGGCCGCATACCAAACCAGTACTGGCCGACTATATTTTTTATTTTTGTCAATATTTTTGTCCACGATTTACAAACAAAATTTTTTATTACGAAAGAAATTAATCACTATTCTCTACTTTGATATTGTTATAATGTAAAACAAGTAACAAACAAATAAATAATATTTTACATTTCTTTGAAAAACTAATTATTATTTAAAAATAAACTAAAACAATACTAAGAATTAAAAAGACGGGTCCTTGTGGCAGCCAAACTAAAATTGAGGCCTGTGGATCTGTGGTCCTTTCGAGTAAAAGTCTGCCATAATTCCCAAAAAGACCGCATAAAATACTAACCATGTGTGGAAATTCTCCTTGGTCAGCATTCTCGCCACCGACGATCAGCTCTACTCCAGCGTAGTTGCACTTCGAGGAGGATATCGACATAGTCTCAGGATTTGGTAATAAAGGTATAAAGTCGACAACTTCAACCACATTTCGACTGTATTGTTCACATTCTGAAAAATGAAGTGAAATCGTTTATTCAGAGGTAGGGTACAGCGGATAATCCGCTCAAATCGGAGCAGCCCGTCTGGGGAAGGACCTACACCTAACAGAAGATCGTAGCCAAATAGCATTGGTTTCGGTATGCTGTGTTCCTACGGTGAGTAAGGTCTCCAGAGCTCCACTTGGGGGGTTGGGAAGGTCGGCAACGCGTGAGTGATACGCCCGTATTGCAAGCGTCTAGCTACGGTGATGCTTACCATCAGGCGGGCCGTATGCTTATACCTTTGTTACATAAGAGAGTAAGAGTGTAGGTTTGTAACAAATAAACCCAAAAACTACTAGATCGATTTCAAAAATTCTTTCACCGTTGGCAAACTTCGCTATCCTCGGGTAACATAGGCTATATATTTTTTTAAATTGGTACCTATCCTTACTAAAATTCATTCGAAGCCGGGGCGGATTGCTAGTAATTAAATAAATAAAACTACCACCATTTCGGAAACAGAAGAATGACCACTGGGTAAAGAAATGGCGAAAGAAACCCAGTTACGGCCTTTATGTCATTCAATTCGTATTATAATAATGTTTTGACTTTATTTACTTATTTTTTTATTATTATTGTACAGATGTACAAGGACGTTAATGAACGTGAGTGACGTTTGTAGGAGGGCGTTACTGTTGCATATTTTTATACATTTTGTCAAAGGCGAACTGTCAAAAAGTGATATACAATATGAACGGGAGTTGTAGTTCTAATTTCGGCCACGTTCATAAATACCATTGTAGCACTACACTTACTTCGCTCGCTTACTCTTCTTCTGTCAACCTGTCCAGACGACCATATTGGCGGGCCACTGCAAAAATTAAAATCCTCGTTTTATACACATAACATAAATATGACAACTAATCTTGTAATTGAGCGAGAGTGAAATATTTTCGAAATGAGTAACTTTTTATTGTCATACGAAATCCGTTCAAGATAAAAATGTAAAAGTATTTTACAAATTTTGGCGCCAAATAGTAGTAAGTGACATCAACTTAGCTCGTGAATCGTGATTAAAAAAATTATTTCTGTGTTTCAAAGCTTGATTCGTATTGTATTGTGTTCCGAGATTTATATCGAGCTAAATTATTTGAACAGCATCATCTAGTGTCGCAAATAGTGACAAATCTTAACTAAACAAAAGTGTCACCCATAGATGGCGTTAGTCGTAAACAGCACTTACTCTTCATTACGAACGGGAGCGGATTCCAATATAGTGCTCCTGTCCCTACAACAGACTATGGAGTCTTCAAATGCGCTGTAGTGACAGAAAGTCGGTGCGATACCACTTTTCCTGAAAAAGAAAGTCAAGAAATAAGTTTTTAACAATCAAGTAAAATAAATATATTTTTTTTTTAATACCACTAAGGTGGCAAACAAGCATACGGCCGCCTGATCATAAGCAGTCACCGCAGCAGCATCACTAACGCGTTGCCGACCCTGTAAGAACCTCTTCACACCCTTTTTGAAGCACCCCATGCTGTAATCGACAGGGAAAGCATTGACATGAGTTCATTCCACAACCTGGGGGTTCTGTGATGTTTATTTTAAAAGTTTTTTGAAAACCCCATCTACTCACTCATTTTTTTTTAAATTTCTTTGGATAAAACGCGGTTCAGCATATTCTGTATGGGCAAAACAAGCACGCCCCTCTTCCCATTTATTCGTTCCAAATCAATAATAAAATACCCATCACAACCTACAGGCACAGATTACTTAATAACTACAGGCTACATACTTAGTTAGGAAAGCTTAAAATAACGCCATCTAGTGTAAAAGTAAAAATATAAAATAAAACATGTGGCACCCGGGGACTGCCGCGGTAAAGCTATTGCATAGTCGCGGGCTCGAACTCACTCGTGGACGAAAAGCACGCTGTCTCACCTAGCATCGTGGCTAAAAGAGATAGAATCAGTTATGAGCAGTTAGCAGCTAGTCTACACGCATACGTCTAGTCGCACGCACGCAAACACCGTGCCGAAGTCTGCCGAACTGAAACGACGTTAGACGATGTACGGCTTTCAACGCCGCGCGGAGTGGGGAGTGTTAGGTTTTATTTTCGTTACGGAATTTCTTGATTCGGTCGCCACGCTCAAAGTCATGTAATAGCTATGCAATAGCTTAAAAACTTTTCACTTTTTCGCACTAGATGGCGTTATCTACAATACAAAATAATTACTGCTGCAATTCCTTCGCCGATTGACATCTCTCAGACGCTGTACAAACACCTACGGTATTTGTATGTCTGTCAATGCAACGATCGCCTTCTGCAATTAAAAAATTATTACATTTAAATACATCATAAAATTTTTATTAATACACTTAGCGTCCCGTCCCGGTTTTGTACGGGTTTTAGTTAGGATCTTTGGACAGGACTAGAAGTGTTGCTATCCTTGTCACTAATTGTAAACTAAAGAAGGACAACAACACCTTTGGTCCTGTCAAAAGTAGCTTGTAGAGTTTTAATAGTTTATAAATTTTATTTTGAGAAGATTTACAGCGTATTTACAAAAAGATACAACTTAATTAGGACAGGCCTGGTGGTCGAGTAGCTAGCAATGGTCACATAATCACGTTATATTTCGACCTCCGTGGCGTAATGGTTACCACGCCAGACCGCCACCCAGGAGGTCCCGGGTTCGATCCCCGGTCGGGTCATGATGAAAAACGATCTTTTTCTGATTGGCCTCGGGTTTTGGATGTTTATCTATATATGTATTTGTTATAAAATATTATATCGTTGAGTTAGTATCCTATAACACAAGTTTCGAACTTACTTTGGGGCTAGCTCAATCTGTATGAATTGTCCCTATATATTTATTTATTTATTTATTTTTATTTGTGCTATAAGTAGGTACAGTCAGGTGCACGTCGAGCTAAACACTTGCAGTACAATTTTGGCTCTTATGACATAGAATTTAAGAATGTTACAAAGTTCAATACGTAAAGGTCGACATGCACCTGACTTTACAACTTAAAATTAACTTCAATCCAAACAAAAAAAAACTTATTCTAAATATAGCACTAAAATGATGGCACCCAGACCCAGAATATTAAAAAAATATCTAAAAACAACCTAAAGCCTTTGCGAAAAAGACAAAATAACCAGTTCAATCGACGTTTTTTAACATAAAATAAAATGGTTTGTTATTTAGGTACCTCTATTCTGCGCCGACACTGCAGCGACGAGGAACAGGAAAACGGCGCGTTTAAACATTATATTTCTTTGAATAACAATGAAGTCAAATGTTATTTGTGGTTAACAGGTCATCCTGAAAGAGAATTAAGTATATTAGCCTGAACTGTCGGGATACGGGACAATGTTACAAATTACGTAACTGTGGCAAACCGAACTCTTTTTGAAAACCTCTTTTGTAAATAGTTATGTTTCCTTTTTGGTTTTTATATTCTATTTTACTGTCACCTTCACTTCACTTTTTCACCTTCTTGCCATCAATTCGTATTTTTCTTTATTATAAGTTTTCTTTATCCCTTCCTCTTTTCCTAATCTTTCCATCCTTAATAATAACTTTACCTAAATTAAAAGAAAAGAATTTGCATACCTAGATAAGAATGTAATGGGTCCGCCCATCCCCGCTTTACAAGTAATGGAATGTATTTATAATAGAAATAATATCATATGGTTATCAGAAAATTAAACACGAGCGAAGCCGCGGGGAAAAGCTAGTTATAATATAAAGGGACAAATCACACCGATTGAGTCAGCCCCAAAGAGTACTATTTATTATTCTGTGCCCAAAGTAAGTTCTAGATATAAAGAGTGTGAATGTGACTTTTCATAGGAAAAAAGGATTGAGATCACATTACGGTCTTACAGCCAGTTTCTATAACGTGTTTTAATTTTAACTCCCTAAGTCTCGAGCTCTTTTCTTCAACTAGTTTGACAGTGACAGCTATTAATTAAAATGTGTCATTAACTTCAAAAATGCGTTTCGGAAGCTGAGTCTAAATGTTTTTTGTTGTTTTATTCATTTCGTGTTATCCCAATGACGTCTGCACGATCAACGTTGAAAATAAATTATTCTTTGTTGACTATGTTTCATGTTTTTGTTTGGTTGAATTCATTAGTAATTTACGAGGTGACTTCATCTCAATCCAAGACTTAATTATTCATTACAAACGAAAACGAAACGAAACGAAAGTCATGGGGTTTTGTAGGGATTTCTATTTAAAAAATTACATTATAACTAGCTGTTACCAGCGGCTTCGCCCGCTTAAAATATGTATGCAAACGTTATGGTACATCGATGAAATGGAATTTCGGCGATTCGGACACTCGAACCAATGACTTTAATTAGCCGTCGGCCACATGACATTCGAAATGAAAGTAGTAAACTCGTATTGCAAATAATATTCTGTCTATTCGTTTTTAATTTTTATTGTTTTAATTAATTTCATTTAATTTCATGTTATTTAGTTATGTATTTTACCAATAAATAATTCTGTCTATCTAAACTTGGAGTGGTAGAGAATTTATGAATACTAATTGTTTCAGTTCCCGGAATGATATCCCGGGATAAAAACTATCCTAAATGTTAGTCCAGGTAAGAAACTACCCGTGTAAAAAATTTCAAGCAAATCCATCATGCTGTTTTTGCATGTAAGAGTAACAAATGTCTATTACAAAAATATATGCAAATTTTATAATATTAGTAACATTGACGACCTTTGTGGCGTAATGGTTACCACGCCAGACCGCCACCCAGAAGGTCCCGGGTTCTATCCCCGGTCGGGTCATGATGAAAAACGAACTTTTTCTGATTGGAATCGGGTCTTGGATGTTTATCTAAATATGTATTTGTTATAATATATAATATCGTTGAGTTAGTATCCCATAACACAAGTTTCGAACTTACTTTGGGGCTAGCTCAATCTGTATGAATTGTTCCTTTGTTCCTTTATCTGTAACGAGTACATAATGATGTACCTACATATTGTAAATAAGTAATTAAGAGTTTATATACTTGTATATATTTTGTGTATGTAAAAATATCTGATGGACAAAAAAGGCCGTAAAATAATATTATTCATATAGTAAGTAATTTCTTTTGATTTAGTTTAATTTTTAATGTACAAAGAAAAAAAATTTTTAATGTTTAATATATTTATTTCATAACACAAGTTTCGAACTTACTTTGGGGCTAGCTCAATCTGTATGAATTATCCCTATATTATTATTTTATTTATTTATTTATTTAAGCATACAATACCAGATTATAATTTATGGTCAAATCTTGGTTATACAAAAGACAGTATTTGAACTTAACTATACATAGTCCAATGACATGCGTGCACATAATGATTTTAAACGAAATAAGTAATGCTATTAAGTAAACATTTTTTTTTTAAATTATAAAATCAAAATTAGTTAAAAACCTGTAACTTATTTGATGAATAAATTTTCATAGTGATTAGATCTAAAAATAATAGATAAATAAAACAATGGATTATACTTACATCAAGTTGGACGCACAGAGAACACGTTTTATGAACTAGGCAAGGAACACGAGCGGAGCAAAACCGAGAAAAAACAACACTGAGACAAACTGAGAACCAGTTGTAGAACTTGGACATAGAGTAATAATATTCCAGATGGTACAAACGTTTATACAAGACATGGAGTACTTTGCAATATTCATTTTAAACCCTGTTTCTTTTAACTTGACCAATGAAGTAAACTAGCGTGTCTTTTTATTCAATTATCTATGTGTAAAATCGATAAATTGCCAGAATAATAAGAGTGTTGAATGATGATTTTAATTGCCTATTTTCGTTAAAAAGACATGCTAAGATTGTTTACTACATTGGTCAAGTTAAAAGAAACAGGGTTTACATACATACAAGATTTGCGAGCAACGCAGAATATACACTTAATTTGCGATCGAGTCTACGGCGCACAAAAATCTGCATCGCCAAATATTGTAAAATTGTCCATAATAATCAATTTGACATGTGATGCGTTGATAGTGGCACCTTTGGCACCAGAGGGATTCGACTATCACACGGGGCAAACATTTATGTGATTTTGTGTATGATCTCTGATCTGTGGGGCAATCCACGTAACAAGAACCGATTCTAGTTCGATTCAACGACACTCGTTGTCTCACTCATACAAAATAGGAATTGAACGGGACAGCGAGTGTCGTTGAATCGAACTAGAATCGGTTCTTGTTACGTGAATTGCCTCACTGGGTGTTTTCTACGTATTATAAGTATATAGGTATTTACATTAATATGTCCATTGTCTGGTAGCCATAACTCAAGCAGGCTAAACGCTGTGTGAATTATGTAGAATTTCTTATTATTATTCATTAACAAAAACTAGAGTAATCATCTAGCTTTTGTTGTTTTGTCATCTCGCACGAAAAAACACCACCTTACAGAAGATCGTAGCCAAATAGCATAGGTCTCGGCCATGTCGTGTTCCTACGGTGAGTAAGGTCTTCAGAGCTCCACTTGGGGGGGTTGGGAAGGTTGGCAACGCGTGAGTGATACTCCCGGCATTGCAAGCGTTAGGCTACGGTGATGCTTACCATCAGGCGGGCCGTATGATTGTTTGCTACCTTTGTGGTAAAAAAAAAAGTAAAGAAAAAAAACTTGAGAATTCCGCGGAATGTCATAGTGTCTAAAATAATACGATAAGATGAAGCTGAAGCAGAATTATAAAACTATAGCTCCTCTGTTTATCTAAAAAATATAAATAATCTTTGACAAAAATGGAGCTCAGCGAATAAAAATGCAAATTGATAGATACCGTCAACATACATAATACACTAGCTTCTTACTGTGTAATTATTGACCATACACGCACAGGACAATGTATTATATAAAGTATACCTATATATTATTGACAATATATATTATCCTTTCCTTACTAATATTATAAATGAGAATGTGAGTTTGTTTGTTTGTTATACCTTCACGGCTTGAATAAGCAGCCGATCATTATGAAAATTTGCATACATATTGTTAGGGGTACAGAGCCCAACATAGGCTACTTTTTATCCCGTGTGGAGGTTCTTCCCCAGACAGGCTGCTCCGATTTGAGCGGATTATCAGTTGTGCCCTTCCTCTCTTTGACCTCCGCTGTGTCTTCCACTTGGGGGGTTGGAAGGGTTGGCAACGCGTGTGTGATACCCCCGGTGTTGCAAGCGTCTATAGGCTACGGTGATGCTTACCATCAGGCGGGCCGTATACTTGTTTGCTATCTTTGTAGCAAAAAAACCCAGTGCGAAGCTAGGACGGGTGCTAGGCTGCGATAAATTTGCATGTCTGATAAGTTGTCTAATACATATTAATACTCATTTAAGACGTAGAAGAAGCATTCAAGTTTCTAAATCCAAAGAAAGCATGTTTCGTCATCGATGTTAGAAAAGCGTGTGTTAGAAATTTAATTTTGCGTACGTTAATTTTTACGATATCGGCTTATTCAAACTAGCAACTTTTATTTAAGTCGCGGCCATGTCGATTCTATTTTGTTTGTTGCATTTTGCTGTCAAAAGCATTGACTATGGTCAAAAGTGGCAAAAAGGAAGGTCAAGTCAGTGACTTGAAAACCCTGACACCAGCTACCTACTCGCAGGTTGACTAATTGCGAGAAGAACACGTAAAGAAAAAGTAGGTATTTTGAAATATATATTGTCAGGTTGTAACAGAAATGTTATGGAAAAATCCCATTAGAATAAACTAGGTAAATAATAATATTTCCTCAATGGTTTTGCAAAAACAACTACCTAATGTTAGACACTAAGATTTTATTAATGACGTTTGGTACCTATTAAACTTGATCTTCCAATTACATTAAAAAAATCTCGAAAAAAATAATAGGTACCTATATTATTAGTTGGTATCTAATAATAAAATTTGATGCAAGTCTTAAATTGTTTCATAAAAAATACCTATAAACTACACTGGGCGTCAAAAGTAAGTAGTACAGTTTTAAAATTGCAATATCTCCTAAACTACAGAAGCTAGACCTTTCAAATAAAAAAAAAGTTAAAAGACAATTTCATTTCATTTAATAAAAACGTCATCATTTTTTAAAGATTGACTGAAAAAAAAACTTAATAAACAAAAACACTCTTTTTTAAACTGTTGGCTTGTAATTTTGTTTTTTATTGTTTTCTTTATTTCTGATAAATCAATTGCAATTCAAAAGCAAATGTGTCTTCAGCGAGTAAACGTCACTAATCATGCTTCTTTCACCAGAAGAATGTGCAAGAATCATAACTTTTCTCGAAGTAGGCATCAGTATGCGTCATTCTGCAAGAACGGTGGGTGTAACTCTAAGAACGATCCAGCAAGTAAAGCGAAGGTACTAAGAGACTGGAAAACATCTAAGGAGACCAAGTAATGGCAGACCCAGGTGCACTAGTACCGGAGAGACCGCTTAATTGTCTCTACTGTGTTAAGAAATCGTCACCTTAATGCAGTTAAGGTCCAGCAACAGCTTCTTCAGACCCGAAGAGACTACGTTAGTGAGAGTACAGTGAGGAGAAGACCTTGCTGAAGCCAACCTGAAGTCGTACAGGCCAGCAAATGGCCCCAAACTTGAGACAGGGCATCGAGTAGCAAGACTACGCTACGCCCGTCAACACGTACAATGGGACGAAGAAGAATGGACAAGAGTTTTGTTCACAGATGAGTCTCGGTTTTCTTTATTCACTTCCGATGGAACGCGGAGAGTATACAGGCGACCTGGTGAGCGATACATTCAAGGTTGCATCTCGGAAAGAGTTCAATACGGCGGGGGCTCTGTATACGTATGGCCTGGCATCTCTTCAGAGGGTCGCACAGAGCTTGTGGTCACAGAAAATGGCACTCTGACTGGTGAAAGATATGCATTAGAGATCCTTATCGAGTATGCAGGGCCATATTTAGTAAATATGGGTGATGGAGCGATACTAATGCATGATAACGCCCGGCCACACACCGCTCACCTCGTACAAGAGTACATTCAGGAGGTTGGCATCAGCTTGATGGCTTGGCCATCAAGAAGCCCAGATCTTAACCCGATTGAACACACTTGGGATGAGCTTAGGAGGCTAGTCAGAAGACGCAGACCACCCCCCGCCACCCTCAGGGCTCTAAAACAGGCCCTGATAGAAGAATGGGTGAATATTCCCCAACACCGCCTCCGAAAATTAGTGTTTTTTTTTTTTTTTTTTTTTATACTACACAGCTGGCAAACAAGCATACGGTCGGCCTGATGGTAAGCCGTCACCGTAGCCTATAGACGTAAGCAATACCGGGGGTATCACTCACGCGTTGCCAACCCTCCCAACCCCCCCAAATGGAGCTCTGGAGACCTTACTCACCGTAGGAACACAACATGGCCGAGACCAATGCTATTTGGCTACGATCTTCTGTAAGGTGGAGGTCCTTCCCCAGACGGGCTGCTCCGATTTGAGCGGATTATCCGCTGTGCCCTACCTCTCTAGCATTCCAAACCGGCTCGAAGATGTCATCAGAGCCCGAGGCGGCAACACAAGTTACTAAAGTGGGAACAATGCCCAAAACTTAAAAATTAAGTTCTTGATAGTTACTTCAAAATGGTTAGCTTTTTAGTTTTTTCTTAATTTTCAGTGTAAAACTTTACTAATGCTAAATAAAATATTATTTTTAGAAAACTTTGTTAAATTTGCTATAAAATGACTTTTATTTCAAAACTCTAACTTCTATAGTTTAAGAGTAATTGCAATTTTAAAACTGTACTACTTATTTTTGACGCCCAGTGTATTTGCGTACCTACGCCGGCTTTCCACGGGGTTTACTGTGGTTTTACTATAGATCCCTGGTTTTTTGGCCCCCGGGTAACATATTCAGTGTTTTATTTTCAAAAACCCGGGGGTAATGCCTACTTTCCCGACGGTGAAACAATTATTGAAATCAGTTCAGTAGTTTTTGGCTTTATTTGTTACAAACAAATAAATGTTTGTTAATCTATCCTCTTTACTTATAATATTAGTTTAGATTTTAAAAAAACTACTTAATATTAAAATTTGATGTCTTAAATTGATTTATAATAAAAAAAAATGTAATGGGTCCCGGAGACGGTCAAGCCACTTGAGTCAAGTCTACGTAGACGTGATTAAAAGTAAAAAAAATAACATGTTAGATTAAACGTTAAAAATATAACTGACTAACTTTTGCACGCGGCTTCGCTCGCGGTTAATTTTATGATTAAGATCACGAATAGCGCGAATTGCAGCGCCATCTATAGCAGAAAAAGTATTTTCCCATTCGAATGACATAATTTGACGGGATAAAAAGTAGCCTATGTTGAGCTGTACCCCTGACAAATTTTCATAATGATCGGATGATTAGATAAGCCTTGAAGGAATAACAAACAAACAAATAATCAAACAAACTCACTTAGTTAGGATAGTCTTTTAGCATTTTGATATTTTTATTAAGTGTTCATTGAATTAGTTATAACGAAACGTACGAAAAACGCTCACAAAAGTAAACACTCAAAAAAATATCAACATGTTATTAGATTACCAGTTTTATTTTGAACGTTTAATGAAACATGTCTTTTTTTTTACACATCTACGATTAAAAATAAAAATACTTTTAATCACATCTCTACGTAAACTTGACTCAAGTTACTTGACCGTCTCCGGGACCCATAAGACTTTCCTCAATAAAAAATATGCAGTAGAATTGCAAAAAGAGTGATTCCGGCCAGGATCGAACTGGCGGCCTTCTGCGTGTAAAGCAGATGTGATAACCACTACACCACGGAACCGATGAAGATCACTGTTGAAATTTTAAATAAGTACTTATATGCGTCATTACATTCTAATTTAGTTTTAATAACCAATAAGATATATCCTAATAATAATAACATTACAAAATTTTTCATAAAATCAAAGTAATGTATTGGAATTTTAGAGTTGATATATTAATTTACTGCCACCTAACGTCTAGTAGCAGGAAACATTAAAAAATTTAGTTCTCTTATACAACCTAGATGTCGCTACGTGTATTATAAATACTTCTCGAATTATTTTTGTTTTAATTTTGTTAGTTGCTTTGTATTGCTTGAAAAAATATTTCTTTTTACTTTTTATAATATTTTTTTTATATTATTTGATTTTTCATTACTAGCATTTTTCTTGTTATTCATTAACATAATTACAGTAGTAGTAGTTATGTTCATTTTACTTTTAGTTTTTTGAGGTAGCACCGTAGAATTTAATGTTGAATATTATTGCATTTCATTGCATTTCATAAATTAAAATCTTCAATGATTTAAGAATTAAGATTCATTAGAAATTGGGTTATATTCATGATGTTGTAAAAAAATATTTCACGTCATCATCAGTTCACTATAGCTACCGCCAGAGGCGCTTCGTGACATTAAAAAAATGTAATAACGTCATTGTTAGTTTACTTTAGTTACGGAGGCCGTTTTGGTGTATAATTTTTTATGTCTATTGTATATTATTTAATTGTAAAAAAATGTACCTAACCGTAAAGCTAATTCTCTTTTATTCTTTACCGCCACGCGCTGTGATGAATTAATTATTCATAAATTTCGAGGTACAGTGCAAAAATGAGATAAGTAATCATTTTTGCACTTACCTACAGTGCAAAAATGGTTACTTATCTCATTTTTGCACTGTACAATGACGTATTGGAAAATATTTTTTAGGATATTAACCTTTAAAATATTTTCCAATACGTCATGTTAGTTCACTAGAGTTACCGCCAGGGGCGCTGTTTTATATGTTTAGCTCTAGAGGTAATCCAAATCAGCGACCAAATCTTTAACAGTTGCTTAACTTACGTGATCGTAAACATTAACACGCAATTGTAAATGAGTGTTATAACAATAATTGGCCTAAACTTAGGTATAGTATGAACTTGTGTGATTAATTATGTGCAGTCACATTCAAATTAATTGACGCATTTGACATGACTTATAGTTTTTAACAGTTTTTAACAAACCTCATTGGTTTTCTAAATGTCATTTAAGCCGTTATTCACCGTAGGAAGACAACATGGCCGAGACCAATGCTATTTAGCTACGATCTTCTGTAAGGTGGAGGTCCTTCCCCAGACGGGCTGCTCCGATTTGAGCGGATTTAATTTTTAAATAAACTTATAAAGTGTTTTAATCTACGAGTTCAAATTCAAATTCAAAACTTTTATTCAGAGAATAGGTTTTCACAAACACGTTCTCTTGTCAGAGTATACAGTAATAAATGATTTGTATAAATTAATCTACTCTATAAACTACCACCATTTCGGAAACAAAGCAAAATGACCACTGGTAAAAAGAAATGGCGAAAGAAAACCATTTACGGCCTTTTTTGTCATTTAAAAATATATCGTACTTTTCTTTTTTATTTTTTTTTCAACATAAAATTTAAAACTAGGTACATACATACAACATTACGCACGCGGAATGTCAATAAATAAATAAATAAATATTCTTCGACGAATCACACAACGCCATCTAGTCCCAAACTAAGCAACTAAGCTTGTACTATGGGTACTAGACAACTGATAAATATACACAAATACTTTTTTTTTGTAAATAAATACTTATTATACATAGAAAACACCCAGACCAAGGCAAACAGACATGTTCATGCACACAAAATGTTTGCCTTGCGCAGGATTCGAACCCGCGGCCCTTGGGATAAAGTGACCATAGCCAGCCACTGGACCACCGGGCCAAAATAAGTAAAAAATATTTATATTATTATGATGTACTATACTATAACCAAAATATTATGCTTTTCGCAATTTTTTATTCCTTTAACTGGACAAGATATTGCTTAATATGAGTTTACGGGAAGTACCAGTAGGTTTTAATTCCTTTGAGAGTGTTGCAATGCGTCGAAAATGCGGCATAAACGGTTGTATCTTTTGATTGCGTTGGCTTAGAAGTTTGACTTTTTCACAGCTCCTAGGGCCAGTAGACCTGAGTATTTTATATGAATTTCAGCTTGATACCTCCATGCGTTCCAGCGAAAAAGGGCTTGACAGACCAATTGACGGACAACAAAGTGATCTTAAAGGGTTCCGTTTTTTCCCTTTGAGGTACGGAACCCTAAAATGAGATGGAGACTTAATGTGCAATAAAAATTAAAATGCATTTCAGAAACTAGCTTGTAACTGATATGGTTCCCCGCGCTGGCCCTCACAGCGTAGGGGAGCGTCCCCAAGGTGGCGGATAGGGGAATGGTAGCACTAACCGGCTAAGTCCGATGGACTCGCTGACCAACGACGGGTGTGGTCCTCCAGCATTTCGGGGGTTGTGCGGCGGGTTGACACCTCGCCCACGTAAAACCAATGTTGCTGGTGAAGCGTATCCCGTTAGCGCTTCACTAGCTTGCACAACATCGACAAAAAAAAAAACTGATATGGTTTGATGTGACATTTTATTTGCCCGTCACTACATTAAGGTAACAACAACACTATAGTTATTATAGGTATGATTAATGATTCAATGACGATGTGATTCAGCTTAGAAAAAGAATACGTGTATTTTTTAAAGAAATATCCTTTTCACAATTGACACAGCGTCAACTGGTCCCAAAGTAAGCTAACCTGCTTGTGATATGGGTACCAGATAACGGATAATTATATTATTGTGAGTATACATTTTCAAGGGGTTGCCATTTTTTTTAAATAAGCTCTATAGAACATATTGTAATTATATTTATTCGTAGTATTTTTTTGAAAAACATTAACTTGAAAACTGTGATGGTAGTTTCAATAAAGCCGAAAAGCCGGGCTTGTACTACTAAAATACGTAATATAATTTAAAAAAAAATGCTATTTACGCCAATCGATTAAGCTCCTGATTCTTAGTCCCTCCTCAAAAAATGGCAACCCCTTGAAAAGTCACCCGAATAGTTACTTTTATTGCCGAAATGGTAGTAGTTTATAGAGTAAAAACAAAATAAGAAACCGGGCAAGTACGTGTTGGGCCACGCACAATGCAGGGTTTCGTATTGTCTATGCATTTATTTCTTGCAGATGAGTGTACAATGCCATTTTCTATGACATTTGTACGTTTTCGTTAAAGAAATTTTACTTCTTAAGTTCGTCGGCTATTACTCCGTAACTAGTAGTGCCTACTTAACCGTTATAGTTTTCCTTGTAGGTTCACTATATGGACTACTACCATGAATTTTTTCAAATTTCTAAACTCAAGACTTTCGGAGATAGAGGGGGGGGGGGACCACCGTGCAAAACGAAAATTGACACGTTAAATGTAAATAATTCGCAAACGGATCATTGTATCGGAAAATGATCTTTCCACACCCTCAATGTTTTTAAGAGACCTACCTAACGATATCCCACAAGGTGGGGTCGGTCCGAATAAAAAATTTCATTCCCACTTTAACTGTAGGGTTCAAAATTTTATTCTACCACTTTGTTAGCATTATTAATATGAGTATACATACCAAATTAAAGCTTTCTAGAATCAAGCGTCTAGGCGCTAGACCGCGGACGGACAGACGGACATGGCGAAACTATAATTGTTCCATATAGTTTACTATGGAACCCTAAAAAGAAACATGATACCGAATTACGGACGGTCCTACCTAATGAATTGGGAAACGGGCCAGGCATAGTAAACCCTGTTTCTTTTATCTTGACCAATGTAGTAAACAATCTTAGCACGTCTTTTTAACGAAAATAGGCAATTAAAATGATCACTCACACGCAAATAATAATAATATAGTTAGACTCTTAGTATTCTGGCGATTTGTCGATTTTACAAATGGATAATTGAATACAAAGACACGTTATGATTGTTTACTACATTAAACAGGTTATAGACCTAAAGATGCGAACTACAGAAGAAGCGGCTTTATATTATGTAAAGATTCTGCCTATAGTGAAATAGAAGTGATTGTATTTAAAAAATACCTCCGTTGTGTTGTGCGACCCTGCTATACCGGGGTCGCTGTAAAGGTCGCGTCACGCGAGCCACGTGGCGTCGACCTATTACTAATTAGTGGTTTAAGGAATTCAACTTATATTTTATTGTTAGCCTTTCCCCGCGGATTTAAATAAATAAATTAATTAATATATAGGGACAATTCATACAGATTGAGCTAGCCCCAAAGTAAGTTCGAAACTTGTGTTATGGGATACCAACTCAACGATATTATATTTTATAACAAATACATATATAGATAAACATCCAAGACCCGAGGCCAATCAGAAAAAGTTAAAAAGTTAATTTACCTGCGCAATCTCGTTGTTACCGTTCCCAGATTGATATCCGAGATAAAAACGTATATCGTATGTGTTCATCCAGACTATAAATTACCCGTGTACCAAATTTCACGGGATTCGGTCCAGCCGTTTTTGCGTGAGAGAGTAACAAACATCTATAAGTTTCGCACAAACAAAGTTTCACGTTATATTAGTATTTTATTGTTAGCGGTTTCGGCCTCAGAGTCTTTTTTTTTTGTATAAAGTCCGAAAAATGCATTACTGCATGTCCCGCCACTTGGGCAAGCGATGGAGGTCTGTCGGGCTCACCTCTCTAGCCAATGAGGGATACCGACTAAAACCTGACTGGCTGCCACCTTCTCCGCCTTCACAGTGGCTCGGTCGCGGGAACTGGTGATAGGTACTTTCGCAAATCTCAAATCCTCCACCTTATATCAAGACCTCCATTCCTTACAGAAGATCGCAGCCAAATAGCATTGGTCTCAGGCAGGCAGTCTCAGCCATGTTGTGTTCCTACGGTGAGTAAGGTCGAGAGCTCCACTCGCGTTGAGAGGGTTGGCATAGCGTGACTGATACTCCTGGGAATGCAAGCGTCTATAGGCTACGGTGACGGCTTGCCATCAGGCCGACCGTATGCTTGTTTGCCACCTTTGTGGTATTAAAAAAATCAACTTGCAAAATAAATAATTTTATTTTGCAAACTTTCACGTTGCTTGCAATATTAGCATAGTAATCTTTGTTCTTTGTTCTCTGTCCATGAAGCTGATTCTCGTAACAAACACCGACCCTATTTCGATTCAAATACACTCGCTGTCCCTTTCAATTCCTATTTTGTATGAGTGAGACAGCGATAGAACTTGAAACTATTTTTCATTAATTCGGCTCTTTCTTTAATTGACTGTACACGACCTTAGATTTTTTTTCTAGATTTATTACTATGTATTATTAATGTCTACGGTTAGTCCACTGCCCACACAAATTACTAGCCCCTACTCGTGCTATTTTTATAACAATGGCTAATGACGTCAGCTACGCGTGACGTCACGAATAGGCTGCTATGGGGTGGCTAAAAATAAAACAATTTAACACTTGAGTAAGGCTCTCGAAAGTTCATACTTTGTAGGTATATCATTATCATATCGACCCATAATCATCCCACGTAAGGACACGGGTCTCCCTTCAATGATAATCAAAATCAAAAATACACTATTCTGTATCAAAATAAATATTTTAATCTGCCATTTCGAAATGACCAATAACAAAAAAATAACTCTGTCAATATGTCTTTTTTCCATCGTCATGTATCGAATTGTGTATTTTTAAAAGAATTATTGTATGTAAGGGTGGAATCTTGGAACGGAAATTTGAACCACTTCCCGAAGATCGTTATTATTCTTACTAATATGTATTATAAATGAGAAAGTGAGATTGTTTGTTTGTTTGTTATTCCTTCACGGCTTGACTAACCTATATTATTACTATATTTTTTTATTTTTATTTTTTTTATTTTTTTATTAATTGAAAATTTCAGTTTGGGTGTACTAACACCCTCTTCTGAGACACCGGACTGTTGCGGGAGCGTAGGGCTCTCACCGCCAAAAATTTTACAGTGTCTGCCTAGGGGCGCCACAGAGGGGGGCTCGAACCTCGGCCTATGGCGACACTGGGGGAAGGCGAACGGATTGGAGAGAAGCGGCCGGGCACGTGCCGGTACCGCGAAAACCGAGTCCCTACAGGGTGGCGCGACGCGCGGCCCCGCCGGCGGGGCCGATATGACGGACGTGTGTGTCTAGTTTGTGTCGCGGAATCTAATTGTTTATACGCCTCGATGGCGACTGTAATGGAGTCGTCCGGGTCGTTGAGGACGTGCCGCGGACGACGTTTGGACCTGCTGGTGCCAGCCGGAGCGGAATAATCCCCTGCGGCTTTCACCAACGGATTTGGGTGATGATTGAGCGAGTCGAAGTATTTGACAGAGCATTGCTTTAGGTGGTGCGAGATGGTCGGCACACCTAAGTCAATGTGGAGGTTTTTGTTCCTAACGAACCAAAGCCCACCGATGGCTTTGCGCAAAAACCTATTCTGAATGGTTTGCAGCCTGTGGATATGAGAGGGCGCGGCGTGAGCGAAAACTGGACTTGCGTATGTCATTATCGGCCTAATGCACGTTGTGTAAACTCTCACCTTATTTCTAAGAGAGAGTTTACTGCGCCCATTAAGCAGACAATGTAAGCGGCCTAGCGCGAAAGCAGCGCGGTCGCGGACAATCTTTATATGATGTTCGAAGGTGAGTCCCCTATCGAGTGTGACACCTAAATAACGGACTTTCTTTTCCCAAGGGATCGGTTGTCCGAACATCTTGACTTTAGTGGAGGGATTTGGCGTAGTACCTCTGGAGAAGAGGATAGCGGCGCTTTTATCTGGATGGATACTTTGTCGAACGCCTTTGCCACGTCGAAAAAGAGAGCGCCCGTTTTGTGCGGGCGGGATCTGTTCGCTCTCCGGTCCAACACGTGTTCGACTATGCGATGCACTTGTTGGACACAAGAGTGTTTGGCTCTAAAACCAAACTGTGCGTCAGGTAAAAGATTATTAGCAAGGGAAAAATCTTTGAGACGAGCGAGAATAATGCGCTCATAGATCTTTCCTATCGAACTAAGGAGACTGATTGGGCGATAGCTCGAGGGCTGATCCTTGGGCTTGCCGGGTTTTGGAATGCCAATGACGGTGGCTTCCTTCCAAGATTTGGGGAAAATACTGTTTTTTAGTGCCGCATTGAAAATGGCGGTCAGAAGGAGAATAAAGTGCGCGGGGAAGAGCTTGACGACTCTATTTGAAATCCCGTCAGGCCCCGGGGCCTTCCTATTATGTAAATCTCTGATAAGGGACTCTACCTCATCGGGGGTTACCGGCTCTATCGGCGGGTCGGCATCTGTGAGAGGGCTCGCGAGATTGTTGAAAACCTCAGTATCGACCTCGAGTAGGTGATCTGGATCAACGGGGAGTGTGCTAGGTGCACATTGTGCCTCAAGACTGGATGCTAAGCATTCAGCTTTTTCCTCGTCCTCGAAGGCGAGGGGGAGGGAGGGATCTGACTGTACTAACGGGGGGGTGGCAGCCACTGTATCTGCCTTAAGGGCTCTGGTGAGGTTCCAGAAGGCTTGTTGAGAGGGGACCATATTTGTAAGTGTCTCGTCCCACTGATCGTTCCTAAGCTGTCTAATGCGACGCTTAACCGCTGATTGGGCAGCGCGCATGCGGACACGGTTCTGCTCAGAGGGAAAAGAGAAGTAAGCCCTTTGAGCTGCGTTTTTTCCAGTTAACAGAGCACGGGCATCTGGCGGCAGTTCCCAGCGACGATGAGCGTTCACTGGGACGCGGCGCGAGCAATCGCTAACCACCTTCTGCACGTGCGCTGTTAATGAGTCAATTGCACCTATCGCGTCGGGAATTGAGACTATCTCGTCTGGAATTGGGTCTAACAAAGGAGATGAGATAGACTTAAGGCCTTCTCCTAGGCTGAACCAGTCAGTCTTGAGTCTTGTGGGGTCTGAGGCTGCCACGTTGGGAATGCTCACTCTGGGCGAGAGGGCAATAATGACAGGCCTATGATCTGAAGTGAGTGCAGAGTGCACTTCTATAGAACTCAATCTAAGATTGATGTTCTTTAGGAGGGCTATGTCTAGGACGTCCGGACGATGATTAACATTGTCTGGATAGTGAGTAGGTGACATAGGTGCTACTACGTCGAAGTTGAGGCTCTCTGAGAGTCGCTCGAGTTGTCTACCACGTTGGTTTGTGGTTTGGCTACACCAAGCAAGGTGCTTGGCGTTTAGATCGCCCGCTATGATAACAGACGGACCAAGATCTAGAAGGTTTTGTATGTCACTGTCAAGTAGTGATCTAGGGCTTAAGGAGCTATTGTTAGTGGGAGCTAGATAGGCTGACACTAAATATATGGATTGATGACCTGTCATTCCTAATCTACAGACAGAGGCTTCGATGTGCACGAGATTTGGTGTATCCACAGGCGTGCAGTGTAATGTCGCTTTGTAGTAAATGAGAGTGCCACCGAAGGCAGAGACTGTGCGATCATTACGAATGATTTTGTAATTCGCGATTTTGGGATCGCGAATTGACGGCTTGAGGAACGTCTCCTGGATGAGGAGAACGTCCAATTGATGGGTGTAGAGAAAATCGGCTACCTCAGACCTTTGGGTACGAAGCCCATTGGCGTTGAAGTAGCCGATTTTTAGGGAGGTCGGTTTGACTCTGCTCGTGTTATGGTGTAGATCCATAACTAAAACCTAAAATTTTTGAGAGTGTCCGTCAGCGCTCTAAAGTCGCGCCTCAGGACTATGACGAGGGCCTCTGAGTTCCCCTGGCATTCTATGATGCGGTCTGCCAAAAGGTCGACTTCGTCAAAGTCGATGGCGTTTAAAACCGACATTACAATTTTGAAATTGTCGACGCTGTCACGGGAGGAGGAGGAGGAGGGTTTCGGCGGCAGCGGTGCCGCTTTCGGCGACGGCGGTGCCGCTTTTGGAGAAGGTGGAGGGGTCGCAACCACAACCACCGCGGGTGCAGGTTGGCCTGAGGGGCTGCCCTGCGGGGGGGGAACCTTATTGGTTCTGTGTCGCCACGAATGCGACACAACTGGTGTAGGCACCGGTGCCTTTGCTGAAGCCGGAGCGGCCGCAGCAGTTTGAGGTTGGGGGGGGCTAACGCAGGCCGCCTTGGGGGCGGCTCGAGTTTTAGGTGGGGAGGGAGCGGGCCTCCGGCTCCTTACCTTGGGTGCTTTTGGGCACCCTCGGTAGTTCGCCGGGTGTCCCACCTCCCCGCAGTTTACGCAGCTCGGAGGTTCCGAGCATAGCGCGCGATCTTTAGGCCGTTGACACTCCGGTGTCGAGTGGGCTCCTAAGCATTTTACACAGCGAGGTGTGTTATGGCAATTCCTTGCGGAATGCCCGTATAATTGGCATCTGTGGCATTGTCCCACAGTGCCTTTTTGGTGTGGGGGCTCGACAACAACCCCAGACAGTCCGCAAACCTTCCGAATGTTAAAGATGGCTTTGGCCTCTTTTAAGTTGGTCCTGTCCAGAATGGCCAGGACCATGTTGAATGGGGCGGAAGGCCCACGGTGCATACGGTGCACCTCTATGACGGGTAGTTTTTGGGCCTTTAGGTCCTCGAGTACGTCTTCGCACCCGATTTCCTTTGGGACCCCCCGAATGACGACGCGGAGGCGCCGGTCTTCTTCCACACTCCACGTGTGGAATGTTATCGACATACCGTCGAGAAGTCGCGTTAGGTTGCGATAGTCGGAGATAGTCTCCGTTTTGAGCCTGATACCCTCAGTGCGGGTTTCAGCAATGAAAAAGATGCCATTGGCATCACATCGGGCCTTGATGGCCATCCACCTATGGCGGTTCGTGATAACGACCGCCGGTGGGCGCTGGGAGCGCTTGGGAGGGGTGGGGAGAGAAGCTCCCTCGGCACCCTGTTCAGCCGCGGGGGGCGAAGCAGGGGAGTCAGAGGCCGCGGCGGGAGTAATGCCGTCGGCTAATTTAGCGGCCTTTTTTGCGGCGCCTTTGTTGCGCCTGGTGCGCTTTCGGCCTGAGGCCATGACAAATTCGTCCGAGTCGGACGTGGGCTCGGAGGAGGATTCCGAGGACTCGGAAACTACCTCCATTTCTTCGTTTTGGGCCTGACGGGCCGGGGACGAATTAGCGGAGGGCGAGTCGCGCGCGGCGGCGCGCGCGGGGCTTTTGGAGCGCGCGGTGGTGCGCGCGGCGTTCGCAAGGTGCGAGGAGGTCGAGGCGGGGGCGGCGCGCGCAGCGGGTGCGTCGCGCGCGTCGATCTCAGAGGGCGCGGCGGGGCGCGAGGCATTCGCAAGGTGCGAGGAGGTCGAGGCGGGGGCGGCGCGCGCAGCGGGTGCGTCGCGCGCGGCGGCGCGCGCGGCGATCTCGGAGGGCGCCGCGGGGCGCGAGGCGGGCGCGTCGCGCGCGGCGGCGCGCGCGGCGTTTACAGGGGGCGCGACGGCGGCGCAGGGCTCGGTGGCCTGAGGGGCCGGGGAGAGAGAGGCAATTCTCTTTATTTCCTCAATACGAGGCAACATACGGGGATCTTGCTCTAAAATTAGAGCGATGAGGCCATTTATAATGGCGTTTTCGCGCGGGTCGGTCGCCATGGCGACCGGCCTAACTTTAAGGGACCTAATAACTAACGAATTTATCGCAGTTCCTCCCGTCACGTTCCGCAAGGAAGAGTCTGCGAACAAACCTTGCGGCAGTCGTGCCTAATAAAACGCGCTCGAGGGGAACACCCGAGGTGTGTATGCCTAGTCCCCCGCGCCGGGTGAGGCGGGGGGGGGTGTAGCTGGGTGAGCCCTAAGCTTGTTATCCTCTGACCAATCTCAATGTGTCAGAGGGCCCTGGCTGCTTAGTGCTCGGAGGGTAGCTGTGAGCCGAAGCCCTAGGCGCCCAAACCGTTCACTAAGAATAGGAAGGGGAAAAGGTAGGTGGGAGGGGGCGACAGCTAGCGTCGGTCAGGGGAGCCCCCTAGGCCGGTGGTGCTAGCCCCGTCCGGGTAACTTGCTTCACCCAGAAGGGGATCAGCGAGTGCCCGGGTCGCACTCCTGGTGTTTGCGCGCGGTTGGCACCGTTAGGTTACGCGCAAAACCAGACCACGAAACTGTGGTTTTAATCAAAAATCGCGCGAAGTTAAAAAGAAACTTCTAAAAACCTGATAATGTTTCTTTGTTTTCAAAAAAACAAAGAAACACGTAATTCGGAGTGGCAGTTACGTAATACGTAAACGGCCGTTGGGAGCGGGGCGTGCAGCGTGGCGCGGAGACACCGGGAACGTGTGGCTCGGGGCGCGTCGCGAGCACGACGGTTGAAATAATTTTTCTACTATAGAAGGCGCTGTATCAGCCATGTAACGATGGCGCCACAAGTCGCGCTATGGGTTATGTTGTCAAACGAGACCTATGTCACAAAATTAACGCGAGCGAAGCCGCGGGCAAAAGCTAGTATGAATATAAGTAAAAAATATTTTATTAAATGATGTAACAAAAAATTTATGCTTCCCGCAATTTTTCCTTTATCTGTACTAGAAGACGTTGCTTTGTACCAAATTCCAAGATTCTGCGTTTACGGGAAGTTGTTTTGATTCCCTTGCGAGTGTCGAAAATGCGGCAAGAACGGCTGTATCTTTTGATTGCGTTGGCTTAAAAGTCAGATTTTTTCTCAGCTCCTAGGGACTGTAGACCTGAGTATTTGATATGAATTTTAGCTTGATACCTCCATGCATTCCAGAGAAAAATGGTCTTGACATGCAGACGGACAACAAAGTGATCTTATAAGGGTTCCGTTTTTTCCTTTTGAGGTACGGAAACCTAAAGAAAGGAAATTGTAACGCTGCAAGCATTTTGCGTACCTTGACATAGGGACTCTATTGTTTTTTTTGCATGGACGCACCTGAGTAATCCGTACTAATCAATACGATTAAGATAAAATAATGAATAATTCAATTCAAGATTAAATATCTTGAATGTTTCGCAGGTGTCAGGTTGTAATCTATACTAATCTATACTAATATTATAAAGAGGTAAAGTTTGTGTATTTGTTAAATTGTAAGGGGTAATCTCGGGATCTACTGAACCGATTTAAAAAATTCTTTCACCAATAGAAAGCCACATTATTGCTGAGTGTCATAGGTTATATAAAAAACCAAAAAATAAAAAGGCTTTTAACATTATGCCCAAAGAAGTGGGCACGGGTCAGCTAGTATTTCAATAAATGATAATATAGATTCACAAAACTTTGTTGATTATAATTGATTACAAAGTATTGTATTTGACAACTAGCGAAACTTTTTTTTCCTTTGCATTTATCCCGCTTTCAAGTGGGAATTCCAAAAAAATCCTTTCTTATCGGATGCCTACGTTATACGAAGCACACCCTCAAAGTCTCAAGTGTCTAATGTATGAAGCCCCGCGCTGGCCCTCACAGCGTAGGGGAGCGTCCCGAAGGTGGCGGATAGGGGAATGGTCGGTAGTACAGCCTAGCTAGTAGCTACACTAACCGGCTAAGTCCGATGGACTCGCTGACCAACGGCGGGTGTGGTCCTCCAGCATTTCGGGGGTTGTGCGGCGGGTTGACACCTCGCCCACGTAAAACCAATGTTGCTGGTGAAGCGTATCCCGTTAGCGCTTCACTAGCTTGCACAACATCGTCAAAAAAAAAAAAATGAATGTATGAATGAATGAAATTCTTTATTTGCAAGGAACACACACACATTACATTATAAGAGATAATGAATATTTTGTTTCCCGCCTACATATGTACTAGGCATGCAAAAATTAAGTGTTGATATTATACAATAAACAATAAAAAATGATTTTAAAAAAATGTTTAAATTGATATGAGTTCTACATTACATTTATAAATACTTTTGAAATGTCTAATATTTTAAAGATAAAAATTCATTAGTACCTATTATAAAAACACTTAATGAGCACTAAGATCAGCGGTTTAGGCGTTGATGACGACCTCCGTCGCGCAATGGCTACCATGCCGCCACCCAGGAGGTCCGGGGTTCGAATTCCGGTCGGGTCATGATGAAAAACGAACCTTTTCTGATTGGCCTCGGGTCTTGGATGTTTATCTATATATGTATGTATTTATTTATAAAATATAGTATCGTTGAGTTAGTATCCCATAACACAAGTTTCGACTTACTTTGGGGCTAGCTCAATCAGTGTGATTTGATATTATATATTTATTTTATTTTCTTATCCGTCAGTCAGTTAGAAGGAACATTGTAAATGAGAATAATTCAACTTTTGTATCTCCTGTGACGATTAAAGTCGATCTAGGTACTTCCATTTCGGTCAATTTGTTTGAGTAATTTTTTTGGACAAATCACATTACGCCATCTAAACCAAAAATAAGTAAAGCTTGTAGGTACGATAAACCAATGAAAGAGATATTCAGGGGCCGTACCACGACCTTTTGTCACTATCCTTAAACGATTGTGTAAACGAGACGTCGCCTAACATCATGTATTGCGCTGTCTCTCTTACGCAGCCGTTCTTGTATTGTTTTAAGCGGCCATGGTAGGGGTACAGGGTAGAGAACAAAGAATTTTAAGCTAACAATGAGAATATCGGCCATGTTCGTGTTCCTACGGTGAGTAGGGGTTGGGAGGGCAACGCGTGAGTGATACCCCCGGTATTGCAAGCGTCTATGGTCTACGGTGATGCTTACCATCAGGGGGGCCGTATGCTTGTTTGCCACTTTAGTGGAATAAAAAATAATAACGTAGTTGCTGAAGAGAGAAGTCCTTTCAATACGCCGGCCATCTAATTTCTTTCTGATCAATTCGTTGTGAGTTCCAAGACAGCTGTAGTTTTCTCCCCCGGGACGTCAATAAGCTTCATCGCTTATTGTCAATCTGAGGTCGCCGTTGTTGATTTTAGCTTACAGTTAAAGCTGTGGAATGAGATCCCCTTTAACGTCTTTTCTTTAGGCTATAAGGGGCTCTTCAAAAGGAGCATTACCTAAAAGACTTTTACAGGGTCGGCAATGCGCAAGTGATACACCCTGTGTTGCAAGCGTGCATCTTAAGACTCCGAGACGACCTCCGTGGCGTAATGGTTACCACGCCAGACCGCCACCCAGGAGGTCCCGGGTTCGATCCCCGGTCGGGTCATGATGATAAACGAACTTTTTCTGATTGGCCTCGGGTCTTGGATGTTTATCTATATATGTATTTGTTATAAAATATAATATCGTTGAGTTAGTATCCCATAACACAAGTTTCGAACTTACTTTGGGGCTAGCTCAATCTGTATGAATTGTCCCTATATATTTATTTATTTATTTATCTATTGGCTACGGTGACCGCTTACCATCAGGCGGGCCGTATGCTTGTTTGTCACCTTAGTGGTATAAAAAACAGTTTTGCCCATAAGCAATTAGGGTACATAGTCGTAGGCCAAACGAAGATTCGAATCCAGCTGGTGACCAGACGTAGTGTATTAAATTTAATCTAATATCCTATGATAGTTCTTATCGACCTTTAACAATATGAACACCTGCATATATTTCGATAATTTACTGATATGATAAAAACATAATAATTATTTAGAATGGGCATGTATAAAATTAACTTCAATGTTAAATCCACTTCTATTTCAAAATTCAAAACTTATTCAGAGAATAGAATAACTTATTCACAAACACGTTCTCTTGTCAGAGTATACAGTAATAAATGATTTGTATAAATTAATCTACTCTATAAACTACTACCATTTCGGAAACAAAAGCGAAATGACCAATGGTAAAAAGAAATGGCGAAAGAAAACCAGTTACGGCCTTTTTTGTCATTCAAAAATATATCGTACTTTTCTTTTTTTTTTTCAACATAAAATTTAAAACTAGGTACTGAATGTCAATTTGTCTCAACATAAAATAAAATCTAAAATATTTTCTTTTCTTTATACCACTAAGGTGGCAAACAAGCATACGGCCCGCCTGATGGTAAGCATCACCGTAGCATATAGACGCTTGCAATACCGGGGATATCACTCACGCGTTGCCAACCCTCCCAACCGTCCCAAGTGGAGCTCTGGAGACCTTACTCACCGTAGGAACACAACATGGCCGAGACCAATGCTATTTGGCTACGATCTTCTGTAAGGTGGAGGTCCTTCCCCAGACGGGCTGCTCCGATTTGAGCGGATTATCCGCTGTGCCCTACCTAACATCTCTGAGAATAAAATATTACAATATTGTCATGTCTACACAAATAATTAATTCTGTGTCTAATCTCTGTCCGTTTTGATTTTGATAAAACACTAAATACAATGAAATCAGTCATTTTTACGTAGTGTGTATAATGAATCACAACTGATACTTAGTCCAATAAAATTATTTATTAATATATTATTTAGTTTTAAAATGAAAGGAACAATATTATTTTTCGGTAAGTGTATTTTTGCCTAAGTGCCCGCGAGATCCCATATAATAACCCAGAAGGGTATGGTTCTTGGACTTCTTGGGTTTGGGACAAGCCCACCACACATTCCCTCCGCAGTGTCTCCTGTATAGCCAGGGTCAAAAACTCAAATTGACAATAAGCAATGAAGCTTATTGACGTAACGGGGGAGAAACTACAGCTGTCTTAGAACTCACGACGAATTTAATCAGAAAGAAACTGGATGGAGTAGAGGTATTGAAAGGACTTCCCTCCTTAACAACTATGTGAGAGACAGCAAATTGAAGCAAAAGGCATTATAGCCTGGTTTCCATGATTTTGATGAAGAAGCATCTTCGCCAGTCATCTTGGAATTAGGTAGTGGACTTAATTTGTTTTAGGATAGTCTTTCTTTCTTCTTTGTGTGCTTCCCCCAAGTGGCAACTTGTGGGAAGCTGTCGGTATTTTCAAATTACCTAACGGTCACTGATTCGACTTGACGACTGTTACCTATCGACAACAGTCGGACGGAACCGCTTAATATTCTTGGAGGAGCTTGAGATTTTGACCCATCCAAGTATTGACTAAGGTTGTCGTTGTTTAACTTGCGTGTTCGTTCCACATTGGTATGAAGATAAGTACCAGGAACGCAGCAAAACATAGGAGGTTCACTCATATTTTACCATTCCAGTGTCCATATTAGTCCACACATCAAACTCTTTGTGGACATGTTCCACAAATGAGCAGTGTGCTGACGTCATTGGCAGTGTCTGTATCGATGCCAGTTGCAATTGCAGCCCAGGGCAGCAGATTGTTTTTGGTGGGACAGCTTGTTCTGACTGTAAGTTTCTTTTCTTGTATGGTATTCCGTATTACAACACCCATTTCCACCGTTGTGTTGTGTTTCCTGTAGACCCAGAATCAACAACGGTGAACTCAGATTGACAATAAGCAACAAAGCTTATTGACGTCCCGGAGGAGAATTTACAGCTGTCTTGGAACTCATAACTAATTTAATCAGAAAGAAACGAGACGGAGTTGGAAGTATTGAAAGGACTTCCCTCCGTGTGAGACAGCAATTTTAAATGTAATGCATATTGTCAATCTGAGGTCGCCATTGTTGATCCTGGGTTTACAGGAGACACAGCGGGGGGAAGTGGGAATGTGCGGTGGACTATTGTATGATAGATGAGTTGACAGGTGGCTTATGAGTCGGCTTTGTCTATATTTATTTATTTATTTATTTATTTCACACATTCTACGTCACTTATATTAATATTATGAAGAGGAAAGATTTGATAGTTTGCATTGAATAGGCATATAATTTTATCTAATTTCAGTGGCACCATATCATGCGTCTCCGTGCGTAGAAGACCATCAGTGTTCAAGACTTTTCAACTCTTTTAAGTGTCGACGTTATAATGAAACAGAAGTTGGTAAGTCACCATTTAATTAGAAGAAAAAGCAAGCTTGCCAACTGATAGAAAGTGATTTATGTGTTTTTTGGGACCATTGTGTTTTCACAATGGTCCCAAAAAACAAGCAAAATGGTCACCTGTAAAAGAAATGGTGAAAGAAAACCGGTGACGGCCTTTTTTGTCATTTTAGCTATTTTTTTCTAAATCGTCCGAGAATATTAATAATTTTTTTATTTCAGAAGGAGTATGTTCCTGTCTCCCTGGCTATCACTACTTCATCGGTAGATGTTGGAAGACAGTAGACATTGGTGAACAGTGTACCACTGATGAGGAGTGCATGAGCATCATCAGAGATCCTTACAGTCTGAAATGCGATGGAACGTGTCAATGCGCTGACGGTTACTACTTGAGACAGAGGGGGGAGTGTCGGCAGATTGGTTTTGGTGAGTGTAAAAGTCAGATTTTTATTCAAATACAAATAAATTAAATATAAAATATTTTTTTTCAAATAGGCCTTTCGAATCGTATTTTCTTATCCTACCATAAGTTCAGACGGCAGATTTGTACTAAAAAGAACTGTTAAGAAATTTTAGTACAAACTTGCTCTTATAAAAATGTTGTTTACTTACTTACTTTCGAATCGTCATAATGCATTGTTTTATACTACTTATATGTTATTTAGTTTTTTGTGTTTGGCCCACAGATGGCACTGTTAGGTTTTTATTATTTTATGAATCGCGCTATGGTTTCGTTTTTTGATATGGTACAATATGTAAATTAGAATGCAGTGTCTCTGTCTATACGGTCCGTGAAACTTGTGTGATCATATTCCCTGGCTTCGGGGGGCTTCCTTTTTAAATTTTAAACAGCCTTCTCTACTTCTCTCTTCTTCTGCATTCTTAATATTCTTATTCTCTGCATCTCTTTTCTACTTCTTTCGTTGGACAATGACAGCCATAATATAATGTAATGTACCTTTCATATCATTAACTTCACGAAATAATTTGGAGTAATTCAGCGATAATCTTTTTGTTGCAGCTGTTGGAGATGGTTGTGTGGTAAACGAGGATTGTCAATTTGACGGAGGAGTATGCCAGCCGTCTACATTCACCTGCATAAATTCTGGTAAGTCGGTCATTCTCGACATTAGGCGTTCTTCGCCTAATTACCGTACCCTTTTTTATTTTTCTCTAGTTTGTTTTAAAAGGATTGAAATATGTAACTCATGAAACATGCGAATGTAACAATTAAAATGGCATTCGTTTATTAAAAGCGGTTTCCGAGTTAATGAGACTTAAAGATTTCATGGGTACGGTAATTAGATAAATCTATTACTTAATGTAATGGTAATTAGAAAAGATCATTATGTCTATTTAAAATAATAATAAAAATGACATGTATAACATGTATAGACACAACTACACGATAAAAGGTATGAATGTTGATGCTAATTGGAAGGAAATGGCTAAAGCAATAAGAACTGCTGCAAAAGAAGTCCTTGGGGAAACACGAGGTGGGCGAAAATTGAAAAGGAAACGTGGTGGTGGAACGAAAGTGTCCAAAAAGCATTAAAAATCAAAAAGAGTGCATTCAAGGAATGGCAGAGTTACGTGACATGATCATAAGAAAACTGAATTGAGGGAGAGGTATAACGAGGCGAGGAGACGAACAAAGGTGGTGGTTGCGAGTTCCAAATCCGGGGTAGAAGAAAAAGTATATAATGAATTAGATAATGAACTAGGTCAGAAAAACTATACAGAATGGCTAAACAGCGCAATCAAAGATTGAAAGACATTTGTCAAGTAAAATGTGTGAAAGACGAATGCGGTAAAACATTGGTAAAAGATAGTGACATTAGAGACCGATGGAAGGGATATTTTGAAAAATTACTTAATGTTGAGAATGATTATGATGGAAAAGAAAACTTAATGACATAGATATAGGCATGATAGCTAAGGTAGATGAATTAGAGGTAAAGAACGCCTTGAGGAAAATGAAGAATGGAAAAGCAGTTGGCCCGGACACAATACCAATAGAAGTCTGGAAGGTTCTAGGGGATTATGGATGCAAGTGGCTCACTTTGTTTCTTAATGAATTGTTGGTTCAGGATGTCATCCCAGAGGAATGGCAAGACAGTTCCTTGGTACCTATTTTTAAAAGAAAGGGGGATGTCCAGGAGTGCAATAGCTACAGGGGGATTAACTTGATGTCACACACATTAAAGCTGTGGGAGAAAATAATGGAGGCACAACAAAGTACAAAAGAGCACACAAAAACCTACATATGGTATTCGTGGACCTCGAAAAGGCCTACGACCGGGTCCCGCGTCAGTACAACAGAATGCTTTTCTGTTGATGTAGGTGTGCACCAGGGTTCAACGCTCAGTCCATACTTATTCCTTCGGGTTATTTTGCTGGAGGATGCTGAGGTGGATGGATGTGTGGAGTGACGAGAAGGGACAAAGTCAGGAATGTACACATAAGGGGGAGTTTAAAGGTGGCGCCTGTAACCGATAAGAGAGGTCAGAGACTGAGATGGTTTGGCCATATGATGCGCAGGGTGGACAGTCTGGACAGTCATGTGACCCAGAGGGTGCCAAGAATGAATGTGGATGGATGGAAGGGCAGGGGTAGGCCAAAAAAGAGATGGAGCGATGGCGTGAGAAATGACATGAAAGTAGCTGGAGTAACTGAGGAAATGGAAGGAGTTTGGAACTAAATCGGCACAGCAAAAGTTTAATAATTTCATACAACGGTAGTTAGAAATACATGGTAATTGGTATACGGTAATTAGAAAACGCCGATTTTTCATAAAATTTTCGAAAACCTGCAGAGTATGGAAATACTGCATTACAGCACTGTACTGAGACCAAAGCACTGTCTCTATTTATATAAGCAATTAGAGTCTACCTAAACCAATCTAGTATAAAATTAAGTACACGGTAATTAGAAAAGTTTTGAACGAAGGATACGGTAATTATATACTAACGTGCTTCATTGACTTATACACTAACGTAAAAGACCTGCACCTGCTGCAAGACCGCGGCAGAAACTGAGGGCTTGAGACGTGTACAAGTAGTTATGTGCCAAATATCGTAATTAGGAATGTGCACCCTCGAAAAGAAAACGTCACGGCAATTATAACTTTAGTTCGGACATGCGGTTACTCAATGATAATTATTTACAGACTGATTTTATTGAGTGGATATTTTTTCATGTGATACCCGTTGCCTAATACTCATTAAAATGTTGAATGGAAAAAATAAAATCCGTACATCATAAAAGTTACAAGCAAGTTTTAACCACATTTTGGGGTGCGGACAGGGCACGGTGCTTAGAGAACAGAGGTTTGTGAAATTAATTTAGCCAGATAACTATGTAATCGGGGCCTATGTTTTTGTTACCAGCTAGACATGGATGCTAACTAATATATAAAAATATTTCCCTTTTTGAATTTGATAATAATACGAATATACAAGCCCGGACGCACAAAATCTAGCTAATCGAAGAATGGCCGAAGTCTGCCCAGTAAAGATCGCGTATCAGCGTGTTGCCGTCTCCGTTCCGTTTCCTGCTACATTGAGTTCTTTGCATGTTAGACATGACGATGAAGTGATTGCAACACCGCAATGGATATTAAGAATCGACTTAAAACACGTGGCGAATTCGCCCTTTCTGGACTAGGTTTTAAGTAAGCACACATTCTGTTAATAGGGGCTTGGTGGTCGAGTGGGAAGTCACTCTGAATTGTTTTTTTTTTATATTTTTCTTACAGCTGCCTCACCATCAACAGTACAAAGGAACACAACAATGAAAATGGAAACTAAAACAACTGGTATTAGAGCACATTTCACGTCATGTAGTATGATGAGCCCATGTCCAGATCCATTTATTTGCTCACATCATGGTTCCTGTATTTGTCCAATGGGTTATTATAATAGTGATGATGGTCTAAGATGCTTGGCTGGTAAGTACTTCATATCATATCAATCCATAATCATCACTGCAGGGATACTGGTCTTCCTTCAATAGAGGGGATTAAAACGTACTCTGCCACGCTGCTCCAATGCTGATTGGCAGAACCTAGTATTTTTAAGCCATTGGCCAAGCCAAGGCCACCAACTCAAAATGACGAAAATAAATCGAGAGATTAAAAATCAATAATAGTTATTTGTGCAAGACTGCAAAGTTGTTTTTTGGCGCGAGTACTTATATTGAGCGTAGCGAAGCATGAAATGCACTTTTGTGCACAGATTTCGAATGACAAACAGATTTTCCGAGCTTGTGAGGTGAAAAATATATTATTGGTATCACCATCCTCCTATTTTACAATAAATTACCTACCCAAATTAAAGATGCGGACTCTATAAGGAGCTTCAAATCACAGCCTCAAACTAAATCTTATTTGGTCTGAGGTCACAGCTAACTAAATATATTTTTGAAAATTATTAAATTATCGTAGAAGTGTGAACTAGACTTAGCTTAGGTATATAAAGTAATTTCTGTTCTCATGTAAAGTGGATTAATTTTGTAATATTTTTTGAGAATAAATTCTTTAAACCTTAAACCTTATAATTAAAGAAGTCATGATTGATTAAATAGCTTACTTGGTGCTGCGCTATGATGTAAAAGATCAGTTTTTTGGTCACATTCGAACGTGTTAACGTTTACAAGCCGACCAAAATGTAAAACTGTATCATATTGTGAATTTATCAGACGCATGTTACATATCCAAATTAGCCGGGGTACTCACTTCGAAACGTGAGCAAGTAAGCCGCATAATTTTGATATGTAGCACGCGTCTTATAAATTCGCAACATAAGAGTTCTTCTCTATTTGGTCGGTTTGTTTACGTCGACATGATCGAATGTGAACAAAAACACTCGTACTAAGCACTCTGTACACCTTTGGTACACCTATTTCCTCAATAAATATATTTTATGAAATCTATAAAAGTGACCGGGATGTACAAGCATTTTTATGAACGTGAGTGACAGTTGTGCGTGGCATATTTTCATACATTTTGTCAAAGGCGAACTGTCGAAAAGTGACATACAATATGAACGGGAGTTGCAGTTCCAGTTTTGGCCACGTTCATAAATAGCTTTGCAGCAGTGTTTTATTTGATTGCATAGTTTCTATTTTCACAGACGAAAAGTGAATCATGAATAGTCTAGGTTTACGTTGCCCAAACTCACAACACAACATCTCCCTCTCTTTGTAATGTGTAAAAAGAGTCAGTTCAAATATATATTTTTTAAATAATTTCACAGAACTCGGTTCACCGTCTACCCCGGCGCAGTGTGATGGTCTCCTCGCCGAAGTGAGGAGTGGTGTTTGCATGTGTCCACCGAACTTCTTCTACGAGGATGATATGAGGAACTGTGTCAAAGGTAATTGTTTTTTTTTATAACAGCGGACAAACGAGCTCTCTGGTCACCTGATGGTAAGCAATCACCACTGCCCATGGACATCCACGACTACGGCTGTCTTACCACCTGAGATGTGCTACGATACGTGGCTATGGATGCGTCTGATATCCACCAATCATGTTTATTGGTCCACATAGCATAGCAGTCATTTGTGGAAACGGCTTCAACTAAACTATGACTTTTGTATGAAAAAATGCGTGCCCTGGATGCGTGCTACGGATGCAGTGGATGCGTGCTATGAATGCAAGCGCGCGGCGGTGATGCAAGCGTCTCCCTCCTCACCGCGCTACCGCTCCGCGCGCCTCTGTATACATCGCATCGCATAGCTGAGCATCTTCCTCCCACAGCTGCCTGGCGGCTGCGCATCTAAATAGCGCATCTTCCTCGCACAGCTACATAACTTAGTATTGGTTGAAACGGTCACATAGTTTCGTAGCGTAGCTTTCACATCTTCGCAGCATACCACATCTCTGGTGGAAAGGCACCCCTTGGATGCGTTGCCCACTTACAAAGGAATGAAAAAGGAAACACGGGGACGGAGAGTGAAAAAGGACGCAGGAGGAATATCAGTCGGCTCTCACACATCGTGTGAAACACAGCGGGCACAGCGACATATCACAGTTATTTCACGTCGATATTCTGTGAGGGGTACTGCCCCGGTCGAGACAGCCCATTTAACACGTTAGCTGTCCAGTGTACCGAATTAGATACACGACGCGCGGTTTCATCACGTCCGTGCGCCGCTCGCGGTACACGGTACCATTATGTTATACTATGTGAGCTCTAATTTCGTGGACTTGCCATTAAGTTTGATTTTCCTGCTTGGTCCTGTGAATCAAGAACCAATAAATAAAAAAAACAAAAGTGGACATATAAATAAATATATCGGGACAAATCACACAGATTGAGCTAGCCCCAAAGTAAGTTCGAAACTTGTGTTATGGGATACTAACTCAACGATACTATATTTCGGATATGTCGGATGTTTATCTATATGTAATACATAAACATCCAAGACCCGAGGCCAATCAGAAAAAGTTCGTTTTTCATCATGATCCGACCGGGATTCGAACCCGGAACCTCCTGGGTGGGTGGCGGTCCGGCGGCGTGGTAACCATTACGCCACGGAGGTCGTCAATATGGGGTTGTTGAAAAGTTTTGTATGTTAAGCCTCTACCACACAGGCGCGTTTTTACAGGACGATAATATCGCATGCGTTATTGCGATAACGCGTCCCGATCAGTCCCGATTCCTTGCACACAGCTGCGTTTTTATCGTCCGATATTTCTTACGAGAGAGTGTCTTGTACTAACGTTATAATCGCAGGTACATGGCATTAATCAAAGTGAATACAGGCCTGGTCATTTGAGGTCAATAAAGTTAGTTTAAAAAATAAATAAAATTTTGGTTAGCTGGTTAGTTTTTGTAACTTTAATTTTATTTATCTATTTCACAGTTGCCAGGAACAGGAACGATGCGTGCGTATCCGATTCTACCTGCCAAACATTTGGGTCGGCTGCTCGTTGCGGCGAACCAGATACTGATCTGTGGGGAGCGAGGAGCTGCGAGTGTATACCAGATCTGGCTGTATGGGACGAGAGTAGACAGATTTGCAGGTTGTTTGCCGGTAAGTCATCATCATCATCATCAGAGCCACAAGAAGTCCACTGCTGGACATTGGCTCCAAGGCGACCTGTTGGCAGCGGCCTGCATCCAGCGGCTTCCTGCGACTTTCCTCAAGTCGTCTGACCACCTTGTAGGTGGGCGTCCTACTCTGCACTTTCCGGTACGTGGTCGCCATTCCAGAACTCTTTTGCCCCATCGGCCATCGGTTCTGCGCGCTATGTGCCCTGCCCACTGCCACTTCAGCTTGCTGATCCTTTTGGCTATGTCGGTTATTTTGGTTCTGCTACGGATCTCCTCATTCCTGATTCGATCTCGTATAGAAACCCGAGCATAGCTCTCTCCATGGCTCGCTGAGTGACCGTGAGCCTTCTCATGAGGCTCATAGTGAGCGACCACGTCTCCTGCCGGTAAGTGAAAGCACAGTTTTGGAAAATTGAGCAAAGAGAGCTGGATGCAGGCATCGCATTGGAGGCTTTTGGGTTTCTTGTGGCTGAGATGATGATGATGATGAGCAAAGTGAAAGAAGTTAGGCACGAAGTTAGAAAATAATTTATTTAATTACCTGCGTCGCCGCCGTAGAGGTCCAGAAGATTTAACTAATACGCGATTCAGAATCTGCACAGCGTAGGTATATAAGGTCCTAATTTATTAATGAACCTTTTAACACATGACATGACTATATAGGTTACATATATGATCGTTTAAGCAAGGAAATAATGGTATAGTATTCAGTAAAAAAAAAAAGATTGTATTGTAAGTAGGTAGTTAGAAAAATATGCCTTTTTTTACTGAATACTAGACCATTATTTCCTTGCTAAAACGATCATAATGTAACCTATATAGTCATGTGTTAAAAGGAAGTTCATTAATAAATTAGGACCTTATATAATAAAATATCTGTTGTCTGGTACCAATAAGACAAGCAGGTTTTAAAGCTTTGCTTACTCTGAGACCAGGTGAATAGCGTAGATTTTATTATTTATTTATTTATACCTATACTATTTACTAAAAGGTCTTATTTACGATGAGTATAGAGCATCACTTTTTATAGGGTCGGCAACGCGCGTGTGATACCCCTGTATTGGGTTGTTTCCAGGGTCAAAATAATTACATTATATTTAGTCCGTATTTTAGGTTATAAAAAAATATTGGACACACATTTTTTCTTTTTTTGATTAAACAAAAAATAACAAAGATACAAGGCATAAAAATTTAGGAGTGGGGGCCTTTGACGTCACCCCGTGCGAAAAAATGCCACACGGCGTGACGTCACACGTAACTTAAATGGCCTATATCTTTGTCATTGTTGGTCTAATTTACAAATGAAAAAATGAGTGTCCCTTATTTTTGAACAATCTAAAACAAGGACTAATTACATTTTTTACGGCAACAAGCCTACGGTGACTGCTTACCATCAGGCGGGCTGTATGCCTATTTGCCATCTTAGTGGTATAAAAAAATATTTATATCTAGTCTAAATTTTGTCCACAGCTATCGGAGAAATCTGTGAAGTCAACAGTGATTGCTTAGCCGGTGAACTGGAGATCACTTGCGAGATAGGCGGTGACGGTATTGGACACTGCGCTTGTCCTGAAGGTCTAGTGGAATTCGAGGGACTGTGTCTAACTACAGGACTTGGTTAATATAATTTATGTTTTTCTTATAAAGAAGTCGATGGCGTGACTTTAAACTATTGCAAAATAGATTTTTTCGTGTATCGCACTTCAAACTATTGCTTATTGAATACTGGATGTATTGTCATACCATTGTTAAAACATGATTTAAATGACAAAAAAGACCGTGACTGAGTGTCTTTCCCCATTTTTTTCCCAGTGGTAATTTTGCTTTATTACCGAAATAGATAGTTTATAGATAGAGTAATTTATAATATTTAATACAGAATAACATTTATAAGATTTTTTTATTTATTTATTTTTATTATATATTTAATTAACATGCCTATGAAGTCCTACCCTCTGAAAAAAATATTTCACATCATAAAACGAATACGCAATTTAAGCAATTTCGAACCCAACCAGTGTTTGGATGGGATTTCATTATCTCTAGCTTCTCTTTGCTTCGGAGGGCACGTTTAGCCGTCCGTCGGCTGTTTTGTTGATAGATGAAAGTCTTCAGACGGTTTGAAAACATTACTAGCCTCTCTCTACCACTGACCCGACCAGGATTCGAACCCAGGACCTCCTGGGCGGCGGCGGTCTGGCGTGGTAACCATTACGCCACGGAGGTCGTCGAAATAAATAAATGATGACTTTCCTTCATCTAGATCTTGGAGACGCATGCCAAGCGACACAGGAATGCACTGAGACGGTCAATACTGTCTGCGCGAACGGAGTCTGTTCCTGTGGGAATGGATATCAAGAATTTGATGGGTACTGTGCACCAAGTAAGTTCTTCTTTATAAAATGAAATGAAAATCGGAAGCTAAATGAAATGAAAGATGAGATTAAACATTTCTAGGTACAGATTATATTCACTCGAAAATATTAAAATAGCAAACGATAACTTAATTTTTTATATTTTTCATCACACTACATGAACAATTCTGACATAAAAAATTCAGTAAGATCAAAACTAAAAACTAATAGTTAAAAATAAATTTAAAATGACATTGGTCTAGAAGTGTTGCTATCCTTGTCACTAATTGTAAACCAAGAAAGGACAACAACACCTTTGGTCCTGTCAAAATTTGTTTAGTCTAGTTAAATGTACAACAGAATTAGCCCCTATGACTTGGGAACCTTCATGAAGCGAGCATACATAATGCACATAAAAGGCCGGCAGCGGCTCAGGAACTCCTCGTATCTTTGATCCATGGGTCAAGGTGATCACTTAACATCAGGTGACCCGCATGTTCATCTGCCAACCTTTTTTACATAAAAAAAGGAAGTTAAAAAGATAAATTAAGTAAGTATTTTAAATTGTTTCAGTCTCTCATATTTTTATTTTGTTTCAGTTATCGGAGGCACGTGTACAATTGACACAGATTGTGTCATCGATGACACCATATGTGACAATGGCACAAATACCTGTCAATGTGACACTAATTTTGTGGCGTATGATGAACAATGCTGGCCAAGTAAGTGTCATCACTGATCACAAAATAAACGAATTGATAGGCAGTGTAAGCGTGTCTTCGCTGGTCATACATAACATTGACGAATCGTATAACGACGAATGTGTGAGCTAAATAAAACGTTTTCGAATGAGTGAAAACTGTCACTTTGACCACCTCTGATTTCGCGTCTCTGTACTTGTAAATAAAAATAGACTGCTAATCAAAGGATTCGGTTCTTTTGAGGACGTGGTTCTTTCTAATGGGTGTAAAACTCCTCGTTTCATTGTTCTGTGGCTCAAGTGTAATACTAGAGTTATACAATTAATTAAAGGTAGTGTGTTTTTTGGTCACATATTAACGTGTTAACGTTTACAAGGCGAGCAAATCTTATACTGTTGCCCCGGTGATAGTCTTACCCCGGTGGTACTCTTGCCCCAGTGGTAGTCTTGTCCCGGCGTGGTAGTCTTGTCCCGGTGGTATTCTTACGAGCTTATTTTTATTTTACAGCTACATCAGGATTTGAATCAGAATGCAATGTGACAGCTCAGTGTGTCAGTTCACTTGGCGATGACTCTTCGTGTACGGACGGACTATGTGTCTGCCATAGTGGATTCCACTTCAGAGATGGTGGATGTTGGCCTATAACACGTAAGTAATATTTTTATAAAAATCCGGCCAAGTGAGAGACGTACAGTCTGGTACAAGTTTACTTTTGAATTTGAGCGTTTGTTGTATGGAAGCTCCGCTTATAACACACAGATTGAGTTAGCCCCAAAGTAAGTTCGAAACCTGTGTTATGGGATACTAACTAAACGATACTATGTTTTATAACAAATACATATTATAGAAAAACCTCCAAGACCCGAGGCCAATCAGTAAAAGTTCGTTTTCCATCATGACCCGATCGGGATTCGAACCCGGGACCTCCTAGGTGGCGGGCCGGCATGGTAACCATTACGCCACGGAGGTCGTCAATATTTGTTAGTATTTGTTTTATTCTAATTTATTTTTGTTAAAGCGGCAACAGAAATACATCACCTACGAAAATTTCAACTTTCCAGCTATGACTGCCTATGACAGTTCATGTGATACAGCCAGTCGGTTTAACATGACTAACGCGACAAAATATTCTCACTCCGCTCTGCCAATAGCGTATCTCGGTTATGTCTACAGTAGACAAAAGTACAAAACAGGCATTGCTATTGGCGAAGAAGCTTTGTCGCGTGCGAGAAACTATCTCGAGTGTAAGCATGTTAGGCTGGCTGGTGACAGACAGAAGGACTCCTTGGGGTAGGGTAAGGAACACAAAAAAATACATATTTTTATTTTATTATTTCTTTCAGGATTGTACGCTGGCTGTCGAACCACCAGTCAATGTTATTTGAATGGTCTATCAGAGAGGGTGGAATGCAGGAACAGTTTGTGCCAATGCCATTTCGACTACGAATATTCGGAGCAACATAACACTTGCCGTAAGTAAATTTATTCGGAAAATAAGCCTCTTTTATGGGATAGTTTTTGAAGTGAAAACTTCTTTAGCGGCTTTTGGCACTTTTTTTAGATGGGTAAAAAATGTTAACTCGCATCAGATCCGTATGATCGAAAAAGCGTAAGATTCCGTAACCATTCAAAAATGCACAACGTTGATGTTTTTTAAGTTTTCACTTCTGCCGGCACACCCGGAGTGCTGTCTGCAATCAAAGGTCCCGATGTCGTCTGACCATCTTATCCTTGGTTTTAATTTGTGTTTTCAAATATTTTTTTCGCTGTTTAGTAGTTACTAACACAAGTTGTGAAAAAAGAAAATTAATTAAAAACGTGTGGCATTCGGGGACTGCCGCCGCGGTAAAGCTATTCATAGCATAGTCGCGGACTCCAACTTACTCGTTCGTGGACTTGGCCAAAAAGCACGCTGTCTCATCTAGCATCGTGTCTAAAAGTGATAGAATCAGTTATGAGCAACTAGCTAGTCTACACGCATACGTCTAGTCGCACGCACACAAATTGCACCGTGATGAAGTCTGCCGAACAGCCGAACTGAAACGACGTTACACGATGCACGGCTTTCAACGCCGCGCGGAGTGGGGGGGGGGGGGATGTTAGGTTTTATTCTCGTTACGGAATTTCTTGATTCGTTCGCCGGGATCGCCCGCGAGCTATGCAATAATATAAAAATCCTATAAGTACAATGAGAATGCAGAAGACATAACATTTAAAAAAAAGCATTAATCTTAATGCCATTTTCATTTGTTGCAGTGTCTCGATCTTCAGCGGCAAGCATCACTGGAGGCATAATCAGTATGGTGATGTCACTAATTTTATATATTCGATAATATACACTCAAAATAAATAAATATGCATTATAACTTGTTATTTTTATTTATTACTTGCTGTTATCCGCGGCTCCGCTCGCGTAGTCAAGGGACTATGTCAATAATTTTTCCCATGGGAATCTCTTTATCCCTTGCGGAAAAAGTAGCCTATGTCACTCACCAGACCTTAAATTTATCCCCGTTAAAAAATTGAGAAAAAAATAATGTTATAGGTACTTTTTTTTCCATGGGAATAAGATGTTGTTTTGGGATGGAAAGTAGCCTATGTCACTCTCCAGACCTTAAACTATCCCCAATAAAAAAACATCGGGACAAGCCCACCACACATTCCCACCACTGTGTCTCCTGTGTAGCCAGGATCAACAACGGCGACCTCAGATAGACAATAAGCAATGAAGCTTATTGACGTCCCGGGGAATAAACTACAGCTGTCTTGGAACTTGGAATAAAAAAACATGTCAATCTGTGTCTGTTTGTAAACAGAAATCTTTCCTCTTTATAATATTTACAATTAGGCAATAAATTAATGTTATATGATTATTTACAAAGTAAATAGAAATATTAAAAGCAATAAAGAAAAATATGAATTATGTATATTGCATTTCATTAAAAAGCAAAATTTCAATTTCAATTTTCTACCAGCCATTAAAAAGCAGTTATGTAAAATTTTTAAGTTTTATATTTCGTAAAGTAACTTTTTGATAGAAATTACTAGGTTTCATAGAATCAATTAAAACACTATTAAGGTATACTCACTCGTATTCTGTATTAACTAGTGTTAATGTCAATTATTACTTATGCCAATTTTGTAGTAAATGTAAGTAGTCAACTATTGAAAGGGTTGACCTGGGCTGTATATACATATACAATATATATATTTATACCACAAAGGAGGCAAAGAAGCATACGGCGGGCTTGGTGGTAAGCCGTCACTGTAGCCTATAGACGCTTGCAATACTGGGCGTATCACTCACGCGTTCCCAACCCTCCCAACCCCCCCAAGTGGAGCTCTGGAGACCTTACTCACCGTAGGAACACAGCATGGCCGAGACCAATGCTATTTGGCTACGATCTTCTGTAAGGTGGACGTCCTTCCTCAGACGGGCTGCGAAAGATGCAGAGGGGATTATCCGTTGTGCCTCTCCTTATTGACCAAAAGTAAGTAAGTATATTATTAATTTATAATACAATATTCCCAGCAAGCAGGTTGCAGACCAAGAGCTAACCTAAGTCATTTCTAACTTAGTTCAGCTACGTTAGTACTATTATGAATTCTGTGGTTCAGCTGTCTGCATAGTTGAAATGATTTTTCAAACTTGGGTGCAGACCACAACGAGTAATGTATGTTAAACTAACTTAGCTTAGCGCAGCTCTTGGTCTGCAACCCGCTTCATTATGTTTCTCAATTCATTCAAATTAGAAATTAACTAGTCATTCTCTGGTCAAATTAACCCAATATTTATTGACTCTATCATTCGAAAAAACACATACCTACCTACATATTTATACAGCCGCGTCTTAGCAAGTGCTTATGTAGAAAAATTATAACTACGGAAAAGCTCATAGGCTAAGAGGTCGATGCAAAATTTATGTCCGTTTTCAACAACGCCTTCTAATCTAACTTAAGTATGTATGTATGTATACCATAAAGTTCTTATGAATGCAGAGCTGGTCAATGAAAGCAATTTATTTAGGATAGCACAACTAGTTGGCCATACTTGATGGTCCACAAGGAAAACATTATTAATTTTGTGAAAATTGTTAAAAAAAAGTATAAATATCTGGTGGACAAAAAAAGGCCGTAACCGGTTCTCTTTCGCAGTTTCTTTTACCGGAGTTATTTTGCTTCGTTTCCGAAATGGTAGTAGTTTTCAGTTTTTTTATATATATTTTATAGCACAAAGTTGGCAAGCAAGCATACTCCCCGCCTGATGGTAAGCATCACCGTAGCCTATAGACGCTTGCAATACCGGGGGTATAACAAGTGGAGCTCTGGAGACCTTACTCACCGTAGGAACACAACATGGCCGAGACCATTGTTATTTGGCTACAATCTTCTCTAAGGTGGAGGTTCTTCCCCAGACGGACTGCTCCGATTTGAGCGGATTATCCGCTGTGCCCTACCTCTCTTAAAACTTACTCACTGAGTAACCACGAAATCTCAGAAACGTTAACACCTACAAAATTTAAATTTGGCAGGTTTCGGGAAAGCGATGCAAAATACTCGTGTTTCGCTAGTAGCAATATACAGCTATAAGTTCTTACACTATAAACATTGCCACCAATAAATTCTAAAGGAAACCCCTAACCTTTACCATAACACGGCATAGTTTCAATTTAAAAATATAAAACTTTAAATTTGAACCTTATTTCTAAGTAATTAAAGCATAATATAACATTTTGCAATTCGTCTTAACAATTCAAAAACATATTATTTAATTTCAATCTTAAAGTTATAAAAATAACGTTTATATTCGTTTGATTTGTTTTGTTTATATTTTTTTAAACGTCCTTGCGTCTTAGCATGTGCGTGCTTGCCCTTCTTGGTTAATTTGAATTTGGAATTTGGGGTGTAATGCCAACCTAAGCTGACCAACAAAGGTCTGTTCTCATTGGTGTTTTAAATAAAAAATAAAACGTAAAAAATAAAATTAATAGAAAACAAACTGTTTGGGAAAGCCCCACCCACCGCTGTGTCTCTGCAAAGCTAGGATTAACAACGGCGACCTTAGACAATAAGCAATGAAGCTCATTGACGTCTCGCGGGAGAAACTACAGCTGTCTTAGAACTCACAACACAACGAATTGAATCAGAGAGAAACTGGACGGAATAGGAAGTAATTTGTTCGCACACGGTTTTTTCTTGAACCCCATTGTTCTCGTTCTTGGGATGATATACTGGATAAACACTATCCTATGTGTCAATCCGTGTTAAAAAAATATAAAAAAATATATACAGTCGTTTTTGCATGAAATAGTAACAAAGATCACATACATTTAACTTCATTTAGGTAGAACAAGAGCAGCTAATAAGTTTCTTTCCAATGAGGGTTTTCACGATTTACGCCTCTAGTTGTCGCCTCTTTAGCAAGAGGTTCCATCCCAATAGTCCGCGCTGTCAAAAGTGTCAACGTCAAAAAAATCTGACACGAATATTTAGGCGCTAGACACTTATGACAGATTTCTGGACCTGACATCTCAGTGCTGGGATTCGAGATCGCCGCCTCGTCAACGAAGGTCGTCAAGATGGCGACCTCGGATCCTCACCGTACCACGTTGACTTTTTAAAGTGTACTTTTTAGTCAAAAAGTGTTCATTTAAAATACTTGACATTGGCGAAATCGTCTATGTGTCGTTATGACACGACAGAAACGCCATTAATTAAGGAAGATTAAGAAGAATCTCAGTGCTGCCACCTAGTGGGTGTCATTTCAAAAAACCCTCATTCTTCTGCCAACAAATCTGCCGTCTGAATTCTGAACTGGTGGAAGGATAAAAATTGTGATGATTCGAAATAGCTTGTAATATTATTATATACATAATTGAATAAAAAATTTGAATGAAGAAAATATTAAATTTCAATTCCCCTCCTATATCCTCCGGTTTTCACTTTCCTGCCCTTGCTCCATTTTTTATTTATTTTACTAAACTAGTGTTATTCGCGAATATTCGCTTGCGTATATCTCGCTTTCGGGTAACGCTTTCCCGTGGTAATTTTGAAGAGTATTATATTTAAAAACCTTTCTCTTGAATCACTACATGTATTTAAAAAACCGATTGTTTTTTTAATAAATAATAATAATAATTTTTATTTATTTCATCTCACAAACAAATTTAGATTATACTATATAATGCATTTTACAAATTCTTATCGATTGTGTGAGATGCTGGTGCCTGAAGTAGGCTTGAAAAGCCTGTATTACAGGTCACCAGGTCACCACTCAGAAACAAAGGAAAAATTAACATAAACTAAATACTACTACTACTAATAATTTGTAATATTCTAAATACTACTACTAATAATTTGTATTGAAGTTTGTTGAAAAAAAGTTGATCCATTTTTTACTTCTTAATTCAATTCAACAAATTGTATGTATAGTAGACTGCGATTATGTGTGAAGTATGACTGAGTATTTATATTGTGTGGTTATAGTTACGAACTTAACATTGTGTACACAGCCTTAACATTTCGAAATGTAAAGCATAGCTTACACTAAACCATTGTTTAGAGGTCAATGTATGTGATACCAAATCATGCAAAGAAATTCATTGTAATGTTTTTATTGGTCACTAACATTATATCGGAAGTCGTTCACCGTTAAGCAAATTCGACCTTAGCCAGTGTTTGGATGGGTTCCGTTATTCCGAGCTTCCCCGCGCTTTGGACTAAACCGTCTGCTCCGAAGCACAGAACGGCACGGAAGCACAGAGAGCCCTGTGGGGCAATTCACGTAACAAGAACCGATTCTAGTTCGATTCAACGACACTCGCTGTCTCACTCATACAAAATAGGAATTGAACGGGACAGCGAGTGTCGTTGAATCGAACTAGAATCGGTTCTTGTGACGTGAATTGCCCCACTGTTCTTGATAGATGACAGACCATTTTTTTTATCGCCAACCCAGCCCCACCGCCGCGCCCGGGGAATATGAAGTGGGGACTGTGGGACTTACCCACAGAGCACCCCCTACCACTAAAAACTGACGGGATGCCACTCGCCCCCTAGCCCTAGGTGACGGGGCCACGGGAACTCTGATACATCCGCGACCCCGCGAGTACAATAAAAGACAGTCGTTGAACCAAGTCGGGGTGGCATTCAGCCGGCTTGAAACCACTAGCCTCTGACAATCAGCATTGGAGCAACGTGGCAAGTACGGTCTATTCCCTTTCGATTGAAGTCGGGTCCTTATGATGATGATTACTACGGAACCCTAAAACCACTATCGTTTTAGAGACCTGAAGCTTGGAGGGTGTGTTCTTTCACGTAGGCATCCCATAGGATTTCCTACGAGAAAGAGGGATATACGCATACGTATTTGCGCGGGTTTCGCTAGACAACATATAAAAATTGCTAGCTGTTACCCGCGGTAAAAATTAGCCTATGTTGGGCTCTGTACCCCTGACAATATGTTTACTTCCCATAATGATAGGCTGCTTAGTCAAGCCGTGGAGGAATAAAAAACAAACAAACTCACTTTCTCAATTGTATTAGTATGATTGGCTTTAAAAAATGGCTGATCTGTTAGGTTTCTTGCGGCACTTCTCAATAGGCCATTTACGTCGAAGTGCTGCTAGGATTTAAAAAAATTGACGTTAAAGTATTTAGTATTTAGTAGATCTACACTACTTGAAAAATAAATTATTTTATTTTATTTTTATTTACTATCGGAACAAGCCCACCACACGTTCCCACCGACGAGTCTCCTGTGTAGCCAGGATCAACAACGGCGACTTCAGATTGACAATAAGCGATGAAGCTTATTGACGTCCCGGGGGAGGAACTACTGCTGTCTTGGAACTCACAACGAGTTTAATCAGAAAGAAGATTGTCGGAGTAGGAAGTATTGAAAGGACTTCCCTCCCTAACAACTAAGCGAGAGACAGTAATTTGAAGCAAAAGGCATAATATCCTAGAGAGATGGCAAATCAAGCGAGGCTCAATTGCCGAGCACCACGGTCTATTGTTACATTACTAATACTACCTACTTACTTAAGGGAGGAAGGGCACAGCGGATAATCCGCTCAAATCGGAGCAGCCCGTCTGGGGAAGGACCTCCAACTTACAGAAGATCGTAGCCAAATAGCGTTGGTCTCGGCCATGTTGTGTTCCTACGGTGAGTAACGTCTCCAGAGCTCCACTTGGGGGGGTTGGGAGGGTTGGCAACGTGCGAGTGATACCCCCGGTATTGAAAGCGTCTATAGGCTACGGTGATTCTTACCATCAGGCGGGCCGTATGCTTGTTTGCCAACTTTGTGTTATAAAAATAAACCTACTTACTGTTATCCACTAGGCCCACCTTCCTTGACCCAAAAAAGCAATTTCCCTAAGCATTGTAATCACATTAACTTAAACGGATACAAAGACTCATATAATACTATTTACTTTGGGAACAAAGAAGTGCATTGTCAACTTTTATTTACTTAATAACATGAAGTAATTTAATCTGTGGCCATGAGAAACTTCGACGGCATCATTGCGATGTTCAAAATGGAATAAAAACGATTATTATTGACATAGTTTAATTTTTTATGTCAGTTCAGTTTATTGTCTAACAAGTGTATATGCAACAAGGCGGCCTTATTGCTCAAAGCAATATTTTTTACATAAATTAACACAGAGTAAAATCAGCAAAAAATCACGTTTGTTGTATTGGAGACGCTTGGGAGACCTTAATTTTTTTAATAAGTTTATCATATAACATAAATAAACCTACTTCTCTTTATTTGTTAATAATACAATGATTGAACTATAACATTACAATTTAAACTATATAAATAAATAAATAAATAAAAATATATAGGGACTCACACAGATTGAGTTAGCCCCAAAGTAAGTTCGAAACTTGTGTTATGGGATATTAACTCAACGATACTATATTTTATAACAAATATCTAGATGGATAAACGTCCAAGACATACGAGGCCAATCAGAAAAAGTTCGTTTATCATGACCCGACCAGGATTCGAACCCGGGACCTCCTGGGTGATAGTGTGGATAAATTAATATCAAAAATTAAACTAGAACAAAACTTATATTTTTATAAATGGCAACGTTACTTTGCTAAATAGCAATGGGCAAAATGTTATGATTATTAGCTGCAACAGAAATACATAATCAGTGAAAATTTCAACTGTCTAACTATCACGGTTCTTGAGATACATCACACCCTTTTGACAGACGGACGGACGAACAGTGGGCACGGTACCTTAAAAAGAGACACCTAGCTTCATTACACAAAAAATAACAAAAACAATGCCAATTAAAAGCCTAAATCCATGCAATGTGAAATTAAAATTAAAACCCGTTTTAGAAACTTGCTATAAGTAATTTTAATTTTAATTAACCCTGAAAAGGGTAGCCATTTCAGTAAACAACAATGTATGAGTATTTTCAAGAAAAAACTGTTTATTTTAAACGTCCGATGGGTAAGGCCACGTTGGAAAGGTTAGGAAATGCATTACAATGTGTTAGCAAAAGCATTGTAGTGTACACAAGCTTGTATTATAAATGCACGAAGATACTATGACCTTTTGAATGCTTTTTAATGAAGGAAAAGCAAATTCAGCCCTCAGGTTGTGGAATGAACTCCCTGTCCATGCTTTCCCTGTCGATTATAGCATGGGCTACTTCAAAAAGGGTGTAAAGAAGTTCTTACAGGGTCGGCAACGCGATAGTAATACTCCTGGTATTGCAAACGTCCATAGGCTGCGGTGACTGCTACCATCTGGCGGCCGTATGCTTGTAAAAAAAATCCTATCAGGGTGCCCAAAATGCTAGCAGCGTTACCTCGCTGTATCGCGCTGAGCGAAGTAACTGCCGCTCGGGTCACCAGTAGTGGTTGGTCGCAGTCTTTTTGCGATGTCCCTAAAAAGGACAACGCACTGGAATCCCACAGTCCTAATGTTTCTACACCAAAAGCCACAAAATCGTAGGAGCCGTCAGCTACTGATATTTTGTGGCTTTTAATTTCTCGGTGGACTCCGCCGCCGCTCCGGCACTGCTACTCGTACCGTGAAGATGTGACGGGGCGGGGAAGTTTATTACTGTCATCATCATAACAACCCATAGGTAATCATCCCACTGCTGGTATACGGGTCTCCCCGGGAAGGTGATTAGAGCGTACTCTGCCACGCTGCTCCAATGCGGATTGACTTGGCTTAACGACAGTCATCCATCGACAACAGCCGGGACCGACGGCTTAACGTGCCCTCCGAAGCACGGAGAAGCTCGAGATAACGAAACCCATCCAAACGCTGGCTAGGGTCTACGTCGCTTAACTTGCGTGTTCATATAGTTGCGACACACAGGGACGCCATCGAGCTCCTCTGTAATGTAATCTTTGACGACAGGAACTGTTTGTGAGGACCTGTGAGGATTTTGAATTCTAATGGAGTAGCTCCACAAAAAAAAAAACAGTTTAACATATAACTAAATATAGATACATACATATGTATATGTCTGTTGCCGCTGCGAAGGTTGTGTTACGTTGGTATTATATTCAAAGGAGTCGGGGGTTGGTGCTTAATTTAATACCACATACAGGGCGTGCTTGTTTATTGACACATTTTTTGATATCTTTCACTTTTTTTAAAACTACGTACACCGTGGTAGTAAACAACGTAAATCATTTTCTTTTATACAAGGTCCTAATTTATTAATGACCTTCCTTTTAACACGTGACTATTTAAGTTACTTAAGATCGTTTAAGCGAGGAAATAATGGTCTAGTATTCAGTAAAAAAAGGCATACTCAACGCGTCTCACTATCAAAATAGTTGAATAATAATATGGATGAATTCATGTAGTAAGCAAATTTTTCTAACTATTTACAATACAATCTAATTATTTTTTTTACTGAATACTAGACCATTATTTCCTTGCTTAAACGATCATAAATAACCTATAAAGTCATGTGATAAAAGGAAGTTCATTAATAAATTAGGACCTTAATACAAGTTGCAAATGACAAGAAAAAGTGCCTGTGAGTGAAGGCCTAATTTCTGAAATAAATATTTTCATTTTCATCAGCTGGTATTTTTTTTTTAAATTATTTTTTCATTTCCTTCATATTCGTAAATAATATGGGGGAGGGGGTGTAGTTTGGCCAGTGCTAATAATACTTATATTTTGTAAGTCAATCAATCATTAAGTTGAAAAATTATTATGTAATATAAAATATTTTTATTTTTATTTAGGATTAAAATCCTTTTTTAAGGATGATGATAGAAAGTGAAGATGAGAGAAGCAAGGTGGAGCTAATGACATAATTTTGTAGAAGTAATTTCTTTTTTACTTAATTTTGTAGTAAGTAGCTACCTAGTTTTATTTTATTTTGTAAAAAAAAACTGATAATTAAATGATAAAAAAAGTCCGTAGGTAACTGGTTTTCTTTCGCCATTTTTCTTACCAGTGGTCATTTTGCATTTGTTTCCGAAATGGAGGTACACTTTGAGAGAAAGCGTATGTGAGGGCTCTCTGAATAAACTATTCTTTCAAATACCGACTTACTCTTGCTTAACTTGCGTGACAAAAACGCACGCGATTCCAATGGGGTCATGAAAAAATGTATCCAAAAATCGACCCTTCAATTAAGTACAGCCTGTATACCAAGAAACGAGTAACCTTGCGAACGCAAGCTCCACTAGTCAGTGCCGCGGCGTCGAACGAGCAACTGCCAACCAAAACTGTAAATAAAAAAAAGAATATTAATAACCACAGTGATAAAGAAACTAAATCTAAAAAAAAACAATAAATAAAAAAGTTTGTCTTTGGTCTAACGCCGGAATATAAAGCCGAAATAAAAAAAAAACGCTTCACGCACAATGCTTTTTATTCGCACCATTTTTTTTTTGTCGTGTAATTTGTAATCGTTTAACATCGCAGTAATTTTATAATAAACTAGCGAAACCCGCGCAACTTCGTTTGCGTGTATCCCGATTTCCCGTGGGAATTTTTAAATTTTTCTCTCCGTAAGAACCATCCTCGTACTTCAAGGAATATTTTTAAAAAAAATCAGCCAAATCGGTCAAGTCGTTTTCATGTTATGTCGTGACAACGGAAAACGGGTTTCATTTTTATATATATATAGATTACTAAAGTAAAATCTATATTGTTTATCATGTACTTTTAATATAACATTTCTTAACAAATATTTTATTGAAATTACTAAAAGTACTTAATGATTATGATTAGTACTTAATCTACATATTTTTATTAATAATAAACGATTGCAAATTGCGCGGTAAATATTTTTAGTATGTTGGTACTAACACTACAATTTACTAACATTAGTTATACCTAATATAAGTACTCATTTGATTTTACAGCTAGTCTTTGAAACGCATTAGGTTTTAATTCCACATTAAGTCTTAAGCTATATTTTTCTTCTTTAGTTTGACAATGAAAGTTTTAATTTAAAGTGTCATCAACTTTAAAAATGCGTTCTAGAAACTCTCTGTAAAACCTTATAGTGAAGACACAACATAAAATGTAGAAAAAAAGTTATTTCATTGTCGTTTTCTGGTCAGACCACAGATAATAATTATAAAAGGACGATTTTATTTTCCAAAAAAAAATAGCCTTTACTGCAATGAAAGAGGTGTGCACCACATGTGCACGGTAGAGAGCTAATAATGTACGCATTATCGTAATGAAATTTTGTAAAAAATTCATTTTATTTATTTCATTTCCCTTTACCTACGCAATATTTAGAAAACTTGTATCTTAGTTACGGTGCTGTTCACCTCTTTCATGGGCCTGACTACATATTTTTAATATAATACATACAAGACCAGTCTCCCCGCTTGCGGATAGCCATCCAAAAACTGACAGTTTTTTTTACTCTAACTCAAAAGTATGCAAAGCGTCAGTTTTTCTCGCAAGTACAGAAAAATATTACGCGATGAGACAGGCAAATTGACATCATAAAATCTTGGATTTTTATGAAAAAGGCTATGTGGGTTATAGAATAACTTAATTAGTATTACTAGAGACACTGCACGTAATTGTTTTTTCTCTCCGTCGAATTTATGCTCAACTCAGCTGTAGAGTTGTTTATCCCGTGGGAATTTTGTTAGACCACGTCTATACAATGTTACAATAGCAAGGTTACAGCACCCTGTAGTGCCATTACTCCCGTCCTCATTGGTATTTATAAAATCCCATGTTTTATAGTGTACCTATTTGGTTCCGCCATCGATGTGAAAAACGCGCTACAATCTATTTTCGTTCGATTTTATTTTCACGATAACAATTAACAACATTATGGCGTAAAGGACTAAAATAATGAGCAAGGTAGAAGGTTTTGCAATACATATTATTGGAATCAAAATAGTAAACAACAGCTCATAGCATTTGGTCCCAAAAAGTCCCAATAGTAATGTAACAATAGACCGTGGTGCTCGGCAATCGAGCCTCACTTGATTTGCCATCTCTCTAGGTCTAGGGTATAATGCCTTTTGCTTCTAATTGCTGTTTCTCACGTAGTTGTTAAGGAGGGAAGTCCTTTCAATACTTCCTACTCCGACTATCTTCTTTCTGATTAAATTCGTTGTGAGTTCCAAGACAGCTGTAGTTTTCTCCCCCGGGACGTCAATATGCTTCATTGCTTATTGTCAATCTGAGGTCACCGTTGTTGATCCTGGTTACACAGGTGACACATCGGTGGAAATGTGTGGTGGGCTTGTCCCGATGATAAGACGATTTGGATAAAATTATCTTACTGACAAGAAAAGTAAGAGTAGCAGCGCTAGATCGCTCGTTGTGGCGTTTTTGATATGTCCGGATGTGGGCGTTGATTGCCCCACCTCGAAAAAATCAAGATCCGGGGGGATTGCCCATACGATGCATAGACAAGGGTGATGCCAGACGATCGAACTTGATCCGGTAGCGGACCATAGTGCGCCACACGATCGAACGAACGAACATGGTCCACTACCGGACGATTCGATCTGGCAGCACCTTTGTTGTAAACACAGAAGACAATACTTTCGATAGTTTACACATGGGCCCCCATGTGTAAACTATCGAAAGTATTGTTTTTACTTAAATTATCGATATGTAGGAAAGTGTAGTCTATCGGTTCGCGCCTAATTGCTTGGTATACCCTAAAATAGGGTAAAACGCATAACAAGAGCCACTAACGAGTCACTATTATTGATCACTTTAAAAAGGATGTAACAACAAAGTACCTATTTTTCATATCCTGTCGGTGTCCAAGTCAATGATTATTCTACTTTTCGGCTGCTTTTATTTCTGCAAGAAATTACCTACACTACAGCTGTATCCGACAGCAACTTGCAAAACTACAAGCATAATCAAGTGTTTTTTTTTTAACAAAAGCGTGGAAGGTCTCTTCGTCTTCACTTGTCTTTTGTTTTCTTTGTCACGAAATCAGCTTCGTGCATAATTTCAACTTCCCGAGAGTGTAGAGCTTGTGAAGTGAAATCATTTATTCAGAGAGTAAGCCTTCACGCACGTTCACTTGTCATGTAGAGTTGAAACGGATAGTATATGTGATAAATGTGATAAACTTATGCGTAGTCGCTGTGATTTTTAGTGAACGTATAAATTAAATGCTTTAAGATATTTTGGAATGTACAGTACATGATTCCATATTTATTTATTTCTAACAATTTTTTTAAAAATACCTATTTTATTCTGTACATGATTGTTTTTTATACTAGGAAGGACGAAGCTAGCAACTTATAATCAATTTTTTGTAACTGGCCTTTGTAGCCAGTTCGCTGCGATTTTGTCTATTAACAGAGCAACAGGAGTGGAAGACTCACAGATGACTCACACTGTTTAAAATTTACAATGCTACAATCCACGACCTAGGACGACACTGGGCAAGGAAGGAAATAATCTATATTTATTTTATAACTAATGTCCTGTCTTAGATCTCAAACGTTCATACCAAATTTCAGCTAAATCAGTTCAGCGGTTTTAATGTGAAAAGGTAACAGACAGACAGAGTTACTTTCGCATTTATAATATTAGTATGGAAGCATGGGTTTTCAAATATTTTATATGGCTCATTATTAAGCGTTTTACCCTAAAGAAAAAAAGGCTGAAGCACACAATGGATGTGAGCGTATAGAGCGCAGAGCAATTTAATCAATCTGCCAGTTAGCTTACAAGGTGATTTTTTAGTCACCAGCCATATTGAAGGAGGTCAGAGTGTCCATGATAATGATCAACTTTTACTATGGGGACCCATGTCAAATCGCGAAAAAAAAACAGCTGATTCATACATTTTGATCGAATAGGTTTGAACAAGTATTTGGTATGAACATTTTGTACATCAGATTTTTTTTTGCGATTTGACATGTACTAGTAAAAGTTGATCATTATCATGGCCACTCTGACCTCCTTCAATGTGGCTGGTGACTAAAAAATCACCTTGTAAGCTAACTGGCAGATTGATTAAATTGCTCTGCGCTCTATACGCTCACATCCATTGTGTGCTTCAGCCTTTTTTTCTTTAGGGTAAAACGCTTAATAATGAGCCATATAAAATATTTGAAAACCCATGCTTCCATACTAATATTATAAATGCGAAAGTAACTCTGTCTGTCTGTTACCTTTTCACATTAAAACCGCTGAACTGATTTAGCTGAAATTTGGTATGAACGTTTGAGATCTAAGACAGGACATTAGTTATAAAATAAATATAGATTATTTCCTTCCTTGCCCAGTGTCGTCCTAGGTCGTGGATTGTAGCATTGTAAATTTTAAACAGTGTGAGTCATCTGTGAGTCTTCCACTCACAGTTGAATAATAATATGGATGAATTCATGTAGTAAGCAAATTTTTCTAACTATTTACAATACAATCTAATTATTTTTTTTACTGAATACTAGACCATTATTTCCTTGCTTAAACGATCATAAATAACCTATAAAGTCATGTGATAAAAGGAAGTTCATTAATAAATTAGGACCTTAATACAAGTTGCAAATGACAAGAAAAAGTGCCTGTGAGTGAAGGCCTAATTTCTGAAATAAATATTTTCATTTTCATCAGCTGGTATTTTTTTTTTAAATTATTTTTTCATTTCCTTCATATTCGTAAATAATATGGGGGAGGGGGTGTAGTTTGGCCAGTGCTAATAATACTTATATTTTGTAAGTCAATCAATCATTAAGTTGAAAAATTATTATGTAATATAAAATATTTTTATTTTTATTTAGGATTAAAATCCTTTTTTAAGGATGATGATAGAAAGTGAAGATGAGAGAAGCAAGGTGGAGCTAATGACATAATTTTGTAGAAGTAATTTCTTTTTTACTTAATTTTGTAGTAAGTAGCTACCTAGTTTTATTTTATTTTGTAAAAAAAAACTGATAATTAAATGATAAAAAAAGTCCGTAGGTAACTGGTTTTCTTTCGCCATTTTTCTTACCAGTGGTCATTTTGCATTTGTTTCCGAAATGGAGGTACACTTTGAGAGAAAGCGTATGTGAGGGCTCTCTGAATAAACTATTCTTTCAAATACCGACTTACTCTTGCTTAACTTGCGTGACAAAAACGCACGCGATTCCAATGGGGTCATGAAAAAATGTATCCAAAAATCGACCCTTCAATTAAGTACAGCCTGTATACCAAGAAACGAGTAACCTTGCGAACGCAAGCTCCACTAGTCAGTGCCGCGGCGTCGAACGAGCAACTGCCAACCAAAACTGTAAATAAAAAAAAGAATATTAATAACCACAGTGATAAAGAAACTAAATCTAAAAAAAAACAATAAATAAAAAAGTTTGTCTTTGGTCTAACGCCGGAATATAAAGCCGAAATAAAAAAAAAACGCTTCACGCACAATGCTTTTTATTCGCACCATTTTTTTTTTGTCGTGTAATTTGTAATCGTTTAACATCGCAGTAATTTTATAATAAACTAGCGAAACCCGCGCAACTTCGTTTGCGTGTATCCCGATTTCCCGTGGGAATTTTTAAATTTTTCTCTCCGTAAGAACCATCCTCGTACTTCAAGGAATATTTTTAAAAAAAATCAGCCAAATCGGTCAAGTCGTTTTCATGTTATGTCGTGACAACGGAAAACGGGTTTCATTTTTATATATATATAGATTACTAAAGTAAAATCTATATTGTTTATCATGTACTTTTAATATAACATTTCTTAACAAATATTTTATTGAAATTACTAAAAGTACTTAATGATTATGATTAGTACTTAATCTACATATTTTTATTAATAATAAACGATTGCAAATTGCGCGGTAAATATTTTTAGTATGTTGGTACTAACACTACAATTTACTAACATTAGTTATACCTAATATAAGTACTCATTTGATTTTACAGCTAGTCTTTGAAACGCATTAGGTTTTAATTCCACATTAAGTCTTAAGCTATATTTTTCTTCTTTAGTTTGACAATGAAAGTTTTAATTTAAAGTGTCATCAACTTTAAAAATGCGTTCTAGAAACTCTCTGTAAAACCTTATAGTGAAGACACAACATAAAATGTAGAAAAAAAGTTATTTCATTGTCGTTTTCTGGTCAGACCACAGATAATAATTATAAAAGGACGATTTTATTTTCCAAAAAAAAATAGCCTTTACTGCAATGAAAGAGGTGTGCACCACATGTGCACGGTAGAGAGCTAATAATGTACGCATTATCGTAATGAAATTTTGTAAAAAATTCATTTTATTTATTTCATTTCCCTTTACCTACGCAATATTTAGAAAACTTGTATCTTAGTTACGGTGCTGTTCACCTCTTTCATGGGCCTGACTACATATTTTTAATATAATACATACAAGACCAGTCTCCCCGCTTGCGGATAGCCATCCAAAAACTGACAGTTTTTTTTACTCTAACTCAAAAGTATGCAAAGCGTCAGTTTTTCTCGCAAGTACAGAAAAATATTACGCGATGAGACAGGCAAATTGACATCATAAAATCTTGGATTTTTATGAAAAAGGCTATGTGGGTTATAGAATAACTTAATTAGTATTACTAGAGACACTGCACGTAATTGTTTTTTCTCTCCGTCGAATTTATGCTCAACTCAGCTGTAGAGTTGTTTATCCCGTGGGAATTTTGTTAGACCACGTCTATACAATGTTACAATAGCAAGGTTACAGCACCCTGTAGTGCCATTACTCCCGTCCTCATTGGTATTTATAAAATCCCATGTTTTATAGTGTACCTATTTGGTTCCGCCATCGATGTGAAAAACGCGCTACAATCTATTTTCGTTCGATTTTATTTTCACGATAACAATTAACAACATTATGGCGTAAAGGACTAAAATAATGAGCAAGGTAGAAGGTTTTGCAATACATATTATTGGAATCAAAATAGTAAACAACAGCTCATAGCATTTGGTCCCAAAAAGTCCCAATAGTAATGTAACAATAGACCGTGGTGCTCGGCAATCGAGCCTCACTTGATTTGCCATCTCTCTAGGTCTAGGGTATAATGCCTTTTGCTTCTAATTGCTGTTTCTCACGTAGTTGTTAAGGAGGGAAGTCCTTTCAATACTTCCTACTCCGACTATCTTCTTTCTGATTAAATTCGTTGTGAGTTCCAAGACAGCTGTAGTTTTCTCCCCCGGGACGTCAATATGCTTCATTGCTTATTGTCAATCTGAGGTCACCGTTGTTGATCCTGGTTACACAGGTGACACATCGGTGGAAATGTGTGGTGGGCTTGTCCCGATGATAAGACGATTTGGATAAAATTATCTTACTGACAAGAAAAGTAAGAGTAGCAGCGCTAGATCGCTCGTTGTGGCGTTTTTGATATGTCCGGATGTGGGCGTTGATTGCCCCACCTCGAAAAAATCAAGATCCGGGGGGATTGCCCATACGATGCATAGACAAGGGTGATGCCAGACGATCGAACTTGATCCGGTAGCGGACCATAGTGCGCCACACGATCGAACGAACGAACATGGTCCACTACCGGACGATTCGATCTGGCAGCACCTTTGTTGTAAACACAGAAGACAATACTTTCGATAGTTTACACATGGGCCCCCATGTGTAAACTATCGAAAGTATTGTTTTTACTTAAATTATCGATATGTAGGAAAGTGTAGTCTATCGGTTCGCGCCTAATTGCTTGGTATACCCTAAAATAGGGTAAAACGCATAACAAGAGCCACTAACGAGTCACTATTATTGATCACTTTAAAAAGGATGTAACAACAAAGTACCTATTTTTCATATCCTGTCGGTGTCCAAGTCAATGATTATTCTACTTTTCGGCTGCTTTTATTTCTGCAAGAAATTACCTACACTACAGCTGTATCCGACAGCAACTTGCAAAACTACAAGCATAATCAAGTGTTTTTTTTTTAACAAAAGCGTGGAAGGTCTCTTCGTCTTCACTTGTCTTTTGTTTTCTTTGTCACGAAATCAGCTTCGTGCATAATTTCAACTTCCCGAGAGTGTAGAGCTTGTGAAGTGAAATCATTTATTCAGAGAGTAAGCCTTCACGCACGTTCACTTGTCATGTAGAGTTGAAACGGATAGTATATGTGATAAATGTGATAAACTTATGCGTAGTCGCTGTGATTTTTAGTGAACGTATAAATTAAATGCTTTAAGATATTTTGGAATGTACAGTACATGATTCCATATTTATTTATTTCTAACAATTTTTTTAAAAATACCTATTTTATTCTGTACATGATTGTTTTTTATACTAGGAAGGACGAAGCTAGCAACTTATAATCAATTTTTTGTAACTGGCCTTTGTAGCCAGTTCGCTGCGATTTTGTCTATTAACAGAGCAACAGGAGTGGAAGACTCACAGATGACTCACACTGTTTAAAATTTACAATGCTACAATCCACGACCTAGGACGACACTGGGCAAGGAAGGAAATAATCTATATTTATTTTATAACTAATGTCCTGTCTTAGATCTCAAACGTTCATACCAAATTTCAGCTAAATCAGTTCAGCGGTTTTAATGTGAAAAGGTAACAGACAGACAGAGTTACTTTCGCATTTATAATATTAGTATGGAAGCATGGGTTTTCAAATATTTTATATGGCTCATTATTAAGCGTTTTACCCTAAAGAAAAAAAGGCTGAAGCACACAATGGATGTGAGCGTATAGAGCGCAGAGCAATTTAATCAATCTGCCAGTTAGCTTACAAGGTGATTTTTTAGTCACCAGCCATATTGAAGGAGGTCAGAGTGTCCATGATAATGATCAACTTTTACTATGGGGACCCATGTCAAATCGCGAAAAAAAAACAGCTGATTCATACATTTTGATCGAATAGGTTTGAACAAGTCTTTGGTATGAACATTTTGTACATCAGATTTTTTTTTGCGATTTGACATGTACTAGTAAAAGTTGATCATTATCATGGCCACTCTGACCTCCTTCAATGTGGCTGGTGACTAAAAAATCACATTGTATGTGAGCCGTAAAAACGATATTTTCGTGGTTTATTTAGAGCGAAATCCGCGCAATTTCGTTTGCGTGGGAATTTCGGGATAGGGTATCCTTGTATGTATTATCCATATAAACCTCTTGAATCACACTTTCTATTGCAGAAAATTGCATTAAAATCCGTTGAAACGCGCTCTAGTCGTTCCAAGTGTTTGCTTTTCCAATATGAATCTCACTTAAACTTATTTTCTTTGCACAAAATACAAATTTTTATTAATTACTTACCTACAACATGATTTAGATACTTTCTTTTTGTGTACCAATAGATTTGTATAAATTGTAGAAATTGATTTTGTAATATTTCAACATTTTTTTATTTACCACTGGTTTTTTTTTTTTACAAATTAATACAATGTATTTCGTTCAAAGTATGTACTAATCACTGGTTTTTCTCATCAGGCAACAAAAAACACTTCACTAAAAAAAAAGAGCGGGAATACCGCCATTTTGTGATACCATAGACAAAAAAGGACATAGAACGTAAACTTGCGTGTGTCAAATCGTAAATATACGTGTTATGATGCTTTTCAAGATGTGCCGTGGCCAAGTCGCTTCATTGATCCTGCCACTCCTGTTGGCATGGCTAACTGGGGATTCTTCAGAAGCCTTAAGCACTTTCGGGGTTTCGAACACGAAACCACCGCCTCCTGCGCCGACAACGCCGCCGGGTAATAACTTTTTTTTAATAATGGGACGTCTCACTTTAGCCGCACCATACACCACACAATTGGAACACAATTTTTGATATTGATTTTCACAAAATTCTCCTGCGGAATATTTTAAATACATTTTATAATGTTATTTGTGTTTAAAGTATTTATTGATATGAAAAAATTGGATTTTATATAATGGTCCCATTATTTTAAAAATGCCATGGCGAGAAAGGCACTGAGATTTTTTGTATTATAAATGCAATTGTAAATATTTATAAATTGCAAGGTTATTTTCAATTCAAAACCTATTTAAAAAAGGTTTTATCAAAGAAAGATTCTATTATTTGGAGCCCATGATGTCCACTGCAGGGCCTATCGAAAATAACCTTAATTTCACAAGCTGAAGTCTATTTAAATTGACTGCCTTGATGGGAGTTTAATCGCCAGTTCAAAGCCGTTTGGTCCATTGCTACCAGAAATCGTCAAACAAGCCTTCGCGTCCGGTAAGATCTGGGAAACAAAATCCAATGTCTCCGTTTATCGCTAACACTTCAATGCAGTGTGTGATATTGCAATTCTTAACCTTAGTTTTTTTTTACAAATTAGCATGTAAATAAGCATTATTTTTATTACGCACCGTGTGTGTTCTGAATTTCTCAACTTTTTTTTCTGTGTGAGTTTTCTCGGATTTTTTGAGTGGCAGCTCATGAAAATCGACGCCAATACTTTTTTACAGATTTAAAAATACATCAATAGGTATAGTATACATTTTCTTTGTAAATGAGATACTCGCCTAGTCCCAGTATTCTTTTTCCATGATAATTTACAACCCGTTTCTACGTTCTTCGTGTTAGTTAACTTACGCCATGAAGGAATTCGTTTGATTTTTTTAAGACCTGTGATTGCTAGTACTCTGACAATTTTATTATGTCAGCAACTCTCTTTCTTCTTAATTTAAGTGTACCAGCCTCAATTTTCCTCTGCCCTGTGCCAGCTTTTTCATCTCTCTATAATTACCTTTTCATTCACTTGACCCATGTAAGCTCAACTCGACCTTCCCCTTCTACCTTTTATCTTTCCTTCTATGATGATTCTGAGAAAGTCGTCGTGTCTTTGAAGATCTACTACCGTTTCCCCTAAATAGTTTCTATTCTTGAAATAATCACTTTATTTATATTATGGATTTTAATTAACACTCCTTTACTGGGTAACAAAACAAAATAATACAATTAAAAAATTTCAGTGTCTTTACATTTGAGCATGATTAAAAGTAAAAAGCTATAAACATCAATGCGGCTGCTTGGCACATTGTTTCCATGGCCATAAATAAATAATAATAAAAAATAGCCGCTAAATATAAACCCCCTTACTTATAAACATAGTTTAGCGAGTAATTGGTTAAACACTGTTGTGTCACTGTCTTTTTTGATGAGAATTAGATGAAGTGTGAAAGTGACAAAACATTGTTTAACTAAATACTCGCTAAACTTTGTTTGTGATAAATATTATTATAATAATATGGAAACTTCAACCTGTTTATTTAAACTCACTTGTTTGTACAACTGACGTTTCGTTTGTCTCCCGTGACGACAGCACTCTGTCAAAACGTCAAGTGTAAAAACAAATAAGTATTTTTACGCTTTGAAGTCCAATATTATAATAATAAGTACGTTATGTACATTACAAGATGCGTTAGTTTTAATATTCAAGTTACAATCTTACCCAATATACAAACCACTACGCACATTAATTACAATAAAATATAAAAAAAAAAACATATCACTAAAATTTGCAAGCTGTAGATCAAATTTTACCGCGAAATGCCTGACATTACACCATAGACAAGACAATAGAACGTAACATTGCACGTTTCAAAACAAAGTAAGAGCACATAAATCGTCTTCGAATAGACGATCACAATTCAAGAGTTTTGAGTCTGTAATCTTATTGTGATTTGGAAAGAAAATAGCGAATTTAATGACCAAGAAAATACCTAATAAAATTTGCTTCTCACATCTTTACTACCGACATAACAATAATTAATTATATTATTTCTACACATTATACACACTTTTCACATAATAAGTCAAATATTTTTTAGCATTATAAAAGCAGATTTTATTATACTTTCGTTACATTCCAACATAAATTTTTTAAAAAACAGACTCAAAAACAAAACAAAAAATACCAAAAAACAATTATTTTCTACCAAAAGCTCACATTTCTGAAGTGAAACACATAACACAGTGTTAAAACACAAGTTATACAGTGTTTAAAAAATGTATCATAAACGTCAAATTATGAGTATACTCAGTATCATTATTGCTGTGTATATAAGTACACAGTCAACCCATGGTTTCGGAATATCGTCGTTCGGGAAAGCGAATACTGATCCACCAACACCTCCTACGACCACACAAGCTCCTGGTAAGACATTTTTCTATATATCAGGACAAGCTTCGCTTCTCATTGATCTTTACAACCGACTGCGGTCGCTCAGACCGACCATTTAAAATACCGCGAAACGTCCACAGTTCATATGTCCTGTAATTGGTATTTAAAATTTTCATAACTTTAGATACCAATAACGGAATTGAAATGCGAGCAACTGGGCAACCATGACTGCGGTCTCTCAGACCGACGATACTATTATCAGAACCAACAGCATGCGCAGTTCTCAGTAGTAACGACTAACGATGCTATCAACCTTGGATAGAAAAAGGTTCACCAAGTGTGACTGACTTCAGCGTAACATAGTAAAGACATAATTATTGTTTGATTTTTAGCAAGGAAAAATCAATCAACACAATTTATGGATGCACAAAGGTACCTAACGTCAATGTTTGGTAACCGCAACCAGCAGTGATTTTGGTCTCTTGTTCCGATTCTTGAAATCATATTCTTGCTGGTTGTTGTAGAGATATTTACGTTTAGAATTACACACGCGTTGTTGTTGGTTGCAATGATAATTATGTCTGACGGTCTGTGAGACCGTATTTATAGTTGCCCAGTTGTATATGTAAACAAAGCATGAACATATCACATTATACAACTTATTATATACAAAAATGCATTTGTAAAAGAAAATCTTGTATACTTTTTACACATGAAACCATTCGCTTACAAGATACCAATTTACTTATTAATAAATAGCAAAGACGGTGAAAGGTTTGCAAAACAAATAATTTTAACATACGAAAATAATTTGGGTAATTAATAAATAAAAAAAAAAATTTGCTAGCTATTGTCTTATTTGAATCATAGAATTATAAATTTTTAATAGGGTGTTTTTCCTTTATGTGTACTTAAGGAAAAATAAAACCATTATAATGTTGTAAACTTTTACCGTCTCATACATATTTTATTATATCATTCAAACATAATGGCAGTTACACAAACATACATAATCATATACACTATAACATAGTTCTATGCGGCATGTGGCGCAAAAATTTATACAAAAACAGAAAAGGCGCTTCAAAACACATTTTTTATCTATGGCACTAGTTAATACTGGCTGTCATTGCAATAAGCTTCTTTTTTATAAAAAGAAACTATTCCTGTATTTAAATGTGGAACAGCGAAGAAACCTTGAAGATAACACGGTGAAGTGACAATATGTGAAGCCACAAATCTTCTTGAATATGGTTGTTAAAGAAGAACAAGAAATGTGTAATATTTAAAAACTATATTTTTGAAAACATACTAGGTACATAAATAGGTATCCATAATAAGTTGTGTCTTAATTAGACAAATGCTAGCTGTCTCCTTCATTTAGCTATCATGATTATGCAGAGAGTGATTCCTTATTGGGAATCTCAGCTGTGACCGTTGACAGGCAAAAAGCGCCACTGTTAGGAAGTCTAAATTGAGGAAGATTTTTATTTATTTGAAATACTATTTTATTTCCATACAATTTAAACTTAAAATTACTATATCTTATTAAGTGTGCTCAAAACGATCTCCACTCAGCATAAATAAGATCTAGTTATTTTTTTTTACGATAACTCTACGCAATAAATGATACTGAAATTTTCAATGCATTGAGTGCTTATGGCCCGTTTTTTTATTACGTATTCGACGATCATATTGACGTAAACAAACCGACCAAAATAACTGTCATGTTGCGAATTTATAAGATGCGTGTTACATATCAAAATTATAATAAATACATATCAAAATTGCGTACGTGCTCACATTTTGAAGTGAGAAACCCGGTTAATTTGGATATGTAACAGGTGTCTGGTAAATTTGCAACCAGATTTTTTTTTTCAATTTGGTCGGCTTGTAAACTTTAACACGTTCGAATGTGACCAAAAACTCGCACTAAGCATAACTCTAGTTTAATTTATATTACAAATTAGCATTCGAAGCTGTAAACTACAAATTAACATATTCAGACAATATGGTCTGGTCTAACAAAACAAAATCTTGTCCTAATATAATATGAAAAAAAAACTTACAATTTTTTTTAAATAAGAAAAAAAAAAATTTTTAGAGCCTACACCACATCTCACATGAATGAAATAATTTACTATTCCAAATACATTTATTTAAACGTAATAAGGTTATCTTTCTATCTCCAATAAAATAAAAAAGAGATCTCATAAAACTGATTCTACTTGTAAAACTTGTGAGCGACTGCTCCCACAATGCCTCCATTAATACCGAAAGTATAGCAAAAGCTACCATTCGTGTGGACCCGCCGTGACCACCACCACTCTGACAAGAGTCTGAGAAGAAGAAATAAGGTTATCAAATTAAATTAAATACTCATCATTTAGGTCTACAAGTTAATACGGCGTTGCTTACCCTCGTATTACACTACATTGTAAAAACAGCTTGTCAAAATTTTTGTAATCTCGTAAATGTAATTACTACATGAATATGCTTTTAGTATAATCAAAAACGTATTTTTACGATTTGTACACGACAAGACTTCTATAAACAATCATTATTTACTTTTGTCTATGATTTTCCAAAAAAAAAATGTAACACATGTTCAATGTCAAACAGATTATTAGTATTTTGAACCTAGACTTACACAAAAGCCTTTTATAAAGAAAACAATGATTACTTTTTTAACGCCAGCCAAAGTGATTACTTGTCACGTTCTATTTAAGTTTTTTATCGTCTATTACAAAAAAAAATATAGTTGCCAATATTTTTTAAATTAAAAAACAATTTCCAAAATTCTTACAATAGCAATAGAACGTAATCGTTCACGTTTTATAATTGTGAACAAACAAAAAAAAATTACGTATTTAAACTTCATCAATCCTTAAAATGTTTAGTAACTGTTTTTCAAAATATTAATAAAATTAAATAGGTGTTGATAGAACAAAAGAAAAACAAACATCAATCAGTTATATTGTCTTTTATATAAGAAACGGGACAAGAAAAAAAAAGTCAGTTCTATAAATCTTTGGAAACTCAAGTAAATATGCATTATTTTCGTCGGATTGAGATGTGGTGCAGGCGACAGGCGGCAACCGCCGTAGTGACACTGCTGCTAGCTGGATGGCTTACTGGCGAGTCTTCTGAAGCACTCACCACTTTCGGCAAGAGTAACACACAAGCACCGAGAGAAGTAGTGCCAACCTCACCACCAGGTAAGGCTTGAACTAATATTGGACAGGGTATCTCAATACCCTCGATGCCGAAGCCGCATAATTTATGGAAAAAGTAAAATGTCATACTTTTTACCGCCTAAAAAAGCTGTATGGTTATTAGACAGACCTTTGCCTACTTTTCTATTATTATTGCATTATTTAATTTAATTCGAAAGATTTCAAATTAAAATAATTTTTAAGCTGCTGTGCTGTGGGTGTCCAATATTATTTCAAAAAGCACCGAAAAAAAAAAGAAGTATTTCTAAAATTTTATTTACACAGAATGAATAGTAGTACCTATACACGGTCATTTTAAAGCACTTGTTTTGTCAACAAATATTCAAAATTATTGTAATATATTTATACATATTTGGAATATATTTAATTTAACGTATAACCGCCTTGTGAAGTTGTGCGCAATGTGTTTTAGCGGATCTCGAAGAATTATACTTTCGATTTTCGTCGTCCGATTTTCCCATTATTTTGTCCTCTCTAGTAATTGACCTCGGGGGTGACAACTGAGAATTTTCTTCCCAGTTGTCATCCGTTTAAAAGAGTAAGGCATCGTCCTAATAGAACGCGAATGCGCGATCATCGCGCGAGTAAGCAATGCGACCGTCGCGTCTACGCGCGATGGCAAAAATTGGGTGTCCTAATTGATCATCGATCATTCGCGCGAATAGGCGCAGCGGAGCACACCGCGCCGACGCAATTTGCGCGAATTTCAATTAGAACATCTATTCGAATTCAGTATGTTTGATCGCGCGTTCGTACGAACTAAGTTCGCGCGAATTGATTAGAAACATTTGAGTCGCGCGACAGCGTCGTGCGATTGTCAGTTAGGACACCTATTCGAGTTCAATATGTTTGATCGCGCGTTCGTACGAGTAAAATTCGCGCGAACCTACGATGACAATGCCTTAGGCTTCGTCCTAATAGAACGCGAATGCGCGATCATCGCGCGAGTAAGCGATGCGACCATCGCGTGTTCATAAGCGTGCGCCCAAGCATTCCCGTCCTATTAGGACAATGCCAAGGATCTTTTCTATGTTGCGACATCGCAACGTCATCCAGAATTACCCTGACCGTTTCTATTTAAATTTGAAACGAACAACTAAATTACGCCTCAATCAATCATACTGAAGTTTGATAAATGAATTTCACTTCTGACAGCCTGGTATATTTATTACGGGGCTTTGAAAATAAGGGTTATTGACTTGTAGAAGGAATAATATGAAAATTATAAATATATTACCACGCACGGACTTGGAGCCTCCTTTTGTGTTCTGCCCGCCTGGTACAGTAATCAAACGAAATTAGTTAATTAAGTAGGTTCCTTGTTCAATTCTGCCAAAAGTAATTAGGAATGATAAGTATAATTCTGCCATCTTAAAAGTATGCTATTGTAAATTCTACTTTAAACAAATTCTGCCAAATGATGATTATGCTTAATAATTTTATGACCTAAGAGCCTTACCTTACTGATGGATGACTAACGGTGGTAACCACTGTCCATCAGATCGTTGCAAAATAGCATTGGTCTCGGCCATGCTGTCTTCTTACGGTGAGTAAGTCTCCTGAGCTCCACATTTTACAGGGTCGGCAATGCGCGGCGTGCCCGGTATTGCAAAGCGTCTATAGGCTACTGTGACGTGACTGCTTACCATCAGGCGGGCCGTATGCTTGTTTGCCACCTTATTGATATAAAGAAAAGGTGGTCCGCATGCTTGTCTGTCGTGTGCAATAAAAGACATAAAAAAAAAGAAATGGCATTTAGTCGGTATAAAGATAGTCACATTAAATAAATTCCGTTGTCTGTCTGTACGTTGTCGTAATATTTCCTCAAGAACGCGACCTCAAGGTCTTAACATTACGACCCTGGTTATAAACCAAGACATTTCATGGTCGCCACACAAATAATTGCGTTGTACTACAACTAAAGTAAATAATATTGTAAAGGTGCATCTATAGCGTTTTTGTAGAACAACATTTACATAGTTGATTGGTAGACTTGAATCAAACCTTTGAAACACACAGAAATGTTTCGAATCACGAGCTCAAGTTGACGCTTTTGGAGTTGGCGCCAAAGTCTCCCAAAAGTGGTTACCGCCGCTTTTAGATATAAGAAATACTTACGCGCTTCAAACGCGTTGCCTGCCACAAAAAATAAATAGATAAAGAAGGGATTAAGAAAAGAAAGAAGCTTCATGTTTGTTCTCTCACTCACAAAAGTACCTACGTTCTAGAATTTTACCGAAGATCGAAGTGAAGTTAGGCACAAAAGAAAATATATAAACCCCATCGAAATAATATTACTACGTATAGAAATGACACCGCGAACAAAATTTTTGTCCCCATACGTTGAGGCCAATAGACATCAACTCGTTTATGACTCGTTTAGAAACTTGCCGACGCTCATCGTGATTGGTCCTCTGATTTATGTTAAAAAAAATAATTAAAAAATGCCGTCATGTTCAATAAAATCTTGCAAAAACCGTTCAACAGTAAGAAAGAAAGATAGCGGCGTCACTTATCATCGGTAAGTATACAAAAAATTAAGTAAAACCAACCAAAACAATTTTTTTTCATTATTTTCTATTGCATCATGATTGCATCCGCCATTTCTATGTGAAAATCATAGATTATCAAAAAGTAATCGTACAGATGGGATACGTAGGTACTAAGCGTGAGTCAATTTTATAATATAATTTAGGTACTTATTTTTGAAAAATTTTTTCCTTTTTTTTTAACCGACTTCAAAAAAGGAGGTTCTATGTTTCATTGTTTTTTTTTGGAGGTCCGCCGATTACTCCAATTGAGGACCGATTTTCAAAATTCTTTTTTTATTCATAAGTGCATACTCCCAAGTTGTCACCAATTCAGGATCTGATGTTGGGAATTCCAGGAAAATCGAGGGCAACCCTCAAATTTCATGGGCACGTATAACGCGTTACTTTGTTGTCGTAATTATTATAATTAGATTTTTTCAACTATATTTACAAAATATTTTTATATAGTAGGTATAAAATATGTAAATGTGGATAAAGTTACTAACTAAGTAAAAAAAATAGTTTCTAGAAAATAAAAAGAAGGAAAACGAAACAGCATTTTAAATTTCGACCAACCGTTTTCGAACAAATAAAATTTCATTATAAAGTTAGTTTTGATTTAATCTCAGTTTATTTTTGACTAATATTTAGTTAAGAACAAAAATTTAATGTAGCTTCCTACCTATAAAGCTAATATTGTACCTATTTTCTATTAAGTTTATTCTATTAAGTAAAATAAAATATTGTAATAAAATAAAATAATCAATTAGATGTCCAATAGGCAGAATATAAACAAAGTGTCGCCCCTGCGTAGTAATGTCATATTCTATGACTCGGTTGGGGGCGGGGCCAGGGAGGGGCGCGCCCCGCACGCCCGAACGCGGCGCCAAAATTTGAAGGCGCTGTCATTTCTATACGTAGTAATATTATTTCGATGATAAACCCTGTTTTTCTTAACTTGACCAATGTAGTAAACAATATTATCACGTCTTTTTAACGAAAATATGCAATTAAAATTATTATTCACACCCAAATAAAAATAATATAGTTAGAAATGGCATTTAACACAACACTCTTATTATTCTGGCGATTTATCGATTTTACTCATAAATAATTAAATAAAAAGAAACGTTAAGATTGTTTACTACATTGGTCAAGTTAAGAAAAACACAATTTAATGACATCCTGTCAAATTACTATTACTACAAAACATTTCCACAATGGCGAGGTCCAGTCGTCAGCTATCGTATTCAGGATCAAGGCACATGAGTAAATAAAATGATCAAGGTGCTGTTTTGAAAACATTAAAGAAGACAAGTAAACACGAAGTAAACGCTTTTCGCTCAACTTCGCGACACTGTAGAGCTAGCATAACATTGCATGTAACTGTCAATAAATTCTATATTCAGCCATCTTTTATTCGAACAACAATGATTGAACATTGAACTATTATTTCGTGTTGTCATGAAAACAAATATATTTTTCTAGTGAAACCCGCGCAACCTCGTTTGCGTGTATTTATTTATGCACAGGAGCGCCATCTATATCAGACTTTTGATGAAATCCTACGGGAATCGCGTACTTTTCGGGATAGAAAGTACGCTATGTGTTAATCCAAGGTATCAGCTACCTACATACCAAATATCATTAATCTTGGCTCAGCCATTTGAGTGTGAAGAAGTAACAAACATTACATAACTTTCGCCTATATTAAGTAAGATATCTAGTTGATAAAATTTATTCAAATAGGCTTAGGTGGCGGGAGGAAACCCGCACGGCCCTGAATTTCAAATTTTCTTAAGTTTTTAATAAATTACAGCTCAATCTGTCATTCATTGCACATTCATCTAAATGCAAAATGTAAGTTTAAAGGAGAAAAAATGCATTTGTGACAAATACAAAGAGAAGCGATTTATCCCTCCGGACTCGTGGTCACACCGCTGTCACATTAATTGATATAATGATTATTCAGTAGAAGTATTGTGTTTAAAATATTCAGGAATCGCATTTTTATGAATGTACAATGACAGATTGAGCTGCAACATTTTTTTTGAGGCGTCTTGTCTTGACTTGGCTCAAAGACTGACTACCTACTGAGTGGAAACAACATGAATACACTTTTACACTGAAATCGTTAACAAAAAAATCCACAGACTTTACGCAGTACGCAAGAATCTTAGTACATTAAAAATGTACCCATACCATAATAGCTAGACGGTTATGAACGACTGTTCTATAGAAACATCCTGTTAGGAGGTATGTGAGCGAGTCTTTACCGAAATCGTAAATGTCGTTAAAAGTAAAATTGTAATGTCATTATTTTTCCAAACTTTTTCGATTGTCAAAAAAAAAGCCAACCGATTTTCAAACTTTCAACTTTTATAATGTGTCTCGATAAATTCTGCGCCTTTTGAGCCCTCGTCTGACCCCGTAGCCCCAAATTTCTAAAAGTTATCGCAGATTTTGTGTATTTCGTGAAATCGATCCCATAAACATGTTCAATGTTAAAAATCTAATAAAACGTCGCGTTCTTTGTTATAATTTGAAGTTTCGTGTTAAAAAATGTTAGTATGAACACCATGAATGTAATTTTGTACAAGTACCTATGCACTAAGGAAGGCAATTTGTAACAATTTAAAAATGGAATAATGTACAGTTCTAAGGATTCTTAAAACACTCGTATAAAAATTTATTTCTATTGTAAGACATAAATTATGTTAATGTTGGTAATACTGCAGTTGTGTACATACGTCACTGCCATCTGGCTGAGAAAAAGTTCTCTTCTGCACTACATTCTTGTTTAAAGACTAATGAAACTCTATTATTTATGCACAGCAGCGCCACCTATATTAGATTTTTGACCAAATCCTACAGGAATCCCGTACTTTTCGGTATAAAAAGTACCCTATGTGTTAATCCAAGGTATCAGTTACCAACATACCAAATATCATTAAACTTGGCCCAGCCATTTGAGCGTGAACAAGTAAAAAACATACAAATTTCGCCTTTGTGATATTAAGGTGAGTACAGACTATGTAACATATTATATAACTTGTGTTTTATAACACGTCCACATTATGTAACCTTGTTAATCAACATTGCAACATAAAACAATACTGTACACATTAGAATAACAATGCAATATAACAATGTTAAATGACCATTGTTGTTTGTCGTTCTTCAGTGCTATCCACAATGTCGATAGTTATAAAAATTTATTATAACATGTTTTATAACATTCAGTGTTCACATTATCTGAAACATGTTATAAAGCAATGTTGTATAACATGTTAAGTTATATAGTCTGTACGCACCTTTAGTATCAAAATTAGACCGATTTAAAAAATTATTTCGTTACATTACCCCTGCGTAAAATAGCCTATATTTTATTTTTTTAAATAGGGATCCTTAGTAAGCCCGTGCAAACCTTGGACAGAGCGGTAGCTAGTGTAATATTATCATAATAATATCATTTTAACGTAGCGTATTTTCCGTTGTCTCTACTTTGAGTCAAGACGCCCGAAAAAAATATGATAGCAAAATTTCTTCAAAGAAGTCGGATTTTGAATTGAAGTCAACAAAATGCACTTATCAGTTCCTGATCATAAACTCCAATCACTTGCTTCACATAACACTATGAATTAAACCTTGAAACACACAGAAATTAAATTTCTAATCACAAGCTCATTTTGACGCTATCGAGTTGGCGCCAAAATCCTTTTTTAGAATTAAAATGGCGTCAGAAGTTTAGGATAAAAACTAAACTCGTTCTAGAAGAGATAATAAAGTTCATGTAGCCTAAAAATATCTATTTAATATGTATCTATGTCAAATTAACCCTTAGTTGTCAGATAACTTAACAGCAGGAGTTGACCCCACGCATTTACCTTAACCTACTTAAACTCGACAATAGATGGCGCTGATAAACACTCGGAAGCGAGGTTAGATTTACACCTACCCATTACCAACATAACGTGACCTAGCACGCGCTATTTCACGAACATTATTAACATAAAATTCACCATAATTTAAGCCAATTGAGGGGTCTACGTTGACTGGACATTCCCGCCACGGTTGCCGTGCCGGACATGACGGCTCTATCTTCTTTGAATTTGTAATGAGATATAACGAAATGTCAATGTTTTAGAAATGTATTTTGTTTCTATGGAACATAGAGTTTATTTTCCAATGTACAACATTAAAGTGACATTTTCTTTTTTAATTATTTCGGCTCTAGAACATGCCAACGGAATGCATTTGGTAAAAGTTATTCTTGTAACGAATAAATTAAAGAATTTGTTGCAATTTTAATGACACAATTGACAGCCCGGTGGTGCGTTGAAGTGATCCTACCTTCGGCACCAGACGGCACGGCTTCGATTCCCGCTCGGGACAAACAACAGACAGGCCCGGTGGTCGAGTGGCTAGCAATGGTCACTTTATCCCAAGGGCAGCGGGTTCGAATCCTGCGCAAGGCAAACATTTGTGTGCATAAACATGTCTGTTTGCCTTGCTCTGGGTGTTTTCTATGTATAATAGGTATTTATTTACAAAAAAAGGACGGGCTGCATTTTTGAATATTTTGGAATGGTTAGGGAATCTTACGCTTTTTCGATCAGGCTACGGATCTGACGCGAGTTTAACATTTTTTACCAATCTAAAAAAAGTGCCAAGGGCCGCTAAAGAAGTTTTCACTTCAAAAAAGTTTTTAAGTATTATCAGCAATCTAGTACCCATAGTACAAGCTTAGTTGCTTAGTTTGGGACTAGATGGCGTTGTGTGATTCGTCGATTCGTCCAAGAATATTTAATTATTTATGTGATGGCATTTAGGCTTGTTCTCGAGTCTGGATAGTTTCTATATATTATAAGTTTAAATTTACAATAATATATCCGTCGTTTGGTTCCAGAGTGGCGCTCTGAGTAAATTGTGTAAAAATCAATTCAAAAAAAACCTCGCAATGTTGAGCGAAAGGAAAACTGTGGCGTTCTTCGTCCTAACCACAGCTACTTTGTCTTTTTCGTGTCTAACTTCACTGAATTATTATCATTTAGATGTTGGATAGTCCTAAAAAGTATTCTATCAGTAACATAGGTCATAAAACATTCGTTTAGTACCTAAAAAGCCCTAAAACGTTGGTATTTTTATAGATTTCAGAGCAACCTTTTTGGTATCATTTATTTTGATCACGAAAGAGTTTAGCTATTTGCATACTCGAACACGCGATATTACCTTTCTTAATCGATCGAAAGGGTTTTAGTATTCTCGTACTAACAGTTAAAATCTAGTCCCACCCAATCTTATGAGCTATCACGCTCGTTTTATATTCTGTGTAAGAAAAATAACGCCTGAGAAGGCCTAGTGTCTGAATAAAATAGATTCTTTGAAGCATTTAGATACGGAAACTATATGTTAGGTATATGTAGAAATAAAAGAGTATATTTGACCATTTGTAAATGTAGATTTTGATTACCTATTTTTGCAAACTTGTGTATCGGATAACTAATTTTGCTTATGCTAATTTGTCAGTCATAAGCCAGAAATTAAGTCGGTCATTCTCGACATTAGGCGTTCTTCGCCTAATTACCGTACCCTTTTTTATTTTTCTCTAGTTTGTTTTAAAAGGATTGAAATATGTAACTCATGAAACATGCGAATGTAACAATTAAAATGGCATTCGTTTATTAAAAGCGGTTTCCGAGTTAATGAGACTTAAACATTTCATGGGTACGGTAATTAGATTAATCTATAACTTAATGTAATGGTAATTAGAAAAGATCATTATGTCAATTTAAAATAATAATAAAAATGACATGTATAACATGTATAGACACAACTACACGATAAGAGGTATGAATGTTGATGCTAATTGGAAGGAAATGGCTAAAGCAATAAGAACTGCTGCAAAAGAAGTCCTTGGGGAAGCACGAAGTGGGCGAAAATTGAAAAGGAAACGTGGTGGTGGAACGAAAGTGTCCAAAAAGCATTAAAAACCAAAAAGAGTGCATTCAAGGAATGGCAGAGTTACGTGACATGATCATAGGAAAACTGAATTGAAGGAGAGGTTTAACGAGGCGAAGAGACGGGCAAAGGTGGTGGTTGCGAGTTCCAAATCCGGGGTAGAAGAAAAAGTATATAATGATTTAGATAATGAACTAGGTCAGAAAAAACTATACAGAATGGCTAAACAGCGCAATCAAAGATCGAAAGACATTTGTCACGTAAAATGTGTGAAAGACGAATGCGGTAAAACATTGGTAAAAGATAGTGACATTAGAGACCGATGGAAGGGATATTTTGAAAAATTACTTAATGTTGAGAATGATTATGATGGAAAAGAAAACTTAATGACATAGATATAGGCATGATAGCTAAGGTAGATGAATTAGAGGTAAAGAACGCCTTGAGGAAAATGAAGAATGGAAAAGCAGTTAGCCCGGACACAATACCAATAGAAGTCTGGAAGGTTCTAGGGGATTATGGATGCAAGTGGCTCACTTTGTTTCTTAATGAATTGTTGGTTCAGGATGTCATCCCAGAGGAATGGCAAGACAGTTCCTTGGTACCTATTTTTAAAAGAAAGGGGGATGTCCAGGAGTGCAATAGCTACAGGGGGATTAACTTGATGTCACACACATTAAAGCTGTGGGAGAAAATAATGGAGGCACAACAAAGTACAAAAGAGCACACAAAAACCTACATATGGTATTCGTGGACCTCGAAAAGGCCTACGACCGGGTCCCGCGTCAGTACAACAGAATGCTTTTCTGTTGATGTAGGTGTGCACCAGGGTTCAACGCTCAGTCCATACTTATTCCTTCGGGTTATGTTGCTGGAGGATGCTGAGGTGGATGGATGTGGGGAGTGACGAGAAGGGACAAAGTCAGGAATGTACACATAAGGGGGAGTTTAAAGGTGGCGCCTGTAACCGATAAGAGAGGTCAGAGACTGAGATGGTTTGGCCATATGATGCGCAAGGTGGACAGTCTGGACAGTCATGTGACCCAGAGGGTGCCAAGAATGAATGTGGATGGATGGAAGGGCAGGGGTAGGCCAAAAAAGAGATGGAGTGATGGCGTGAGAAATGACATGAAAGTAGCTGGAGTAACTGAGGAAATGGAAGGAGTTTGGAACTAAATCGGCACAGCAAAAGTTTAATAATTTCATACAACGGTAGTTAGAAATGCATGGTAATTGGTATACGGTAATTAGAAAACGCCGATTTTTCATAAAATTTTTGAAAACCTACAGAGTATTGAAATACTGCATTACAACACTGAACTGAGACCAAAGCACTGTCTCTATTTATATAAGCAATTAGAGTCTACCTTAACCAATCTAGTATAAAATTAAGTACACGGTAATTAGAAAAGTTTTGAACGAAGGATACGGTAATTATATACTAACGTGCTTCATTGACTTATACACTAACGTAAAAGACCTGCACCTGCTGCAAGACCTCGGCAGAAACTGAGGGCTTGAGACGTGTACAAGTAGTTATGTGCCAAATATCGTAATTAGGAATGTGCACCCTCGAAAAGAAAACGTCACGGCAATTATAACTTTAGTTCGGACATGCGGTTACTCAATGATAATTATTTACAGACTGATTTTATTGAGTGGATATTTAGTTCATGTGATACCCGGTTGCCTAATACTCATTAAAATGTTGAATGGAAAAAATAAAATCCGTACATCATAAAAGTTACAAGCAAGTTTTAACCACATTTTGGGGTGCGGACAGGGCACGGTGCTTAGAGAACAGAGGTTTGTGAAATTAATTTAGCCAGATAACTATGTAATCGGGGCCTATGTTTTTGTTACCAGCTAGACATGGATGCTAACTAACATATAAAAATATTTCCCTTTTTGAATTTGATAATAATACGAATATACAAGCCCGGACGCACAAAATCTAGCTAATCGAAGAATGGCCGAAGTGTGATAGGAAGTTTGTCAGTTTTTATTAAAACAAACCACAAAATATCTGCTGTGTTAGGTACTATTAGTACTGTAATTGTATGATAAAAAATCTATATAATTTGTAGGTTAGGAATGTTGTACAAATCGTTCATTCATCAAACTCGGTTTCATTGGAGGTATTGAATCAAAAGAGGGAAGAGAAAACTAGAGAGCTCAAAGTAAAATAAAAAATATGATATAATAATGTCCAATCGATAGAAAGGATAACAATCCATATGTACTGATAATTATAAATGCGAAAGTGTGTTCGTTTTTTGTCTTTCTTTCACGTCGAAAGTAACGAATGGATTGGCATGATGTTTAAGGTCTGGAGAGTGACTTATAGACTTCTTTTTATCCCGGAAAAACATCTTACTCCACGGGAAAAAATAATCAATGGCAGACCCTTTGGACCAAGCGGGCGAAGTCACGAATAACAGCTAGTGATTATTAAAACACAACAGAAAATAAATGACAGATTTCAAAAATATAAAAAAAAAACATAAAAAAAAACCTACTCCTCAGCGTGACGGCTGGTTCGTAACAGAAACCTCGGCATAAATGGCGTATAGCATTGGGTTCTTATAGAACCCTTTAGGTACAGATACCTAGAACCCATCCTAACCTTTTCTACCTTCCAGGTCGCCCGTGCACCAGGCAATCAGACTGTGCTGGAATCTCGAGCAGCAGTTGCGTACGAACCCACTATGACAGCACGACGAGGTGCCTCTGCGGAGATAACTCATCACCTATTAATGGAAAATGCGGTTCTGACAGTAAATGTAAGTAATTTTTGATTTTAAATTACAATAAATAAAAACTGATCTTGATTTATTTCGAGGTGGGGCAAAAACTGATTGTAGGCGCCAGTATTTTTAGTTAAAATATACTACAATTTTCGGTTTTTGACCTACATTTTTTTTTTCATGACGATGATGATAAAGTTTCATTCATCATTAACACATCCGCCGACTGACGGAATACGACTCTAGCAAAGAACGCCACAACTGGCGTAGTCATTTCAATATTTCGTCTAATTTCTTTCTGATTAAATTTCTTTGTGGGTTCCAAAACAGCTGTAGTTTCTCCCCCGAAACGTCAATAAGCTTCACTGCTTATTATCAGCGTTAGTTATGAGTGATTCAAGAGAACGGTTTATATCTGTAAAACCCTCGCAACTTCCGTGGGAATTTTGAAAAATCCTTTCTTAGTACACCCCTAGATGTCGTAGGGAACCTACATTCCAAATTTGGAATCTCTAGACCCAGTGGTTTGGGCTGTGATGTCATAGATTTATTATAACTTACTAGCGTAAGAAGATTGGCAATGCAAAAGAGATAGATCATAACATACGCGTTTGTTAGAGCGAGATAGATAGACGAGACCATTTTTCCTATACACGCTATGGGCTTGTATCGCCCTAACGTCAGTCATGTTAAAACAAATCCCACTTATATTTACAAAATTTATGATATGGTTACCTGTGCAGTGCCTGGATGTAACTCAAACTAAAAGGAAAATCCACAAATTATATATCTTGCTTGCACACATGTACATTCCACGCACACTAGTGTATTTTGTTTTTGGTCTCGCCTTAATCAATCAAAGCCGATCTATAGGTACGCTAGTATATACTAAATCTATGGTTGATATATAGTTAAATCAGTCAGTCAGGACTTTGAATTTTATAATAAAGATAAGAACTTTCCGAAAAACTCACGGGAAGCGGAATCAAAATTGCGTGGGTATCGCTAGTCTATTTATAAAATTCAACAGTAACCTATTTTTCGCCCTTTGGTCCGACACAATACGAAATACGAAATTTCCGGTATTAAAAAGAGATAGAAAACCTAATTAGTATATGTTAGAACAGGACGGAAGATTGACCTTTAAATTCGATTTTGCGTGACCGCAAAGAAACATGAAACTCTTTAAGCATTTCACATTATAAGCACATGCTATAATTCAGATCTGTGATAATGAAAATAAAATGAAATATTTTTTTATAACATTATTTAGAACTAGCGCCCGGCCGCGGCTTCGCATATGGATCCCTAATTTTTGAAAATGTAATAGAGCTTGTTTGTAATTTTTCAAATTGGTTTAGTAGTTATTGAATTCATTCGTTACAAAATAAAATACAAGTCTTTCCACTTTAAACGGGGTGAAATTGTTATCACTATCCAAATTGAAGGAGGTCAGAAGTGAGTGTCCATGATTATGATCAACTTTTAATACGGGGGACTCATGTCAAATCGCAAAAAAAAATCTGCTGATTAATAAGGCATGTACGCACGACCGAACACGAACATGGTGAACATCGAACACGAACACTTTGTTCGCACGTGCGTAACACTTAACGAACATCAAACAATTTGGTCGTCAAAAGTGTTCGTGTCGATCCAATTTGGTTGTTCTGTGTGGACGATGTTCTCAGCACGACCGAGCAGAACATTGTTAACACGAACATCGAACCAAAAGAGTAAGGCTTGGTAGTCTCTTTTGTTCGACACTATGTTCGTGTTCGGTCATGAGTGGTTGCGCGCGAACACAAGTAGAACTATGTTTGTAGGTGTTCATGTTCGCTTTGCTAATTTACGTCCACACGTGCGAACCACATGTTCCGTGTTCGTGTTCGATGTTCACCATGTTCGTGTTCGGTCGTGCGTGCGTACACGCCTTTACATTTTGATCAAGTAGGTATGAACATTTTGTATGAAACAGCTGTTTTTTTTTTCGCGATTTCAAATGAGTCCCCATTGTAAAAGCATCATTATCATGGACTAACCTCCTTCAATATGGACAGCGATAACCCATTTCACCCTGTACCTATAATGGATCATATTAGTATAGATTATAGTGCGTTTGAGGGACGCCTGGGCTTGTAGTGTAGGTACTTTTTGTCTCCAATAAAATTTTCTATAATATAAAAATGAATCGCTGAGTGTGTTGCTAACGGAAATCTCGTTAACAGCTGAACCGATTTTGCTAATTCTTTTTTTTAGAATATTCCTTAAAGTACGAGGATGGTTCTTATGGAGAGATAAATTTGAAAATTCCCACGGGAAACGAAGTTGCGCGGGTTTCGTTAGACAAATACAATTTGAAAGTGTTAACGTACTGTATAATACTTACCTACATTTATGAAATATAATTATCGATTAAGAAGTTAGATTAAATCTTAAACTTAAATGAAAGCAATGTGGTCGCATTTCCACGCTCATTTGTGAGTTGCACGACACACGAAAATTGTTATTTGGTATTTAATTTAGCTTAAACACGAATGGTTTTGGACTGAAATCGAGATTATGTACACGTTACTTTTCTTTTCCGATAGCTAACTTCAGGGGGAGCACACTTAGTATAACCGTCAATTTTCATAGGCAACAGCGAAATTTGGGTGATTGGTGGAAGAACTAAAATTAAAAAAAAAGCGGCGGCCATTTTGTACTTCACTTATCGTCTGACGGACCATTCGATAGCATTGACGTTATTTATTTTATTAGTTATTTATTTATTTACATTTAATGTAAATAAAATACAAGTTGAATACTAAAATACTCAAAATTTGATGTATTCCGTCGGATGGGGGACTTCTTTGGGGCGCTAACAAAGAAATATATTCAGAAATTATAGGGAAGGGTATACATACTATGTATAGCTCTAATTGAAATTTTAGTTCACCCACCAATCCCTCCGGTGGCAGCACCTTCCATAGATGCCGATTTCACCCCGGAGTTGCCACTCTTTATCTACCATTATTACTATCCTCTTTGGCTAACTTCAACGACTACCAGACTGCCCCGGCTTCTATGGATCGCTGATTGTTTTGAAAATATAATGTAGCATAAGTTAACCGGGGGTAATGAACCTTCCCAATGGTGAAATATTTTTTGAAATCGGTCAGTTTTTGAGTTTGTTCGTTCTAAAAAAAAAGTACTAAATCTTTCCTCTATATAATATTAGTACCTCGTAAAGTATTAAGGTAGTTTACGAGGATCTATCTAAGGATAAAAATGAAGTCAAGAAGTCAAAAGACATGTCATACACTGGCTAGGGTCAACTTTTCATAACTTACATGTTCGTTTAGTGACACAGCCGACGCCATCGAGTTCCTCGAGTTTCTTTTTTTTAAATATTAGACACACCGCCTATAGAATAGAAGGTATAATTTGACAGGCCAGGACCGTTGGTCGAGTGTCTAGCAATGGCGACTTTGTACCAAGGTCTCGGATTCGAATGCTCCGCAAGGCAGATATTTGTGTGCTTAAGTTTGTCTTGCGGTGAATGGATAAAAACAGCTTGACATCAAACTATGTTAGTCTTACCCCACCAAATTTTTAATTTTCAGATCTCTACCACGTGTGCAGTAAGAACGACGATTGTAACGAAGGCTTGATCTGTGGGAGTCCCAACATCACGAGCTCGTCGCCAAGCTACCTTCACGTCTTCTCTCCTCAGGAGAAGATCTGCCTTTGCGACTCCGAAAATGGGTTTAAGGAAAAAGAGCATACTTGCAGTGGTAAGTACGAGTAATCTATATAATCTAAACTAGACCAAAATAAAATTAGGGTTTTGATGATAAGTGTCTAAAAAAACTAAAATATTTTTTTATCCCACAAAGTTGATAAGCAAGCATACGGCCCGCCTGATGGTAAGCATCACCGTAGCCTATAGACGCTTGCAATACCGGGGGTATCACTCGCGCGTTGCCGACCCTGTAAAAAGTGGAACTCTGGAGACCGTAGGAACACAACATGGCCGAAACCATTGCTATTTGACCTGTAACATCAATGTTTTTTCTGTGATTTCCAGACGCGGACATCGTGAAAACATCAATTTTCGCCATCTTCATCGTAGCGTGTATAAGAAAAGTTGTAATTTATTAAATTTTTATAATTAAGTACATTCATAAATGATTTGTGTTCATTTTTTGGCATTTTTGAGCTAATATAGTTAAATCGACATTATTTTACAAATTTTGCTTTTTGTTCGCTGTTCAGGTCCCACTGCTGGGATAATAAATATAATATAATGCTTTAAGGAAATAAAAATGAATAGCTATGTCTTAGTTGGTAAACATTCAAAACTTTAATTTTAAATTATGCACGTTACACACAAAATATGTTAAAGTAAGAATAGCGCCATCTATTGGAATTTTCCATAATATACACTCACTACTTCCTAGACTGTGTTGTTTCACGATTTTTTTGTTTGTTATCATATAATTAAATAGATAAATTCTTCTATAGTTCTTTTCTAGACACTTTATAGATGAAAACATTATATTTCGCTGTCAATAATAATGTTAAAAAAAATAATATTGTAAAAAATACCTAAAAAGAAAAATAGTTCACAATTTTAGATGGCAGTTATATGAAAACTTTATTTTACGACAAAAATGCTTGCTTTTCGATTTAATTAAAGATGAGAGAAGTGTTTAGTACAATCATAGTGTAGTTTATATAATAATATAGCATGTAATAGCGTTTTTATAGTAAATTAGAAATTAATATTATCCAATCTAGATATTTTTATTAACTCAGTTAGGGTAAGATAAACATACTTTACAAAAAAAATCTTTATGCACTTATCAGACAGTGGTAGTCTTGCCTCGATGGTAGTCTTGCCCCGGTGTTAGTCTTGCCCCGGCGTGGTAGTCTTGCCCCGGTATGGTAGTCTTACCCAAACTGCCCTTTCATGTTAAAATAATGCATGGTAAGCTAAGGTAACAATAATAATTTATAAAAAGGTTTATAATTTGCACGTGATGTTAATTACATATTTACAGAGATAATTTACTAATATTCTTTTCCATTATACTTGGCAGAACCTTACAAACATACATAAATCTACCACAAATTACTTTATTTTGATGGTATGGCACAATAAGGGATGAGAAACAAGTTCAAACACCATCATTGAATTTCGTTGGAAAACTTGTGTCTTATAGTGGAACGGAATATTAATGTAAGTAATTCTAGTTTTAACGAATAAATATGGTATAAAAAATATTAGCCGAATCTCACTAGCGCCGCTAGCACACTACGTCAAATTAGATGTACTAAAATTTCATGTATGATCATTATCTACTAGTATATTTTGTAATAGATGTACATATGCACATAGATTTCTTCATCAAACATGTTAAAGTTCAATGAAATTTTCCAATAAAAATGTTGAATTTAAATCATTTAAAGCAACAAATAAAAGCTAAATTATCGCTTAAATATAGTATATAATATTATGTACATGTTTTAATAATATAGTTATTTAATCACTATTTAGAATTAAGTGCCCATGATGTCCACTGAAATATTGTAAATAGAATTTTGTTTATTGAGTAAATGCACAATTTCCATAATAAATAATAAAAAGCACGGAACGATCTTTTACTTTATTTCTATATAGCCCTAATTACCATAAATACTAAACATAAAAAATTTATTTCATTTACTAACTGAACGCAATTTTGAAACAGCGTCATCTCTTAGTAAGTAAAGAAACTATATTTCAGCTATACGACGATAATCCAATTTGTAATTTCACAATACTTATTAAAAAAAATAATAACTGAACAGATTCTTTTAAAACAGCACCATCTGTTGGCTAGTAGTTAAAAAACTATATTTCAGCTATTCGACGGTAGATGGCGCAATCAAATATAATCAGAATTATTTTGTAAAGTCAAAATGAAAAATCAGCTATATTTTTTTTAAATATTGCGATATCTGTTTTCAGTACATTTTGTATAAGATGGCCTTGAAGTAAACACACTGCAGCAATGGAAGTAGATCGCAATAACGCATGCGGTGCGTTCCCTGTGATATTGCGGTAAGCGTTGGTGCGTTTTTACCTAAGCCCACCATTCACACGCAGATTGGTCCGGCGGATTGGTCGGCCATCGGACTAATCCGCCTGTGTATGGAAGCGACGAACCGGTCTGCCAGACTGTCAAATGGGTTGGCGTCGGGCTCGCGGCGAGCCGCGAGCGCCAACCGAACCCTCGCCCGACCCGACCAATCCGCGCGTGTGTGTGCAAGGTCAGATTGGTCGGCCGACTCAGTCAGTGTCGAAACCACGTTTTTATTTGTTTTTTATTTATTATAATGTCTTTCGTCGATAACAAACCGTTTCTTTTTTCATTTCTCGGATAAAATCATTATTCCGACGACGATTAAAGCTACTTTTGCTTAGATAGTACAGGCGGCATATTAAATGAGTACACGTGCAGGGCTCACCAAAGTCACACTTCGAGTGGAGGGTTGGCGGTGGGTTGGCGGAGGGTTCGTGCAGTGTATGGGTACGCCGGATTGGTCGCGGTCGGGTCCGGGTTGGGAGTCGGGTCCGGGCTCGTGTAGTGAATGGTGGGCTTATGAAATACCGGCCGGTAATATCGCAGCTGTGTGCAAGGAATCGGACCGCATTACCGCAAAATCGCATTACCTGTGGAGGAGAGGCTTATAATTATGATTGTAGTTGTTTTTCTTTCTCTTTTTCTTAATTAATGGCGTTTCTGTCGTGTCTTAACGACACATAGACAATTTCGGTTATGTCGAGTATTTTAAATGAACACTTTTAACCAAAAAGTACACTTTAAAAAGGCAACGTGGTACGGTGAGGATCCGAGGTCGCCTTCATGACGACCTTTGTTGACAAGGCGGCGATCTCGAATCTTTTTCTTTCTCAGCGAGCTCAGTTAAATAATGGAACAAACTTTTGACAGCAATCTCACGTCAATGTCACATTGACTGTCTTGCTTGACTTGACTGACGTCAAACTGAATTGAATTGTTTCCTTCCTTCCAATCAGAAACACATGGTCTTTTGTAAATCGTAATATAAAATTTGTAAACATGTCGAAAGATCCATTAATGGAAATGCTCCAATTCTTAAAACCTGAATCCAGGTTAGATTTAAAACACATATCCTTAGAGCATTTAGTTGGAATATCGGCTACTGAGAGTGGTATCGAGAAATTATTAGCGTGCGAAAAACTTATTCAAGCTGTGATTGAATTAACTAATGATAAAGTGGAACAGGTAGCACAAAATGCTATTTTATTACTTGTGAATGTATCTTCAAGGACTAAAGGAGCTACAGGTAAGAAGTATTTACGTCATACCAACCAATAATCATCCCACTGCCGGGATACGGGTCTCACTTCAATCGAAGGTGATTAGAGCGTACTCTGCCACACTGTTCTAATGCGGATTGGAAAAGGCTTGTTTTTTCAAGCTACCTGAAGGCCACCAACTTGGCTTAATTGTCATCCATTGATAACAGTCAGGACCGACGACTTAATGTGCCCTCTGAAACTCGAGATCATTAAATCCATCCAAACACTCGCTACGGTCGACGTTGCCACACCCCGGACACTCCATACAAACGTGTCGTTATAATCACCTACTACTATTACATAAACAGAAGAATGTCTGCACCATCAAGCTCCTCTATTGTAAACCTATTCTATGCAAATCCTTACTAATATTATAAATGAGAAAGTGAGTTTGTTTGTTTGTTTGTTTGTTATTCCTTCACGGCTTGACTAAGCAGCTGATCATTATGACAATTTGCATACATATTGTTAGGGGTACAGAACCCAACATAAGCTACTTTTTATCCCGTAAAAGTAAGCCGTTCCATGATTTAGATGGCGCCACAAGTCACGCTAAGGGTTGTTTTGTTGTCAAACGAGATCTATGTCATAAAATTTACGCAAGCGAAGCCGCGGGGAAAAGTTAGTAAATAATATTTTCTTATTATTCACAGAGCTGTTGAAATATAAACCTGCAAATCATAAGAATATATTGGAATTGCTCATCACATACGTTTTGGATCCTATGAAAGTCGACGCAGACGGCGCCTGCATGATATTATCGAACTTAACTAGACTGGAAGATGAGTTAGAAGTATGCTTAAATACATTTTTACCGCATTTAAACAATATATTAAACGTTTTTGTCAATGTAGACTTCAACAAAAAAGGTTCGAACTTAGATTACTTAGCGCCTATGTTTAGTAATCTAAGTTGTATGTATAGAGTAAGAAAGTGGCTGATAGAGGAAAACCCACATGTGCCGTTAATAAAATTACTACCTTTCTGTAATTATGAGAAGTCCGTAATACGTCGCGGTGGTGCTTTGGGAACGATAAGAAATTTATCGTTCGATACGGAATGTCACGATTTCTTATTAAGCACGGAATTGGATTTATTAACGTATTTATTAAGTCCCTTGATGGGTAATGAAGAGTATGATGACGATGAAATGGATTCGTTACCGATTTCTTTACAATATTTACCGAAAGAGAAGAAACGGGATTCTGATATTGATGTCAGAAAAATGATATTAGAGACTTTAATAAAGTTGTGTACGAAGCGCAAAGGAAGGGAATTCCTACGGGCCAACGGTGCTTATTATGTCCTACGGGAATATCACAAATGGGAAAAGGATCCGTCAACGTTGTACGCGTGTGAAAATGTAGTGGATATTTTGATACAGAAAGAAGAGGAAGTAGGTGCAGAAGATTTGTCTTCTGTAGACGTTCCGGACGATATGAAGGAGAAATTCGACAAAATGGATAAGGATTATTTGAAGAGTTTAAAAAATTAAAATATAACATGTATGTATATAGAAATTATGATATAAGTCTTTTTTTTGTATACATGATCCCATGAGCAAAACCTAGTAGTAGAGCCATGCTAGCTACTACTATAAAAAAAATTCTTGGACGAATCTCACAACGCCATCTAGTCCCAAACTAAGCAACTAAGCTTGTGCTGTGGGTACTAGATTGCTGAGAAATATAGGTACATAAATACTTTTTTTTTGTAAATAAGTACTTAAGGCGAGGCAGTTCACGCAATCTACTTTCTCGGGCGCGCGTATTGCAACGCTAGCGCATTGACAATACGGTCGAACGAAAACATAAATATTTTTTACATTTTAATTGATATTTGGAATACTGGATCATTTATTAAAAATCTAACTATTGTGTTAGAACAATAAAAAAGCTATTCTTTAAAAAAAAACATATCATTGTCGTTGAAAATGACGACTGGTATTTAGGATTTTTTTACAGTTACCAAGCCATTTATTAATATTCGTTTCCTTTTCTGTCTACGGTAATATTTGTGTAGTAGAATTTTACATCGTTGCTTCACACTGGAAGCTCAAACATCAATCCTTTCGTCATTTCGTGAACTGGCCTCGCCTTAAGTGTTATACATAGAAAACACCCAGAACAAAGCAAACAGACATGTTCATGCACACACCTTGAGCACGAATCGAACCCGCGACCCTCGAGAATTGCTAGCCACTCGAATACTCACACTATGAACGTAGTGGTTCATAAATGGGCTGGCTCGACCAAGGCAGTACCACCAAATATCGACGTGAAGCGGTGATATACCGCTGCATTTCGTACAACGAATGAGTGAAGCCTAATGGGTATTAGCAGGTGAGGTCTCCTGCCTCCTTCCCCGATCTCAAAAACATTCCAAAATAATCCTAATCCATCTCAAAATTGGCTATAACCAACTATTTATTACACAGGATGTAATTTTTAAATGAAATGAAATCGTTTATTTCAGAAATTAGAACTTCACAGGCACTTTTTCTTGTCATTTACAACTTGTTTAAATAAAGAAAATAAACTACGTTATATACTACCACCATTTCATACACAAGCAAAATGGCAACCGGTAAAAAGAAATGGCGAAAGAAAACCGGTTACGGCCTTTTTTGTCATTTTGTACTTTTTTTTTCTCTCCTTTTTTTTCTACTCATTAGTTACAATAAATAAATTGGATAGTTTGTCCACGAAGAATGTTAAAATTCCTAGAAGAAAGGCCTTATTCATTCCTTCGTAGGGCAACGCATCCAAGATCTTGGAGTCGTGGACGTCCATTCCATGGGCAGTTGATATCGTTGCGGAATCATTATCAAGCTTTTTTAAACCCATCCAAAATACTGCTCGTAAAATACGCAAAATACGGGTCGTTGCATGCTTTTTCATCAAGTCGATTTCATTCTTGAGAAAGGAACTAGTAAGGCTTTTTAATCTCAACTTTTTTTTTTCTTTGAACTTTTAAGATAAAAAGTCTCAGGGTCTACTGGGACAAAAAGTCTGTTTTGAGGGAATAAATGCTTGCAAAGCTAGCATCGTTGCAATGGAAAAAAAGAACATAATTAGACAATTATTTATTCAATCAACTACCTACATACATAATAGTTGTTTATTACACATTATAAGTTAATGACTTCACTATCCGCATATCCGACAACACGACCGTAATTTCCGTAAATTGTAAAACACACTATTACCGTAAATTTTCATAGACAACAGTGACTAAAATTACCGCCAAAAAAAAAAGAAACTTATTGTATTTTTGACACTTATTACCGCCAGGCACTAAAATGATTTTAGTGCCTGGCGGTAATAAGTGTCAAAAATACAATAAGTTTCTTTTTCGTGAACCCTTTTGACTGAATTTCACACCAGAAACAATACAGATTAACAGACACTTACATATTTTTTTTATACCACTAAAGTGGCAAACAGGCATACGGCCCGCCTGATGGAAAGCAGCCACCGTAGCCTACGGACGCTTGCAACACTGGGGGTAACAACCGCGCGTTGCCGACCCTATAAAAAGTGGAGATCTGGTTATGAGTACAATGTGAAAATAGACTAATTCTATTTTCACATTGTACTCATAACCAGATCTCCAGTTTTTGCAAAACATACCTAATACAATTTTATAATCTTAACGATAATGCTTATATTCTAAAAAGAAATTCCGTTTTTATTAACTTGTCGGCTTGTCAAAATGTCAGTATAATTCAAACGCGATAGTGCCACAAACTTATTTGTACCGGTCTCATATTAAGGGCTTTAGTACTTGAGGTACTACCTTCAAATAGCTTTGATCCTACTTCCCGTTCAGATATTTTACCCCTGATGGACGGTTCAAAACACCAAAAATAAGTGTCATAGGAATAATTCTGTAGCAGAAATAATGTGTAAGCCGACGTACACAGACTGCTTGAGCAGTTGGCCATAGATCAACATACATAGACCGCACTTAAGGCGGTCCCACTGCTGCGCACGCCGTGCACGAACACGTGGGCCACGTGGCACATTACAGCTGCGTGGATGACTACGTAGACCCACGTTTCCACAGCGTGCGCAGCTATGTGCACGCTTTGTGGAACAAGCTGTGTACCGCATTCACTGAGTGCATGGCGTTGACAGCGTTGAGCTATGTTGAGCAAGCCACGCGTGTATCAATGACGTCACTGGATGGTTAACGTGTCCGTGGGTTGCAGTGGAAACAATCACGTACATCCTCTTGCAAAGCAAAGCTTAACACACGTGCGTAGCCTCTTCGTGCGCAGCAGTGGGACAGCGCCTTGTTATTTTGAGTGTTTTAAACCTGTTTTTACATCTGTCAGAGCCGTCAGAGGTAACTGGGAATGGTCTTTAAGAGTGCACTAGTCGAAGACTCGAACTCGTTGGTGGGCGTGGCTAATTTGCATGCTATTTCGCTGAGACAGGGATAGACTCGGTTATGAACAGTGCAAAACTGTTTACACCGATTTACACACAAATATTGATGAAATAAATAAAATTATATGCAAACACAAATATTGTTGAAACGGGCGTCTAAAAATTTACGAGTAGGCTTTTGAGAGAAGTGTTCTTTTGATAAAACAACTGAATGTTTTAATTAAAAATAAAGTAAGTAATTTAAATTTTTGAATAACCAAACTACGCTTGTATTAATTTTGTTTTAGAGATTTCATACTCCTTCCAGTATATAATTGTGCCCAAAGTTGCGTTACAATTATGTGTTAAAACGGAATGTTTTGAGGCTCATAACTTTTAAATTACTGATCATTTTACAATTCTGTTTTAATACAAGCATGGATAATGACGAGACAAATCGATATTATTAACAACTTTAAACGAACGATGTCAAACAAGTCAAGTACAACAACAAACAGTAATCACCCCACAGCATTTGTATAGAGAAAAATTCGGCTAGCGCAAACTTAAAGAGAAATTCAATACACACTTGTCGGCTATATCCGACTGGCTGTCAAAAAGTCAATATTCGATGCAGACTGATTCGCCGTGCGCAGTGCACGAAACACTGCACCTATTTAAAAGACTGGCATAACACAAAAAAAACGCAAGATTTAATTAACCCTCATCATCTCCACGAGCGACAGAATCGCGACGAGTCCGAATGAAAGTCGCCGTGTGGAGACACGTTCTAAGACAATATTATCTGATGGACAAAAAAGGCCGTAACCGGTTTTCTTTCTCCGTTTCTTTTACCGGTGGTAATTTTGTTTTGTTTCCGAAATGGTGGTAGTTTATAGAGTAGCTTATTTACAGAATAATAATATTATTATGTAACACTCATTGTAAATGACGTGCGTGTCTAATGCCCGCGAGGGCCCACAGAATAAAGTACTTTTTATTTTTGACTTTGACTTTGTAAACCCTGTTTCTTTCAACTTGACCAATGTAGTTAACAATCTTAGCATGTCTTTTTAACGAAAATAGGCAATTAAAATTATCATTCACACCCAAATTATCCTAATCCTAACTAATATTATAAATGAGAAAGCGAGTTTGTTTTTTTTTTAATTCCCTCACGGCTTGACTAAGCAGCCGATCTTTATGAAAATTTGTACACATATTGTCAGGGGTACAGAGCCCAACATAGGCTACTTTTTGTCCCGTGAAAGTATGTCATTCCAATGAGAAAATGTTTTACTACTATAGATGGCGCTGCAATTCGCAATTGCCGGCCAACAGATGGCGCCACAAGTCGCGCTATGGGTTTTGTTGTCATCATAAAATTTAACGCGAGCAAAGCCGCGGGGAAAAGCTAGTAATAATATAGTTAGAAATTACATTTAACACAACACTCTTTATTATTCTGGCGATTTATCGATTTTACACATGGATATTTGAATAAAAAGACACGCTAAGATTGTTTACTACATTGGTCAAGTTAAAAGAAACAGGGTTAATAGAGTAAGGCGTCACGACGATGTTATCGTCCCGATTCTCTCGCTCGTGGATATGGTCCCTTAATCGGCCTAGTAAAATAGTTGTCACCATAAATTTGAACCTTATGTCAGAATGTTCAAAATCAATGAAAAAAATATATGATTACCCCTACTAAGGGTTAAGTAAATTTTCAATGGAATTACCTACGAATAGAACTTTTTCTTTGACTTATCTTAACACATATACAATGACAATTTTGTCGTAAATATACCACATTATACCTATACCCTATTATCCGGCAGGCTTATATATTTTTAGAAATTATATGCCTTATTCTCCGTCGGCATATAATTTAACTTTTGGGTAACTACTTAGAGCTACCTTATGGGAGTAGATACTACTTAGAGACTGATATTTGAGATATAATAACTTTTAGGATCTATATTTAAAAAAATAAAAATAAAAACTCCAGAAATATCCGTTACTATAGGTACCTACTTCGCATAAGATATTCAGTGAAATTCAACGATGTTGTTTAAACCATGGTTTAAACTATACTAAGTAGTCGCCACCAAGGCTGACTCGCGCTGACGTATAACGAAGTTCGAAACTGACACTTATTTTATGCACTAAAGTTTTATTAGTTGTGAGTCGCGTCGTTGGCGCTTACTATAGTTACTCATACCTTATTGTGGTAACATATCGTGTGCTTGATCGCAATTAAGCGATTAGTTTGGAGCTTTGGCAAGTACCTATTTATGAACGGAATGTATAACCCGTTCCCCTCAAGTTTGCCGTTACCTCACGCCGCGCCATACTCCACCGCACCTCAAGGCAGATCCGCAGTTGCTCAGTCGGATCGCACATTTATCAATAGTATTAATATTGTACTATGTAATTACAAATTAAATCACTTCACGCAATATTTAGAAATCTTTAATCATATATACAGGGGGGGGGGGGGGGGGGGGGGGGGCAGGCAGTCAATTCCTTTGTTGACTGTACCTATACATATTGTAAAATCAACAAAGCAAGTATATGAAATACAAGGTATTTCATGGTCATAATTCAACGAACTACTAAAATGACCATAAAGTACAAGGTATTTCATGGATAGACTTCAACGAATTACTAACATAACAATGAAATACCACAGACAGAACATTCCATATCAGAAATCGTGGCAAATACGCACACTATTAAAAAGGTCAGTCACACAGACACAAATGGGTACTTTTGTACTGCTTGCTTGGCTGCTTTTGTACGAAGAGTTTTTAAAATGTATTACACAGCACTTTACACACATATTTTTGTCTATTTGATATTATATTCACTAAATTTTAACTTTAAAAGTCACTTTTTAAACGAGAGCAAATCGCCATCTTCCGTTTACTTTTACGTATGATACAAATTCCGTTTACCAAAACAAGGCACGGCTGTCAAATTGAGAAAGTGTGCGTCAGTGTTGCTATTGATGAAAGAAAGGGACAAGGTTATACCGAATTTAATTAGCTGAAAAGTGACAGCAATATTTTCAGCTTGTGTCTATGTGTATGTAAAATTATGTTTAGTCTGTTATGTCTGTGGTCTAAACATTTATACAATAATGACAATACTTGTGAATATAATATGACATTTTTACCTTAATCAGCATATAGTGCTACCAACATCTTTATGAACCTAAGTGACGTTTGTAGGAGGGCGTTACTGTGACATATTTTCATACATTTTGTCAAAGGCGAACTGTCAAAAAGTGACATACAATATGAACGGGAGTTGTAGTTCCAATTTCGGCCACGTTCATTAAGACCTTTGTAGTGCTCTAATTAAAGTTTTGGACGATTGTTCGGTGCTTTTCTGATAATATAGTAATGTAAAGCATTTATTCGCTCCCAAAACCACTCGTTTAATATTTAATTAAGTGGTTTGTAGTTTTTGATTCCCTCCATACGATGCTTTCTGCGTTCTGATGGCGTGGCACCCTTAATTTTAGTGATGACATGATTCCCTTTAGCTGGGACGTATGATGTTGATACCTCCTGACAACAAAAAAAAAACAATAAATAAAGCAAGTATTTCAATCAATAAATATAAGGTCCTAATTTATTAATGAACTTCCTTTTAACACTTGAATATATAGGTTACATACGATCGTTTAAGCAAGGAAATAATGGTTTAGTATTCAGTAAAAAAAATTGATTGTATTGTAAGTAGTTAGAAAAATTTGCTTACTACATAAATTCATCCATATTCAACCACTTTGATATGTGAGACGCGTTGACGCGTCCTTCGCACCGCACCCCTAAACCTTTTTTTTCTACTGACGGATGGCTGCTACAACAGAGGCGCATTTTACCGAGTATTTCTAAATTTAATGTTTTTTTTTATACTAGATTTAATACTAGACCATTATTTCCTTGCTTAAACGATCATATGTAACCTTATATACAAAAGGGGAAGCTGACTGACTGACTGGCATATCAACGCAGGGCCTAAACTATAAGGGTTAAAAACTTGAAATTTTACACAGGGGTTCCTTTTATAACGTACAGAACATTAAGAAGGGATTTTAGAAGGAAAGATGGGAATAATTAATTACAATTTAACAGGCCCGGTGGTCGAGTGGCTAGCAATGGTCACTTTATCCCAAGGGCCAGCAAAACTCTGGTTTTCCATTGCAACCCAAGGCCAGTCTCGAGTCTTCCTAGTCTATATTCATACTCACATCATCCCAATTCTCCTCTATGGGTATATTCGGAACAGGTTGGACTTCCACAACGGGTCGATAATCATCATCGGTGACATAGACTTGTGAGTCGAACATCTCTCGCTTACTGCAGTACTGGATATGATACTGGAAAGACAAACAAATAAATTCTACACTTCAGAGGACAAACGAGTTAGCAGGTCATCTGATGGTAAGCAATCATCACTGCCCATGGATATCCACGACTACAACATCTTGGGACGCATTGCCCACCTATGAAGGTATGAAAAAGGATGGAGGAAAAAAGGGAGTGGGAAGCAGGAGGGCTTCTGGAACTTTCACTCATCGTATGAAACACAGTGGCATATCACCGCTATTTCTGTAGTACTGCCCCCAGGTCAAGCCACTAACCACAGAACACAGAAAGAAGGAGAAATGTCATTAGATGGTTTTTGTACCGGAACCGATGTCGCCACTTACACACACAATTACATTTTAACACATTCATAAAATAATCTCGACAGTCACTCTCACACAAATCGTAAGCCCGTAATTTGCAGTTCGATTACTAACACGGAGTAAGAAGTTTATTATAGTGACGGACACCTAAGGAAATAGGGCGATATGCGACTTAGAGCAATCAAGTTCCTGCACATTTGTGCAGAAAATTGTGTAGAAAATGGCGACATGCGCCCCGCACACAAACCATATCTCTTGTATTCTGATATCTATGCCACTAACAGTTCATATTTTTTATTTATTTATCCTACAAAGGTGGCACACAAACATACAGCCCGCCTGATGGTAAGCATGACCTTAGCCTATAGACGCTTGCAATACCGGGGGTATCCTCCCAAGTGGAGCTCTGGAGACCTTACTCACCGTAGGAATACAACATGGCCGAGACCAATGCTATTTGGCGATCTTCTGTACGGTGGAGGTCTTTCCCCAGACGGGCTGCTCTGATTTGAGCGGACTATCCGCTGTGCCCTACCTCTCTCAATCACCACAATTTTTTTTAAAGATAGCTTAAGGGTTAATAATATTAATTTATAATAAATACTCACATCAAGTTCCATATCGTTAACAATATGAGTAGAATCGAATGGGCAAGAGACCTTCTTGCAGTTTGGATGCTGCTTTCTGCACTTCTGCAGGTGTACATGCATACGGTAGTGCTCCACTTGGTGTGCAGGATTGTATGGGCAGGTGGTCATCGTGTGAGGATCTGGATCAGCCATTTTACTAGAAAAAAAAATCTTTTAGGTTAGATACTTGTATTTTTTGTGTTCCCTGCATCACATGTGTACGACATGGGGTCCTTTAAGCAGAGCATCAAGAGGCACCATCTAGGCATAGTAGAAGCGACGAGACACCATAAAAGATGTCTCGCCGCTCCTATTCCTGGACCCCAGTGACCCCATCTGGCAGGCGCTGCTGGGTCACATGCCGTGTCCCAATAAAAATAAAAAGCTTCGGATTTTGAACTGAATAATCATCATTTAATACGGATCGCCCTCACCCGTAGAGGGGTTCTTGCAAAAACACAACAAGAATTACCTTTTATAGTTTTAAAAGGATTAAATAAAAAGCATAACTAGGTTAAGGTTAAGGACGGCCTATGAACATCAGCAACACGAGGGGCTCTACCAACTACCAACCAATGCATTGCTGATTGCCCACTTCTGACGAGACTTCTAATGTACCTCTTAAATGTCATTTAAATCATTTAAAAACCTTATTAACAGTTATTAACAGTAAGTAACAGTTGGACTCTGTGGCGCAATGGTTACCATACCTGCCCGCCACCCAGGACGTCCCGGGTTCGAATCCTCGTCGGGTCATGATGAAAAACGAACATTTTCTGATTGGCCTCGGGTCTTGGATCTATATATGTATTTGTTATAAAATATACTATCGTTGAGTTAGTATCCCATAAACACAAGCTTCTAACTTACTTTGGGGCTAGCTCAATCTGTGTGATTTGTCCCTTTAGATTTATTTTTTTATTTATTTATTGCAAGAAATAGGTTTTTTATTTTTATTTTATTTTATTATATTCTTTATTGCACATAAACAAAATACAGAAAAACAGTTATAATTAGTGTACAAAGGTGAGCTTATCTCTTTAAGAGAACTCTTCCAGCTAGCCTAGAACGGGTGTCAAACAGGTTGTACAAGGGCGGTAAAACAACAATGTGCCAACGGTGACTACAAAATTTCTAATAGTAAAAAAAAACTAATGAACATACAATATTCAATAGAATAAAATATACTTAAACAAAATAAATAAATGTATACAAGTCAATATCAAGTTACACTCGAAGATAATGTGTTTAGGTAATACTATATGGATGTAGAATGAGCTTCCAGCCTTTGTTTTCTTTGGACTATGACATGGGACTATTTAAGAAGTACATTAGAAGTCTCTTCAGAGGTGGGCAATGCATTGGTAGCGCCTCTGGTGTAGCTGAGGCAGTGATGACCACTTTCTATCAGGTGGCCCGCTTGCCTGTTTGTCTACTGTAAAAAATAAAAATATTTATAAGCAGTACTGCTTCTCTTTTTATTTGTGACGAATGCATTTTTTCTCCTATAAACTTGTATTTTTCACAAAAAATTACAAAGTTGTGACCAATGCATTTTTTCTCCTATAAACATGCATTTTCCACAAAAAATTACAAAGAGCAGTAAAGAAGTACTACATGTGGCGATCACAATAGACCAGTCATGGTCGCAGTGCTACTTAAGCCGCACAAAACATAAATAAATAAAGAAGTACTATTTATAAATTTATATGATGATTTTTCAGTAGATATATTGTGTTTATACTCAGGAATCACATTCTTATGAATGTGCAATGAATGTCAAACCCACAACCAACTCTGTTGAATAGTCGCATACCTATGGCAGTTTGTACACCGTCAACGGGACGTCACCGAGAACGAGATAACGGCGCCGATTTAGCGATACATACATTTACTATGGGCGTGTGTCCACCGCACGCTCGCAACCCGGAGCGCCGTCATCCCGGCCGCAGATTTATCGCTTAGTTCGGCGCTTTCGCTAGAACTCGGTCCGAGATTGTGACATTTGTGACGGCCCGAAGTGGAAGCAATACAAGTGTTTTGTACTGGCTGTTTGTCCATCGCGACATTTCTGGCCGAGATGAAGTTGACAAATTGACTGAACCACCGAGATCGTCGCAGTGGACAAACAATCGACGCCACGTCAACTTGAATCTCGGCGGAAATAATCTGTGATGACATCCTGTTGGTGTAGGTACTGTAGGTGGACAAACTGCCTATGTTTTTATAATGACCAATTTGTTTTAAAACATGTGCATGTGTGTGTTGAAGTCATCAAGGTTTCAAGTTGCAGTAAGCACAATACATACTTATTACAATTCTACAATGGAATGGCTGTTTTCCAACATCTACAATGGAATGATTGTTCGAGCAGCGGCTTAGGGACTCCCCCCATATTTCTGCGCATGGGTGGCGGTGATTAATCAGGTGATCGCATGCTCGTTTGCCAACCTCTTAGGAAAAAAATTTGACTAAATAAATTATCTATAATAGGTAGTCAATGAAAAAAAAAAAAACACATTTTTAAGTTAGTTTCCAATTTTGCTTTGGTTTTTGGTGCATTTTGTTTTTTTTTAAGTTCCATTTACTTATATAGGTCCCATGTACTTATAAAATTGTATAGGTAACTACCCAAAATGTTTAAGTATTTATTCTGGTCACGTTACCTATGCTATGCATCGGGTACGTTTCCTTAGATCCTATGTTATGATTGCTAACTGTGTGTAAATTATGTCCCTAAACTGAGATAATACAATAAGTTAACTGATTTCAAGTTGTTGAATGTTAGAACCACAGCACAGTTACAAAAAACCGAGGGTAGGTATTTTACATTCCATTCAGATTATTGTAACAAGAACGAGTGCCAGTGGCTCAGTTTATATAAATATTATTATTAAAGGTAATGCTACTTACGTAAACACAATAGTTTTCTTCAATTAGAAACAAGGAAATATTACAACAAATTTATTATTACCAAGCACACGAACACGACTCAAGAAAAAGTTTATTTTCTTTCTTTGACTTTCGTACGACTGATTTCGTCTTGACCAAAGAGTATATAATCACTACGTTATAGTCTTGACTGACAGGACAGGCAAGCAACAATGTTGCTAGAACACAAATTTTGTTAAGTTATATTTTGCGTAACTTTACTAAATAAAATAACAACAAAAAAACATTTTTGATACCACAGAAATGAGGAGCACGATAGCTTTGTTTTGTGGATGTCAAACGTCAAGCAATGACCCCAGCCAATCGACTTTGGTGAGACAACTGCTTAAAAGACCCCACTTCTTATCAGTAGTTAGTAGTTACGCTTTGAGTAGTTTAAGTGCAATATTATTACTGGAAACACTGCGCCTGTTTGTCAAACAAATGACATTGCAGGGTTGCCAGATTGGGGGTTTTTTTCGCGATTTTGGGGAAAAATTTGACTCTCGGCGAAAAACTGGGGAAATAGAATCTTTGGGGAAAATTTTGGGGAAATAAAATACGTGATGGGGAATTTTAGCGAATTTTTTTGCACTTTTATACTAACCTAACCATCTTTTTTGGACTAACATCCTGGCTAAAGTGAACCATATAAAAAGCTGCTGTCTCTCTCTCTACTATTCTATAAAGTCTAGCTATCTAGTATTATGTCTCTTTTGTTTTGAACGTTTTGAACCAAAGAGGAACTCACTTGATTTGCCATCTCTCTAGGGTATAATGCCTTATGCTTCAAATTGCTGTTTCTCACGTAGTTGTTAAGGAGGGAAGTCCTTTCAATACGTCCTACTCCGACTATCTTCTTTCTGATTAAATTCGTTGTGAGTTCCAAGACAGCTGTAGTTTTCTCCCCCGGGACGTCAATAAGCTTCATTGCTTATTGTCTATCTGAGGTCGCCGTTGTTGATCCTGGCTACACAGGAGACACAGTGGTGGGAATGTGTGGTGGGCTTGTCACGAACCAAAGAGGAAAAAACCTTATCGGAGTTTAAGACGAACTTCAGGATGATATTCCTGAAATTCCTACCATGGATAAGTTCAGAGATACTAATTCCCATACTAATCTTCCACCACTATCTAAACTACACATTTAAGAGTTTACCAAAAAGGTAACAAACCACACATTCATGATTTCCTCATTTTCCCTTGTTATCTAATAATGTTTTAGATATAATATGACATTTAATGACATACTACATGTTGGCTCAGGTTTCAAGAACCGCTCAAAGGGAGACTAAGATTACTGTATGAAAGTAGAATCCTAAGAACCGTCCGAGTTACCTTTGAGGAAAATTATATCCCACCAAAAACATTTTCATGTAAAATGTTGCCAAGACGAGACCATATGACTCGCACTGTCAAAAAGTTATCAGATCTCATGTAGAGCCAAGCTTCTAACTCTACAAGGCCTAACTTCACAAACTTTACACCTTAATCAAAATATGTGTGTTTGCCGTTTCGTTACATACTATAAGAACTAATGTATAACAGAAAAGTATGATGATGAATAGTTTATAATTTTTTCACCTTACTATGTGAATGTAGGTAGGTATTTCATTTCTTTTTGTAAGTTGCTTATATTTTTTTTTTTCTTTTGGGGTGAAGTTCCAAGTTTTATGATATTTTTGTTGTTTGTGTACTAATACTAGCCTACATACCAAATTTCAGCTTTCTAGGATATTAGGAAGCGGAAATCTCATACAAACTTCCATCCCTTAGGTTAAAGGGTTGGGGGATGAAAGTTCCAAGTTTTATGATTTTTTTTGTTGTGTTTGTAGTAATATTAGCTTACTACCAAATTTTGGCGTTCTAGGACTTCAGGAAGTACCTTAAGAATTTTGATGATCAGTGAGTCAGTGAGTGCATCAGTGACGAAATGGGTGGTTTTTAGACATTAATAAAATCTAAAGTATAATAGCTACGACATTCAAATTTTGAATGTTCAATGATTGTACTGGTGTCATTTTATCTTGAAACTTTTAACTATTTAAAGCATCATCCAAACCAAAGTTATGAGAGTTCAAAAAAACGACGAAACGTTTCGAGAAAAGGTAGGTAGTGCCCTTGCGCTCCGCTTGGCTCGTCTTGGCAAAAAAAATTGTATGGAAAATGACTGATAGCTGTCAAATGTGTAGAAAATTAGACAAAAGCGACATCTGAAGTGAGGAAAAAGCAGTTTTTAACCCCTTTTATTTGTAACAAAACTTTTGGGGGTTTTCTGTTGAAAACGTATCATTTTGGGGAAAAATAAAAGTCAGTTTGGGGAAAATCATAAAATTGAATCTGGCAACCCTGTGACATTGACAAGTCTCGTCTCAATTTACTTTACTTTTTGCTCGTCTCCCTCGCTCTCGCTTCCTCCACATTTGAAAAAGTCAAATTTATCAAAAAACCATTTCATTCCATATTTCTTTCAATCAATGATTTGTTTGATTTGATTGATGATTTCTATTTTCATTCACAATCACATGAATGTATGACGGCTGGATTAGATTGGAGGGAAGAATAAAATAGTTTGTTTTCTTTTTGTAATTTAACTATTTTTCAAATAAAATAAAATGAATCCTGAAAAAGAAATGTTACAACCCACTGCTCATTTGTCCAAAGGAATTAATATTTGGTAAGAAATTTGTTAAAAATTTGTTGACAATAAATATTAAGACAATATTTTTTATTATTATGAGTTGTTAAAACCAACCTGGTAAAGTGTTAACAGCCAGTATAAGAAACTTAGTTTATTATTATTATTCATTTATTATCAGAAAGCAAATTCCATAGATTAATTACCTACATCTCAAATTATTCATAAGATTATTCATAGTTTATCATGCCAGCTATAATTTAATTTAGTTTTAAAATGCGTTTGAGAAAGTAAGGAGTAGTTTTAAGAGAGGTAGGGCACAGCGGATAATCCGCTCAAATCGGAGCAGCCCGTCTGGGGAAGGACCTCCACCTTACAGAAGATTGTCGCTAAATAGCATTGGTCTCGGCCATGCTGTGTTCCTAAAGTAAGTAAGGTCTCCATAGCTCCACTTGGGGGAGGGGGGGAGGATTGGCAATGCAAGGTATGCCCCCGGTATTGCCAGCATCTATAGGCTATGGTGTATAAAAAAATCAAAAATATGTTTGTTACTTCTTCACACTCAAATGGCTGGACTAATATTTATGATGTTTGGTATGTAGGTAGCTGATACCTTGGATTAACACATAGGGTACTTTTTATCCCGAAATGTACATGATTCCGGTAGGATTTCATCAAAAGTCTGATTAGATGGCGTTACTGTGCATAAATAATATACATGCAAACGAAGTTGTGCGAGTTTCGGTAGTGCTAAATAATAGGTGATGTAAAAGTGATGCTCCCGGTGTTGCAAGGGTCCATAAGCTGCGGTGACCGCTCACCATCAGGCGGACCGTAAGCTTGTTTGCCACCTTTGTGGTATTTAAAAAAAAAAAATAAGTTGTAGTTGTTTAATAGTAGGTATGAAATTACAAGTAAATATTTTGTTCTAAATTCCAGGGACCATATAGGTAAACCGGCTGAGTTTGAATTGGACACGGATTTCAAGAATAAACAGAATGATATGTTATTCAATATGGACGAGAACCTGTGTCCAGATTTGGATGACGGTGAGAATAGGTAAGCTCTGTTTTTAGGGTTCCGTGACTCAAAAGAAAAAAACTGAACCCTTATAAGATCACTTTGTTGTCCGTCTGTCTGTCTGTCAAGACCCTTTTCTCTGAAACTCATGGAGGTATCAAGCTGAAATTCATATCAAATACTTAGGTCTACTGTCCATGGGAGCTGTGAAAAAATCTAACTTCTAAGCCGACGCAATCAAAAGATACAGCCGTTTATTCCGCATTTTCGACACACGCAAGGTAATCAAAACCTACAGGGTACTTACGGTAAACTCAAAATCTTGAAATTTGGTACAAAGCAACGTCTTATAGTACAGAAGGAAAAATTGCGAAAAGCATAATTTTGTTTTTAAATCAAATAATAAAAATATTTTACATAAATACCTACAGGTTTGTACGGCACCCTCGGTGCTCGAGTCCGACACGCACTTAGCCGGTTTTTTTATTTTATTTTAAGTATTGAGTATGTTTCTTCTACATTTCTGATATTGACAGAGTGAGATGGGTCATTGTTTCAGCCAATAGCACTCATTATATGGATCAAAAGCAATGCCGTAAACATTTAAACATTTTTGACGACCTCCGTGGCGTAATGGTTACCATGCCGGCCCGCCACCCAGGAAGTCATGATGAAAAACTGACTTTTTCTGATTGGCCTTGGGTCTTAGATGTTTATCCATATGTATTTGTTATAAAATATAGTATCGTTGAGTTAGTATCCTATAACACAAGTTTCGAACTTACTTTGGGGCTAGATCAATCTGTGTGATTTGTCTCTATAATATATATTTATTATTATTATCATACTTTACCTAAATTACTATTTAAAAAAATATCTCTTTCTTTTTAGTGACGATGAAGATCCATTGAAAAATATTGAGGAGACCACGGAGAAGCATATGCTGTCCTCACCAGAGTACTTTTCGTTCAAAGAACTCTCTGCCAAGATGGTCGACTGCGTTTCCAGTGGAGTAGTGAAGATACTTATTATTGAAGAAGGTAAACATCATTGAGAGGCCTGGTGGTAGTTTTTTTTATGGGTTGATATAATGATACGTAATTGACCACTTTTCTGATTTAATACAATTTTCTTGTATAAAGGTGATGGACCACTTGTCCCCGAAGATGCTGATGTCACATTCCACTACGCGGCGTATTGGGAGAAGGCTAGCATACCATTCGATTCAACACTGACTATGAACAGCGGGAATCCAGTTGTAAGTATATGTTATCGTTATTATAATTTGCTTTATAAAATCTACTACTAATATAAAAAATCCATAGCGCGACTTGTGGCGCCATCTGTTGGCCGATAGCCCATCCCATACAGCGCCTTCTATAGTAGAAAAAATATATTCCACTAAACTACCCATAGCGCGACTTGTGGCGCCATCTGTTGGCCGATAGCCCATCCCATACAGCGCCTTCTATAGTAGAAAAAATATATTTCACTAAACTACCCATAGCGCGACTTGTGGCGCCATCTGTTGGCCGATAGCCCATCCCATACTGCGCCGTCTATAATAGAAAAAATATTTTCCCTTTGGAATGACATACTTTCACGAGATAAAAAGTAGCCTATTGGGTTGGCAACGCGTGAGTGATACCTCCGGTATTGCAAGCGTCTATAGGCTACGGTGATGCTTACCATCAAGCCGTATGCTTGTTTGCCAACTTGTCGTATAAAAAAAAACATTATTTGAAAGGTCTCATTGTGAGAATAATTTTACTGTATGGCACCTACAACTGGGTTTTCCGGAACTATTGAGTCTTTGAATCTTAATTTTTTTTAATGATAAATAAAGAAATCGTGAGTATTAAATCACTTATCATATACTAGTAAAATCCTCGCAACTTCGTTTGCGTATATCTCGCTTTATGTAGGTATTTTGAAAAATTCTTTCTTAGTACACCCCTAGACGTCGTAAGGAACCTACATTCCAAATTTGGAATCTCTAAAACCAGCGGTTTGGGCTGTAAGTTGATATATAGTTAAGTCAGGTCAGGGCTTTGAATTTTATATAAATAGCTCATTTGAAAGGTATTAATGATGGCATCATTTTATTGTATGGCATAATGCAGAGAGCCTGGAGGGAAGTACTATGAGTCTTGGTACAGATTTATGTTTAAATATTGTCTGCACATTGGTTGTATGTAACCTAGAACTAAATATATTTAAGTCTGCCATTGTCCTTTGTAAAAAAAAAAAAACTTAAAAAAAACAAGTAAGTACGTTTGAATATGAATATTGTAACGTTCACATGCACATTGTTTTACTGTGCGTGACCTCGGAAACGCTCGTGAAATCGGTCACTCACACTAAAACAATGTGCATGTGCACGCGTAACAACATTCATAGTCGAACGCTCTTCGTGAAACAGAATATCAGAACCTCCTCAAAAAAACATGCAAACTCGATTTTTTTTACAGACAATGCGCCTACAAACGTTAATCCCGGGCCTCCAACTCGGCCTTGTGACAGTAAAAGGCCCACAAGCCAGGCTTCTGCTTCTCATACAACCGGAAGCGGCTTGGGGCAAATACGGCGCCCCACCTCGGATACGGGCTGAAACTGCATTGTTTGTGGTAACACTGTTTGGTGTTAATGATACTTCGGTCGCTAATAGGTTAGTTTTTCGTTTCGTTTTAGTATTTCGTTGTCCACACGGATCGGATTGGTCCGGTGGCGCAGCAATCTGCGCTAGCATCGGCTGCGCCACACGATCGAATATGGTCCGCTTCAGATTCCAAATTCAATGGTCTGGCACCACTATTGCTCTTTTTATTTTTATATGGGTACAGTACTGTTTTGAAACGTCAATAAATGTGACTAAAGTGCTAAAGTGACAAGATATGTTATGCTGCTGATTGTAACTTATTGATTGACTGAATAATAATTTCTTCTTCGTTCTTTTTCTTTTCAGATTCCACAACCTATCAGCAGAGGAGCAAGCCAAATTCGAGACAACAGTGAAAACAATGGAATCGTTAAAAACGCAAGCCAAAATCCAATTTTCAAAGAAAAAAATAAAGGATGCCATAAAGAAATATCAACAAGCACTGAACATACTACAAATATGTCAACCCAAAGACAATATAGAGGAGGGTGAAATTAAAAAAATAAAAGTCACAATCTATGTCAATTTGGCTGTGTGCTATTGTAAGATGAATAAGCCGAAATATGCTATAAACATGTGCGAGAATTTAAATAATTTAATTCCTATGGAAACTAATTCTAAAGCTTTGTATAATTATGCCAATGCCCACGCAATGCTAGGTAAAGAAGAGAAAGCGTTAGTATATTATAAAAAAGCATTAAAATTGGAACCAAAAAATATTGAAATCGGAAAGAAACTGGCCGATTTGGATATAAAATTAAAAAAGAATATAAAAGTTGAAAAAGAGATATGCCAAAAGGCGTTTCAAAATGAGAAAAAAGAGCAGATTGTCTATGCTGTGGATGACGATTTTCAAAATGGCGTACGTGACATGTGTCAAGATTTGGCGGGAAGGAAGGAATACGTCAAATTTGACCTGCCGACGGGATTGACCAATAACGAAGTGGCTTGTATAAAATGTATAACGAACGATTTTGAACATTTAGTCGTTTTAGAAGACGGAGAGGGAAAGAGAAAAAAAGTTAGCATTGTAAAAAAAAATACTCATTGACTGTAATTAAAATACAGTGCCACAAACATTTGTGCCGGTGTGTGGACAAAACTAAAACTAATGAATATGCCTTGAATACCTTGAAAATTACCTTCAATAGCTTCGATTCGCCTCCGCCATCGGCACAGCACAGATAAATTTGTGGATGGCGGAGTGTTGAAAATAAGGACTAAAACTGCCAAAAAGGCGGCTGGCGAGCCGCCGTAATACGGCTAGCCGTATTGAAGAACACGAAGCGTTGTATACAATGCGGCGGACTATCATTCAGCCGTAATGCAATCCGGCTTATTGTTGACCGCACCGATACAAAACGGTTCTGCTTTTTAAAACGGCTAGCTGTTTTGTATTACGCAAAACGCCTGCGACAGATATACCAATGGAATGAGCATGGAACGCGCTCAAGACCTTAATGATTAGCACTACTTTTTAAGTTTTTGTATTTTTATACAATGTGTTGTTTGTAGGTACTGTTGCAATATTTTTGGAAAGGCCAATCTACGGCTGATATTGAACACGAATATGTGAAAAAAACATAATAAATTTACAATAAACTTACATTTAATATAGGTACCCATTTGTCGAAAATCATAATCCGCCTGTATACATTTTATGTTATAAAAGTCACGGGCAACAGATACTCGCCTGTCAGTATGCCGCTCCAAAGAAACGCCGCAGAAAAATTAGGAGAATTCTTTGATACATGGTAAATTGTTATTTTTCATAAAAACAACATAGGTCGAGATTACATTTTTTAACTGACTACTGATACTGCCGACTAGTGCCAACCCTAAATAAAAATAAGGGAAAGGCACGAACGAAGAAGAAGACTTACACGACAGCAGATTCGCGTCAAGCCGTCGGGATGCTTCATAAAAGTGGCCAGTGACTTGTAAGAAACTCTTTGCACAAACATCTCTTATAATCACGAATATTGTTGAGAGGTCTATTCTGCGCACTGTTAGAGGTTAATCTGAAAACCTCTCAAATCTTTGTAAGTAAAAAAAATTCAGGAAGTTTACGGCTTTTAAAATATGAAAAATATGAACGAATGATTTATGCCTCTTACATCGAAATAATATTACTACGTATAGAACGGACACCGCGAACAAAATTTTTGTCCCCATACGTTGAGGCCAATAGACATCAACTCGTTTAGAAACTTGCCGACGCTCATCGTGATTGGTCCTCGGATTTATGTCAAAAAAAAAATTGGAAAATGCCGTCATGTTCAATAAAAACTTGTAAAAACCGTTCAACAGTAAGGAAGAAAGATAGCGGCATGACTAATCATCGGTAAGTATACAAAAAATTAAGTAAAACCAACCAAAACAATTTTTTCATTATTTTCTATTGCATCATAATTGCATCCGCCATTTCTATGTGAAAATCATAGATTATCAAAAAGTAATCATACAGATGGGATACGTAGGTACTAAGCGTAGGTCAATTTTATAATATAATTTAGGTACTTATTTCTGAAAAATTTTTGCATTTTTTTTAACCGACTTCAAAAAAGGAGGAGGTTCTATGTTTTTTTTTGGAGGTCCGCCGATTACTCCTTCAATTTTGGACCGATTTTAATCATTCTTTTTTAAAAATAATATGTAATTTAAATATTGATTTTTTAAACTATATTTCCAAAATATTTTTATATACTAGGTAAAATACGTAATTGTGGATAAAGTTACTAACTAAGTAAAAAAAATAAGTTTCTAGAAAACAAAAAGATGGAAAACGAAACAGCATTTTAAATTTCGACCAACCATTTTCGAACAAATGAAATTCGGGCAAACAAGTTTCGGAGTAAAGGTACGTTACCATTCTTGAAATTCAACACAACTCCTCTTGTCTGGCATGCGACCGTCTCCTGGTTATTGTATATATTACAAAATACTACAATATATAAATAGCTTCACTATAAAGTTAGTTTTGATTTAATCTCAGTTTATTTTTGACTAATATTAAGTTAAGAACAAAAATGTAATGTAGCTTCCTACCTATAAAGCTAATATTATACCTATTTTCCATTAAATTTATCTATTAAGTAAAATAAAATATTGTAATAAAATAAAATAATCAGTTGGATGTCCAATAGGCAGAATATAAACAAAGTGTCGCCCCTGCGTAGTAATGCATATTCTATGACTCGGATGGGGGCGGGGCCAGGGAGGGGCGCGCCCCTCACGGCCGAACACGGCGCCAAAATTTGAAGGCGCTGTCATTTCTATACGTAGTAATATTATTTCGATGGCCTCTTACGATTTTCTATTCAAATATTGCAACTGTACAAAACAACACCTTGTACATATTTAAGTCTTAGAATAATAACAAGATTTATGTGTACCTAACCTAAGTATTAAATTCAGTACCTAGTTACCAGTACCAGTTTTAATAAAAAAGATCAGTAAAGATTTTAACCTATATTATCTCTTTCGCACTTCATTTTTCTCTTTATGAATGACAGTTAGTGAATAAGTTTTGAACCTTGGCTGTACTGTACAGTGCTATAAACTTATCTGTACCGGTCGCCATAACTAGAACTTATGAATGCGCCTTAAATATCTTGACAAATTACTTTCAATAGCTTCGATCCTAGGGCCGCGTCCCTGCCATCAGCACAGGTAAGTTTGTGGCACGGTAATTTATTTTAAGATGGAGACAAACTGTTCTCTTTCTCTAATAAAATATATTATAATTTTATTGTTTGTTTTTTTACGACACTGGTCGGCATATAAACTACATGCAAGCTCAAATAGAAATAGGCTTGCTCTTAATAATTATAGTTAATATTCTTGGACGAATCACACAACGCCATCTAGTTCCAAATCAAGCAACTGAGCTTGTATTACTGCCAAACAAGAAATGGATTAAACTAAAATTTGCACGTTTTACGTAAATGTGGACGTCATTTTATCACGTTTTATCATCACACCATTGAGTGGGCCCAAAATAGAAGAATTCATTCCCACTTTACAAGTAGTAGGGCATCAAAACAATGTTTTTAAGATTCTACCATTTTGCATTACGTATGCCAAATTACAGCTTTATAATATAACGGTTTGTGAGCTAGACCGCGGACAGACAGACGACATGGCGAAACTACAAGGGTTTCCTTGTTAGTTTATTATGGAACCCTAAAAAGAGACTGAAAGAGAATATGTTTGTTCGTCTTTGACACGAATACATGGCAAGACGAGCTTACGAACGAAACGCAACTTTATGAACGTGTATGAATTTCCAACATTTTAAATTGGAGCTCGAATCTTTTCTCGAATACAGTAGTATTTAGGTCGAATACGTTTGCGAAATAATTATTAAAATAAATCACTTACATTTGTTTTACCTGTGGTTTTATCAATACATCGATTCAATGAATAATAAATATTTAATTCAACCTTTTTATTTTGTCTCTGATACGAATACGTGGCAACACGGGTTAACGAACAAAACGCAAATGTCAAAGTCATCGTAAAATCGTCTGACGTGTATGAATTTCCAACATCTCACCTCAATTGATGAACTCGAATAGTTTTTGAAAACGTTTGCGAAATATAAATCACTTACGTTTGTTTTATCAATACATTGATTCGATAAGCTATTATCGTATGTCCACGTAGCATTAACAGGTAAGAGAAACATTTAGTGTTATCAAGATTAAACTCTAAACGTGAGTTTGTATTTAGAACTTTTGAAATACTTTCTTTTGCCGTAATTATCTTTAATAAAATCAAAAAGTTGTCTTTTTGAAAAAAAGAATATTGTGTTTTCGCTCCATATTTCGATAATACGGCTGCTTGCTTAGAAATTCATCAGAATTTTTCTTTTTAGCTTGAAAACATGTTTCGTGTAATACTTTTGGCGGCGTTCGCTCACTGTGTTATTTCTCAACAATATCAACAGAAAGTAGCGCCCGGAGTGCCTCCACAGAATTACCAGGTAAGCTACAACAAGAAATTAAGAATTCTTCACACATTACACAGAGCCATCTGGTACCAATAACTAAAGTGAGCTAGGCTCAACCTACTTCTGTTGTGGGTACCAGACGACGGATATATTATTGTAATATTAGATCAGAGAGTCGCCTCAGGGATATACTTTTACATAGAAAATATCCTGATTCGAGAAAAAACGCGAACAATTACTTTTATGTGGATAAAAGTTTGTTTCAAGCGAGAATCAAATATGAGCTCTCTAGTGTTGAAAGTAGGACTACCACCCACTCTCACCACCACTGGGCTGTGAAATATTTAGTTAATATTAGCCATATTTATTAAGTGCGTATAATGTGTCAGTGGAGGGCAAAAACATGTACTTCACGCTACTGATATGTATCTTGGGATTATATATAATAATATAACCTGCCTAATCCCTTGCGCGCGATGTGATCTAAGCGTAGAACGCATTTTCTCATAGCTCGTGCTTCGTTTGCAGTTTGGGTTCGGGTCGGTCCAAATTGTTAATTCAACATTGCTATTCCAAAATTTATTCAGTTTTTACGATCTATATGTCACAATTAAATTCAAGCCTTCCCATCAGATGGCCCACTAAAAAACTTGTTATATTTTACTTCGCATCTCAACTGTAAAGAGTTGGCAGTCTCAACTTCTCTAGACTGAAGAGACATAAGTGTCTAAAACCTGGCATCGAGATACGCAGTGAACAGTGAGAGATCAATCAGTGGATTCGACTTTCAACGCACAGACACTGAATAACATACAAAGTATCAATCAAATGTTTTCTCATTGTTTACGAACAGATCGCCAAGACGCAGAATATATATTAAAAAATATATATATTTACTAATTGATCGATATTTACAGAATTATCAAGCGCCTCCACCACCCCCGCCTCCCCAAGCGGTTCATCAACAGGTAATCCATACTAATATTATAAATGTGAAAGTGTGTTTGTTTGTCCTCTCTTCACGTTTTTTTTATTGGAGATAGTTTAAGGTCTGGAGAGTGACAAAGGCTACTTTTTATCCCAGAAAAATATCTCATTAAGGGAAAAAAAGTATGACATTATTTTTTCATAATTTTTTAACGGGGATAATTAAGGTCTACAGAGTGGCATAAGGCTACTTTTTACCCAAGGGATAAAGAGATTCTTATGGGAAAAAATATTGACATTTTCCCTTGACCACGAGGGTGGAGCCGCGGGTAACAGATTAATAAATATGAGTACATAAAATGAAGGGATATGAATCTCCTTTCAATCTAAACCCTGTTTTTCTTAACTTAACCCATATAGTAAACAATCTTAGCACGTCTTTTTAACGAAAATAGGCAATTAAAATTATCATTCACACCCAAATAATAATAGTTACAAATGGCATTTAACACAACACTTATTATTCTGGCGATTTATCGATTTTACACATAGATAATTGAATAAAAAAACACGCTAAGATTGTTTACTACATTGGTCAAGTTAAGAAAAACAGGTATAGGATAGGATATCGTTTAATTATGTATGGTTTATAAGTCATATTTTTACATGTCAACTCTCTTTTGTTTTTCTCACTCTGATTTGACTTCTGCTGTAATTCAATCATACAATTTTTTCCATGATTATTATTATCTTTGAAATTTCCACCATCCATAACAAGTAGTTTAAAAGTTCTAAGTGAACAGACAGACGGAAGCGACTTCATTTCATACCTATGTAAAGATTTAGCATTTACACCTGATGTTAAAATACTATAACACAACTGCTAGCATTTTGGGTATTCTGCCACACTGCCCTGCCCTTTTAATATTAGTTTTAAGTTATGTTTAATTTTTAATGTTAGCTTCATCATATCAACCCATAATCATCCCACTGCTGGGATACGGGTCTCCCTTCAATCGAAGGTGATTAGAGCGTACTCTGCCACGCTGCTCCAATGCGGATTGGCAGAGATCAGTGTTTTTAAGCCGCCATAAGGCCACCTTGGCTTAACGACTGTCATCCATCGACAATAGCCGGAATCTATTATTTTATTTTATTTTATTAGTTAGGCACACAAACAGATATAGACATTAAATCACAGAGTTTTGATTACAAATAAATGTTATAACAAGTCTATAATCCACTATACTGTACACAGTTTGACAAAATATATGAGGATTATGGCAAGTTATGAATATATATGGTTTTAAATAAATACAGTACTAATTTTAGATATTATTATATGCGTTAATGCATGTCTAGTGATGCATTAATAAATTTCTTAAATTGTGACAAATTAGCATTGAAAATGTCGAGATCAGCGTTACGATGACCCAGTTCGTCAAAGTCTCTGCACATCCTAATGATGGGGTTAAAAAATGACGTGTTGTTTATATAAACATCAAGACGAAAGAAACGTGGGTTACGCAGACGAGATTGTCCGTTGAAATTAATTAAATTAAGCAGTTCGGGACAGTCAACGGAGGAGTGAATTATTTTATGCAGGCACACGAGCCCAGCGAATTGTCTACGTCTGGCTAATTTTTGAATTTTAAAGTAATTCACTCTTGCGTTGTAAGACGTCAACTGACGCATCAAACCGTGCCTACGACAGAGAGTCCGTAAGAAACATCTCTGGACGCGCTCCAGGGCATCCGAATGCACTCCGTAAATCGAATCGAAGGAATCGACGGCTTAACGTGCCCTCCGAAGCACGGAGAAGCTCAAGATAACGAAACCCATCCAAACGCTGACTGGGGTCGATATCGTCGAGCTCCTCAATGTTAGCTTAGTTTTTACTTAAATATTAGTTCAATCATTGTAAGTTTACATAATAAACTCCTATAACAAAATACTTTTCTGCAGCCTCCCCCCCAACAACAATATCAACAGCAATACCAGCAGCCCCCCCAACAACAGTTCCAACAAGTGCCCGTTCAACAACAGCAAGTCCCCGTTCAACAACAACAACAGGCGCATGCGCATCAGCATCATGGCGGTAAGACTTTAAAGCAATCAGAATCACAGATCTAGATCTTATGTTTGTAGTACTAACAGTCGGTTACTGAAACACATTTTTGAATATTTTTTTTGAAAGAAGTTGTTGTTATACTCGTGATTTCGAACCTACGTCCTCTCGATATCCGACCTGCCCCCTGACACTTGAAGATAATTCCGCTCGATTGCCATTGGATTGTTAATTTTAGGTACTCTTTACAGCTAGACTAGCGCTAACTAAATACTAAACTAAATGAAATCGGATCGTATGCTAACCAAATAGTTAGTAAAGTATAAAATTCCAAGGGTACGAATTAGGTTTTACTGTGAATTTTGCATTTGAAATTATACAGAATTGAAATTAAAATCGCGATTGCTACGCAGAGTAACCTAGCTGACCTGACCAAGAGTGCTTAGTACGAGTAGTGGTAGGTAGTAGAGACAACGGAAGTTACTTTATTTTATACTATGTATGTAAAAATCCAAAAATTCAAAAATGTAATATACTATATAATAAAAGAGAAAATCACTGACTGATTCATCACGAAATCTCCGAAACTACAAGTAAACTTTTGGGGCGTAGGTGCTCACTAAGAAAGGATTTTTGGAAATTCATCCCCTAATGGGGTAAAACGGGGGTGCAAAGTTAGTATGAAACTTTGCCGTTTTTGAAGTTACTCTAATGAAATTCAGCATGAAGGTTCTTTACTGAAAAGCATGAAACATGTCTGAGTAAAATATTTTTTTCAAAATTCATCCCTTAGGGGGTTAAACGGGGGTGCAAAGATAGTATGAAACTTTGCCGTTTTTGAAGTTATTCGAATGAATTTCAGCATGAAGGTTCTTTATTGAAAGGCATGAAACACGAGTAAAATATTTTTCTCAAAAATTATCCCTTAGGGGGTTAAACGGGGGTGCAAAGTTAGTATGAAACATTGCCGTTTTTGTAGTTATTCGAATGAAATTGAGCATGAAGGTTCTATATTAAAAGGTATGAAACACGGTAAAATATTTTTCTCAAAAATCATCCCTTAGGGGGTTAAACGGGGGTGCAAAGTTAGTATGAAACTTTGCCGTTTTGAAGTTATTCGAATGAAATTCAGCATGAAGGTTCTTTAGGCGATACGAAGTTCGCCGGGTCAGCTAGTATACTATATGTAAAGATTCAAAAATTCAAAACTTTTATTCAGAGAATGGGTTTTCAGAAACACGTTCTCTTGTCAGAGTATACAGTAATAAATGATTTGTATAAATTAATCTACTCTATAAACTACTACCATTTCGGAAACAAAAGCGAAATGACCACTGGAAAAGAAATCGCGAAAGAAAACCAGTTACGGCCTTTTTTGTCATTTAAAAAGATGTTATATTAAGTTATGATTTTTGTTTCAGATCCTCAACTATTAAACCCCGCCAATATCAATCAAGAAAGAGAGTAAGTTAATAAAATTTCGCATGTTTATTTTAGCTCTTAAGTTTTATCAATAAAAAAATTATTTTACTAAATGGTTTTGTCCGCGAAATCCTGTAGCATTTTATATATGTGATTCTTTAGATTGATATGAACGAAATGTTGTAAGGTTGAAAGTGAAGCAAACCGCAAATTAGTGAAATTCACATTCCGCAGCGTTTCATACGTACAGACAAAAATTCCAAAAAATCATTGTTTTGGGTTATCAAACAAACAAAAATTCTAAATATCATTGTTTTGGGTTCTCATACAGACAAAAATTCTAAAAATCATTGTTTTGGGTTATCAAACAAACAAAAATTCTAAAAATCATTGTTTTGGGTTCTCTCTCATACAGACAAAAATTCTAAAAATCATTGTTTTGGGTTATCAAACAAACAAAAATTCTAAAAATCATTGTTTTGGGTTCTCTCTCATACAGACAAAAATAAAAAAAAATCATTGTTTTGGGTTATCAAACAAACAAAAATTCTAAAAATCATTGTTTTGGGTTCTCTCTCATACAGACAAAAATTCTAAAAATTATTGTTTTGGGTTATCAAACAAACAAAAATTCTAAAAATAATTGTTTTGGGTTCTCTCTCATACAGACAAAAATTCTAAAAATCATTGTTTTGGGTTCTCATACAGACAAAAATTCTAAAAATCATTGTTTTGGGTTCTCATACAGACAAAAATTCTAAAAATAATTGTTTTGGGTTCTCATACAGACAAAAATTCTAAAAATAATTGTTTTGGGTTCTCATACAGACAAAAATTCTAAAAATAATTGTTTTGGGTTCTCATACAGACAAAAATTCTAAAAATAATTGTTTTGGGTTCTCATACAGACAAAAATTCTAAAAATAATTGTTTTGGGTTCTCATACAGACAAAAATTCTAAAAATCATTGTTTTGGGTTCTCATACAGACAAAAATTCTAAAAATAATTGTTTTGGGTTCTCATACAGACAAAAATTCTAAAAATCATTGTTTTGGGTTCTCATACAGACAAAAATTCTAAAAATAATTGTTTTGGGTTCTCATACAAACAAAATTATATGTATTGATTTGACGACCTCCGTGGCGTAATGGTTACCACGCCAGACCGCCACCCAGGAGGTCCTGGGTTCGATCCCCGGTCGGGTCATGATGAAAAACGCGCTTTTTCTGATTGGCCTCGGGTCTTGGATGTTTATCTATATATGTATTTGTTATAAAATATAATATCGTTAAGTTCCCATAACACAAGTTTCGAACTTACTTTGGGGCTAGCTCAATCTGTATGAATTGTCCCTATATATTTATTTATTTTTACTTCCAGCCACATCCAAGAACACATGGATGTACCAATCGACACATCTAAGATGTCAGAACAAGAGCTACAGTTCCACTACTTCAAGATGCATGACGCTGATAATAACAATAAGTTAGACGGATGCGAACTGATCAAGTCATTAATACATTGGCACGGTAAGTAACCTATTTTATACTAGTCGCCAACGCGGCTGGCTCGCGCAGAGGTAAATCGAAGTTTGAAACTCATACTTATAACTCAGTCATCCTTCATGGATACACTGGCGAGCTTTTACCGCCGAGACATAAAACTGCGTTACTAGCTCGTCGCTCATGGTCTTTAGACGTGGAAGTATTGAAAGGACTTCTTTAGCAAACTACTTGAGAGACAGTAGTTTGAAATAAAATGCATTATAACTTACCCGTACAATGGGGTTCGTATCAACCCATCATCACCAAACAGGGATACGGGTCTCCCTTCAATCGAAGGGGATTAGAGCGTACTCAGCCACGCTGCTACAATGCGCAATGGCGACGGCCAGTGTTCTCAACTCTGCTCTGCGACTCACGCAGTTTAAAAATTCAAAATTCTTTATTATAACTGAAAGTGGTTTTTTAAGGGTTGGGAGCTCTTTTGTTAAGTTAATAGTAAACCTGTAGTAAAAGAGAAAAAGGAATGAGAAACTTCACCACTATTACTAACCTTCCCGGTAGCTCGGTGGTTAGAGCACTCGGCCGGATATCGAGGGGGAGGTGAATCCCACCTGAGGGCGAGGTGAAGTTTTTCTTTCAGAAATCAATTTCAGTGTTTTCGAGTCGCTTGAAGACCACTTATTTTCATTTTCACGGTGGAGCTTGAGATTTTTTTATAAATCGATGTATTGGCTGGGGCTTGTGGGCTTAACCGTGTTTAAAGAAGCTTACTGTGTGTTACGTCTCAGAATACAGAACAAAAACCTGAAGTTAGATCTGATTTGTATAAAAAAAAGGACGGGTTGCACTCCGGGAGTGCCGGCAGAAGTGAAAACTTAAACATCAACGTTGTGCATTTTTGAATATTTTGGAATGGTTACGGAATCTTACGCTTTTTCGATTAGGCTACGGATATGACGCGAGTTTAATTTTTTTTACCCATCTATAAAAAGTGCCAAGCGCCGCTAAAGAAGTTTTCACTTCAAAAACTGGACTGGCTGTTTGCCAGACCGCCACCCAGGAGGTCCCGGGTTCGATCCCCGGTCGGGTCATGATGAAAAACGAACTTTTTCTGATTGGCCTCGGGTCTTGGATGTTTATCTATATTTGTTATAAAATATAATATCGTTGAGTTAGTATCCCATAACACAAGTTTCGAACTTACTTTGAGGCTAGCTCAATCTGTATGAATTGTCCCTATATATTTATTTATTTATCATCATGGCACTTTACATGGCGTCTAGATATTCTATTTCATAAAGTCCATTTGGCTATGAATGTTGTAACGTGCGCATGCACATTGTTTTAGTGTGCGTAACCGAGGTGACGCGCGCCCCCGAAGTTACGCACACTAAAACAATGTGCATGTGTACGTTGCAACATTCACAGCCAAACGGCCTTTATTTACATATTTGTTTATGAAATGTCTGTAACGTATTAGCGGTGTTTGGCAGATGTTAGCTAGTTTGTATTATGCTAGCTCTACACTCTCGAGAAGTTAAGCGAAGTGAAGTATAGTTAGGCATGAAGTTAGACGAAGTAGGACGAAGAACTCTCATCGTAAATCTACTAGCAAAATTAATTATTTTATTTTGTGTGTAACTATGTGACAGTGTAGAAGCTATCACAGAGAATTTCTGTTTTGTTCTGTATACTGAGATAGTCTCTGTTACTCATACCCATCATTGTTTGTCTCTTTCCTACATATGGTGATAGAACAAGGACACAAACAGACACCACAGCCCGGATCGCCACCAGTAGGTGACAAAATATTCGCCGATGACGAGTTGGTGAATTTAATAGATCCCATACTTAATATGGATGACCATAACAGAGATGGTTATATAGATTATCCAGAATTCATTAGGGCACAGCAGAAGAGTCAGAATAAATCGTAATGAATAAACATTTAATGTATCATTGCATTCTGAAATAATAATAAAATATGAATTAACATTGTGGTGTGTATTTAGAACTATAAAACATATCAATTATGAAATTAACAGTATGTACGCATAACTCGTGCATCACTTGTGCCCATATTCACACATCATTACATGGCGACATTGCCATGTGATGATGTGTGAACATGGGCACAAGTGACACATGACTAAAGGTTTTATTTACTCATGTGCAAGTGATACGCACGAGTTATTACTAAACTAAATACTGTTTATTTTAATAATTGGTACATACCTAACGAAACCTCTGCCCGGAGTTGCCTTTTTGTATAAAAAAATCTTAATTAGTATTTTAATTTTAATTAAAAAAAAAAAAAATGTAATAATTTAAAACTATCCTAATAAATAAAGTATACTATTAAACTATTAACTACCTATTAACTCCGGGAAGGAGTTCCATTTCTTCTTTCTTTCCACCACCACACAGATTCTTTGACATCTCTGTATTATTATCTGTGGTCATCGGAGTTAGTGGCACGATATAGCTATGTTTATAATTGTAATTTCGTGTACACTGTTTGTTGAGCCTAATAAAATAAATAAATAATGTTTTATAGTTATTCTACGTACACACTACAACATGATCATAGATTGAAAGACTTTTTTTTTTCAAAATATTTGTTCAGAGAGTAGGTGTTCTACTTTTTCTCATCAAAGGTTACATTGTAGTAACAAATTATTTGTGTAATTAATTTACTATATAAACTACTACCATTTCGGAAAGAAAAGCAAAATGGCCGCTGGTTAAACAAATGGCTAAAGAAAATCTGTTACGGTCTTTTTTGTCATGTAATACAAAGTATGATCGATTTAATTCCTGTTTTATTATTAATTTATAAATCGTAATCTTAAATAATCGGAGTAAATATTTTATTATGCCTGAAACATATTTATAGAGTAGCGGGTCGAGAACGGGTGGATCGAAACGGGTGTGGGTCGAGTCTGGGTAGAATCGGGTCGGGTACTGGTGTGGGTCGAACTAAAACTGTTGCGTTGCAATAATATATATTTATACTATGTATATTGTAAAAATGAAAGATTTGTATTCTAATTAATATAAATAATATGATGTTTATATAAACAAAACTGGATAAATTAGCATCCGATTCGCCCCCGACCCGATTCAGACCCAATCTCGACCCGCTTTAGACCCGATCTCGACCCGCTTTTGGACCCAATCCCATCAGTATGTTTCAGGCGATAATAATATAAGACATGAGGGGTCATTTACAAATTATGTTTCACGACATTTCATACATTTTATATCCCCCATAATGTCTTTCCCCCCTTTTTGAAGTGTGTCGTAATTTATGAATGACTCCTTAATATAGTATACTATAGTATCAGTATCAGTGATACTAAATTCGTAGGTCAGCGGCATAAATATGTTGTTAGTTTAGTAAAATTGTCACTTTTGTATTGTCATTTCAGTCATTGAAGATTTTGAGTAAACATTCTTCTTATTCTTCCTTAATTAATGGCGTTTCTGTCGTGTCTTATCGACACATAGACAATTTCGCCAATGTCGAGTATTTTAAATGAACACATTTTGACTAAAAAGTACACTTTAAAAAGGCAACGTGGTACGGTGAGGATCTTGACGACCTTCGTTGACAAGGCGGCGATCTCGAATCTTGAGTAAACATGTCAACAATTTTATAGTGACAAGTACAGATAAAAGAAACTAATAGTCAGTCACAGTCAAACAGTCACTTCTCATATCTGGGCCCCTACCATGACCGCTTAAACAAAACAAGAACAGCTGAGTAAGGGAGACAGGGCAATACATGATGTAAGGCGACGTCTCCTTTACACAATTTTAAGTATAGTTATAAAAGATGGTACGGCCCCAGATCTTAAATTTAATAATACCACAGAATAAATAGTACTAAGTAATAATACACTACCAATCAAAGGATTCGGTTCTTTGAGGGCTTAATTGACATTTAACTTACAAACATGGTTCGCATACAATTTGTAGCGACATTTCTACTGGGGAGTAAAAACTTCCCGTTTCATTGTTCTGTGGTGACGAAATATTAAAGTGACGACATCTTTATGACGCTGTTTTGTACTTTACGTATGAAATGTGAATAGGAATTAGAAGAAAAGTATCAAATTACATTTTAAAATAAATATATATATTTTTTCATTATTTATTACTATTATACGTTTTTCTTATTACTAACTAATGAAGCCCGAACAGCTGCGTTTGCGTATATCTATTTATGCACAGCAGCGCCATCTGTGTCAGACTTTTGATGAAATCCTACGGGAATCGCGTACTTTTAGGGATAAAAAGTACCCTATGTGTTAATCCAAGGTATCAGATACCTACATACCAAATATCATAAATATTGGCCCAGCCATTTGAGCGTGAAGAAGTAACAAACAAATACATAACTTTCGCCTTTGTAATATTAGTAGGGTTTTGTATTTTTTTTTCTGATTCCTATTCTAACATGACACGGATAGTACACACAGTTGAGGAAATGTATGGACGGTTGTCTCGAAAATATTAATTTTAAATTTTTTGTTAAGTATAATGCATATACATAGAAATGTGCCTTTTCCTACAAAGCTGTAATGGCCAGTTGTAAGTTGCTGATAAGTTCCAGATAGCTTATCTGGTGGATAAAATATTGAACATTCATACTGACAAATGCAGAAACGCATTATAATCTTGATTCCAAGTTAAGTCTCACTACTATTATTATATAAATATAATAAAATTAAAATTAAATTTAGTTTGACAATGTAACAATGACACAAGTCTTGAACTTACGTTGGGGCTAGCTCAATCTGTGTGATTTGTCCCTATATGTCTGTATATATATGTATATATAAAATATATGTATATATAAAATATATGTATATATAAAATTCAAAGTCCTCACTGACTGACTGACTTAACTATGTATCAACGTACAGCCCAAACCGCTGGGTCTAGAGATTCCAAATTTGGCATGTAGGTTCCTTATAAGGACTGGACCGACCGGACCGGACCGGATCGGACCTGATCGGACTGGATGGAACCGTACCGTACCGGGCCGTGCCGGTCCGGACCAAACCGGACCGAACCGGAATTTGTTTCTAAAGAAAAATATGCTTAATTGTCTACTAGCCACGCGGGCGAAGCCGCAGGCAGAAGCTAGTCTATTTATAAAAATAAAAAAACTGCCATTATCTATTAATTTATCTGACAAGTAAACTAACTGGAACTTAAGAGCAATTTCTGCAATAGATATTACTATTGATACTCTTAACCTTTTTCAGTTAAACTAACAAGACTATGTTCTAAGACTTAGAACTAAGTTAACTATTTTTTTAAATATAAACCCTGTTTTTCTTAACTTGACCAATGTAGTAAACAATCTTAGCACGTCTTTTTAACGAAAATAGGCAATTAAAATGATCATTCACACCCAAATAATAATAATATAGTTAGAAATGGCATTTAACACAACACTCTTATTATTCTGTCGATTTGTCGATTTTACACATGGATAATTGAATAAAAAGACACGCTAAGATTGCTTACTGCATTGGTCAAGTTAAGAAAAACAGGTTATAGATTAACTATGATTACTATTTTTTTAATTATACATATTTTCTCTTTATTTCGTTCGTCCATTTAAAAAATGTGCTTCCACTAGTATTTTCTCGAATAAAATATTTATTTTCTAATTATTAATGTAATTTAATTATTGTGTTATTTAAGATGTTCTAGGTTCTATTCTCGTAAAAAAAATCGTTCAAAATAGTTCAAATCTCGTGTCAATGTCAATCGCTGCCTCCACTTATACATTTTTTATACTACAAAGGTGGCAAACAAGCATACGGTCGGCCTGATGGTAAGCCGTTACCGTAACCTATTGACGCTTGCAATACCGGGGCATCACTCACGCGCTGCCAACCCCCCCAAGAGGAGCTATGGCGACCTCACTCACCGTAGGAACACAACATGGCCGAGATCAATGCTATTTGGCTACGATCTTCTGTAAGGTCCTTCCCCAGACGGGCTGCTCCGATTTGAGCGGATTATCCGCTGTGCCCTTCCTCTCTTTAATGAACATGTTAATAGAGCGGGACAGCGTGTGATTTTGAGACGAGATTTAAACGATTTTTGTAACGAGAATGGAGCCGCCGTTCTTTACTCCACTAATTTACTCATTTTTTTTCTTGTATTTTAAGTATTTCAGACGCCATAGTAGCTACGTAGCTATTGTCTTGGTCACAAACTTTGTAAAATATAATTTTAATAATTTTTCCAATGTATTTGTATATTTTGTAATGTTAAGCTTAATTTTGTCAAAAAATATTTGGTTGTGTCAAAAAAATGAAATAAAAAAAATATTGGAATAAAATGATTGTCTGGATTTTTTATGTGTTTGTAAGTTATTCCTGCATACCATGAGGCGTTTTGACGACGCGAAAATTTTCGCGTACTTACTTGGTTTCATTCATAGCAAATTAAATTTTATTAAATTAGTATACAAATTACACATTTTTGGGCTGCGAGGCGGCCTCGCGTTCGCTTCGTCAAAACGCACCCTACCCTAAGGCCTAAATTATACAAAAACGTACGGTGAAGGTGCGGCGCAGGCACGATGTCGCTTCAAAATGTTTCAAACAAAATGTACGAAATACCGCGATGTTAATTACTAATGTGAGGCGACGGCGCGCAGGCATGCCGTGTGCCGCTTGTTCGCCTTTGCCGCGCCTTCACCTTATGTTTCTGTATGTATTACGCCTAATAGGGTCTAGTGAGAACCACGACTTCTTATAATGAAAATACCGCATTATGTATGACTTAATATTGTGAGCCCAGTGATGCGTTATAGCAAATACTATAGAAGACTAATACCCACAGCTCTTGACGTTTCTCATACAATGACTTGGCAACCTCCGTTCACCTCGTGCCGCTAGGGGCGCTATAAGATTTTGCATACAAAAGTTTTGAAATCGTTCACCTCATGCCGCCCTTATGCCGTAGGGGCGCTAGTGTCGCGTCTTGCCCGAATTCTTCCGAAGCTGTGGGTATTACTCGTCTATAGTATTTGGTTATAGTGATACTACCTTCGGCAGCAGAGTGTGGGTTCGATTCCCGCTCTGTTTATGTTCATTTTACACACAACACATGCACACTTGCCCCTTCACCAATAAACGTTGTGCGTGTATAGTTATACAATGTTTTGTCACTTTCACACTTCATTTAATAGGCTAGTTGCCGTAAAAAATGTAATTAGTCGGTCTTTTAGATTATTCAAAAATAAGGGCAACTCATTTTTTAATTTGTAAATTAGACCAAAAATGACAAAGGTATAGCCCATTAAAGTAACGTGTGACGTCACGCCGTGTGGCATTTTTTCGCACGGGGTGACCTCAAAGGCCCCCCCACTCCTAAATTTGTATGCCTTGTATGTTTGTTATCTTTTGTTTAATCAAAAAAAGAAAAAACACGTGTCCAATATTTTTTATAATCTAAAATACGGACTAAATATAATGTTATTATTTTGACCCTGGAAACAACGATATTCTCGTCATGAGAGACAGTGACATAACAATGTTTAACTATAACTTCTTCCTTTTTTTTTATTAGTATAGTAAGGGGGTTTGTATAGAAGAGTGGGTAAACGGTCTGTGCGACAATGCACGTAACAAGAACCGATTCTAGTTCGATTCGACGACACTCGCTGTCTCACTCATACAAAATAGGAATTGAACGGGACAGCGCGTGTCGTTGAATCGAACTAGAATCGATTCTTGTTATGTGAAATTGCCCCACTGATAAGCTTCTGTGTGGTGTGGGGTGATGGTAAGTTAAATTATTTTTATTATAATTTCGCGTTCGCATCTGCAATTTGTCGTCAAAGATCTTGCCAAAGTTATTGCATGTTTAAATAATCTTGTAATTATCGCGCGTGATTCTCGCAATTAATAGGTACAGTCAGCCATTGTAAGAGGCAGTAATTATGATTAAAATTTCAGAGTTTGGTTGATTCCAGTCAACCATTGTGAGTGCAGAAAATCACGATTGCGGCTAAAATAAAATGGATAGATAATAAATACAATAATAAAATACATAAGTAGCAAATATAATTGACGACCTCCATTGCGTAATGGTTACCACGCCAGACCGCCACCCAGGAGGTCCCGGGTTCGATCCCCGGTCGGGTCATGATGAAAAACGAACTTTTTCTGATTAGCCTCGGGTCTTAGATGTTAATCTATATATGTATTTGTTATAAAATATAATATCGTTGAGTTAGTATCCCATAACACAAGTTTCGAACTTACTTTGGGGCTAGCTCAATCTGTATGAATTGTCCCTATATATTTATAATACATAATAGATACTTAACTCATTTATTGGTGATCTGCGCTAACTGTCCACTGATTCGGTTAAGTACAGATTCTGGTCATCATTATAAAATGTAGCTTTTGGATTTTGACGCTTTTCATGTTGTTTTTGGCTGTAAATGTGACGGGTGTGTGACGAAGACTGGTGTTGGGCACAGGAACAAATAATTAACTCCGTGGCGTCATGGTTACCTTGCCGGCCCGCCACCCAGGAGGCCCAGGGCTCGAATCCCGGTCATGATGAAAAACTGACTTTTTCTGATTTGTTTTTTTGTTACGAGTGTATTTTTACCGTTGATCTTGTATATTGATACCTAACGACTTGTATCAAAATGTTAATAAACGGCGATTTTGACTACGCCTCAATACTGTGCAAGTTATTTACATAATGCCCTACATACAACTGGGGTGAGTATGTTTTGTGTATATTTAGATTTATTTATTTAGATACAAAAGGTTTCCGCTTAAAAAAAAAAATCTGTAGTATCATTTAAAAAAAACTAACCATCATTTTAAAATAGGATTGCAATGAAAAAAATACTAATGTAGGCTCGAGACACACTTGAGAACTCGATGCTAGAGTTCTCACTCTAGAGAATGCATTCCATAAACAGATTTTTTAAATTTTCGAGGATTGAGACACATTTGAGAACGCGATGCTTGTGAGTGATTTTTTTGCCGCTTAAGAGGGCGCACCCAAATCAACGCAACTCAAAATCGAAGCGTGTTATTTTACGAAACTACTGAGCCACGAACATGAGCGTGCGCCGGCGAAGACAAATGATTTTGATACTTTTATGATAAGACTTCACTATTTAATATCGAAGTTCATGTGATTTTAGCTACAGACCTATTTCTATGTAGAACATAAGTATTGTTATTATGTAATTGAAATTTTTTTTCGACATTCTTCATGTCTCGTTTGGAAATTCGTTTGGAAATAAATACAAATAATGTATCTTTACTCGTGTATTAATGCCTATGGATTATGGAGAAGTATAACAATAAAGTACTCATAATAGATATAGGTACATATAATTATTTGTATTAGAAACATGTGTTTCTAATTGGCATACATAGACTCTACCATCTATCTACCAATTCTGGTAAAATACATTTCTTGTAAAATTTCACCAATTTCGATTCCATCTTTGATGACAAAAATTCGTCATCTCTTTTAATTCTGGCAGTCTTCAGACGAAATTGGGGCCCAAAAAAACCTTGCAATTCGATTTTTTTTGCCATATTTGGAGAGTTATGATATTGGTCTGTAATGCACAGTACAAAATCGTGTTATTTTTTATCCATACGGAAATAAAAGCAAAAATTTTAGAAAACAAATTTTGATTTTGTGAAATTTTCAACAAAAATTCAATTAAAATATTTTAAAAAGGCCTTGCTAATTTCGTAAATACTTCATTTGAGTAAGATCTACAATTGTTTTCTATCCAAAAAAAGGAAAAATAATTGCTCTAAGTTACTCCATTGCAGAAAAAAAGCCATAATTAAAAGCATCAGCAGGTAGCAGTTTTTGAAAAAATTGCGAAATTTTAGAAATTTTTGCTCCAGGACTAAAACTATGCATTTTTCACAATGTTTTCTACACCTATATGTATTAAATTACATACATTACCTACAATGTGAGACCAATCGCAGCTCTATTGATACCATAGGAGCCAAGCTGTGGCTCTTCATATATGACCTAATTTTACCAAACATTGAAATTTTCAAGTTTTACGTACTTCGCGAAATATTGGAAAAAACCACGTAACCTACGAAGAACCGTCACTGAAAATACTTTGTAGTAGATTTAACTAGCTTTTATTAGACCTCATAGCGAAGTTTGTGAGACTAACGGTTCACCCACAATCTCAAAAAAACGAAAAAATTAACAAATGGGTTATAAAGAGAAATGATTCTTTGGTTGGGATTAGGATTCAATTCCATCACCAGGATGGTTTTCATTTTGAAGAAGATGAAAAGTACGGGCTCTTGTTTTTCTTCCTCTTCGTGTCCTCCTTCATCATACGGACTGAAACATATGAAACAGCAATTTTTTTTTCGATTTCGCAATAATCGACCTCCTTAGTAGAACTTGTCATATATTATAATTTATAACCATTATATTAATTATAGGCCTTTTAGCCCTTGCTTTATTTAAATTTTCAACATTTCGTCTTTTTCTTTTTTTAGATAAAAACTGCTTATTTTTGTTCCCCATACTCTGAAACATATTATGTTGTTGTCACTAAAAAAGTAAATAGTTCGTCGTCATATCATCAAAAAGTCATATTTTACTTACCAAAGTATCTAGATTGTCGGTCGCGCTACACGGTTTGCACTGCGTATGGGCACAAAAATTACGTGAGGTCAATCCTGCGCCGGAGCGACGTGACCTCTCTCCGCAGAGCCGGCGGCTGGACTGAGTCGTAATAAAAGACGCGCGCGGTTTTATAGTGGTTTTATGGCTATATTCAAAAATTGGTAGAAAAATAATGGTAAACATTTATCATAAATTTTGGAGCCTAGATTTTAGGGAATACCTTTATCTCTTAGATGATGATAATATTGACATAAAATAACTAAGATTTAATGGTGAAAACAAACATAACAACGACTTGACTTTCTTCGTAATTTCACTTAGTTTGGATGTTAATATCTTATTTATGTAACAAAAAATTACAAAAATGTTCTACTAACTATATGCTTAAGTATATTTGCCGTTAGATTTTATAATTTATTTCTTACAATTGGCAGCATTACGGGGATATTTTGACATCCGAAGTTGGCACTGAACGTGAAATCGAGAAAACACTGTTCGGTTATCACGATAGCATTCATAAATATTCCATTACATGACAAAATGTTTTCTACTAACTATTTAGGCAACAATATTGTCTAACATTTTGTGTAATTCATAAGTCTGTTAGAAAAGTTTTTTATAGATATTAAGAGCTTCGAAAAGTTCAGTTTTCGCTAAACTGAGCTAACGCCTGTGTGCGCCCTCTTAAGAGCGCGCATTCCGTCGTCGTCGGCGCCGCCATTTGAACGAGAGTGACAAAAACGGCCGTTTTTTTTTCTCAACTCGTTATTTATCGAAATGGAAACATTTGAAATGTTAACAAAGTGATATAAATATCGTCTACATAACATAATAGCGTAATAGAACATTATTCATCTACGTTTATCAGCTATCACTGTCGTTCAAATGGCGGCGCTAGTGGACGGAATGCGCGCTCTTAAATTCAAGATTTTTTTCCCTTTTCGACTAGACGGAAACACAGTTTTTTTTTACATTAATAAAATATTTTTCTTATTATAAAATATATTCGTATTTAAGAAGTCATGGACTAAACACACAAACAGACAAACATTTTTAAATTAATATTTTTGGGAAATTCACTATAAAATACTCAAAGAAATCATTTTGTTTTACAATTTACAGGACAAGTTGACAAGAATCACAAAGCTTACAAAGACGATGAACTCGAACTAGGGTATAGAACCGGGAAATCCCGGTACCGAAAATCCCGGGAATTCCCGGTTCTTTTATAGCTGTAAAAGAACCGGGAATTGAAATACAAGAACCGGGATTTTCGGTACTTTCGGGATTTTTTTATTTATTCAATTATATGGCAATTGGCAACACTGACGCTAGTGACGCTACGTGCGATCGAATATATAACATACTTGATCGTTTGTTGACCATCAAAGTCAACAAACGATCAAGTATGTTTTCAAGAAAAAGTAAAAAAAATATCTAAACTATGCCTCTTTTGCAATTTCGCCAAAGAAAATGTTGTCTTTAAAAACACCTATGTTTACAATGGTTCTGAAACGGTTTTTATGCTTCGAATCAAGATCACGAAGTCTCAATTTTACCAAGAATTGTCTCAAGTCCTGTTAAGATGCAAAAAAATTGCTCTTCAGTCTCAATGTTTGTGGAGGAAGCATGTTCTATGCGTTCTTTTTGGAATTTTGGTCTGGTGATTGCGCAGGCCAGTCTAAGACCGAAATGTCGTGCGTGCTCTTGAAGCCAGCTGGTCACCACTCGCGCTGTCTGCGTACGGAAATTAACACCACAACCCTTCAGTCAGTTGCGAGCGAGCGACAGAAGCAGTGGTGTCCAATTGACAATTTTTATTTAACACAAACAACTGGTGCTCTGACGAGAGCATTTGAAGAAACAGCATTGCCGTAACATTAAAGCCAGTAATGCCTCTAAGACTCAGGCATGTCTGTTCAGTGCAAAAAAGAGCCCGTTCAACTGGGCTCCTACTTTTCGTGGTGTACCTGTTCCTGTGACCGACCATCTCGAGTTTCTTGGTATCGACCTCTCCAACCTTAACTTCGGTAGCTATATCGAGACCAGGGCTAAGACTGCTTCCAAAAAACTGGGTATCCTCTCCAAGGTTCAACGATATTTTACCTCGTGTCAGTTGCTGAATCTTTATACAGCCCAAGTCCGTTCCTGTATGGAGTACTGCTCCCATTTGTGGGATGGATCTGCCCGTTATCAGCTCGAGGCCTTGGAAGCTATCGACAGGCGTGCCAGGAGACTCATTGGTGAGGACAAACTTTCGACCAGACTTCAGAGCCTCGAACACCGCCAACTGATAGCGAGTTTGTGTGTTTTCTACAGGCTACACTTTGGGGAGTGTGCTCAGGAATTACATCATTTAATTCCCCCTGCACCATTTCGAAATCGGACGACACGGCGTAGGGAGCGATTCCATCCGTATGTGGTCGATATTCCTGCTCACCGCACCTGTCGATTTGCCTCCACTTTTATAATGCGAACCGCCAAGGTATGGAACGATCCCCGCGTCTATGTTTCCCGATTCATACAATTTAGGGATTTTCAAGGCAAGAGTGAACAGGCATTTTTTGAGTTTGCGTGTACCACCCTAGACCTCATCACTGCTTAACACCAGGCAGGATTGTGGTCAAACGCACTCAAATTTTTTATAAAAAAAAAAAAAAAACATTTGGCTGTTTTTTCGCATCAGTTAGCAAAAATCGGTCTTCGTGCGTATGGTCCTTGCGCTTCTGGCCATGGCATTCTTTCACTTACTTCCCCAGTAGCATGATAACGTTACTTACCGCAAGCCTTGCGACAAGTCATCAAAAAAATCGATGCAGAACCATTGTATGAATCATGGGATATTTTATTGATATTAGATTTTTCGCATAATTGCAAAAAAACTGCATAAGTAATTTTTTTATTTTTCTTTGTAACGACCGTATTAAACAAATACGGTCGCTACTTGTATCATTATTTCACTTTAAAAAAAATATTTACGCAATAAATATAATATTATTTTACTTTTACATGTACCTACCTAGTTCAATAAATGAGCTTTCTAAAAATAAATATATCTAACAAAAAATGTGTAAATTGAGCAAAATCAAAACATCCCTAGGCGGTGTTGATGTATTGAAAAAAAATCCCGACGGTACCGAAATTCCCGGGAAATCCCGGTTCCAGCATAGTCCGGTACCGAAAATCCCGGTTCCTTGAGATAGTACCGGTTCTCTATACCCTAACTCGAACAAATAATGGAACAAGCCTTCAAACATACAGATTTAAATGGCGACGGTTACGTTGATTATTTGGAATACAAAGTCAGTAATTACAGAGCCATCAAAGCTAAAGAAGCTAAGGACAGTAATATAGAAGTTGCTCGTTAGAAATCAATACCTTTCATGTATTTTTTAAATAAAAGTTTTTGATGACATTGTCTTTTCTTTATAGCGCCATCTCTCGTCGAATAGCGAAATCATAAGTTGACATTGGTGGTTTTTCTTACAGCGCCTTCCTTTGTCGAATAGCAAGTTTTTTTTAAATTGTTTACTAAGTTTGTAGCAAATACAGGTGAAAAAAAAAACGACCGACACATCTAAAAGTTTCATGTTAGGTACTTTAGAGACATGCGTTTTGTATTAGGTTAAATTTAAAAATAGTTTATTTAATGAAAATGCACTAACCTGTTCATTTCCTACGTATTGATAACCCTTATTCCACGCGACAATAATGCATTTGATAATAAATAAACAGACGGCTATTTTCGGGAAAAAACACAAAAAAATATTTAAAACACCAAACAACATAGGTCAATGACCGATTTTAAAAAAACGTCCGGCTTATTTTTAGGGTTTTTTTTGTCGTAGTTAATGGCGTTTCTGTCGTGTCCTAACGACACATTGACAATTTCGCCAATGTCGAGTATTTAAATGAACACTTTTTAACAAAAAAGTACACTTTAAAAACGTGGTACGGTCAGGATCCGAGGTCGCCATCTTGACGACCTTCGTTGACAAGGCGGCGATCTCGAATCAATTTTTAAGGATGAAAACACAATAAAGTTTGTTGTTAAATTACTCTGAAAGAAACTACATTGAAAAAAATCTTTCACCATCGTTAAGTAGATGTTTACACCTCTTAAGAAATTTCGGCAGTATCGGTTGCTTTGTTCCACCCAGTATATGTAAGTTGACAATGTTTCCTAAACAGTGAGTCTCTTAGAGTATAGATAAGCAAGCTATAGAGCGCGCGCATCGCTCTTTGACCATTGTGCAAAGCGTAAGCAGATGTTCTATAGTGCTTTTTATAATATTTTTATAATAAGTTTTTTATAATAAACTGCCTGAAAACGTGCTGAATTTACCAGGAAAAGGGTTTAAATCCTACATTAAATATTCACTCAGCAGAAAGGCTTATTATAAAATTGAAGATTATCTAAATGATAAAAATAGCTGTAATGATAAACTCGGCACAGACACCAAACACAAGCCTACCTACTGCTAGGTACTTAATATATTGCGCATATATATAAGTACTAGAGAAACCCGCGCAACTTCGTTTGCGTTTATCCCGCTTTCCCGTGGGAATTTCAAAAAAATCTTTCTTATCGGTTGCCTACATCACACACCCAAATTTCAGGTCTCTACGGTCAAGACAAAACATTTTCATATGTATACATGATTATTTTTCTATTTAAATACTTCTCATTACAATATTTGAAGTGGGCGTTTATGAAATAGGCTAGCCCGACCGGTGAAGTACCACCCTTATACAGAATATTGATGTGAAGCAGCAATGCGTTTCGTTCGGAGAGTGAAATATCCGAAATTGTTGTTTGCCACCTTTGTGGTATAAAAAAAATCTAACTCCTTCCTTATACTATTTCTCGCTATATATCCTGTCTTTTCCTGTTATAGGTCGGCAACGGGTCAGGGACGCTAGAATCTATGTGCTCCATAGTCGACGGTAATCACCTAATATCAAATGATCTATATTCCTGAGCTTGTTTTCCAACCACTTCCGTAAAAAAAATGTATAAGTATATGGGTATTTCAATACCTACAACCTCAGCCTACAACCATCCCTACAACAACACTACGAAATATTAGAGCGAGTCGACGTAATGAGATTTCCTATAAGTGAGAAAGAGACAATATCAATATGCCATTTAACCATTGACCAATTTAACTTGAACCCTGTCAAATATTATAAATTTAATATTTAACTACTTACTGTTTATTATCGATGAATATGATTCAGTCCGCTTTATACATAGTTAGAATTTTAGCTGTTTTCCGAGATCACAAACAGAATAAATAGTACGACGACATTATGAAATCATTTTGTTTGAATATTCACAATTTATAAAAATATTACATGACAGATGACACACTTCACTTCACGGATGTGTCAAAATGAAATGTAATTGAATCAAAAGCACTAAGGAGTATGAGTATTGATATCAAATCGAAGAAAATTACCCACAAAATACATATTTTTCAAGAATTTCAATAAAATAAGAATCACGTCTTCCATCAATTCTCTTAAACAATTTTTATGCAAAATTTGAAGTAGATTGGACCAAGGAATCAAGTTTTCCCATAGTAACTTTACCCCCCTTTTTCACCCCCTTAGAGTTCGAATTTCAAAAAATCCTTTCTTATCGGACGCCTACGTCATATAATAGGTCCACCTGCCAAGTTTCAGATTTTTACGATGAGCGGTTTAGGCTGTGCGTTGATTCTCAGTCAGTCAGTCAGTCAGTCAGTCAGTCAGGACAAAGCATTTTATATATATAGATATGCATATATTGTATATACACTTTCTACATTTATTTAATTTTTTTACACCTTTAAATGTAGGTATATATGTATACCAGTATATTAATACGCTTTTTTTTCTCTTCATTAATAGTGTTATTAGTTTTTAATTATTTGTATTTTTTTTTTCGCCATCAGAAATGACAGATATTTTATGTTAATTTTATATTTTCTGTCATTGTAATTTGTATCTTATTAATACCATTTTAAAAGAGCAAGTGCTAAGTTTCTTGCCAGCTTCTTCTTAGCACAAATCTGCCGTCTGAACTGGTGGTAGGAAAAAATTGTGAAGATTCGAAAGAGCTTATATTAGGCCTATTTGAATAAAAATATTTTGAATTTGAATTGAATTTGAATTTTGCTCATTTTTAGCTTCCATTTCGTCGTTTTTACAGCTCTGCACTGCACATTTCACCATGATTCCATAAAATCCGAACAAGATAGAAACAATCAGCGTGCGTGAATAATAGCTTCGTTCGTTGCTGGCTTCGTTGTTGCTGTTTTGAGTTCGTCTGTTTGTTCACACTCGTGCTTACTGTTCATACTTGCTCAAGCGCGCTCTATAGCTTGCTTATACTCTAAGGAGTCTATTCTCAATTAAAAGCTGACAATCTTAATTCTTTGTAAGAGCAAGATAGCGTGAGGTTGAGAATACATTTTGACAGTTTATTACAATACCAATCTCTCATATTAATATGGATTATTTGACTTATTTGGAAATATTAATAATAATTTTCAGTGAAAATATATTACAACGCCATCTTTTGTCGAATAGCGGTTTATATTTGATGTTTTGCTCGTTTACATTAGTTTGTAGCAAATTATATTAAGTTTACATTGTCTCCTAAGAACTGATGATAGATGATATACATATATTTAAAAGTTTAACAAAATATGTTTTTATTATATTCACAGATCATGATGGAGACATGTCAAAAAGATCTGGCATGGTATACAAGGACGTTGATCTGGAGGAAATCGTTGAAGGAGCACTCAAACAGGCTGATCTCAATAAAGATGGCTTCATTGACTACTGGGAGTTCAAATATAGTACATAAATTATGACGTTTATTTATTTTATTTATTTAACAAACACATGAATTTACAGCTAAAACCAAAACATCCATGCGTTAATACAAAATAGAAAAAAAAACAAAATATGCTCCCTTAAATATTAATGCGGTTACAAAGAAAAACAAAAAAAAACAATAAACAAACAAAGCAATGTCCCATACTGAATTACGAGTATGTTATATGCGACATTGCTGAGTTTAAATACAAACTAAGGCTATCTACAAATACGTCGGCGTTCGGACATTTCTGGTGAATAATATTTAATATATTAATCACGCGTTCTGTAGGGGCATGCTGCGCCCGACACGTGCGTGCCGGCGTGATGCCTCTGAACAGTCGCGGTCTACAACGCACTCCTTCAGCTCCATGATTCTTCATAGGCACAATGAGACCAATTCGCTCCAAAGTCATTGGATTATCAATTTTATTCCGTAGTAACTGATAATAGTGCACTACCCGCAAAATAACGCGCCTAAGCTCTAGGGTTTGGAAACCCACCATGCCCCCTATAAAGAGGGATGGGTACAGAAACTATTTGTATTTAAAAAAAATATTTCCACCAGAATGTTTTTTTTTTTTTAACAAACCCCTCTTGCCATGAGGATGGCCTCATGACGAGAGGGATTGGTCTCACACTTACATGAGTTCCTCAGGCGTAAAACAGAAACGGCGTTCGGCGAAGGCGCGGGACAGGAGACCAATGCGCGTTTTCACCAACCATGGTGCTAATTCTGTTGTACATTTAACTAGACTAATTTTGACACGACCAAATGTGTTGTTGTCCCTCCTTGGTTCACAATTAGTGACAAGGATAGCAACACTTCTAGTCCTGTCAAAATTAGTCTAGTTAAATGTACAGCAGAATTATCACCAATTATTGCTAAAATTTAAAAGTCTTCTAATATATTTCTCTATGTCCAAATAATTAAAATGAAATCGTTTATTTCAGAAATTAGACCTTCACAGGCACTTTTTCTTGTCATTTACAATTTGTATATATGTATAAAGAAAATAAACTACGTTATATACTACCACCTTTTTATTAACGTGAATTTAAAGTCATTAAATACTCCTAACAGCTTTTTCTACTTACATAGAAATAAAGCTGTTAGAGACTTTTAAACTTTAGGAATTGTTGGTAAAAACAAGCATTTAGTCTATTATAATAATGCTAGATCAGCTAAGGTTTAACTTAAACTTGTCACTTTCGTACTTCATACTTTTGATGACCTCCGTGGCGTAATGGTTACCACGCCAGACCGCCACCCAGAAGGTCCCGGGTTCGATCCCCGGTCGGGTCATGATGAAAAACGCACTTTTTCTGATTGGCCTCGGGTCTTGGATGTTTATCTATATATGTATTTGTTATAAAATATAATATCGTTGAGTTAGTATCCCATTGCACAAGTTTCGAACTTACTTTGGGGCTAGCTGCAAGCAATCTGTATGAATTGTCCCTATATATTTATTTATTAATATAATTTTTTTCAAGTATGACAGAACAGGTTTTAGTTAATCCTTGGTTTATCTTTTTAAATAAAGGAAAATGAGTTTAAACATGACAATTTATTAACTTAGTTCTAGTCATAAAATAATTTTGGGATTTTAAATAAAACACTTATTATTTTTTTTGGTTTTTTATTTATTACATGAAAATAAATTACATTATCTATTTATAAGTTTATTTGGCACACTGCTTATCTATACAATATAATAATACTTATATAAAAAATAATGTTTGTGTCTTTTTCCTACAAAGTCCTAAACTATTAGTCAAATTTAAAACGACCAATTCAAGCCGTGGTTACAGTTAGTAATAGTTTAGTTTTAATAGGTTTTTAAAATAGGAACTACAACTCCCGTTCATATTGTATGTCACTTTTCGACAGTTCGCCTTTGACAAAATGTATGAAAAAATATGCCACGCACTACTGTCACTCACGTTCATAAAAATGCTTGTACATCTGTAGGATAATTCCCTTTACCAATAGAAGACCACTTTGTTTGTGAGTGTCATAAGATACAATATAAACACGAAGAAGCCCACGCGGGCAAATCCGGGCAACAGTAACTCAGGAAATTATAGAACATCTTAATTTTAAACCAATCTAGCACCTAAAACTCAGCTAAATAAAATATATTGAATTATCACAATTACAAACTATATAATGATTTCCTACGAAACACACAATTATTATTTACATCTAAAAATCGTCTGTACCTGCAGACAGCGGCAAAGAAATATGAAGAAAAATCATACAAGAGTAATTTTTCATATTCTCGCCGTTAAGGAACTTAACAACCTTTAAAACAGAGCGTAAATAAAATTTTGGAGTCATAAATTGACTATCCAAAATATCACAAAAATTACATATGGCTAACTAACGCCATCTATGAAAATTTTACAGTTACTATTTTCACAACTCGAATGGCTATCCAACGCCAAAATTTTACAGTACAGTGCCACAAACATATTTGTGCCGATGGCGGCGCGCTAGGATCGGAGCTATTGAAGGTAATTGTCAAATTATACATACGAGTGTTGGCCTCCGGCACACATAGTTTGTGGCACTGTAACTAATTTCATGGTTAAACAGCGCCATCTAGGAAAATTTTACGGTAACAAATTTCACCAATCCAACGGATTTTGTATGGCGTCTCGGAAACTAATACTATTTTCGCTGTAAAACTGCGAATACCAATTCCTGAACGATCTAATAGTCTTGTCCAATTTGACGTACGTTGGTGCACTTACGAACTGCTTGTTGTTCCAAATGACGATGTCTCGTTCAAACTGAAAAAGGCATTTTTATTTAGCGCCATCTGTTGACGAATAGCATAAACTAATGATTTAGTTACATTTATTTTGAGATTATGCCTTCAAAGACTACAGAGTAATGTACAGAAAATATATCCTTCCAAGACAACGAAAGTAAAACCAATTTCAGCTTTTTCCCCTTTTTAATTATTGCTATTCATCATCGCTACAAATTTAAGATTAAAATATTTAAAATTTAGTAATCTGTGATATAAATTTAGTAATATAATCATAGATTTAGTATTATACTAGCGGACCTATAGATCGGCTTTGTTTGATTGAGGCGAGACCAAAAACAAAATACACTAGTGTGCGTGGAATGTACATGTGAGCAAGCAAGATATATAATTTTGTGGATTTTCCTTTTAGTTTGTTTCCTTTTTCCCAGGCACTGCACAGGTAACCATATTTAATCACGTCGAATTAACACCAAAACTGCACTTAAAAACTATAAATTTTGTAAAAATAAGTGGGATTTGTTTTAACATGACTGACGTTAGGGCGATACAAGCCCATAGCGTGTATGGGAAAAATGGTCTCGTCTATCTATCTCGCTCTAACAAACGCGAATGCTATGATCAATCTCTTTTGCATTGCCAATCTTCTTACGCTAGTAAGTTATAATAAATCTTTACTTACCATATAACCTTCGGACTTCACGCACGCCGCTGCAAGTGGGGCATTGTAAAATGGCGAATATAGTCTGTGTACTACTTTTTGGAGTAGGGGTCCGTGTGGTGTTACCGATTGTGATACTAAAATTGGACCCAATGGTGTTTGAAGCAGCAGTCTCACGTGGCCAGGACCGATCTATCAAAGTAATATTTATATAGAAAATAAAAGTAATAATTAAGAGAGGTAGGGTACAGCGGATATTCCGTTCAAATCGGAGTCTGGGGAAGGACATCCACCTTACAGAAGATCGTAGCCACATAGATCAGCTAAGGTTTAAAAAAAATTTGGCAAAACGTGAGCGATACCCCCGGTATTGCAAGCGTCTATAGGGTACGGTGTGACGGCTTACCATCAGGCCAACCGTATGCTTGTTTGCCACCTTTGTGGTATAAAAAAAGTTAAGTCAGCTGCAGACTACAAAGAAACCAAATCATCAAATGAAGTAAGAAAGTTTTCTCACGTAATTTTAGTACATTTTGATTAGGTACTTCTTGAAATCTAATTAGCATACTTCGTATGTTTCTCTGCAGGTCTTTGTTTTTTGTGCTAGAATGGGCTTCGAAAATTTTGAGATTTTTCAAGCTTAATTCTGAATTAGTTCTTTGAATTTGCCGCCCTCTGAATTTGCCGCCCTCTGTAATTGCCGCCCTCTGAATTTGCCGCCCGGGGCATGTGCTTTGGCTAGGGAGGGGCCCTAGATCCGGGGCTGAATTAGAAGATTCATATTTGGACACATACCTGAGTGACATTAACGTCAATGTGAAAAAAGTTTTGTTTCATCATCTTGTAGTCGTGTGTCAGTGTCATGTTGGCTGTATGGTCCTCATTCTTGGACCAATTTGCTGCCCACACGTGACGTCCTGGAAAAGACATCAAGAAATCCTCGATAATGTTTTATTTGCAACGTTTTGCAACATTTTTCGTAACTATGAAACGTATACATACATAAACCCTCCAAAATATTAATATTCACATTTAATTTTGTTAGACCATATTCACCTCGCCTCAAGTTAATGAAATATATGCAAAGAGATGAAATTTTTCTTTTATATTTAAAAATAATAATAGTAGTTGAATTGCAGCATTAAACTAGTCAATCAAAAATGTAATAATTTAGCGAAAAACGCCTAAAGATATCATTCTAGGGACCGTCGCGTCGCTCGAATAAAATCTCAAAAACTACGCGTGGGATTTTCATGCGATTATTTTAAATAGAGTGAAAGAAAACCGTTGGCATTATCTAGTAAAAAAAATATATAAAACATACCAATAATATCCAATAGAATTGGATGTTTCTCGCCAACATTGGACAACATCGATGGCGAGTGGACCACGTTCAAGTGAGCCACATCTGCGCCATTTTCTGGAATTTCCTGTAATGAAAGACGTTACACAATAAATACTAATATTTAGCTTAATAAAGAATCAAATATTATTCAGAGATTAGGCGCACCTCCACAAGCACCGTCTTATTACATAAAGGAGCGTCAAGATTGGTTTGGCGTCAACAAATACAAATAGCATTTGGTCTCGGCCATGCTGTGTCCTACGGTAAGTAAGGTCTCCGCAGAGCTCCACTTTCAACAGGGTCTGCAACGCGCGAGCGATACCCCCAGAGTTGGAAGCGTCCATAAGCTATGGTGATTGCTTAACCATCAGACGGGCCGTATGCTTGTTTGCCATTTTAGTAGTATAAAAAAACATAGCTCTAGTCCTT